>BQXV01000010.1:2400000-3097253 GCA_022836555.1 Colletotrichum tofieldiae
AGGGCCACGAGGTGGATCTTACCACAGTTTCTTTAGACTGCCAAGCAAGTAAGTACATTTCAAAAAGAAGATTTCAAAATTCCCAGCTAACTCGGCACCTCGACATTTCTTCGGTCGCTGTGCTGAGCCATTCTTGCAACTGACGCACGCCGGACGAGGGGAATTGCGACTCCGCGGATTTGAATAATTTTCTGACACCCATGTGATGAGAAGAAAAGAACCGCCACATAGCGCTGATAGTCACTGCTACTCCGTGATAGAAGTTGACACGTCCTGCCTTTACTTCCTAGGGAGTCTTGCGCCCACAACCAGCCCAGAACTAAACTGGCCGCTCATCCGAACTTTAGAGAGATACAATATTCGCCACCTTCAGGCAGACGGTTTCTTGTGAAAACTAACACTAATGATATTGCAGGGAAATGTACCTCCGCTCGATATTTGGAGGAAGCAAGAGGAGCAACCCGCACCCCTTTTCGTTGGCTTCGAGACGAATGAATACCGCGGACATCTTCCGATGAGCAAAACTTTCAGCACGGTGCTACCGACGCAGGGATGAATGACACTGTCGAACAATATCAAGTGCCCCCGGATGAGATTTTCTTCAGCATAGCCACTTCATGTTCTTCATATCGCAGTTGGTCTCAAATTAAAATCGTGGTAAGAGTTTTGTTGATGACTCAAACTGATCTTGTACCCTATAAGTGTCGGTAAGATGTGTGATGGAAGGGGAAGAGGCATGCAGAATGAGGGGAAATAAACAAATCGTTCTCACTGATGTGCGGGTGCCCCATTCATGGGATAACCCGAGAAAGTTTACAGCACGTCGCATGTCTTCCCGATGGCATTGTGATTGGACGAGACCTCCCTGACGCACACATTGCGAGGGAAAAACAACGGGGAAAAGTCCGTTCTTCGCAACCAACGACTGCAGCACAAGGCAACCGGCACACGCATCATCCGAAAGCGACAGCCAGGTGGGCATAATTGTTGGGCTGTGCAATAATAGCAAGCTTCACACCTTGCGCCTAAGCTTTTTTCGGACTTTTTGCGTAAAGTATTAAGGCAAATGTCAAATAAAGCAACGGCTGTACTCGCTTGAATTGACTCGATCTTGGGTTATACTTTGTGCTGCCCGAGTCACAATTCATCAGTCGAATGCAGGTAAGAGGCTTCATCACGCTACGATCTCGGAACCTATCCGGGCCTCTAGAGATCAGTCCGAGAACTTCATAGTATCGTGTATGTGGTAGCGAAAAAGAAGGGCACTTTTGTGCGACGGGAGTTCTTTTCTGCTGTCCATAAAAATGGTAACTTGCTTGAATATTCCGTGATGCTCCACTTCATCTGTACATCAACCCGAACCACCGTCTCAAAACGAACGCTGGTGTGGTGGAGTTGGCTGATTTCCCCAGAATGATCAGCACGGGACCCTCTTGACGGATATATAGACCGCCCTAATGGGTATTAAACCTTCGCGTCTCGGGGAGACCAATACGCTTCTTGAGATCCGCGGTGGTAAATCACCCTATTTTATCACACGCGATACGGCTGAAGTGCTAAGCGGCACCTCGGACAGCGTTCAGATGTTTTCCATCAGAGTGTTGCAGTGACATGAGAGGACATCTTGCCGACACGACTGAGTATTTCAGGATCACAATGGAAGCCAGGCAGAGTCCAACCGTTCATGGCGCCTCGGACGGGGCGGAACCAACTGCGTGGCCGGCGGGAGGCGCACGTCCGCCCTCCACCCATAGTGGTATCGCGTCGTGCTCGGACAATAGTAGGCTGGGAAAGCAAGAAAGCGAGGAAACCCCCATTAAAAGAGCCAACCAGGGCTCTCAACTTGTTAACCCTTGTTCTGATGCAGGTTTTCGTCTTTACTTTTGATAAAGAAACCACAAACGGGCAGGGGGCAGAGCGCTCGAGTCATCCCGGTCCGCGGCACTCCGAGTCCATGAGAGTCCGTCCCGTCAAAGACATACTTTTGCCTGGAACGATTTGGAACGGGGATGGAACATGCACATCCCTTTCGTTCCAAGACAGGCTGTTGCATGTCGAGACTACGCACCGCCCAGCTTGAACCCTATTTGTGAAATTCAATCGTTGATCAGCAGTTTACCATAGCGCACAACCTTGCCGGAGGGTGGGCTGTTTACCGACAAGAGCGGACTGGGAGAGAAACAGAGGGCTCATCCTTACTCACCTGGCCGAGTCGTTTCTACTGATCTTGACTCGGAATGTTTCCTCCATTTGGCGGGAATAACGGATCTTGGTGTTTGGAAATCGTCAGCTGCTCCTTGTATTATTTGCCGCTTGACGGATGATGGGAAAGCTGGGTCGTATTCTCTTAAACTACGGACGGTCCCTTGATCCTTTACTTCGAGCCATGGCCCCCTCCAACACACGAGTCTTTTACTCTTCGATGTACTGGACAGCATCAGTATAACTACACACGGTACCCCGCACCAAGATTGTCCCCATGGTATCGACACGTAGCCGCATAACTTCGTCAATCAATTTAAAACAGCGGAGATGAACGAGTCGCCAAACCATTACGATTCGGATAATTCGCCCTACTCGATCCGCCCGCTACCACCCGTCCTTCGCAATGGCCTCGCCGCTGTGGCAACGATGGGGTTTCTCTCCTTCTTTACCAGCCTCGGCTTGTTGATGTTCCTCACGTACAAGCTGATATCATGGCATAACGGGCCACCAACGCCGAAGAGAGAAGACTCGGTTACCAAAGTGGAATCGCCGAGGCCGACAGATACAGCATTTATCATCCCAAGCAACTGGGCTGTTGCTACTGAGGCCGCGGCCGAGAGAGCGGCAAAAGAGAACTGGTGGCGAAGGGCGATCAACGAGCCGCCAAACCAGTTTCTCGTTTTGATATTCAATTTGCTGCTTGCCGACATTCAACAAGCGTTGGCGTTTTTACTCAACATTGAATGGCTGACGAAAAATGCCATTGAGGTCGGCACAGGCACCTGCTGGACCCAGGGTTGGTTTGTGTCAACCGGCGACTTGGCATCGTCTGTCTTTATCACGGGTATAGCAATCCATACCTACATGTCAATCGTTTCGGCCAAGAAGGTTCCGACCTGGGTTTTTCATACGGCAATTGTCATGATGTGGGCGTTCGTTTACGGAACAGGGATTCTCGGTGTCATTGTCACGGAAAATGGAAAGAACGAAGGTGGCCTCTACGTTAGAGCCGGTGCATGGGTGAGATATGAAAATGCGCGAGTCAAGTTCCAATATGTTAATATTGTCACAGTGCTGGATCAACTCCAAATACCAGGACATCCGCCTGACCCTTCATTATCTCTGGATATTTATCTCACTCGTCGTTACAACGATTATTTACTTAGCGATATTTCTGCACCTGCAGACGCTAGCAAGAAAGAGTGGCGGCGTGGTGCCTTGCTGCGGCAACACTGGGCCCGCAGCAAGTTCATCGAGCTGCAGTGGAGCAAGCTCATCGAGTTGTGGCGGAACAAACTCGACGCGAACAATTGGAAGCGGCTGTGGCAGCCAGAGATCTCGAATATGGCGCCCTATTTGCTTGACAACGATTTTGAGACGGCTCCCAGGCATACCAGACTATGCCCGCCAACACACCTTTCTCTTGTATCCCTTGGTCTATGTTGTCTGCACCACACCTCTGGCGGCAGGCCGTCTCGCATCTATGGCTGGACATGAAGTCTCTCTGGCATACTTCTGTTTCTCAGGAGCCATGATTGCTTGTAACGGCTGGATGGACGTTGTACTTTACTCTTCGACACGGCGGTCCATTGTATTTTCCTCTGAAGGACCACCTACGCAAGATGTCGGCTTGGAGACGTTCACATTCATGTGCAGCACACCTCCGAAATTTGGCAACACTACGATCGTTGTGGGAGGAGCAGGTCCCAATGGAAAGAAGAAGAGTTGTAGTAAGTGGTGCAACAAGCTTGCTCGGAAGGGGCCTAAATCAACCGGCCTCAAAGGACTGAAAGTGGAGTGCAGTGAAAGCACTGATAGCATGAGGGGACTTGGCATGAGAGAGGGCTCCGTCATGGGCATGGCCATCCAATATGAGACAACCACGACTGTCTCTGTGGAGGTCAACACACTGACGCCACCAACGAGACCGAAGTTTGCCGCCGGCAGAAAGATGAGCGACGCTAGCAGCTTCAGCGTTGATTCTACACAATCATCGGGGCCGGGTTTCATCAAAGAGTGAGGATTTCTGCCTCATTTGAAGCAGGAAAACGAAGCATTTGGGGAGATGATCAACACTTTTAGATGTCTATATGAACGGCAGCGCAGGCTTCAGTGGCCTAGCCTGACAGCAGCTCATCAGAGCTATGATATACCCCGAAACGATACTTATAGTTACATAAAGCAATGAGTTGTAACAATACGAATGAAACAATTAGCATAGTAATACGACTATTCTCCATGAAGACCTCAAGGTGGATTCTGTCTGCGGTGTTACGCACACCGCAACCAGTACGACTTGCGGAGGCAGCCGGTTGGACCACAGACTCTACTTAGACTTTCGCATATGGACCAATGATAATAATACCCGATAACCTTCCTTTCGCCAGACTGGCCAAGACTGGTAGATTTTCAAACCTTAAACCCAAGTTTAGATGTCAAGGACCACGAATATATATTATAGATGAGTATGTCTGGGGTCCGAGGTAAAACACCCTCGCTTGTAGTCTGACTTCGTATTCTACCCCGTGAATCCACATCTCCGTGGACGGCTCGGGGTACTTAAATGAATGGTTTTAGGATGGTCGGCCGGGATGAAGTTCAAGGCCTTTTTGCGGTGGCATTTGACAGCTGAGATCCGAAACTGTCAACGTTTGAGAAAAGAAGGGACTATCCTTGGTACATTCTGACGTCAACGAGTACAAATACACTTTTTGATTTGGTTTCATGATATTTGTGTTTTTGACCCGGTCTCGTTCTTGTTGAAACGAATGCGGTGGGTGAACAAAGTCCGAGAAACCACCGAGATAGCAGCTAGATGTATTCATTGATCTGCTCAATTACATTGAACGATACGAGATGCTGTGAAGTAACAATTGTCATTGTGCCTACCTATGGAATGGATTACCATTTCACCAGCCAGCCAAATTTTAACTCGTTCAGTTCTAGCAGGTACAAATACTCTGCGGCTTTCAAAGTCTATCGAATCAACGAAGTTGCCTTCCTGAAAGTTGTAGTAAAACAACAAGCTCTGCATCTTAGCCCTTATGAGCAAGAGCTGTATTCGTAGATCCAAAAGCTCAAGATTTGAACCTGTCGCACCAGTTGAAGCCTCACTTGGGCATTTTGAGACGATATGAAGCCCGCGTTTCATACCCTAGCTGGGCAGATGACACGTTTATTTGCTGCTTGAAGCTGGAAGTGATTATTCCTGGCCCAAACATTGCATTTGGGCGGCATTTGTAGCTGGGAATTGATCAGCTATCCAAATGTGAATCTTAGCCGGATATCTTGGCATCAAGTGAGCTTGGGACGATGCTTCGGCGGCTATGTTGTTCTAGTCATGTTTAGACATGAGGCAAGAAGGATACTTTCTTGGCGCTTTTAGCGTCAAAGTTGGCCAGACAATCCCAAACATAGTTGTAAGCATTGAAAAAGCTTGGATATAGCCTTGCTCGCCAAGAGAAAACGAGCAAACAAAGTTGAGCTTCCGAGCGGAAGCGGCTGATAACAGGATCCATGATGATGAGAGGGTATGAAAACAAAATGAATACCAGATGATAAGTGGAATCAAATAATTCCAGGAGTCACTCTTAAGAAGTCAATTATCAGATTGCAGGCCAAGCTAATTAACGAGCCCTCCAATTGCATTCAGTTGGCCAGGCGAGACTCGATGCGATGAAACTACTGTTTCTCTCGCGTTTCTACGGCAACACCACCTTCCTTCTCATCCAGCATCTCGTCCGCCACCGCATTGACTCTCCCAACTTGAGCGTCTTTCCCATCAAAGAGCAAAGCAATTTGCTCCAAACTAGGACCTTTGGTCTGCAACAAATCAGTGTTTAGTCTTCTCTTGAACGCTCTAGGGCTTACCTCGGGAAACACAAGATACACGACAACGAACTGAACAAGGATCCAGCCGACGTAGAAGAAGTAAAATTTCCAAGACATGGCAGCGATGCCGAGCGGATTAACATAAGTGTTGAAGGCTCCACAGATACCCGCGACGAGTGAGAACATGGCCATGCCCTTGGCCCGGATGGTGTAGGGAAGGATCTCGACAACTGGCAGAGTATCAGTGTTTCAACTCTTCAGTTACGGCTCGTATGATAAGAGCTGTGCTTACTGTAAAGCATCTGCGCACCCGTCCATCCCAAATTGTGCACACCGCTGTACAGGTAAATGAACGCAACGGTCGTGTAGCTGGCGTGTCGGTTGCCAGTCTCGACGTAGGCTCCGGACGTGGCGGTGATGACGGCAAACACAACCCACATACCGGCCATACTAGTCAACATCAATGGCCGGCGACCGACACGCGCAGGGAGGAAGGCAAATGCAAACGAGCACGCGAAGCTAAACATCTGCGACGTCGCCGTGATCAGGGTCGTCTCAATCTGTTTCGTGATACCGGCGCTCTTCAACATGCTCCCGAGGTAGTATGACACCAGGCCGTTCCCGGAGAGCTGCTTACAAATACCACACCAGATGATGATAAAGGAGCGCCATCGGTTGCCTGGGGTCGCGAAAAGGGCTTTGAAGTGGAATGGATTCTTATTTTGCAATATCTCCGCTTCGATGGTGTCGCGGATCTCAGAGTACTCATGCTGCACAACTACGTCGTCAACGTTGCCGGCGCCGTGGTACTTGGTAAGGATATCGAGCGCCGTCTGTTCTTTGCCCTTGCTACAAAGCCAACGAGGCGATCTAGGGGACATAGTTGAGAAATCATGACAAGTCAGGCCTGTTTTCTTGTTGCACTTACTCTGGGAGGAAAAAGAGTCCGCAAAGTACCATCGCTGATGGAAATGCCTGAATCATTGTTGGTGTTCTCCAGGCCCTGCAAAACGGTTCAGTAAAGACTCTTGTCGCGTAACATATCGCCCCCATTCGGCAAAACTGACCATGAATCCTCGATACGGAAGCTGCCGAAAGCTACCCATGCAGCGAGGATAGAACCGACACTGTAAGTCGTGCTGCTGAGCGCCGTTGCCGTTGCGCGGTGCGCTGGATATGCCAACTCGGTCATGAGGACTGTCGACACAGAGGAGCACATGACGCCACCCATGCCAAGGAGGATACGACCGGCAATAAAGGCACCGTTATTCGTGGTCGCGGCGCAAATGGCGGCGCCTCCGATACAGAGGAATGAACCCATGGCGATGGCGAAGCGCCGGCCGAGGCGATCAGCGACGAGTGGGATGAGGACGACACCGAGAATGTTGCCGATCCAGTAGGATGCGCTGAGGGCGCCAAGGAGGCTCTTGCGCGGGTGGTCGAAGTCTGGGCTGTGTCAGCTGGAGTCTGATGTGTTCGAAGGAGTTGGTTGCCGCTCACCTTCCTGCCATTTGTTGATCTGCTGCAAGTTGTTAATCAAAGAGCCATCGAATCCGTGTGCAACGTCCCCAAAAAGGAGGAAGAAAAGGCCGAAGTTAAGGGGCCTGAGACCGGGATCCTTCAGCCATGGAACTGTCTTTGTGGTCGTTGGCGTCGTTGACTCAAGGGCGTGGCGGTCGTCACTATTCTTCAGCTTGAGATTCCAGCCCATGGTCGCGGATTCGTCCTCTCTTTTTCTAACTATCTATCAAAAGCGACGAGCGATAACAAGTGCAACTCGACGAGACCACAAAGATGATGGACGTTTGGGGTTGTTTATATCCAACTCCACAAGGTCACATTCTTTCCTGCCGATCATTACTGCCTGCATGGCTCCGCTGTCAAGTCTTGTCTGCTCGGGTGGTGCCATCCAGGCCTTTGCCCGAGGAACGATATATTGGCAAGGACCATGAGAAGCAGCGCAAGGTTGCAAACGCGGGGGAAACATGGGGAGGCGCGGGGACGGAAGTGGTGAGAATGGAGACAACTGCGGGGCTACCACGGTTCAACGAGCTGCATTTTGGCTTCCATTCACGGTTATCTCTCGTTTGAACCAACTGCGAGACGTAGGATCGGGCGTCGTTAGAAGCGCCGGGTCTTCGAATAGGCGTCGGTTGTCGGGCGAAGCTTCGGGATCCGCAATCGTGTCGGCGCATCGGGGGAATTGTCGTACGGCGATTGTCCATCGCCCATTGCCCCGGCCCCATTTTCCCCGAATCAGTGTCATCATTATGTCACAACTGAACGGCGCACAGAGGGGTTGTCTCCCGCAAGGCTTCAACTCGCAGCTTGAGAGACTGGAGAAGTACTTCAAATACGAAATGGGTTCCAAATTGAACTTTATTAACAAGTCTGAGTTGGCAATCGACGCGCGCCGAGAGCATCGGATTAACGCCAACTCGTTCCAGCAAGATGCGCTGAAAACCTTTAACGGTTGGCAGTACGCATGTTTCTACACACAGAAGGATGCGAGCAGCAATGTCCTTTTCGTCAGCCTTGCGCGACGCCCCATCAATGAATCTCTAGGCAGGTGGGAGACGTTGACCTTTGATGACTACGAGCAGACGGCGGACGACGGTCATAACACCATCTCTATAGGCGTCTGTGCTGGGGATGGTTCGATTCATGTCTCGTTCGACCATCACTGTGACCCGTGAGTTGCAGTCATCTCGTCTCACAGAGTCTTATTGACAGATGCGCACAATGCAGTCTGCACTATCGCATGTCGATTCAAGGCGTAGCAACAAGCCCAGCAGCGCACGAGTGGAAGCCGTCATTGTTCAGCCCGACTCATAACCAACTGCCGGGATACACTCGCACTGGTCAGCTAGGCATAGAGAAACTTTTCTTGGAGACAACTTATCCTCGTTTCATCGGAATTGACGATGACCTTCTTTTCAGCTATCGCATTGGCATGTATGTGGATGGTGCCGTGTCTTGATATGATGAAGCCACTGGCTAACTATGATGCAGAGCTGGAGCAGGATCAGATCACCTCTTCAAATATAGCAGCAAAACTCAGTCATATTCTTACATCGGACAATTTCTTACTGGTGTCAAGAACAACCCATACATCAACGGCATCTCATATGCCAGCGGACGGATCCATGTTTCTGGGACTTACCGCGGATTTGTCTGGTACGAAGGTGTTGACGATCCGGAAGCGAGGCTGCATACAGTCCAGGCCGGTCCCAATGGCCCAGAAAACAACCATAATGTTGGTGCTTATTCGGACAATGCTGTGAGACTTGACTGACCGACCTTGGACAGTTGTTCTACGTAAGCAGCGATGACGGCGGGAAGACATTCAACAACACCAAAGGTAAACGGCTCGCCAACCTTGAACTCGGTGAGACAGTCTTCCCCGACTGCGACGGACTGATCGTCTTCGACATCCCCATGAACAGTGGTATCTTAAACCAAGAGGCACAAGCAGCCGACAATAGCGGCGGGTTCCATGTCTTGAACCGCGAAAATGAAGTTTGGATCCACTACTACCGAAGTCCGCAAGGAAAATGGAGTCGACACGCACTGCCCGACCTCCGGCCAACGCGGACGGGTGCGCGCGGAGACGTCATCGCTCTTCCCGGAAAAAATACGGTCGTATTTGCATTGCCGGGCAATCGAGACGACAAACTCACCATCTTAGGCACCCGACTTCCTCAGGAGGGCGTCGCGACCGAGGAGACCAAGCTAGAGTATCTCACGCTCTGGGAAGGGGACGGGTTTTCCGGCGAGCCGCAGCTCGAGACTTTTGAGTCGGGGTCGCAGCGGTTGATTTCTATCTTCACGCGGACTGAGGAGGAGAAAAGAAACGTGGTGGTCTTGGACTTTGCTTTGGACGAGGATCTCTGATGTATTGCCAATACCACAACCTCCGACCCTTCAAGAGCCAAGTCGGTGAGAAAGGCGGGAAATTGCAGGGAGCTTCCGGCATCCTACATGGTTTGCCTCATAGATGAAACCAACACGCTCGTCTTGCGACATGACGTCGCACGAGCGGAGAAGGAAAATAAAAAAAAACCAGAAACAAATTGGGTGGTTATTTGCCTAATGCCTGGCGAGGCGGTGTGGTTGCGTTTGTCCGGATGAAGCAAAGGTAGAACGGGACGACTGTGTTGGCAGTGGGTGAGTGAGACATTGTAGGGATCGTCATGTCCGAGGCCTCGCTGCCCGTCTTGCGCACAAATCTCTCGCTGACAAGTGCATGTCCGCGGTGTCAGCCAACAACTTACTCCAGTCACTGCAGAGGCAGTCACATACTCTGCTTCTCCAGTTGCGGCATCTCAAAAACTTCAATGCAGCAAAGCGTCCCCTCTAGGAAAACCATACACCGAATATGTCACTTCTTGTATGCTGTGCGTGAAGAAGTACGGGACGACGGGACCTATTGGGAAAGACGAGGGATAGTGCGAGACGAACATGCGCCGTAAATGGAATGCTTGCCTAATGAGTGACTAACAGCGCCTGGGGCTTCCAGTCTTGGACCAGAATTCCCATCCTGCCCAGTCATCCCGTCAGGCCCGACTAGCCAGTGCAGGTCCCAATATCGAACAGCCAACATCCAAACACGAGGCCAGAGACCAGACATTCAAAGACCACAACACGGCCAAGAGAACCCCATTCGATCCCTGTTTCGCACGGTTCGGTCACCGGTCCAGCCACCGGGTGTTCCTTGGACTCTGATAGGTTGCGGCTGACAAACATCCCGTCCCCCGGCTCTTCAAGAGAGTCGAAAACTCTCTTCTTCCCGCCCAACAAGCAACCAACTCAGAGCCCCCTTCGGCACATGTTGTCCGGGGTTTGCTTTTTGGGCCCCGTTTCCGCCAATGCGGCGCTACTGTGCATGACCTCGTGTTGGTGACCCCCGGCAAAGCCAGGTTCGGGACCAATTATAGCGCACAAGCAACCAATCCGGGACCTTTACCCAGCCCTAAAGTCCCTCATCCATCTGGCTGGGGAGTCGTCTTGCGAGCTTTTCTTGTCCCGGGGGTAACGCACGCTTCCTTTCCCTTCCCCTGCTGCAGCGAACCGTTGCCTGACTTTGGCGTGAAAGCCTTCGTAATTCGTGGAGAACGGCCGAATCACCAGAGAGACAGCTGTCCAGCCAGCCATTCTTTCTTCCTCTCATCCCACCCCAGCATCGCAGAGATCCCGCTCCGATATGCATGCTTACTCTGTCTCCTCTCCGTTTTTGCTCTCATCCCAGGCCCGTATCCGAACTTCGCTTCCCTCCAGGGATACTTCTGCGTCTCGCTTCTGCCCGCCAAGAGTGGCAGGATGGCGTGCAGAGGAGAAAATCACCTGCAGCTCTGTGGGATGCGGTGAGCAATGCAGCGTGTGCCGCGTTCCTGGCGTTCCTGCGCAGTCGAACAGGACACTAGTACTTCTAGCTGCGTGGAACATTTGCTTGGGGAACTGCGTGTCCATTGTTTAAAATAGAATACCGCCATTTTGACTGGTCTGCCCAGCCGTAGGGTATGGGAAGAGTTCTCGTTGACATACAAAGACGGATGTGTTCCCCCACCTGCGAGCGATCGTCACTCACACATTTTCAAGCGGTCAAGAATCTGCTCATCATCCCACATTTTCCTCGCGCGTCCGCAATCGGTCTGTTCGGTTCGCCCTGTCCATCGGATTCATGGCTACACCACGCTCGTTATAACCACTAAATCTTGAAATTCGTCACTCGCTATATCGCTCAGCCACATCGCCGCATCACCGCGGGAAAGATGATTATTCCCCTCGCCTCGAGATCCGACGTAAAGACCGTCTCCTCCTCTTCCTCGGCCGATCCCGTGGCCGCCGACTTCACCGGCCCAACCCCTGGCGCCCCCAACACCCAGACGCTCATCATCATCTCCACCGTCCTCGGGGCCGCCTTTTTCCTCGCTGTCGCTATCGCCTCTTATTTCATCATCACACGCCGCCGAAAGAGGCAATTCGCGGAGGACTTCAAAAATGCCTGCCTTCGCGACCCGGATCTCACGTGGGAGGAGTACACGCGGCGGACGAAGCTGAGCCAGTCGCGCATCATGCTGGCCGAAGAGGAGCTGAGGAACACCATCATCCGCAAGTCATTACAAAACCGGACGTCCATCACCGTAGTCCCGGTCGCTTCTGGTAGTCCTGACACGGATGCACCTGTCTCGCCGCCCGCTCGCACGCGCTCCAAAACGTGGCATGGTCGCAACAGATCAAAGACGAGCATCGACGCGGAAGAGGGTGAGGGGTTATTAATGTCCCTTCGCGGCGACTGGACCGAACATGAAGCCCGTGTTGAGAGAACGTGGCAGCTACTACACAAAAAGTACCCAACACGCCGGGTGACGCTGCCTGTTGAGGAGGAGTCAGGTGGCCCTATTCGTCCGCCTACTATACGGCTGAAGACGCCGCCTCTTCTTTCGCATCCAATGTTCAGGGGCTGGAATGCGGAAAGCTCGGTGAGGCATACCAGTCTTCCAACGGAGCTGGCCAAGATCAAGCCTGCACAGATCTGATGGGTGATGATGATGATGACTATACTAGATAAAACCTCATGTCTATAATGTCTATAATGTTTACAGTGCATTGATGAATGATGGGACTGGCTCGGCTTCATTCTGACATGGCGTTTGGGAAAGGACACGTTTGATCGATAGTGTCACGAAGAAGTTGAATTTGGGTTTTGATGGCGTGGATGTGTATTTATTGATCGTAGATCAATCCTAGACAATATTTGTCATTTCATCCAGATTCGAAAGACCCAGTGTTTTTGCAACATGATGCTGTTAACATGATGAACCTGAAGAGCGCGTGACATCTTCGCCAGGTCCTCCGAGCTTCAGGCAGCAGTAGCAAACATTGTTCTCTTGTCTGGCCGGCATCTCCCTTAGCGATAAGCCAGAAAATATATACTCTATCTTTACGTCCCTGTGGCGTCATCGCCGATGTTCCCAATGTAAATATAACATTAAACATCTTGTTTATGGTCTTTGTGGTGATGGAAACCCCCATTGGAATGAGGTAAAACCAGGACTAATAAATCAGATTGCCGCGTTCGAGCTCAAATCTTGTTCCTCAATATTGCCCAGAAACGAAATAGCGACTGGCTAGGGCAGGATTTCCAATGACGACGTAATGGTACCCAGGTATACCGTCTTAGCTCGAGCTCATGGTCACATGAAGGAAGATGACGTCCATACTCGGAACTTTGCGCAGAAGATTAGCAAGTCGTACCTTGTGAGAGCATAAACACATGTAAAGTAGATAATAATCATGTTCACGAAATGATGGGGCACTGGCTTCACATAATCATTGTGAGTGAACAACATGATCGCAAGGTCAGGGTTGTATGTTATTTCCCTGGCTAACCTCGGGTCACAACTATTGAGCATTCCCTTCGTTCCGGAAGCAATGAAACGGACTACAGATAGACACAGAGCCATGCTATTTGTAATCAAGTGACTGATTAGAAAAGCTCCAGGGTGGTTCACCCTGCTTCAAAGAGCTAATATTTCCACACAAAATTACTAATCTTTCATTTAGGTATATTGACACATCGGATGCCTAGACAGCGATTTCAAAGTCAAGCCCCTCGTCGTAGAATGGTATTGTTATAATAATCGAGAACCTGCAGGAAACGACTCCGTCCCAAGTCATTCATTCCACGTCCAACTAATTATCAATGGAAAGCACTTCCTAACTCTTACACTCCTAAAAATGAATTCCATCATCCGTTACGCCTTGATTATTGCTGCCGCTGTAGCACGCCCGATCTATTCATTGGACTTCCCCGGATACACCGTGCTGAAGACGTCCCAAAACGGCAGCATTCTCACGGTGACGTTCAGCAACCCGTCATCTCCAATCAATATATGGAATCAAGACACCCAAGACAACCTGATCGACCTAGTTTCCCGACTTCAGGAAGACAATCGCACCAAGGTGGTCATTTTCAACAGTGACGTGCCAAGGTTTTTCACGGCCCATCTCGACCTCACCTTACCCGCTCTAGCGCAGCGTATGATTCTCGAGGCGACCAGCGTCGCAGCTGTATGGGTGACAAAAGAATTGCTAACGTTAAGCAGCCGAGTTTGTCCAGACGTTCGGGACTCTTATGTACAACATATCAAGACTGCCACAAGTCACCATCGGCGCCGTTGAGGGCCGCGCTCGTGGTGCTGGGAACGAATTCCTTGTATCCCTTGACATGCGCTTCGCCACCAAGGGCGAGAGTTTGTTCGGCCAGCCTGAAGTTGGTAGCGGTCTGTTCCCCGGCGGAGGAGGCAGCCAGTTCCTTCCTGGCTTGATCGGTAGAGGCCGGGCCATGGAATACATTCTCAGCTCCAGAGACATCACCGCAGAGGAGGCCGCTAGAATAGGTTGGATCAATCGGGCCTTCGACACATCAGTTGAGATGTACGACTTCATCAACCAGTTAGCCCAGCGCCTCAGCCTGTTCCCTTTGTCGGCTCTTAGTGGCGGCAAGCAGTCGATTAACCGGGCCTCGGCGCCGTCGCTTGAACAAATCATCGCAGACACCAAAGATTTCTTCAAGCAACAGGCGGACCCAGAGACTCAAGCTATTGCACGACGTTCGGCGGATCTATCTCGAAACGTGTCTGTGGTAGACCTGGAGTTAAACCTTCCTGATTCCATTATGCGACTCTACGTGTAATTAAGGGTGAGCACGCATATCACAGCAGGGACTGGGGAGGGGGACGATGTAAAGCAGCAAGCTTGGTAACGAATCGTAGACTGTTAGGTAGATAGAACTTTTTTAGACACATATGTAAGCTGCAAATTTAAGTTACTAGGAGTCTTTTAGGCCTTTTGTGGTTTTATGTTGTCGTATTCGTAATAGACTCTTTATTTATTTTTTTGAGAGGACTTATGATAAGTCTTGTATTTTGGACAGGAACCTCCAAGTGCAACGACCGGGAGGCACACATCGGTACTAAATGATGTCTGACGAAACATAGACTAGTCTACCCGTAGGATAAAAATGTCGCTGCACCAGACGTACCAAAACGGCCATGAAAAAGGTCTAGTACATTTATGACCTTGTGGCGTCCTCTCGGGATGTTTGTTGCCATGCATCTAGCGTATCGACTCGGGCTTTGCGACTAATACGGCCGATTGGGCCTAGAGATGCTGCGGTCAAAACTGGAATGATTAGTGATCAGTACTCTCTACACTCTGAACAGACCGTGTCGGGGTAATTTGAGCCCCGTCTCGGGGTATTATCAGACTCGACAACAATTTAACAAAGGATGCCAAATATTTCTTGAACCACAATTTCCAAGATCGCTCTCATTCTCCGCCCATGCTTAACATTTGTCAGCGTTATCAGGATGGCCATATCATCTAGATGCTTCGGGAAGCTGTAGCTAACGTGTCTAGCTCAAATGTCACTCCGCAATATTATTCAAAAGATAGATGTAGTTACAGCGCCAATCTTTATCTCACACACTTCTCACTGATCTTTGGTTCTTCGGCCAAAGTACACTGCACAACTTTGGAGCCGCCCACTCTTGCATCCCTCGGTTATTCTCTTTCGGCATACTATACAAAGTTACAAAGGTACAATGCCATCTTTCCCAAAGGACGGCACAGCGGACCTAGCCGGCAAGGTCATTATCGTGACTGGTGGTAGCAGTGGCCTTGGCAAGGAGAGCGTGCTCCAGCTCGCAAAACGCAATCCCGCGGCTATCTATCTCACAGCCAGAACAGAAGCACGAGGTAACGCTGCCATCAAGGAGATTCAGGAGGCTGTGCCAGCGGCCAAGGACAAGATCAAGTTTCTCGAGTTAGATCTAGCGTCTTTTGCATCGATAAAAAAAGCCGCCAACACCTTCTCAGGCTTGTCTGATCGTCTCGACATCTTGATGAACAATGCAGGCCTGATGGCTACTCCTCCGGCCCTTACAACCGATGGATACGAAGTCCAGTTTGGTTCGAACTACATGGGACCTGCTCTTTTTACCAAGTTGTTGCTCCCAATCATCGCCAAAACAGCCGAACAGGATGGGGCCGATGTTCGCGTGGTCAACTTGAGCTCCGAACTCTTCAAACAGGCCCCGCAAGAAGGAATCCTCCTTTCCCGCTGCAAGACTCCTCTCAACGACATTTCTAGTTTGGCTCGCTATGGCCAGTCCAAGCTCGCAGATTACTACCATACCCATACACTGAGCCAGCTCTACCCTTCGATCAAGTTTGTCGCGATTCATCCCGGAGTCGTTAACACCGGGCTATTCGACGATCTCAAGAAAAGACGGCCTTGGCTTGGTGGATTGGTCAGTGTTATCGGGTCAATCTTTCTGACTGACGTCCACGCAGGGGCAAAGGCGCAACTGTGGGCCAGCACAGCGGATAGGGAGGGTATCAAGAGCGGGGGCTTCTACAATCACAAACTGAAGGAATACAAGGAAGCAGTTTTGTTCGACAGTCAGGCAGCCCAAGATTTATGGGATTGGACTGAGCGGGAGTTCCAGGGTCATGGGATTTGAGTTATTTAGTGGTTCGAAGACTATCAGGCCAGACCGGAAGCTTTCGAGTCATTTCTGTATTTAATCTGTAACAATGGAATACATCTCGATGTATCTGGCTCCCAATCTGCGCCCACGAATAACAATGACCTAACACATGGGGATGCACTCGTCACACCTTTGCCGCCAGTGGAAAAGAGCTCGAACACAACTCGGCACGGTTCCGTTATAGTTGCTCCTGAATAAAGCCAATTCATTTGGTGATGTGGTTGACAAATCCTCGGAGGTATGCGTTGTCTTGTTTGCAGGTATGAGGTCATTAAAAAAATGGATTTGAGAGATTGGGCATTGTACAGTTTTACTCTGCACATGACATATTAGGAGCTCGCTCATCAACCACAGCTCTTAACCCTGATAATTACGGTTTGAACTTCGTGACTTGCTTCCCTTTGGAAGTCACAAGATCCAAGTCCCACGGCATTTAGATTTTCACGACTTCCGTAGAGGCAATCAGGGTCATTTGAGATTGTGAGCGTCTGGTAGGAAATAGCTTCTACCTGCTGATACTTGTAAAGTTAATTTTCGGTCTGAATCTCTTCAACCATCAAGACAAGAAATCGTCTCAAGCCCCATAAACGAGCCCGGGCGGTAATAGTGATTAACGCACATGTCTCGTGGGGCGGTATGGACGTTAACAAGGATATGTAGGTTGAAGGGTTTGCATGTTTTCTGTGTTGCTTTCGAAAAATGATAAGAAGACCAGAGTATCTAGATGGCTTTGCGGTACTTCAACATATAGTCGCTTACTGCAAAAAGAATATGGTCGATGGCTGGGTAGGGGCTGAGTGTCAGTTCACCGCAAGTAGCAAATGCCTTCTAGCCATTAAAAGATTGGTTACTACGATGATGACAAAGGGATATGGGCACTGAGACTGATAATCGTTATAACCTAAAGCTTTACTGACTCATCTTCCTTTGCACTGTCGGCGCTATCAAAGTCTTATTGGCTGTTTTTACCCGCCAACCGATCAAAAAAACGCACAGAATATGGGAAGCAAGGACAAATGCTTCTCACAGCGAGTCTGTTACGTTGCTCTGCAGCGCGATCTAAACCTTCTAGCTTTCTCTTTTTATGTTTTTTCTTTGAGCACTGTTGTTGTGGGCACAGAAGCAAAGGGGGGTCTCATAATTATAGAGAGACCAGGTGAAAACAAGGATCATGGTAGACAGAACTGTAAAGAGCCATGACTTGGTAGGCCCGGCACCAACCAACGGACAATGGATGCCGAGGGAGTGAAATGGCGTTTCCAGCGTTACTGATGAATCTTGGAGCGTCTAATGGCAGTGTTAGGTTGTTGGTGGGTTGAACGTTGGTGGGAGAGCACTTCGCGATTTGGGACGATGTGAATTGAAGAGACAACAGGCTGGATACTCAAATGACTTCAATAGATAGCGTTCCTATTGGTGGACACGGACTAAGCCTATCTAGGGGCTTTTGAAGATAAATTGTAGAATTGATTATGATCCATATGTGAAGTCAACATATTTATTCTTGCATTCGCCCGGGAGGTTTTCCTTCCTGGCGATGGGTGCAAGTAACAAGAACAATTACATTTCTATTGCTGTGTGAAGGCAGCGCAATCCAGGAAGGACGTCGTCACACCATTGTGGAGGCAGATTTCAAAGATATTTTCAACCTCAGTTGACCAGACGTACTTTTTCCTACCTCTACTCATACATCCACATCATCCACTTCATTACAACATTACTCACGTCCCCTATCATATCCCTATCTACAATGCCAGGATGGAAAACAGACTCAGTGCGATAGCACCCATGCTCAAGGAAGCCATGCTGGCACCGCTCTCTCCAGAGGTGGCAGTCGGGGCTGCGCCGGTGCCGGTCGCAGTACCAGAGGGGGTGCTGGCAGTGCCGTTGCTCTGGACAATGCGACCCTCAATCTTGGCGTCAATGGGGCTCTTGGCCTGGACGTACTGAACAAGGACCTCATCCTGGGTGTCAAGGGAGACGAAGTCAGAGGTTGCGACAAAGATGTTATCGCCGCCGCCGGCCAGGAAGTCAAGGGTGATGACGCGGTAGTCCTTCTCGTCATCGAGCGCTTCACCGGCAACCTCGACAGACACCAACTTGGAGCCGTTGTTGCCGGCCGGGTTGTACTCAATAACGATGTTTTTGGACACCTGGAAGAAGGAGGTAATGGGCTCGTTGTTGAACTGGTTAACCTTGCTGACGGCTCCCTCGAGAACCTTGCGCAGGTCGGAGCCCTTGTAGGTGATCTCGACGATGGAGTTGCCGAACGGGAACGAGGTGAGAACCTCGCCGCGGGTGATGTTTCCTTCGTCAATGGTGGCGCGGATGCCGCCGGCGTTGATCAGTGCGAAGTCCGGCGCCGACGACTCGGAGTTGTTGAGGCGGTACTCGTACATGGCATCTGTCATGACGTTGCCGAGGATGCACTCCTGACGCTGGCAGAGGGTCTGGTCGAGTTCGACGTTGGTGACACCGACGACCTCGGCAGCGAAGGCCTCGAAGGGACCGCGCCACGACTCGATTTGCGCCTGCAGCTCCGGGTCTTGCTCGGTGGTGTTGGTGAGGTGAATAGGGCCGCCGTGGTAAGCGAGAATCTTGCCCTCGGCGTCGTAGGTGACGTCAATGTAGCCGACATACTCGCCCCAGCGGTAGGCCGTGACAATGAAGACATCGTCGCCGTCCTTGTTCTGCTTGATGGTCGGGTAGGGGCCCTCAGCATCCTCCATGTCGCCGAGCAGAGTGTGGGAATGGCCGCCCATGATGAGGTAGAGGCCGGAGGTCTGCTCGGCGAGCTTCTGGTCCTCCTCATAGCCGATGTGGGTGATGGCGGCGATGCGGGTAATGTTGGTGGTGGACTTGATGTGGTCAATGGTGGATTGCACGGTGCTCACAACGTCGAGGAACTTCGTGCCCTCACCGGGAGACGAGATGCCCGGGGTGGTCGTGGTGGTGACACCAATGACGGCGAGCTGCTGGTCGTCAAAGATATGGTAGGGCTTGATGGTCTTGTTGAGCTTCTCGTTGTCCGAGACGATGTTGGCCGAAATGACAGGAAAGGTGAGGTTCAGCAGAAAGTCGCCGAGGTTGTCGTCACCGCCGTCGAACTCGTGGTTGCCGAGCGTCATGGCATCGAAGCCGAGCTGGTTGATGGTCTCGGCAATCTTCTCGCCCTTGTAGAAGGAGTAGAACAGGGTACCCTGGAACTCGTCGCCGACATTGAGCCAAAGCGAGTCGTTGTACTGAGGACGCAGCTCATCGACGGTGTGCTTGATGCGGGCATAGCCGCCGTAGCAGCCGCGCTCGGGGCGCGTGCAGTCGGTGCCCGAGGAGGAGAACTCGTCGAGATGGGCGTGCACGTCGTTAACGTGGAAGAAGGAGACGTTGAAGTTGCCTTGGGCGTCGATGCCGCGCTTGGCGAGGCGCGACGAGTACAGGTGGTCGCCGTCCTCCTTCTCGGGAACCGCGAATGCGGTGCCGGCGAGGGCCAGAGCCAGCGTCGGAAGAGACTGGCGCATCGTGGGCAAGGGGTGGGGTGTGTTAATTAGGCAAGACAGAAAGATGAACCGCGAGTGGAAGCTGAGCTTGGTCTGATGTCCGGATTGCACGGGATGTCAAACAAACCTTCACAATGCCACGGTTGACGTTGCCCCACACAATTGACTGGAGGGAGGAGGAGGAGGAGGAGCTTCGGCTGCTTTCGCAAGAGCTATCGCAGATCGCATTGGAGCTACCCTCGCCCAATATATACCAAATCACTTTGTTTTTTTTTTCGCTGCTGAGTACAGAGTACCCATTCGGAGAAGCAACCCGCTGCCGATCTTTGGGTGCGCACAAGAGTGGACGGTTGAGGGAACCACATGCAATTGTGACGGCGGTGACACGGAACAACGAGAGGGACAGACAGGGCCCTGCATCTCGAGAAGGCATCTCGGAGAACGCTGACTGGCTGGACAAAGACGACGAAGACCTGTTGGAGGTTCTTGTGGCCGCTCGCCAAGAACGTTGGCAGGGTGGTTGATGCCGGGGAAGCAGCTTCTTCGGTGATGAGGTCGCACTTTGCCAAGAGCCACGGCCCAGACGAGGGGGCGCGATACACGTGTGGTCGTGCTCCAGATGATTGGCTTATCAGCGGTCTCTTTGCCTCTTATGGAGACGCGACGTTGGCCCGGAGGAGGGACGGGTACCTTTGTATGGGGGTCCAGACCTGAGCCGGGGTTGGTGTTGGCGGGTGTTCCTTCGGGCATCGAGTGCGACTCATGGCCAATTTACGGGCAGCGACTGGTCACAGTCTCTGTTCAGCTCGGCCAACTGCTCTCAAAGGACCACCGAGGTCCTTGTCCAAGACTTGGCCACGGCTTGCAGGTGGGATGATTTGAGGTTCAATGAGGTAGACCCTGGGTGATAGACCTCTGGCACCGTGAACGACGCATGTTCATGAGCCGCAACTGTCCTCAACTGTTTCTGTGCGTCGGAGACATGATCGCCCACGCGACGCACCCTGATGAACGAACACGAAGCAACCATACGCTCTTCATGGAGCGGGTCAATGCACTCCAGATTGCAGAGCGACACAAGCCCTTGGTAATACTGCATGGCTCAGGGCGGCAACATGGCATTGACCCCCCCGCCGTGCCGTTGTCGCTCGTCACGTTGCGCCAGGCCGGCTTAGCAAATGTCTTACTCTTGATTCTGGCATTTCGTCTCTCCTTCTGTTTCCATCCAAGCCTCAAGAAGCCGGCGTCTCGACTATGGGTTTGAAGCGCAAAGAGGCTTGCTCAGTCCCAGATTCCACTCCCTGGTCACTGGGGCCGCAGACCAAAGATCCCTGACCGGCTTGTGGGGTTTGGAGAGGGAACAAACAACGTTAACGTTAAATCCAGTGAGCATCCAATCCTACGCTGCACCTGGCAAAGTTTCTCTGATAACGTCGGGGCATGCCCAGGGATCTAGGCCGAAGACGGAAGGTCAATGTCACAGCGCTGAGCTCCGCTCCGCCCTAGCAAGCAAGCAGTCAGGCCGGTGAAGGGCAGTTCAGCTGCGATCCCGGCGATGAGGATGGCCCAGCTGCTGGGCCGGGCTTGCGTAACGGTTTGGGTCGCGCTTTTTTCCTTCGTTTTCTTGTCGGAACGTCGATTTGCGAGGGTGTGGTATGACTTAGAGATAAGAAGAGGGCAACTGATAATGCGGGCACTGCCACTGAGTATGAGCTACCCTTCTTGGGCAAGAGGGCACGCGAGCCTATCTCAATGCTGACGTTCCCGATAGCGAGCATCATTGTGGTTGAAGTTGCTTCTATCAATTTCCCGGTCGGATGTCGCCGGCCAGCGGTGCACCTTTTCGGTGTGGCTGCCAACACTCAAATGCAGACAGGCGGCACAGCAAGGTCAATAACGACTCTCGGAAGAAAGGGAAGGAGTTGCTTGCAACGATAAACAGAGTTGCATGGAACAGCCATTTCCATTGGTCGTCAATTTACGAGTCCGCAACCCAGCGCTATGTGTCTGAATGAGAGCTTGGGTTGTGAAAAGAAAGATGAGGGACGAGGAATCGCACCAAGAAGCGGAGGGCGAGATAAGAGTGTGGGGAACGGTGATCCTCGTTGCCACCATCCACTAAGCCACACCGTCCTGGGTATGCTCCCAGTATGCTTCGGTGCGCCTCTGTTCCTCTGTCGGCGTCGTGCCGCAGACTGACGTTCTTCAGAGCAGCCGGCATCATAATTTTCAAAGAGTTTCTATAAGCACAAACAACTTCAAGAACTTTCCAGCAGATCCTGCATCAGCTAAAGAGTTAACTGATATGGCCGTTGAAGGACTCGGGGATGAACAGGCTCGCCTCTTCAAGTATCTCTACAAGGATTGCGAGGTAGTGCGAAGTATTGTCAATCAAACTCAGGCCATGTCGATCGCTCTCTAGCTGCAGGGCAGAGAATTCCAAGTCATAAGGAGAAAATCAGACCTCTTGCAAAGTTCCTTACCGCAGCGCCCACTGGCATTTGGAGCGAATCCTTGACTTTGGGCAAGCAACTTCCTCTCAAAGACCAAAAGCACGTCTTACAAGATTCACTTCCAGTCCACGAGAATGATGATGTGATCAAATTTGGTTGTTCCTTTTCGTCATGGATTTATTGTTCACTGCCCATAATGCCTGGCTGGAGTCGACTTGTGATTCTGTTTTGCGAACGCGGTCATGACAAAAGCTCAGCGTCGCTGGAACGCCTCCTAAGCGGGAAGTTCAGATGTAAAATATGCGCTACACTAAAGTCGAACAGATATGCACAGTATACAAACCCCAGGTCTACAACTTCAATACAAGATCATGAAGTTCGTCGACCTAGGGAATTCAACAGACTTACCTTCGTCTCATCTCAGCGGTTCAGCTTGAGCGGCGGCCATCGCTCACCACAACATTAGACAACACGTCATTACCGGCGCGCACCTCTTTTCCCGGCTCAAAGGCATGTTAGTTCGCAGCTTATGAGCCCCGTTTCCGCTCCTCTCACGCGCGAGGACATTCTTGCCACTCACTCCATCATTCCACGCGTGTCGTCCGCTCTATCGATCCCAGATAGTGAAAAAAGACAACATCTCTTTATCCACCAGATTGCCAAAATCTGTCGGTGTCTTTGCACATCAGATGCGATAGCCCGTCGAGTCCAAGTGTCGATGTAACTTCATGCCAACATGGCCCAAGTTTCCACATGGAATGGAGTTCAGACGGGATGAGAAGAAAAATTTGTGACTGTCAGGTCAAAATTTTGGTTCGAATATAGGCTTTTTCGAGAGGGAATTTGCAAGTTAGATGAGGCGGAAACATGGTTGTGGTGGCAGTCAAAAGAGATGGTTGTGTTGTATTTTCAAAGATGACCAACAGGTTATGTAAGACCATAGGGTTGCGACTTTGATGTTGAGTCGGCGTTGTAAATAGTCGTTCGGGCAAGGAGAAAAGTTCCTGCCGACGCAAGCCCGTCATCTGTCTTTCAGGCTTCGACTGTGTAACTGGGAAGGCTGACATTCATAGAATCCCTCCACATCAGCGACAAAGTCTCTTGGATTGAACGGGCATCATCTCCCTTGAGACAACCGCCCATGATGATCCTAGCCTGGTGGTCGATTAAGTATGGGGCGTGAGTCGGTGTAGCTTACGGTAGTACTGTAAATGATACATGATGTCTCCTTAATGCTCGTCGAGTCCTTAGAAGACCCCGACCAGATTTATGGAACCTCTTCTTATGGAAGCTTTCAGGCACAAAACTTTCATGCCGCCGAAGCTACAATGACCTTATGATTTTGTAGTAGCATTTGCCCATAGCTTAATCGTCTTACTATCTATCTAACAGAAAGAATAACCACGTTTCAGCTATGTGGCACATATTGCTGTTTCTTCATGTACAGGCATCTGATGGGACGCAGTGTATTCCTTTAGAGGGATTCGAAAACATACCCTTCGTCCTTTCAGAGCTCTGCGAGCAATTGCTTGACCTTCTTCACTGTCTTTTGGCATAGGCGAGGTGTAAAAGGGTTAGTGAGGAGGATACACGGTAACTAAGTTGTCTAGTTTGGTGAATGTATGTTGGCCCCTTAGGCGCCAATGGGCAACACACTTACAGGATAGCTGTTCAGGAAGCGGAACGTCGAGGGAGCTTTTTCAATCAATTTACGCTAGAGTCTGGACTCAGAATGACAAACCTCCAAAACTCCCAATCACTCGCAAGTCAAAGTTCAGTTAAATTTCTATTCTCCCAATACCTATGTGCCTGTCCTAATCTGAATAGATTCATCTCAGGTTTAGTACCCCTTGTAGACCAGGCTCTTCCAGGCACCGGGAGACAGACACGGTTGCAACGCCATGCCCGTGCCTAAAACTTTGCTTCGGTGGTGTTTAGATACATTGTAATATTGATCGGCTTCGCAATCCCTGGCAAAACTGCCTACTGAACATTAGTACGTTTCTGCCTTAAGTATTGCGGTAAGGCGCGGAATGTCAAACTGCTTAAGAGTTAGCAAACCCGTCTCGATAGCTCGAACAGTTATTTTGAAGAACGGCTTACTTCAATGTTCGACCTCGTATCCCAAATTGTCACCTCCTTCGAAAACAGCATGAAGGACAAGTTCTCGTCAAGGTGGAGCTTTTGGTTATCCAACTGGGTCTGTGAGGACCGAACTTCTGATATCGACGAGTCGCCCTCATTGAGCCACAATTTGATGACAGCGTTGATGATTGGCATGTTTTGTCCGCCAAAGTACGGTCGTATATCGGCTCCGGGAATGGGAACATGGATGCTTGCGTTGGAAACAGTTCCGACCGGCAGAGGCTTGATCAGCGCATCAGCCAAGTCTCTAGCAAATGTCTCGTTGGAGGTAGCATCCTTGGTAGCCATGGCCCAGAAGAAGGCCACAAGAGGCGCCGTAGGTTTGGGCCGAGCGCTTGATGGCTCTTGTGGGATGTCGGTAAGAAACGTCTCGGTTGCCATGATTGACATGGCCGTCTGGAAGTCATTGAAATTGGCTCCATCAGGCCCAATCACAGTCTGGGTGTAGTTCGTCAGCGGAGGGCTGGTAAAAGACGTTGGAGAGCTGCTGTAGAGCTCCACGACATCATCGCGCCCGACGTAGATTTGATTTGCTACGCTGTTATTGGCGCCGAACACCCCGTCGAAGACATGATCTTGAATGTACGCCAGTGGGAAGGCATCATCTCGAGGAGCGTTCCATGATTTTTGGCCGTGGACCAGCGTGTGGTAGTACAAGAACTCTTTGTGCGTCAAACCAGACCGGCGGCGAACAACGGCAAGCTGTTTGGGTAACGACTGAGCCTCGGTCGTAAGAATCTGATTGGTGACAAGGCCAAGAAGGAGACCGAGGAATGGGAGGTAAAGCATGATGATCACTCGTCGTGGCAGCGTAGAAAACCACAGCAGTAAATTGGCCATTGTTTTGACTGGATTGATTTTGCGGCGAACTGTTATTTCAAGTAACTTTGTCGGGGTCTTGTTTGAACCCAGCTCGCCGCTTGCCGGCCCCCCTCGGTCTGTTCGTGTAGCTCGGGACTGGGTGGGGCCGAAGAATCATGATAAAAAAGTTATCTCACAACTCCAGCATAAATAACCAAGCCCACTGCATATGGCCCCCTTAATTGGCCGGAACGGCCAAGCCATTTTCGTCAGTAGCCTGAACTTGATTCGAGACAATGACTGAGGCCAGAATACTCCATGAAAACCACCAATACTCACAGCAATGTGTCGCCGGGAAGTGGATGGGTAATGATTCCCCGCCCGGACTGAACCTTATTCTTCGACATGACCCATAAAATTTGATATGGAGGATGAACTCTCGTGGCTTGTCTGGGCTAAACACGAGGATAGTTGAGGTTTTTGTCTTCTTTCTTTTTGGCTCTTCAGATTGGCCCAAGAATCCCGCCCTGCCATATCTAGAGAATGATAGCCCTTTTTTGAACGATTGCTTCGGCCTCAGTGGAGTAGTTTTGCTACTTTAGCTATGATGCCTATTCCCTTCTCCCTCTTTTGTTATCGCGGACGATCCAAGCCATACGAGCCACATGATAAAGTCGGAGTGCTCCTGTATCCGTGTTCCTTCGTCAGGTACAGAAACTCGTGGTTTTGTTTTGCGGATGGTGTTGGCAGCTGATATGAGAAGCTCCAGATCAAGCTGTCCATCTTCCTCCTCCGGGTGTATTATAATGTTGAGGAAGAGTGAGATGGCGGCGTTTGTGGTGTAGAATATGAGAAACCTATGAATCCATTAGCAAAGTAGAAAAGCTCGCTGTCAAATGCTGGTACTGGTCTATTTGCAGTAGCAAACCTGACCACCAAACAGGGAAACTTACCATAGATCTCCACCCGAGAGCGTGTTCATGAATACCCGTAAGCATCGGAGAGTGGATCTACCAGCTTCTAGAGATAGGTCATAGCTTGAGTGAATGACGCTGTGCAGGTCACGACTTCCATCACCTATTACCGCATGGGCGTCGTATCTCCTGACTGTCGTGTGAACGAAAATCATCAAATACCAATACTCCAACAGAAGATGGAAGTATCGTTTTCGCTGTGGTGTTTTCATCTCGGACGTGGCGATCAGAGTCTCAGGAGAGACCGAAAGAGCAGGACGAAAGTCAACCGGAACAGTTAGCCGCCAGCACTCGATCTCATCATCCAGCTGGCGTATATGCACGAGCAGTTGGTTATCTTTGTCGTTCATCGCATGAACAGAGTAGAGAAGTCGGTAAATTTTCTCCTTAAGACAACCAAGCTGAGCATCGCCCCAAAAGTGTGGTGTAAGGTTTGTTATGCGTGAGTCGCCAGAGTGGACGCATTCCTCGAGCATGCGTAAGTATGTGTAACAGCTCAAGTAGTTCTCTGGCAACGTCAAATCGCAATAAACATCAGCGAGAAGGGGAGGTTGTCCTGTGCGAAGGGACAGATTCTTGTCTGATATGTAACAAAGCCAGAAAAGGTTCCGAATGTGGCGTGCTTTCCTATCAGGGAGTGAGATCTCATCACACATGGCTTGCTTGGGTTCGTAGATGTGTCCTCCAAGTGTACAAACCATTCGGCAGGCAATCGAAAGCAACGACTCGGCTTCTTGCCAACGACCGCCCAGCAAACGTTGAACATGCTGCGGATCGACTTCGGTGAGCTATTTGATATGAGTATCCGAGGTCAAGCTTACCAACATGATCACTGCCTGTAGTGTCATCAAGGTCGTATCTGGGGTGATATGATTCAGAAGATCATGCGATTTGCGTGCGTATGAGTCTGGATGGATCATGAAGGCGGATCCTGGAAGGAAAGCCATGATACTGAGAGCGGCAAACAAACAAGCCTGAGCTGAGAGTTGTGTTGGCGAAGACGGGACATTGTCGATGCTTTCATAAGCTAAAACGATAGTCTCTTCGAAAAGTATCGGATCGATGACGGGATAGATTAGTTGGAACGACGACTGAAAAAAGAACGCGACTAACTCTCGACATGCATTTTGATCCGGCAATTCGCAAGATTGTTCCGATACTTGTCCCCACGATGTAGTCAAGGACGAGGGCCTGGCCGTGAATATATGCAGCTTCGCCCAGTCAAGAATTTGACCAGTCTTCGATGAGATCCACAAACGACCCTCATCAGAAAATGCGTGTATACCCCTGAAGAACCAGTTTGGTCCGATATGGCTGCCAGGTTGAAGAGCTTTTGAAGTGGATACCGATACTTCACTGGTATACCCAGGAGTGCGTGACAAGAGGAGAGGAGAGTGGAAATGTTCGGAAAAGATAGGGGGAGCTGATTGTGCTATGGCGGGACTTCGGATGGTCCCGGCGTTTGGTTCGGAAATCGAGGCTGTCGGAGTTGAATTGCTAGAGCTTTCATGAATCCCACGTTGTGTCTCTGCTTGGGCCAATGCATCCTCAAGTTGCTGGATACGCTCGTTCAGACACTGTACGTCGCCCACAGTCACTCTGATACACATTGTTAGTAACAAGAATTGACACTTGCTTCGCGTAGCTACAACTCAGCTCGCAATGGTATATTCACTTTGTGCGTTGTCTTCTCCGCGGAGCTTCTCGATTGAATGAACACTCAGAGCCGTGGTGACTGCACCAGTCGCAAGGCGGGCCTTCTGCGGGAATAGAGCACTGGATCTGTGCGGAAATCGAGCTCAGTGATCCAAACATAGTGGCAACCTCGGTGCGTATCGGCTGGGGAGTGCCAATGGCACCTACCTTCCTGCGATAGCATACATCGCACGCTCGCTTCGGCGGCATTCTGGGAATGACATACACTGCTGTGTAAATGGCCTGAGGACCATTGAACGGACATGCCGAGCAGACGGAGGGAGCAAACTTCCGATGACGATAAAGTCTAAGCTTTTCAGAGACCAAATGATGACTAATCGGAAGCAACATGGCAACTAGCCTCCGATGACATAACATGCAAGGCAGGGGTGGTCACCATTGGCTCGCCGGTACGGATACGTGTTGGTTCGAAGTTGATGCAGAGAATTGCACAGCTTTCCAACGTCAAAAGTTGTGGACACGTTTGTGGGATTGACAATGATAAAGAGAATCATTGACACTACGGCTTTAACTTGCCATGCAGATGATTTGTTCAATGTGGGTTGAAAAGCGATTTTGGCACAAGCAGGCTCAGTTGAAACTTCCTAGCAGATGGAGGCCGGAATTCATGTACCTCCGTCTGCCCACATGATCAGAACTTGGTGTAACATAGCGGACAGGGGTCCTTACACCGATGACTTTGGGCCCCCATCCGGAACCTCATCACCTCCGTGCCCAAATGTTGGGAGTGCTAAACTCAGGGATGGCGTTATATTCATTTGCTATTGGAGATCGCTTTTCTGCTCACCGTATATCTGCTTTTTAGTTTGTCAGACGTACCATGATCAACATGACTTAATTATTCACCTCATCTGCCCTCCATAAGGCGCGAGTCTTCATCCGAGCTCCATGCTCTTCTCAGCTATCATAACATTTTATCTTCTTTCGACAATTATATCAGCTAACTCTCGCTTTCGTGCACAAAGACGATGCCTCGACCTCTCGATGAAGAAGAGGTCAACCTGCCCAACGAGCAAACAGCGCTTCTTGGCAGCGGGGGCGATCATGATGATAGCTCCACCCACAAGGTGCTTCCTCGAATAACTCGCCGGCTCTACCTTTCGCATTTCTTGTCCACATGGAACTCTCGCATGTTCGAGTTTGGTGCTGTTTTGTACCTTGCGGCTATTTTCCCGGGGACTTTGTTGCCCATGTCGTTATATGCACTCACTCGAGGTCTCTCGGCCTTGCTGTTCGCACCAACGGTTGGGCATTATATCGATAACAATGACCGTCTGAAGGTTGTTCGAGCATCGATAGGTGAGCCTTGCTTCCCCTCGGTGATTTTCGGTTTCGGCATCTAAACCAACACTTTCTCAGTATTTCAACGAGTTGCCGTGTCGGCTTCTTGTGTTGTGCTCTATATTCTCTTCAGAGGTCTGCCTCATGGCGATTATAGCCGACTGGGCCTCCTTGCTCTCCTCTCCATGCTGGCTTGCGCTGAAAAGTTATATTCCATCATCAACATGGTTTCGGTCGAAAAGGACTGGGTATGTCTCAATGAGATCAAGTATTGTAGAAGGATTCTGACAAAGTTCCCTTTCTAGGTCGTCATCCTCGCAAAGGGTAACACAGAGGCACTCGCGACATTGAATGCACAGATGCGCCGAATTGACCTCTGTTGCAAACTGCTGGCACCGCTATTCATCTCGCTCAT
Organism: Colletotrichum tofieldiae; assembly: GCA_022836555.1. Lineage (NCBI taxonomy): Eukaryota > Fungi > Ascomycota > Sordariomycetes > Glomerellales > Glomerellaceae > Colletotrichum > Colletotrichum tofieldiae. The sequence goes on from BQXV01000010.1 coordinate 2,429,875, forward strand.
TGATGGAATCTCGACAGAAGTCGCCATCATCGTCAACTTCGCCATGAACATAGCGTCTGTTGTGGTAGAATACTACGCCATTGCGAGGATATATGACGAGAACCCCGATTTGCAAGAACGCAAGTCCAAGCTGGATGCCGAGCTTTCACAACTTGACCCGAATCCACACGGCGCGCCTCGGTGCGCAACTTCAGGACGGAAAGGGTGGCGTCTGTTCAAGAAGTCCACGTCGGACTTTGGATTTTATTTCAGTCACCGCGCGTTCCTACCTTCATTCGCGGGATCACTGCTTTATCTTACCGTTCTCAGCTTTTCTGGTCAAATGGTGACTTATCTGTTTGCATCAGGCTACACCACGACGTACATTGGTATTGCACGGACTATAAGTGTGATGTTTGAGGTACTGGCCACATGGGTAGCACCTTGGCTTATTGGCAAAATCGGGCCAGTAAGAGCAGGTCTCTGGTTAAGTAATTGTCAGGTGTTCCCACTCATAGGTGGGCTGGTAATCTTTTGGGCGTCCATGCTGAACCCTCTGACCTCAGCAAGTAGTCTAGTAGTAGGCACCGTTGTCAGTCGCCTTGGGCTCCGAGGCTTCGACTTATGCACACAAATCATTGTTCAGGAAGTAAGAAGACCTACCCCTTGCAGTAAATGTCCAGTATTGACCATAGCGGCACAGGAAGTGGAAGCCGAGAACCGTGGCCGGTTCTCGACCATCGAGGCCGCCTGGCAAAATGCGTTCGAGCTTCTCTCGTATGTTTCAACAATCATCTTCTTTCGGCCTGCAAAGTTTAACTGGCCTGCTCTGATTTCTGTGATGGCTGTCAGTTCGGCGAGCCTGGCATACACAACATACGTCGGTCGGAAAAGGGGTCATCTAATTCATTTCGAGAAGCTTGGTTTCTAGTGGTGCAGTTCTTGAGATAACACCAAATTCGAAAATCGAAGAAGGCCAAGCTGCAAGAAGATCATGTGGTTGCAGTAGTGTGCAGAAGCAGTAGGATATAATATAGGAATTCTGGGTCAACACAATCAATCAGCGCTACTGAGCACCCAGACCTCAAACATTAATATCAACAATGCTATTTAAGCACTACTCGACTGCCTTGGTTGCATTGGCCGTGAGTAGAGACGAATCTGCATCAAAATAACACCATCCTCTAGGGTCGTCCCCAGTGATCCCATCAGCCACGGCAAGCTTGTAAGAAGATAGTTCCTGTCTTGCTTGTACGCGATAACGCTGAGTCCATACGTCAAATTTCCAGTTATCGATAAAAGTAAAAATAAGGGCGCAAGACCTAGTGACGAGTTAGCGCCTGAAAATAGCACCACGTGTGTTAAAACCAACCCTCGCAGGATTTCCCTCGGTAGTTCTTAATGATCTGAGGTATGCGAGCACTAGATTTGTCAGTTGCAGGCGTACTACACGACCAAATACTCTTACCATAGGTAACAGACAGCTCCAACAATCCCGAGGACCGAGCCGAAAGACTCGGAAATGCCTTGTAAGTCTGTATCGCTTACGCTTCCGGGAGACCTACCACCTCCGAGTAGACCGATCGTACGGATTACAAACCAGCCAGTGACCCCAAGCAGATGTACCGCAAGAATACAAGCCAAGTTGTAGCGCCAGTCATGAAGGGTTCGTATGGCCTCCGCATGGGTCTTCTTGTCTTCCTGGAGTGTGCCGGCCGATTCGCTGCTAGCTTCAAGTAGACCACCGGATGCACTTGCCCCTCGAGCAGAGGGCGAGGGACCAAGAAGTGGTTGGGAATCGGGAGGTTGTGATGTTGTCGGGATTGACTGTTCCGAGTTGTTTAACCGTTGTTTGGAGTTGTAGTAAAGACATTGGCAGATAAGCGTAGAGTCCGAGAAGCACAGGTAGCCTGTGACCGCGATACTTGCTGGAGCGATGTGGTTGGCTAGTCCCCCTGTACCGGTTTAGAACAATATCAGTTCCAAATGAACTAGTGCAAATTCAAGATGACAAGCCGTGGGGTACGAAAGAGCTTCTCACCCAAAAGATTGGTTACATCCCCAAGGAGCCAGATAAAGAGAAAGGCCATAGACAAGCTCTCGGCGCTCTTCAGCCTGTAGTTGGAAGCAAGCTGTGGCAGCTAGGTTGCATCAATCCATGAAACAAGAATATACCCCGCGCCATACCACTTACCAGAAGGCACAAGAAGGCAGCCATGCTGATGCTGCCGAAAATCTCAGATATGTCGTCCTGCGAGATAAAGCTTTGGGTGAGTGGCGCAAGCCGGCCAGCACTGGCAGTGGCCATGATCGAGAACGTCGTTAGAAAACCTCGACTGTCATAAAAGAACAACTAGAATCGAAGTTCTGAAACACAGAGCCTCTCTTCAGAGATTCGAGAGGAAGATCAGCGTGGGTATGAACGAAGTCTTGTGGCTGGCAGAGGTGTACACATGCGGCAGCCGCCTTGTTATCAATGACGATAACAGATTGTTAGTGTTTGCCATGTGCCGCCGCTGTGGCTGACTCATCTGAAATTGCCAGGGTGATCCAGGAATTGTCACCCGCGCATAGCTCGGTTAGTGTTGCTTGCCCTAGTGGATGGGCAGTTGGTCACCGGATGCGAGTCACCGATTCCTCCCCTTGCGAATCCAACCCTTCTTGTGGGCACTAGTGATGAACATAAGAAACTAAACGCGGTCGGTTGCAGCCGGGCGCGGTGTTTTGATATTGTTGTGCAGCTCGATCCCAATTTTAGATGCACTAGAGGTCAACACAGCACACTAACATTCCCTGAAGACAGCTAACAAGGCGTTGAAACCCGCCAGGATCTTAGCCTCCGGCAATAGGTGGTAAAGAAAATAAAACAGCCAGTAGGGTCTTCGAAGGCGGCTAAGGGTAAATCGACGTATAACCGGACAGTATATGTCCTTTCGAATATAAAGAGGCCATTTCTCTCCAACCAACTGATTCCACGGGCAAGTTCTACCCTTAACGCTTTCAACTTCAAGTTGGTCTTCGACCATGTCGTACAATTCGTAGTACTGAGTCAGCAGCTCCGTCAATTCGCATGTAGGCTTAGTTGCAACCAAGTCCATCGCATTGTTGCGATCATTCTTAGAATAGTTGTTGTTCTTATCCTGAAACCTTGACGCCAGCTGATGCGCTTTTCCCGATTGATACTTCCAGCAATCCTAAAGATGCGAGCTGTTCAGCATATTATTTCTCGTGACATGACGCGGGCGAGCGCACACTCCATAATACTCACATCTGCCTACCTTACAACGAACGGCGCCTCTCTAATCAGCCCCCAGTCTTTCCGTGGCCGGTAAGACGTGGTGCAAATGCAGTGTGCGCGGTAGAGAGCATCGCTTGCGACAGCCTCATCATTAGGAGTTTCAAGAGGGGCTTCAAGAAAATCCTGTTAGAGTTCAAGCCATTTGACGTCATCTGCTATAGGATGACTTCAGCAAGCGCGAATGGAGTTTTTGTGACAGACACCTGCTTCTATGAAAACTCAGAGATCAACGTGTCGAACTCATTGACGGCAAAATTCGCTTTCGCCCCTGCCTTCTTACGTCAACTGCTCTGGATTGCCATGTTTCAAGTCAGTTGGGTGCATATTTCATGGACATCAATGTTAATGTTCCATAGAGATAAAGATTTGGGCAGACCCTAAGCTCTTCATGCTGGTTTTAGAAGGCAGTCATTTCCTCTCTAGTAAGCTTGTACTCAACCATGATTACAAGTGACTGTCCGTGAGCAGTTCCCACTGTTGGGTGCTTACGTCAACCAGAAAGAGGATGAAAAGGACAACGGGCTTGGTACATCTAAAAGCAAAAGACCGCGCGGGGTGAGACGTTTTGGTGGTCATTTGGGCAGTTACTAGAGGACATGTTTACGCACTTTGGGACGAGTGAAAGAAGAATGCATGGTCTCCTTCCAGCTAGCAGTTGATGCCGAGTAGTGAACCAAGAGGTTTTTAGTTGCCGCGTGTTTGGTTGCTAACGCTTTGGAGCAAATCTTCTTTTCAACAGTACCAACTCACCTACGACTCTAAAATACCATGTACAACTGGCGGGCATTTTGATCAGTTTGCTGGTACTTGTATCGAGGTTTTGCCTGATTGCCCCAGGCACTAATTCGCAATGATGCAGGTGTTTAGGTGAGTCAGTCACTTTGCATGAAAACAGGATTTTCATGACGTTACCTAGCCAGAGAGTAATTGATTGTATTATTGGGCTTTCTCATTAGTGACAACCGAGCTCTGCGTAAGTTTCTTGAAGCTCATTCCCGGAATGTCTGCCATTTTATGATGTTTAATATCAACTTTCAACTGCGGGCTATTCCTATCCTCTACCTCTGGTTACCCTACGACAAGAGGGTAACATCTCCTACAACAGGACGGTGATCGCTGATGAGCATGCCGTTAACTTTGTTGTTCAGGATCTCATACCGCTGGACTGAGTACTTCTTCGCATTTTTGGGTCCAAGCCAGACAAAATCGATGCGGCTACCCTGCTTAGTTGTGTCGAAAGTGGTGTACGTCAGCTGGTTGGGACCAATCCTTTGCTCTGGTGTGGCCAGATTATACAGCTCCTCCACGAAGCCCGTCCCTGACAGTGTCTTGTATGCATCGCCATTCGGGTCCGAGTTGAAGTCGCCCGTCAGCGAGACGCCTAGAGGGCCATATGTTGTCTGCACGGCTTGAATTTTCGACACAACGACCTTGATCCCCTCGGAGCGAGCTTGAGAGCTAACATTGTCCAGATGCGTGTTGGCGTGGATGAACCTTTTCCCACTGGCGATGTGCTCAAAGACAGCAATGGTGACGATTCGCCTGCTGCCGGCGCCCCAACCGAAAGACACTTGATCGGGCGTAGGCGAGAGCCACTTCGTTTCCTCATGTACCAACTTCAGCGCATCGGTGCGGTAAAAGATGGGGCTGTATTCTCCGGACTTCTTGCCATCGTCGCGCCCAACACCGATGTGGGCCCAGCCGGAGCCAAGGCCGTTTTGGATGTCTTTCAGTTGGTTATCGAGGACTTCCTGGAGACCAACGATAGTGACGGCACCCGACGGTGCGCTGGAGGCAGTCTTTGCAATGGCGTCAATGACATGAGGTTGTCGGCACCGATCCTTGGAAATTGAGCAGAAAAGATCCCACCACGGCTTCTCGCCAGATTCGCGAGAGCCGGCGTCGTAGCGAATGTTGAAGGAGACGACTCGAATCGGCAGGCCTTGCGCCAGCGCTGCTTCAGCAAGGAGAATAGGTGCGAGCAGAGACTTGAACTGCATTTTGAGAGAGTAACGATGGAGAGGAAGTTAGAACCAAGCCCTTGTGGTGATCTCATCTCGTTCCATGTCTCCAACCACGAACAGATCTTATATATACTGGTCCCGCCGAAGGCACGAGTGCCAAGACCGCTCGGCTGAATAGGGCAGTTCAAGAAACCACCGACAAGGGTCCCCTCCAAATGCTTTTGTTATTGCGGGGTTAATAACCAGTTACGGCAACTCAATTTGCACGTGGGTAGCATCGAAGCGGTTGACTCCGAGGCGCGGATGCTCTGTGCGAATAGGGGTTGGTGGCCGCTACACTCCCAGAATACTTACCTCTTCTCTGGTAGGCATAAGCATCTCCCTTGTCCATGTGGTGGGCTCGAATAATCTTAATAGCGAGCATATTGAGAGTCCCTCCACTTGCGGGATCTTAGTTCAGTTGGTTAATGATGATACCCGAGTCAGGGTCTTCCGTTTTGGGATACACGAGATGCACAAATAGTCAGTGAATGAACCGCTGACTCGTGTCAGATCTTTTTATACCTCACCCAAACCTTTGATGCGGATTTGTATTTTATTTCATGTTCTCTGCCGATTTCTTTGCCTAGTGGCTGTTGACCTCCTCAAATTCGCTCTTGAAAGAAAAAAAGAAGAAGAAAAAGAGGGGAGGGGAGGAAAAACAGCAAAGCCGAAAACAAAACATTCTCACAGACCAGGCTAATTTATCAACTGACAAACCTTTTTGGCCTCACACTCTGAGGAAAGTAGAAAACCTCTTCTGGATCAATTTTTTCTTTAATCTCCTGCAATTTCGCGAGATTGCCTCCCCAGTATTTTGCTTGCGCACCATCTTGGTCCATATTGGGGTCTGGGTAGTTGAAGTACATCCCGTGATCCGCCTGCTCCATGCCTGAGGTAATGCTCTCGATAAATTTCTCGAGAAACGAGAAGCCGTCTTTTGGGTAAGTCGCAGACACGTCAACACGATCATAAAACTGATACAGCAACAGCTTGCTCCGGTACGCATATGACGACGAGTTCGCAAGTGTCTGGGTGATTGCCGAATTTTTCCCTCCGTGAAGGTCAACTTGGACATACCAGTCTCTCTTCAGAGTTTTACCCATGTTATACCAATAGTTGACGAAGGATTGGATTTGTGAGTCTGAAAGCTTGTCTGTGTACAGACTTGAAGAGTAGAAATTCTCTTGCTACACGGTCATCAGCAGGCGCATGGACAAGGACTGGGTTAGTGAGGTGATTGACCTTTTTGTAGTTGTCCTTCTGATCAAGAGCCAAGCCGTTACCAAAGTGTTGCAAGTTACCAAACCAGTCTGTCGTTTGCAATGCCGTCATTCGTCCCCCTATTGTCGCCAACAACGGATCGAGGACTGCCTGTAGACCTGCTTTATCACCATAGAACATGCCCTCCAGGTTTGTGAAGCGCGGTGTGATAAACAGTCGCATATTGAGCTCATTTGGCATTGTGGACTCGGCCCAGTCTTGCAGCTTCTTGAAACCGTCGATTGACTTTGCTGCATCCCATTGAAGGATGGCCAAAAAGTTTGTCGCCTGTTTCGGGGCATCAAAGGTCTTGAAGTAAAACTCAGAGACAACACCGAAGGAGCTACCAGCACCTTTCAAGGCCCAGAAGACTTCTGGATGCTCGGTTTCAGAAACGGTGACGACAGTGCTATTGGCGAGGACGAGCTTCGCACCCACCAACCAGTCCAAGGCGAGGCCCTTGGTATGTGAGCTCATGCCGTATCTGGACGATGTTACCAGTCAATTGAATTCAAGATACATAAGTTAAACAGGTTAAACGACTTACCCGCCATGGAGGACGTGTCCTCCAACACCAACACTGCTTTCTGTCAGACACGCGAACAAAAGCGAGGGATATGAAACTCACCCAGGACATGTTCCGTGGCTTATTGCCTTTCCACCTTGGTTAAATAGCTCGCTCGCAACGTGTCCAAGTCTGCTGCCTCCTTGCACAGTGGCGATACCGGTGAGATTGTCAATAGTGACATTATACATGTGGTCGAGTTCGAGCATCAGGTGTCCGTCTTCACCGCCAAAACCAAAGTTGGCGTAGCTGTGACCGCCACCTTTAGGGGTCACTTTGACACCGTTATCTCGGCCACATTTGATGGCTTCTCGAATATGTTCTGTCGTGAGAGGAACTGCTACTGATACAGGCAAGAATGGTATTCGGACGTTGAATGGAGCTGCATCAGCGGCCCACTGAGGTGACCCATTTTCATTGTGGGGGACTTTGGCTGCGGCAAGGCAGTCATCAATGACTAGTCTCTTGCTCAGTGGAGAGCCAAAAACACTGAGAATTGCCGTCAAGAAGACGATTCGCCCTAGCATCGTGATTGTAGGCGATTGGGTTTTGAGTGTTAGATTAGTATAGAAGCACAAATGCGGCTGGGATGACCTTGGATTTATCAACTGCCAAGTGGCAACGCGATCAGAACATCATCATTCTAACTTTGTAGTCTCATTCTTCCGATATGAAATCTTTATGCAAGGTAATATTTCACAAACGAAGTTTTAGAGTGAATCGTTCGAGGGTCTGACAATCTCGATCCACGAATGCTTCTTTTGGACCTTCCGGTTCGCCAACATGAACCGTGAAACATGAGATAAAGGTAAGAACCAGAAAAAGATATTCATGGGAGTACCATCAATTTAGGATATGTAAATTGTTCTTTAATCAAGTCTGAGACGAAGCTCCAACCTAGGCTTCGGTTCAGTATAAGTAGATAAAGGGCTGCTGCAATTAATGGCCGTTAGACTACCAATTCTGATCATACTTTGCCTGAATTTCAAGCTATCGAACTAGATAACCAACATGTTTAAATGTTTAGGCTATTTCAAATCCTCTCATCTGAACCATACCTGCTTGTAGCTTGTTGTATCATTGTCGTTCGTTAAGGCCAGCGCCTTCATGAGGACATGTACTGCGTTGTTGACGACGCATAATGGGTAATACGGGCCTACGTCCAAACTAAATTGAAGGGTGGAATGTCAGCGTTAACTTGATCTGTAATTAGCCGCGGACCGGCTGTATTGAAAGCCATGCGATTCGCCTTCGATTTCGGCACTGGCTTCCGCAGTGTTGCTCAATCGGGTGGCTCGGAGGATGTACTGGCTTGGAATGACTTGCAATGAAACCAAGCAATGATTTTTGGGCATGGTGGTGTTCCATTACCAATGTAACCAGAAGTCTCAAATTAATGGTCGGATACGAGAACTTGCGAGGTTCTCGGACAACTGCAGCATCTCGTCACATGATAGTATTGAGAGACACAAAAGAGTCAAGAAAGGACGTTCTTCCCAAGAAAAACGAAAGCTTCCTCTTGTTACATATCAAGATTGGTTGTTCGTGATGGTTAGAGTCGCTTTAGGTTCTGTCTGCCTAGCAGCCATTCCTGGAGCCATTGGGGCAACTCTCATCGCTTCGCACTACAGTGGCCAACTCTACACCCTGAGCCTGTCCCCAACGAACGAGCTTACTATCACAAACTCAGTCAGCTCCGGGAACCGCATGCCAGCGTGGCTCGACCTTGACTCAACATCAAAGACTCTCTATATTCCCGACGAAGTCCAATGGGGTCAGCCGCTCCTGAAAAGCTTCTCTATTGCAGCTGATGGCAGTTTGACACCGAAAGGCCAAGTGCAAACTGCTGGCGGCGAGCTCCACAGTACGTTGTATGGAGGATCTAACGGGAAAGGATACATCGCTTTGGCACAATAGTGAGTCTTTGAGAGAAAACTTTACTCCGTTTAGTAGAATGTTGACATTTATAATAGCGATGCTTCAACGATCTCCGCATACGCTCTTCCATTGGGTAGGACAGGCCAAGCTTTGCAGAAGTTCACGTTCAACATGTCACAGCCAGGCCCGGTTCCATCTCGACAAAATAGGCCTCACCCACACTCCGTCTTCACCGATCCTGCAGGGCGCTATCTCCTTTCTGCCGATCTCGGCGCGGATCTCGTCCGCGTCTTCAGCATCAGCGGCACAGGCACACTCGCTGAGTGCCCTTCTTTCCAAAGCGGCGCCGGCGATGGACCCCGTCATGGAGCCTTCTATACACAGGGCAATACGACTTTTCTTTTCACGGTCAATGAGCTATCAAATTCACTCACATCTTGGTCCGTTACCTATCCCACAAACAGCTGTCTCAATCTTGTCAAAAGGCAATCCATTTCCTCATTCCCTCCCGGGAAAACTCCTCCAGAAGGATCCAAGGCCGCCGAGGTCCACGTCAAGGGCAACTTCGTATACGTGTCAAACAGGTACGATCGTTCTTTCGGTTCGCAGGAGGATTCAATCGCAACGTACTCCATCGATCCTTCTTCTGGTCACGTTGCGTTTGTCGAGGTCACGAGTGCCTTCTCGTTTTTTCCACGAACTTTTTCTATAAACAACGCCGGGAATCTGGTTGCAGTCGGGGGCAGACTAGTGCCAACGTTGCTATTGTGGAAAGAGATGCCACGACTGGCAAGCTTGGAAAACTAATTGCAACACTCAAAGTCGGGAACACAGGGACGATGAACCAGGAAGATGGATTAAGCGCGGTCATCTGGAATGAGTGATGATAAGCAGTGGTGTACTTTCTCAAATTGCACGACGCAACGTAACGCAAGTTACCCCCAATCTAGGCCCTCAGCCTCAAGCCTAGCATAACAAAGCTGTTAATCGCGGTTAGGCATACGTCCTATCAAAGTCCTGATAAAAGTAGCTTTCTAAAAAGACTATCCAGTTGCTTACTTGCAGCCATTCTTACTTCCGGCACCGTCGCGCCGCGAAGGGTCAGGCGTACATGGCAATGAAAGTGACCTGTTCTGGTGACAAAATCTGTCCCCGCTATGCGCCTGACATTCTAGGAGTTTTTACGTATACGTATCATTGGCTTTGACAACGAGGAAGTATGATCATCAAATACCCTTAAGGTGAAGGCATCAAGGGCCACCCATCATTTGTTTTCTGCTTGTCAGTTGCTATGCTAAGCGTGGCAGACGCCATCATAATCTTGATTGCCAGTATCTGGAGAGCAATTAATATCGCCATTTTTGCTGTCAGTGACAGATTCTTTGTAACGACTATTTCATAGATATAATATTTATCTTGATGGGTTATTCCACAAAGTCTTCGCTGTTCGAATGTTTGTGGCACAACAAGTTTGATAAGAAATAGTGTCGGATGCTGTAAAGCTGTTAATTACTTTCGAGAACAGTGAAATTGCTTGCAGGATATATTGGCAAGCTAGCTCCTTTCTAGATGCCCCGTATCAACCAAGGAATTCTCTTGTGTACTGATGTATATCTATTGAATCGATGCATTTTGGCGTTAGTAACGGTTCTGGTACTCGCTTCCTCATCGGCTTATCAATAGGGGGAAAATGGATCCAATGTTTCCTAGTCACAAATGTTACTTCACGAGTACCATTGTCCACCCATACTTGGTCGTTCACGTGGGCCATACTATTGGCCATACCATTCAACAAATGTGTTCTTCAATGGTCTGTCTATTGTGGCTCGCCTCTTACTGCTTTCCAGTACCTCGTGGATCTCAATAGCTCATGACAGTCTCTTACTACCCACGGCCACTTGGAAGCAAAAGCTCCAGTGACTTCCCATCCTTTCGGGTCCCAGGGGTCTCCCCACACAACTAACCCGCCCCGCCCCTGAGTAACCGGCTGAAACCCTCTCAAGTCGCGGCATAGCTCTCTACTATCGTACAGATTCTCGTCATAACGCAATATGTTATCTCGGACCTCGGGGAATGGTAAGATATCGATCCATGGGTGATGACTGATGGTGAGCTGAAACTGAGTTGGTTCAAGGCTCTTGGGCAACAGGCCGCGCTCCGCTACTTTAGCACCTTCAATGGCAAGCTGAGACTGAGAACCTGGAGCCATAAGCTCACTTGTGATGCCCATCACTCTTGCGTTCATTATTAGTGCCCGCGTTGTGTTGAACTGGACGAGGCTAAGCAGCATGTCCAACGACGGCGAGCAGATGTTGAAAATCTTATCAGTTTGAATGCCGAACTGAATAATGAAATTCTCAGTGCGTTCATTGTCAGGTTCACAAGCCGTGAATGAAGCTAGAGTCAAAGGCCCCATTTTTGGTGCCGCCTGTACAATGTTGCTTGAGCAACGATTGCTAAATTGCATCTTGCTGCAAGAGCTGTAAGGAGGCTGTTTTATGGCTGTCGAAAGCGGTGGCGTGTAGCAGGCTCTCTTAGCCGGCCCGTCCGTCCTCGTTTTTAATCTTTGCCCTTGTTTTAATGCGCAGTGGTTAGCGCAGTGATACGAAACTGATTTGGCGGCTAGACTAACGCCTGATCCTTTGGTGGATGCGATCCTGCATCTTCTTTCTTTCCTTCGGGTCAGTGGTACCAGTCCAATCATTCCCCGGCCCTGCCTCAGCCTGTTGAGGCATGAGCTGTAGCGGGATGAACTGGGGAGTCATAATTGCTGAGGAAGCTAAACCTGGAATGGAAGATTTGATGATCGAGGAGGTTGTATTGGCTGCGCGTCTCACTCTTTCTGCGTGGTCACTGCCCTTCTTTTTTTCAATTACAATGACTGTTAGTCGCGAGATGAAGAGAAAAATCAGCGGCAACAGGCGGAATCCAGCTCCAGATAAGACACCAATCCAGTGGCTCTTGCATGCTGCCGTAAGCTTCCCCTCGGCCGCCTCGGACAAGACCGGACTTAAAGTTCTTTGTCGCTGACCTGAGGTAGCTGGTGGGTCAAGCATCGGATAGCGGCACTTTTGACAAGAAATTTCTTAGCCGAGTTATAAAGAAATCCCAGGTTCTGCAACGTAGTAGAAGGGATGAGAAAACCGAGAACGAAAATCTTATTAGGAATGATCAGCCCGGTTCCGAGAGGGCTGGAAGATACAAATGAGACGAACTCTAATTTCTCTAAGGAATATAATTGACTAAGGTGCTGCAACTATGTCAAAGGGTGACCACGATCTTCTTGGCAGAGACACCTCTACGCTGTACATCAAGAGCTTCCTGAATGCTTTTCAATCCATGGCCAGTCACCAAAGGATCGGGTTTGGCCTGAAACGAGCCATTTTCCAGGGCCTCAGGAATAAACTTGCCCCAGATCCATTCACCAATGTACTGGTTGGGCTCTTGAATGATGCTAAAGGCAACGACTACACGGCAATGTTAGCGACTCTTCCTAGTACATTGGATGTGTCTGGATTAGTGCTTACCATAGACGGGGGCAAATCTTTCCGTCTTCTTGTTACTAGGGAGAACGCTCGCCACAGGGACGTTTTTGTTGAGTCGATCGAGAATAGCAGAAACGGCATCGCAGCTAGAGTCTTCGCCGATCGCATCGTACACTCCGACGAATTCGGTCTCGGCGAGCACGCTGGCAATTCTCTCAACGACAGTCGGAGATCTATAGTCGAAAACTGCATCGGCACCCAATCTTTTGACGAACTCGTGGTTGGCAGGGGAGGCCGTGGTGATGACAGTCACACCTGAGGCGGTCGCCAGCTGAATGGCGGTAGCGCCAACGGAAGATGCGCCACCCCAGATCAAGATGGTTTTGCCAATATTCTCGGGATTTGTGGTAGAGGGCAGCGGGAGATTAAGAAGTCCCTTGTCATACAGACCGGCGCACGCCGTCGAGATGGCGAGGGGCAGGACAACAGCTTGCTCGAATGTCATGAAGTCGGGAATGGTTGACACCAACGATGCAGTGGCAACTGGGTAGGACTGAAAAGCAGAGTTGGCGGGGTTCTTCGTCATGAGACCGTGACAATGTCTAGATCCGCGCGATTAGTTTTCAAAAGCACTGGCGAGGAAGTCCTAGGGGAGATCAACTCACGCAACGACTCTGTCGCCCTTCTTAAATCTAGAAACGTCAACACCAACCTCCTCTACGAAGCCAGCGGCATCTTCGCCTAGGATAAACGGAAACTGCGATAGGTATTTCCCATTTGCCCTGTAGGGTGTTAGACCATGGAGCTACAAGTCTGGGTCTGTAAGGAACGAACTGAATCTTCCAGTCAACAGGATTCTATTGAGCCAGTAAGTCAGCTATCAAGAAGATTCTCGAGAGGTTTAAAGAAATAAGGACTAACAGCAGAGACTGCATGGTTCTTAATAACGATTTCTCCAGGTCCCGCAGTAGGCATAGGTGCCTCTTCGACGGTGAAAGGGCGCTGCAAAGGGGCAGTGATCCACGCAGCGTTGTTTGCAGTCATTGTGTTGTTTAATTGAGTCGATTGCGACGTAAATGTCGAGAAGTCAAGAACTTGGTAGGACATCTGTTTCTATTTAACATATTACCAAGGGACTTCCGAAGATTTATTCGTAATCATTTTTGAGCATGCCCACGTAATATGACAAGAAAGCACAACTGATTTGGAACTAGTAAGAATATTTTATGACTCCAGCAACCTTTAGCTGGCGCAGACAGTAGCGGATATACGGCACAAGTTACAAGGTCCTGACATTACCCCCTTTCTCCGAAGGTTTATGCACTCTACTGACGTTACCTTTTGCAGCTTCTGTCTAGCTTATGTGTTTGCATGACACACTAATGCAGGTTACTGATGTAACTAGCGTTGCGGGTCAGATTTGAGGGGCAATCCTTGCTGAGGGTCTATCATCACATGGTGGCGACTGTATACCCTGTGGGAACGAGTCAACAACTTTTGCATCAAACCCGTTCTGGACGACGCTACCTCCGGACGAGCGGTTCGACGGGGAGAATACATATAAAGGCTCTACCTCTGCTGTAGGGTTAAGTAATGACAGCCATCGGCCGGAAAAGTGAGACGTTTGATTCAGTAATTGGCTCTTCCGCTGTTGCAGCTATTGGCACAGATAACCTCCAAGTTCTTCTTATCACCTACGAAACGATACATACGAAGTTTGAACCATCACCATGGACTCTATTGGAACTATCTGGAGTTATCCGTACAACCCGCGAGCTTTCAAGGTACGGTGATATTCTTTTCATGTTCCAGCAGGAGGCTTTAATTCAGCACCTGTCTCTTCTTAGTTGCTTACACTCTGAGAAGGTTGTAGCTGCGGCGGCTGTAAATGGGCTTACGGTCGACTACGCACCTAACTTCGTCATGGGAAAGACGAACAGAACCCCCGAGTTCCTCACCGACTTCCCAATCGGAAGGGTCCCGACTTTCAAGTCCGCCGATGGTAGACTCACCCTTTTCGAATCGGATGCTATCGCACAATATGCCGCCGAAAGCGGTCCAGCGAGCGCCCAGCTGCTCGGCATTGGTGTGGAAGAGCGCGCTACCATTCGCCAGTGGATCGGGTTTGCCGACCATGAGCTACTTGAGCCCCTAACGACACTAATTCTATGGCGGTATGGCATGGCTGACTTTGTTGAGAAGGCCGAGCAGGCCGCGTTCTCCCGTCTTCATGTGTCCCTTGCCACATTGGAAAAGCATCTACATGGCCGCCGGTACATCGCTTCGGAACAGCTCAGTTTGGCGGACATCTCTTTAGCTGCGGGTCTGTACTGGGGCTTCGCACAAGTCATTGACCGGGAACTTAGAGCGAAGTACAGTGAGACTACGGAGTGGTACCTGCGTGTAATCAGAGACAAGCGTTTAGAGTCTTCTATTAAGGAAGACCTCATCGAAATTAGGAAGACTAGTCCCGCACAGTAATTGAGAAGCGAAGGGGCCAAGGGTTTCAACGTCGCTGTTTGGCAGAAAATATATGGACATCGTTGTCAACAGAATCAATTTCCATCTCTACACCATTCTCAAAAATGAAAATTGTGTTCTGTGCATGTATCGGTATACTTTTCTGGCTAGACCGGAACTCCGTGGGATCCTAGCTTGAATCATGGATGGTGTGATCAAGGAATGTTTGTGATCATATGGTACTGCGTAGACTTGTTCATCTTCCTCCTACTACAGGAGCCCAATATTTCCATGGAGTGGAAAAATTGTATCTTTTGCCAAGAGTCAAGCCCTCCCCTACCACCTATAGGAAATGAGCCAAAACGTTCCGCTCAACGTGATGTCATACAATGTCCATTGGGAGATTTATCGGCAGCAGAAAGATACCGAAGCTCCGCGGAAAGTGTACATATAAGCAGTCCCTTCAGGACTTATTTGTTCTCCAAGCCACCGTTTGATTTTCACCTTCTAACCTCGGCATCATTATTATTCCCTGTCTATTTCTGACCCTTACACGACTCACAGAAGATCATTCACTTTCTCGCTGCCAATCCAGTATGTCGATCGTTGTTGGTATCGCTGGAATCTCTGCCAAATTGGCTCAGTGCGTTACGAAAGCATTACAGAAGTATCAGGGTGTAACGACCAAAGGCTTTTGCCGTCGTCTGGAGAAGATCCCCCTGTCAGCTCTTCAAGAGTACAACATTGAGGTTATCCAGGGCAACTTTGACGACGAGGGCGCTGTCCAAAAGTTCGTTCAAGGAACCGACATCGTCATCTGCTGCTATTTTGGGGACTCCGACGTCATGACTCGGGGCCAAAAAATTCTCATCGATGCCTGCGCTAAGGAGGGCGTCCCGCGATACATTCCCAGCGACTTTGCAGTTGACTACACTAAGATCCCCGATGGTGAATTGTTCCCTAAGGAGTCAACAAAGATCATCAAGAAGTACCTCTTGGAGAAGAGAGTTGCAGGAGTGCACATTCTGGTCGGTGGTCTGCTGGAGACCTTTTGGAGCGAATACTTTGAGGTTTACGATGCCAATACCCGGACAGCTTCTTACTGGGGAACTGGTGAGGAGAAATGGGACTTGACAACATTTGAGACTGCGGCTGCTTACGCAGCTGCTCTTGCTGTCGACAAGCAAGCTGTTGGAGTATTTCGCTGTAAGTTGACCAGCCCTTTTGCCGCCTGCCAGGATCAAATCATCTAATGGGACCAGTTCGGGGCGATTGTAAAAGCATCTTCGAAATGAAGGAGGCATACGACAAAGTTTACCAGTCGCCCCTCCAACTGAAACGTCTTGGGTCTCTCGCCGACCTCTACAATGCAGTTCTGAACATCCACAAGAAGGATCCAAACAATTTGGCAGCCTGGGGACCTAAGTATGTTTCACACGATGTCTTTTCAAATGTTAGGGAAGTGTGCTGATGCCCAACTCAGAGCTTTTATTTACTGGTGCACGAATGGTGTTGCACACCTTGGTGACGAACTTGACAACAACAAGTACTCTTACATTGTCCCAACCAATGTCGAAGACTTCTTGAAGGCCCAAAAGAACAGAGATATTGCTATTGCCTACCAGAAGATTGGATTCTAAATCACCCTCTGTCTTGACAAGGTATGAGCAGTCGGCGTATTGACACCCGCAGCTGTTATAATCTCTCCGTACGCGAACACATCCTGTACAGTTAGCTGCTTAAAAGCACTTGCCATGATGAGTTCAGTCTTATTTGGTTTCATAATTACAGTAGAACCGAACCATTGTATAACACTTTCTCATCACCCGTCGCAATCACTGCTAAAAAGGACACTTACACTAAAAGGATAATAACGTCGAAGGAGTTAGTACCTAGCATTACGACAAGGAGACTTCTAGGATAAAAGGAGCATATAAAGATTGAGTAACCTATAACTGCACAAAAACCAACCAGTCACACTGTCAGTCCCATTGTAGATAGCTAGTACTCCATCACTGAATTGGCGATCAATGTTGATTTGAAGTTATCTGTGCCTTCCATTATGTCAGCCCCCAAGGACTCGGAATTACATGACTCGACCACACCAACATGAATCTGACGTGGAGCCCAAAAGGTACGTACCTAGTCCATCTAGGTGCAGCAACCAAATGCAGTAAGAATCCGGCGAAGCAGACTCAAAGACAGTATCTGGATCCCTGTAACACCAAGTTAAATTCTCGTATAATCCCGAATCAGAGCCTTGTTACAGCTGAGATGTGTGGCTTCGTTCTTGCTTTGTGCAGGTTTCATAAATTGTTTAATATTACTGCACTACAGAAAGCCTAGATGTTGAAACGACCTTGCTTCATCTTACTTCCTCCACGGTAACATCTGTGAATATGAGTCTGACAGCGAAGAATAAAGTATTCTCTTTAAATCATGTGCTACGTGTGGGGAAACTCTTCTCGTGAATGGGCTCTTGGTTTAGTACACATCGAAAAACATGTGTCTAGCATTTCGCACTCGGTCTACTGAAACTTGCTTGTACGTGGTGTAGCCTAGCTCTCGGCATGTATCTTGCATGATAAACTTTGAAGGGTTTCACTTGACTCTAGGAAATCCGCTTAGTACCAAGCTCAATTCCATCCCGTTTTCAATCTCGGCCCTACGAGCTTTGAGCTCCTCTATATCCCAGTTGGCGAACACAAACTTGCCATTCAGGAAGGACGCCTCGGCGCTAGTTACCCAGACAAGGAAATCCGCAGGGAGTGAGACTAGAGCAATTTAGTATGGGTTCATCGTTTGGAAAGTTCTTGGTGCTGAGTTGGAGCGTATACCATCATCATAAGGGAACTTCAGCCCCGTCTTCTCGAGTTCCAGTGCCATCGGCGTCCGGATGAGACCAGGGTGGACCGTCACCGTTCTTAACTTATCAGGATTCTCCGCAGCGAGATACTCCATCAGCTTCAGCAAGGGCGCCTTGCTTACGACATAACCACCCATCCCTGGCAGGGGAGGCATGAGAATACCAGCGGTGTTAAGAGTAACCAGCACGGGCTTCGAGCTGGCCCGCTTCTCGGAGATATCCGTGGCCAGAAGAGCCTGTGCAACGCTCAAAGTGCCTTTAATGTTTACTTCAAAAGCTTTCCAGAGTTCGTTAACAGGTGTAGTCGAGATCGGACCAAGATTCGGGAGGACGCCAGCCGCGTGGATGACGATATCAATGGGTCCGAATGCAGACACCGTCTCCGCCATGGCAGACTTTAGAGTCTCAGCATCGCATATGTCGATTGCGTGGCGGCGAATTTCCACATCTGGGTTCTTGGTGGAAATGATTGCCGCTGTCTTCGCGAGGAAGTCCAGGCGGCGGCCAATGAGGATCAAAGCTTTGGCACCCGCTATGGCGAAGGAAGTGGCTGCTGCCTGTCCAATACCGGATCCAGCTCCAGTGACAAGGACAACTTTCCTGGCAGCGGAATTGGAGGGATTAGATGGAGAGATGGCTGGGTAGCTGGCGCTGTGAGTAGCTTGCGTGTAAGACATTTTGAGTGATTGTGTCGAATATAACTGTCTTAGCAATGAGGGAGGTAGAAATGCTGAGATGGTAATTGGCAACGGTAATAGTAAGTCGTGCAACTACTTATATACACAAGCCGTTGCACCATGCTGGTATAATCAAATGACGTGTTATCAAATCGGATGGCATTTCACCCTTTGCGAGGGCCCTTTCCTCCATGGAACGCAGAGTTCCGAAGCGCGCGGCACAAGTGTCATTAGTGTTGGTACTAGGCAAGGGTGGTTTGTTAGTCAGGACGGTTGGAGGACGGTTGGAAAACGAGGCATTAGTAATTGAGTTCCAACGCTAATGAGTACACGGAAATAAAATTTGCTCAAAAAGGTAACACCGACCTTCTCACCACCCAGCACGATCGCTGCTGACAGCAAATCTTGTGGGAACGATACGGTATTTTCATTGACCTGAACGAAAGCAACAAGCTTAGCTGTGCAATGCTTGTCGTTGCCGCTTGCTTGGTAATTTCATCACAAGGATGACGTTCCCATAAGATGCTAATAGGGTCTCGGAGTTAAATCTTTCCATTTCCATCACTAGCTGGGGGTCGCTTTCTACAACGAGGGCGTATCCCACTTCACCTTGCGGCTGGCCACCGCGCTCTGGTGATTATTGTGCGATCACAGTACGAAGAGACCCTGTCCGTCCACGGGCCGGTAGTCTTTCGTGGGACAAGTACTCTTATTCCCGGAAACTCAAGCATTAATAATCAAAGTTCCAGAAACTTGTCTGACTGGCGAGAGCCCCCGACAAGTGAGAGAGATGTTTTCTAGAACATAGTTGACAATCATTCAAAACTCTTCCAGGCGTCTGGAAGTTCGCCGACGTATGATACAAACTTCAAACTCGCATTGCGCAAGCCAGATGTGAGTGTCCTTAACGCCGTTTGGAGCTAGATTTCCTGCAGCATGGCATTTAGTTACTAGCAACGCATCGACGATTTTCCGAATGGAAGAAGTCGGACCGCCAACATAATTGCAAAAAGAAATCTTATACTGCCAACGAATGTTCTCTTTTCTGCTTACAGAGGCCAATACACGTATACATGCGTGATTCCTGCAACTTTGAGGTGACGATGAAGTGTGAACAATGATTTATGAATCTTCTCCCGGGGGCTCCACGACATGAGATTCCTGCCAACCACCTAATATCTGTTCCAGCTGGTTGTGACGCTTTAAAGCATGCTCAAAGTCGGAGTAGGCCTTTTTATTCTCCTGAGCGTAGGCATCATACAGCGCGGCCACACCGCGTGCTGCAAAAGGGAGCTCCTGAAGCCATGACTCCCAACCCCAGCCTACTTCTTGAACCTGACCGGTAGCAAATTCGTGCCACAAAATTCTGACAGGACTTGAAGCCATGGTTCGTGGAGTGGTACCTCCCTCGGCCGTCAACTTGATCTCACCAGTTTCTCCGAGGATCATCCATGTCAGATGGGGATCATCAGGGAACGGCTGGCCGCGGCGAAAACTCATGAGAAGAGAGGCACCGTCTTGCACAAAGTCCGTACCTATCAAAGAAGCAGTAACGAAGGCTAGATCTGGCACATTGGATTCCACGACGTCAATAATCGCGCCAGA
This sequence comes from Colletotrichum tofieldiae, assembly GCA_022836555.1. Lineage (NCBI taxonomy): Eukaryota > Fungi > Ascomycota > Sordariomycetes > Glomerellales > Glomerellaceae > Colletotrichum > Colletotrichum tofieldiae. The sequence continues at coordinate 2,449,954 of BQXV01000010.1, forward strand.
CTTCGAAGACGTCAAACCGACTTTGGGTCGTAACAATTGTAGCCTGCTGTGAATTTCTTTTACGTCACCGAGAGTGGAAGTGATGTACTCCCATACTGAGAAATATTAGCACAACAGTTGAAGATCCTTGACTATACTCTGAGATGAGCGGTGCTTACAATGACCAAAAGCGACTGTTATCACGTTTCCGCCTGTTTCCATCTCCGTGAAGTATTTCAGACTCTCAGGGAAGACATCTCGGCCACTGGTACCGCCAGTAGCGTAAACCGTAGAACCGAGGACCTTTCCGATGCGCCCGGATTTGAGAAGCCGTCGGACAGCAGCGATGGGGGCGGTAGTGGATCCTTGCAACCCGACCATAGACTTTACCCCTTGTTCCCTTGCCAGGCAGACTAGCTCACGCACCTGCGAGGTATTCGACGCCAACGGCCATTCCACAAAAACCCCCTTTCCGGCAGCGATGCTGGGCTTGATCGTCTCGAAGTGTTTGTCGACACGGGTGCTGCACACCACGAAGTCGACGCTGGCATCTTGGGCCAGGTCAACGGGACTGTCATACGCTCGAGCATCTCGAGGTAAGTGGAAAATTTCAATCGCTTGAAGTGCAGACTCTATGCTGGAGTTGCATAGTGCGACTATCTTGTATTGGGCCCTGCCACGCGAGGAGAGGAGGTAGGGTAAGTGAGCCACGGAAGCCCAGCTGGTGAGATTTTTGCCTGACAGGCCAATAATTCCGAGCCGGATTAGAGCCATGATTTCAACCATGAACGCAAGATATTTGGCCAAGTACTTAGCATGATGAGCGATTCGGCACGACTATCTCCCTGGCAGAATAGCCTCAATTTAAGCAATTTTGAATTATGCTCTCTATGCGTGCTGGGCATAGCCACCGCCTCAGATGGCCCTCTTACTTTCATATTTTCTAGCGCCCCAATCAGGTAAATTCATAGCTCCATGCTGAGATATTAATATGTGTGAGTGCGGAAGAGGCACGTATTTGGCGTCAATTCATAGCCTCTGTGTGGTTGGGTGAGCTCACTTAATATTGAAGGGGGTTTACACATATGGAGATTATGGTCATATTTATCTTACCAGCCTTGCTGTGTAACCAGAACCCCCGCTGTCTGTATGGTAATACCGTAAAATAACACCAAGAAGACTCTGATGACGTTCTAGTATGTAAGTCGGCAGTGCGATGCGTAAACAATCTAACTCGCGTCAGATGAGACCATTTACGGTGACTAAAGCTCCGTTCCGCAGAGGATGCGTCCCTTAAAATTACTCAACTTCAATGGAATGCTTGTATTTTTATCCGGATGATGTTCTTAGTGGGCTGAAGTAGCATGCCATTGACAGGCTCACTCAGGCGAGATAACGTGCTGCGAATGAGCAGGCAGTACTTTAATGTATGAAAGGATAACAGAAGAAGAGTTTCTGGACGTGTATATTATTCGATTCCCAAGTGAGGAGCAAATATAATGGCGGAACTGGTCTTGGAAGCGTTTGGAAGCCAGCTGTTGTTACAGGTAGTATCTTTTGACTATACGTATGGCACTTCGGTGGGACGCTACAGGGCGCAAAACGCAGTAACAGCTGGCTGATACTAACGCAGGATGAAGAGGGCGCGGGGAAGTGGTGGCAAATGGGTCGATTGATTTCATTGGAATGCTTTGCACGACCTCAATTGTGAATGTAACAAATCTGTTCCTACCCAGCTTGCGTTGCCTACCCAATTAGCATTGAAATTTCTAATCCCGTCACGTCTTGATTTAGAGAACCCCCCAGATCCTTCCCATCAATACTTATCTCAACAAAACCTTGTTACTTAGGGGGTGGGGGGTCAAATATCAAACATGCTACGGCTTCCCCGGAAACTAGTCAAGAGAGTACGCATGTGGCTGTGCATTTCCCAGTCCTTCCCTTCCCCCACCCTGAGGGACTGGCTTGTATCGCGGATCATCGTATCGGCTGAGAGAAAGCTCGTCCTGCGGATCCACTCTAGCTGTATCTCCTGATTGGCCCCGAAGCCGGACTCGCATTCGCTTGATGACATTTACAAATCAAGACAATAATTAGCACAATGGTAGCTCAGCGTTCGGCCGGCATGATCTGCTTGGTGTTGATCCACTCAGTGGTGATTTATTTATAATGCCTTTGTACGGTAGTTTCTCTTGGTGACTGTTGACCATTCCATTACCTTCTCTCCGCTGAAGTCGCTGACTGATTACTCTCGTTCATTTATCGTCATTACGCTCTTTAACTTTTCATTTTGTGACTCCTGTGTCTCCCACTTTCACCATGAAGATATCACCACTCACACTTATCGCGACGAGCATCAACATATGGAGCATTATTGGAGTCGTTGATGCGAGACAATCTCCTGGAAGCCTGGATATCCAACTCCAGGAAAACATTAGTGAAAGTGCTATCCCGACATCAGTTGATGGCATCCTGGGAAGCCTCACTAGCAATAACAATTGTCTTGGATGCCAGGTTAGTGATATTTATGACCGATCCTCATGTGTGGAGTCATTAACACACCAGATTTCTCATCATTTCACAGGGCATTCTCCTTATCCTGCGAACACTTGCAAACTTGGGAGATGACGTCTTTATTGGGGCATTGCAGAAGCTTTGCTCTGCTGCATCTGTAAGTTCCATGCCCTGAGATATTTAATACCGTGTCGTCTGGTGAAGTCTGCTAATCAGTTGCAGTCCGAAGATGAAGACGTCTGCGACGGAACAATCGCTCTTGAAGGTCCTGTAATCGCCTCGAGTCTTCGTGAGCTCACTCTTGGCAGCAAGACAGCTCAGATCTTTTGTACCACGCTCCTAGGTCTCTGTGATTATCCTGAAGTTGAACCCTACGCCGTTCCGGTTCCCCCACGACCCATAAACTCGATCACCCACCTCAATGCTACAGTCAACACAACTCGGCCTACCGTGTTTAAAGTTGCACATTTCTCGGACATACACATCGACCCCCTTTATGTTACTGGATCCAACGCGAACTGCTCGAAGCCAATGTGCTGCAGGTAAGTGTGCTGTGTATTTCGAGAGAGTTTTATTGATGATCATGTCCATTGTTAACATGCTCTTAACCAGGTCTTACACTCCTGCCGACGAGCCTGGGAACACCGACTTTCCTGCCGGCCCTTTCGGAGATCATAACTGCGGTGCCCCTATAAGCCTCGAGAAAAGTATGTACGAGGCCATCAAAGCGTTTGCGCCCGACTTTGCAATCTTCACAGGGGATATTGTTGACCACGCCATTTGGAATACAACCGTTGAGCAGAACTCAGCTGAGATCAGCATGGCATACCAACACATGTCTGATGCTGGCTTACAGATTTATGGCACTATTGGAAATCACGAAATGTCTCCCGTAAACGCGATACCACCCACTCACCTCGGTAACAGCGCTCAATGGCTTTACAACATCTTGTCAGATGCATGGAAGAACTGGATAGGGTCCCCTGCGGAAGTAAAGGAGATTGGAGCATACTCGGTCCAGTCACCTAGGACTAACCTGCGTATCATTTCCATCTCCACCAACATGTGGTACACTCTCAACTTTTGGCTGTATCAAGACGTCCAAAAAGACCCCAGTAACCACATCCAGTGGCTTGTGAGCGAACTGGACAAAGCAGAGAAGGCCGGCGAGCGTGTTTATCTTGTTGGTCACATGCCCATGGGGACATCCGATGCGCTTCATGACGCCTCGAATTACTTTGATCAAGTCATCAATCGCTACAAGTCAACCATTGCTGCCATGTTTTTCGGTGAGCTCAACTCTTACAATCATTTTGCGAGTTTTGTCGTATTTTCTAACCGAGCTCTAGGGCATACCCATTTGGACCATTTCCAAATAAGCTATTCCGACTATAAACACCGTACAGCATCCAACGCGGTCGCCATGTCCTACATAGCCCCCTCAATGACGCCGCTTTCCGGCATGCCGGCGTTCAGGATCTATACGATTGATGCTGCTACATTCAACATTCTGGATATCGACACATACGTCGCCGACATGAATGATCCTGCGTTTCAGATTCACCCCGTATGGGAGAAGTACTACTCAGCAAAGGAAGTCTATGGCGCCCTCATTGACCCGTTCATCTCACCAAGTGCAGAGCTTTCTCCGGCACTCTGGCACAACGTGACTGTGGCGCTAGAGAAGAACACTGCAGCTTTCGATGCATACTGGGCACGTAAGACCAGGGGTTGGAATGTACCTCCCTGTGATGACGGCTGTCGCAGTCTCGAGATTTGCCAGCTTCGTGCCGCTCGAAGCCAAGACAACTGCTTTGTGCCAACACCCGGAACATCTTTCGGAATCCGGGCGGAGAAAGGTGGAACTTTGAATTCAGCGGAATGTGGTCGTTCCGTGGCAAGAGAGACCATCGGGTCTCTTGCGGTTCGGAAGGATCTGCTTGAGCTGTTGGTGAGCCTACTGAAAGAGCATCAGGGGCATTGATGAGCTTAGTCTTTTGGGTTCACGAAAAACCCTCATCGATTCTTTCACAGATTGTATACGTAGTAGTGTTTTGGACGGGTAGTTGCAGAGGCCATTGGCTTCTTAAGAGCTGCTTCTTGCTCCCCATTCCAATGGGTATATGTACATAATAGGGTGGTGTCGTCTTCAGTCCCGATATCAACCCGCTACCTGCTACTAATTACCCTTTTAACTTTCAGCCCTGCCTTAAACGTTGACAGTCAAGACAATGTGCTTTGAATTATTGAACATTCGTCCCTGTGAAGGAAGTGCCAGGGCGATACGCGGCTGTGGCAGGAACTAAGACAAGCTTCACCGACGACCAAGGATGTTGAAGTTTCATGCCTTCAGTCAACCAGAGGCCCAGAACGGAGGGCCTAGAAACGGTCGCAACTCCATATCCGATTGCCCCAATTTATTCAACTGGGATTAAATTCAAGACGAAAGGCTTGACGCAGCAGAAGTGACCAACGTTAGTAGTATCACCAGGAGATCCAATAGTCTCAGAGAGTGGTTTGATTTACAAAGGATATCTCTAAAACCCGGATCGCATTTTGGTCGCCCAAAAGCAAAACTATTTTGCTTTGCAAAGGCGGTTGGCGTAATCGACCACAGTCCATTCTTCGCTTCCCGGTGTGGACCACGAAAAGAACACGCCGTTTGGATCCCACTTCTTCTTGGTGCTGACGAGCTTAGGGTAAACCGGTCCCCAAAAGGCATCTTGCCAATTGTTCATAAAGGCGTAGTTCTGCTAAAGTTAGCCCGGCGCGATAAAATCGTAGATTGAGTTTTGACACGCATACCTCATTCACATATGCGAGCCCCTTAGGTCCAGCTTGCTTGAACTTCTCGGTGATGGTGTTGACCATAAGATCGTTGAGTGCCAGCTTCGTAGCCCAAGTCGCATCCAGCGCCTGTGGTAAGATGGCCATTGTCCGCATTGTAGCTCCCCTCCATCTCGGGTGCGTCGCACTCTCGGCCTTCTTTGCCTTGTTGCCCGGATCGAAGAAGTGGCTGATGACGATGCCAAACTGATTCGGTGCTGGAGACAGAGCCAGCTGAATCGCTTCAGCGATGGCGGGTTGGTTGTTCGCCATGTCGTCGTGCGTGAAAACCCAACCGCCCGTGAGACCGTTTTGGGCTGCAGCCTCTGGTTCGAAGATGTCGTGGAAGAGGGTGTAGTAGTCGGGGTATTCTTTGACACCGAAATCGTAAGGAATCTGCTCGGTGTCAAGATATGAAAGAAGCGGCTGCACGACGGCAGTCAGTTCTCTGGCGGTCATGTTCATGCCCATGATGGGTTGCACGTGCAACGCCCCTCCAATAACTGGCGGATACAGCTCGTAGATGCCGTAAAGTCCGTTGTCGACCATGTAGTTTCCAAGCTCATGGAGCTTGTTGACAGTCTTTGTGACCTGCTCAAAATTTGCACCTGTGGTGGCGTTGACGTTGAGGAAGAGCGCTGCGCCGGGAATGGTATCGGGGTATGTCTTGAGAGTGACAGACAATACGACTGCGTAGTTACCGGGGCCACCGCCCTTGAGCGCGTAGTACAAGTCTGCGTTGGACTTTGAGTTCGCAGTTATGAAATCGCCAGATGCAGTGAGAACTTCGAAGGAGAGGGCTTGGTCTGCACCAAAACCATAGTTGCCGCTCAGGGGCCCGTGGCCTCCGCCTCCGATGTAGCCTCCCGCAACTCCGACAGTCTAAACACTTATTAGTTGAGTAGCAAACAGGCGGTTCGTTTGCGGGACGTACCTCGCACTCGCCGGTGACCACATTTTGAGGCGGGTTGCGGGCACGGGCTGCTGCAGAGATTTCGAAACCCTGGACTCCAGCCCCGATGGTGATTACAGGCCCTTGGTAGTCTCCTGGGCCTTTGTACCTGTCGACAAAGGAGATGTCCTTGAAGTTGTGCGTGTTGATGGCCAACGATCCGGCGCCTGCGCTTCGGCCCTGGAAGTCGTGGCCCGTGTTGCGAAGAACTAGCCGCAGGTTGTTCGATTTTGCAAATTTGACGCCGGCTTTGACATGATCTTTCGTCCTCGCCATAATAACGAACTCGGGATAGTTGCCCAGTGTGCAAGTCTTTGTGGGATCTGTGGTGAGTTCGCAGGTATTGTTGCTTCCCCAAGTCCAGAGCTGTGATGCAGGCTGGGAAATCCTAGCGCCCTGTGGTCAGTTCTGGGTATCCCCTTTTGTGCAATTCGAACGAGTCCCTAAACTTACTGCCACCGCTCGTCTGTCCACTTTGCAGTTGCCTCTGCGCACTTGGCCGCATCGTATGTCGCTATCCCGCGATACTGGTTGTAGCAGACGGCTGCTGGCGGGATATGCCTTACCAGATTCCCTCCCACAGTCTTGTTGAGCTTATCCCAAGCATTGGCCTTCGGCCAGCAATCGTCTGCCGGGGAACATTTGCACTCGTACTTCTTGCCATTCTCCTGATAAGGCACCAGCTTGGGCGTCGAAACAGCCGTGGCAATGAGAGAGAGGCATGCTAGAAGCAGCAAGTTGGTAAGCGAAGCGCGTGTCATCTTGCCCGAAGGTCTTTGTGAATCCGGTTGATCACGGCTGTGAACCTGGCTCCTAGTTGCCTGACAAGCAGGCTGTTGTAAAACTGTGCTCCTCTTCGACATTTTGTATTCGAGTCCACACGACACTAGTTTCTCAGTGTGGTCAGCGAACTGAAAACTACCGGCGCAGCTCTTCCTCGCAGCGTGAAGGGCAACTATGGTTTAGCTGCATGACCTGTGTTGTACTGCAGTTGAGCTAGTTGTTAGCATCAAGGGAGTGAAGAGCCGACTGAAGATCCAGATTTGGTCCGGGGAGGGAGGACTGAATCCCGAACATCGAACGGGTCGGGCATCGGTGTCAAGGGTGTCGTGATGATTAGCCGCCATTTGCTGATGTGTCAGCCACCTGGTGGGAGCACATGGCGGAAGAAGTGAGAGGTCGGGCAGAAGGGGAGAAGGTCGTTGGGGCAAAGAAGAGTTGCGGCAGACACTATGTTGGCCAGCTAGCTAGCGCGTGGTTTCCTCGACGGCGTGAAGCGAGGTGAGATCATGCGATTAGTTGGAATTCGGCCAGCATGACATGGAGCAACCCAAGTGGCTGAGGCGACGTGCCGAGCAAATCGGGGTAAGGTTTAGCGTACGATAACGGATACTTGCAAGTCGGCAAGGCCGTAGCCAGACCCAAGCTCTAGGTCTGACAGGGAGCACAAGGTGAAACTGTGAACTATTGCATTGCGAAAGTGAGCCCCTGTAGTAGCTAGCGGCAGGGAGCATAAAACGAGTCAACCGAGAGAGACGAGATATATGAACACAGGGGGTTCCAAGACCAGCTCCGGCTACTAACAGTTTGTGGGGAAATGGCGGGTCAAATTCTCATCTCTTGCAACAGAACAGCGGGTTCAGAGTCCATGGTTCCGGCAGGCATCGTGAACTGTCACGCAAACCTGCGCGAAGACCGGGGTGATCCATCCAAAGTTACCCAAATTGGGGTCGATATCGACCCCCCTCGCCTTGGCTCGGTGCAACCCTTTCCACATTAGCGGCACGCACCAACGCACGGCACAGCGCCGACTCGGAAGCGGGAAAATCGGCGAAGCCTGAAAGACCAGCTTGATGGCCAGCTTCAACCTCAGGCCGTGCCCCAGGACAGGCGTGTTTTACTGGAACAGATATCAGATTGAAAACCCGGATTCAACGATTTAGAGCGGTCAGATTGACACTGGAGGCGTCTACAGCAGCTTCAAACTATTGTGTTTAATAAGGCCGGTCGGGTGGGGTGGGGGGCCGGTTCAGCTAGCTGGCGACCACAGGATCAAACATACGAGAACAAAGAATCTAATAACTTAATTGAAAGCCACACAAACAAAAATCGGGATTCGCAGCGCCGATGAGGCACCTTTTCAGACATTGAGACGGAATCAAGCGCCTTACTATGCGGCATTGGCCACTTAAAGGATGCTGTTTGCTTTGAGCCAGTATCCTAACGACTGCTACGAGGTCAGTACATTTAAGGCGAAGTACAAGTGAGTCCTATCCGAAAATAGCAGCTTTCTTTTTGGCCCAATCATTACTTTCCCACTCACCTCCCTGCGGAGAAAGTTACACCATTTTATGGAACTCAAGGTGATTACTGAGGTATTGTCATGGCGGTCGATGGGATGCCATTATGCCACACGCCGAAAGCCTTCAGCGTCTGTACTGAATCGAACGATGCCGATTGGTTTCGGCCGACATGTTCAACAACCAGGGGCAGTAGAGTTCGCCAAGCAAGTTCGGCATCGGGAATCCATTCTGACTCGAGACACCGAACCATACGGTGAAGCGTTGGACGGGATCGCTACGCCCTAGCAGACGTTGTGGCTGGGGTTACGGCACATCCGAATTTTACGGCCGGGTGCCTACAGGCTTACCGGGAAAGATAAGCCTCTCGACCCGTTGCCGATACCAGGTCAGCCGAACCCCCCGAAAGTGGGAGTTACAATGAAGGAGATTGAAAAGCAAGGAAGCGAGTTCTGCAACCGAGTAGTCACTGCCACAACAAGAATCTGGTAACTGATTCACTCGAGAAGGAGGGAATGAATCGTGTACCATCGTTACTGAGACAGACCGGTTGTCGGCAAATTTTTAGCAATACAAGAACCGAACAACGGCCAACAGGCAGCCTTGAAGTCGATGGGGGCTCGATAACCAACTTCAACATGAGTGATTGCAACGTCAAAGCTCGACCTCGTCAACAATGAGCTAGGGCGGAGTTAACTCCCAAGTAGGAGCGCTTGCCGACGGACATCGCGATTATTTATTCCCGACGACCCAAAAGACGATTACACTGGTGAAGGTTTGAAAAGAGTTTCACAAGAACATCGAGGAAAGATTAAAGTGCTTGTTCTCCCTAAACTTCTGGCCTGGTGCTGCGTCGTCGGCACTGGAGCAACAACATTTACTCATGTCCAAGACTGGATTGACCCATGAGTTGTATCGTTTATGTGTATGATGAGCTAATTTACTGAAGTCCACGCCGGGAAATATTGATGGTTGGTCCAGCGATTCGTGTGGCCGAATTCTGGATGTTTCCTCGCAATTACGACACAAGCATTCTATGAAACCCCTGACCTACCTTGTCTTGACTAATCAATGATTTACATGCATTCCGCTATCGTCTACCGCCGCCGGAGGACAGGAACAACTAATTTGAACTGCGGCATAGGCCTCGTCCACATATGCCCGTTAACATGCGTCATCGGCCATGATTGATTGGCAAAGAAACCATGGTCATCAAACGCTCCCAGCCTAATTTCCAGCTCCCGCACAGCACACAATCTCACTTCGACAAAATTCGCCTGTTCCAGACCGCCCCAAGAGTTGGGCTTATTTGGGTGACTACGCTCCGCAACTGTCACAAGGTGAACCGTCGTGGGGCGTGTCGAGATAACTGTGCATCTTTTCACACAGGGCGTCGCTTCCTAAATTGAACCTGTCAAAGTCGACCAGGTAAGCTCTCGAGTGCGAGAAAGACGTCTGTGAGGATCCGGACGCTTTAAACCCAGTCATGCTGGTAGTTGAATACATTGTCATGGGAGCCGGGAGGAGGGTTGGTCCACGGATGTGACGTTGAGGGGTGTTTGGGTACCATACGTCCCCGTTGATCACAGCGGGAGGGAATCCTTGAGCAGGTGTCGGTCTCGTGAATCACCGCCTGCGCAAGCGAAACAAAGAGCAGGGTGGGTGTTTCGGGTTTAGAAGCAGCCTCGAGAATCATATCCTGGACCCCACGGAGCAAACTTTGGAAGGAGGGTAGCGGGGTCTCGCCATGGGTTTCCTCTCTGCAGGGTGGATGGCGACAGACTTGAGTTGGAAAGTCCAACTTGAGCCTTGGTGACGCCCGGATAATTTGGCCGTACAGATATGCTTTGCATTTGATTCTGTTCTCTCCCATCTGTGAGATATGTCAAACGATCAGTCGTAGATATGGGTGCTGAATGTGTTGTTGACAGCTTGGATAGGTGTGGTTACGGTAGTCAATCGCTGCGATTCGAGGAGAGGCAGAACTGCAGGGGGATGTGGGGAGTGGAAACAGTTTTGGTCTAGATACCGCAGAGCGGCCGCTGTGATATAATGGCTTCTGAGTGGCGGCTGATGCTGAACACAGATATGGATCGTTCCAATAGCACTGACAAACTGTTTGAGTTTGTTTGCTCGTCTGACTTCTTGTGCTGTTGGCTATCAAGCTCAAGGACACGTTCATCTGGATGAAAGGTGAAATCGGAAGCTGATCAATGAAAGGATGGTGGCCAGTTCCTATTGTCGATTGCTTTTGTGAATATGAAATAAGGAAACCATTAGCATATGAGAACGATCCCACCTTATTATCCAATGTGGCCCAATATCAAAAACCGGCAAATGCCGCCAACGCCTTTGAAAGACTTTTGTACTTTTACAGTCGGGTATCAAATCAATATTTACTGTCCTCTCCCGATCGGGTAGTTGAACATCAGGAGGCCGTTCAGGCCACCTACCCAGCCATCGTCGTCGTAATCTGACGCATCGCCCTTACCTGGTCCACAAATAACGCAAGGCACGCCGCCTTTCCAATCACCGTCGGCAGACTCGCCGACCATCTCGCCTTCGACGCGGATTTCAGTGCCAATGCCAGCACCGGCACTTCTCTTGCCATCGATGCTGACCTCAAGCTCGCCATCACGATTCTTGCTGCTGACCTTGAGCGTGACCTTTGTGCTCAGGGGCAGGACCAAGGGCCGAAAGCTCAGACTCCTGGGGCAAATAGGAGTGATGAGCAGAGACTTTACGAGCGGGTGGATTATGGAGCCACCAGCGCTGAGGCTGTAGGCTGTCGAGCCCGTTGGCGTGCTCAGAAGTATGCCGTCCGCCACAGCCTCCGTCAAGAAACGGTTGTTGAGATAGATGTCGATGTGGGCGAGATGAGGCTTCGGGCCCCGATGGATAAGAAGCTCGTTGAGGGCGTGGATTGGTTGAGGAATGTCTCTCTTTGTTAGGATTGTATCCTCGGGGGGAATTGCTGGCAAATGCGCCTGGGATTTTGTCGTTGGAAGCAACTGACTGTTGATGTTCTGGCCATTGTTGTCATAGACACCGACCCGCAGACGATGTCGTAGCAAGATCTTGGCGGCTCGGCTCTGGCCCATGCTCTTGCCTGGAGAGGCATGCCATCCAGACTGGCCTCCGCTGTTGGTATCGTGTTCCTTCTCTCCGCTTGCGACTCTGGTGTGCGGCGACAAGAGGTCCTCGACGGCAACACCACTGCCACTCATATATGCCTCCCTCCAAGCCCGCTTGTATTCTTCAAACTTCCATTCCGCAAGGAAACCAATTGTGCCAAAGTTGAAAGCTAAGATAGGTGGTACCGCGGAATACATGCTGAAGTGGCTTGCAGCGCGCAAGATGGTACCGTCGCCGCCCAGCGTCGTGATCATGTCGATCTTGTCGGGGAACGTCGAAGGATCGCAGGTATAAATGGGGAAGTTGAAGGACTCGTGCACCATTTGCGCAACTCTGGGTTCAAAAATCAAGTTCAAGCCAGAGTATGTGCTGTTCAGGTGCTTCGCAAAATCGATGGTCGCACGGAGGACTTGGGGGGATCGCAGCTTCGGCATCAGGAGGATGTTTCGCGGTGGTGTCGGCCAGTGCAAGGATAGCAGACCAGACGTTGAGTTCGGGGGATCGCGGTACTTCGGGATGATCCTCGAAGGGAGTGATGAGACATCGCGGATCTCGGCCGCCCGCGCAGACGCCGTCGTGGAAAAGCTCAGCGGCCGAAACGCATAAAACGACACCGCAGCCAGCGGCCGGGCGCAAGGACGGATAGCTCCAGGCCCAAGCATTCTAGCAGAAACAATGGCTCTCAGACCAACCGAAGGAATGGATCTTCACCAAATGTTCGCGGTCGGGCGTCGCGCTCCGTGGCCGGTCGGAGGAAGCACGTCGAGTCGTTGTAGCGTCCGCTTCAGGATTGTGGGAGAGTTAAGTCTGAAATGAATTAGCAATGACGACAATGCCATTGGCATGCCCCACTTGTGTTTTTTTGACCGACCTACACCGAGCTGACTCATCATTGCGGAGAAACACGGCACACTGGGGTCTACCTTCGGCAGAGGTGTCCCACTCTCACGGCCCCACTCCCAGTCTCTGGACGATTTTTATTAAACAGCATCGCATCGCAGCTATTCTGTAGGGAGAAAAACGATATGAGCTTAGAAGAGCCGGCTGTTGCTGCTACTGTAAGAAACTTCTAAGCTAAGCATACTCTAATCTAGGTGCAAGTCTTTTGGTCAGATATAGAACACTGAGGTGCAATCAGAAACATTCCTTCCCCTATATTTGCGGCAGACAACAATCTACTTTTTATACAACAGATAATGTCTTCTCCTTCAACTGCTTCGCAGCAAGTTGCCCGAGTTGATCAAAACTATGCGCACTCGTCAGCTGCAAGACACTGATGTCACCGCCCAAAGTGTGTTTCCACCAGTTGCGGATCTCGATAGTCATTAATGAGTCGACTCCAAGAGCAGAAGGGGACACGGTCGTGTCTATTCCATTCTCATTAGTCTCTTGCATTAAAAAGCCAAACACCTTGAGGGCGATTTGCTGCGCCAGGTATGCGACTGAGATCGGTGCATCAATCTCTTCAGGGTTGCTCTGTAAGCTGGCGAGAAAGTCTGATAATCCGGATGCTCCAGGTCCATGTCCGGCTTCGACAGGAAGTACTGAATCTCCAGGATAAAGAACCATGCGAGGATCTCGTTTCCAGATGATACGATTGCTTGCATCTTCCAGAGGGATTGCACAGTCAAGACCAACCATCATTTGGCCGTCGAATCTCGGCCTTGTGTTACTAGTCTCCGCTGCCGCCTTATCCTGCAATGTTTGGGACATAGCAAGATGGAGTGCTTGTAGAAAATCGGCCTCAGATACCAGAGTTGCACCGGTCTTTCTCATAGTATCTTCAACTTCCTGTGTGCGACTGACGTAGCCTACATCCTCAACGCCACCAAGATCCAGAACCGAGCATGGCAGACCTAGTCCTCGTCGGTAATGTGCAAAGGCATCCAGGAATGTGTTGGCTGCGGCGTAGTTGGCTTGGCCCGGATACCCGTGAATGCCTGACGTGCTACCAAAAAGCACAAAAAAGTCGAGGTCTGCTGGCAGAGCGCGGTGAAGGTTCCACGTTCCGCGAATTTTGGGGGAGGTTGCTGTTTTCCATTGCGATAGCGTGAGATCGAGCAATGGTGCATCTGAAAGAACCATGGCCAAGTTTACGACACCGCTAATTCTCTTCGACGAAGACACTTTAGAGATAGCGGCCTTAAGCTCTGTTTCATCAGCGACATCACAGGGAATCGCTTCCGCCTCGCATCCTCTACCACGTAGTTCTGCGAGAAGATTTTGGTCTCCGCTGACACTTCCAGCTGATCGCGAGAAGAAACATGAAACTTTTGGCACCGTGGGTCGACATCCAGCCTGCGATGGATGCACCGAGACCTCTCATGCCCCCCACGAGTAGATATGTTGACTTGTCGCAAAACCGGGGTGCGGGAGCCGGCCGAGCAGTATTCAAAACAGCTACTTCTTCTTCGTCTAGGTTGACAACAACCTTACCGATATGAGTGCCCGTGTAAAGGTACCTGAAAGCATTTTCGACGTCTTGGCAAGAGAAAATTTGCGTGGGTCGGACAGGTGCGATATGGCCTTGTTCGTAGAGTTCCACGCACTGATTGAGCAAACGGTTAATAATGCTGGGGTCCTGTACAGCGAGCTTTGCCATCTCAACGCCAATGAACGAGCGGTTTTCGTCAAAAGCTGCCATTGCGAGCTTTCCACCAGCAAGCGTGTCTCTCTTCCCAAGCTCGATGAAGGTACCATGTGGAGCGACGCAGTCCCACGATGCGTGAAGAAGTTCGCCGGATAGGGAGTTCAGAACGACGTCTACCCCACGACCGCTAGTGGCTTCTTTGATGCCATCGACGAAGGAGGTGTCGCGTGACGAGAAGATGTTTTCTCTTGGAATTTTCCACTCCAGGGAAACAAAGTCGGCTTTCTTGTCGTTTCCAACAGTGACATAGACTGTTGCGCCTAGCCATCGAGCTATTTGCATAGCTGCATTACCGACACCACCAGCGGCACTGTGAACAAGCACGCTTTGTCCAGCTCGAAGGCCACCTTTTTCAAAAAGCGCTCGGAGAACAGTGACGAAGATGCATGGCATGCCTGCTGCGTCACTGAAACTGATACTATCAGGGATGCGAACGCAAAGCTGAGCCGAAGCTTGAATGTCGGTAGAAAAACACGCTGTCTGGGGTGCAAAAAGCATCACCCGGTCGCCTACACGAAGGTTGGTGACAGATGACCCTGTAGAGGTCACAATGCCACTAGCCTCGCAGCCAAGACCATTAGAGGATGAGGAGGTGATTAATCCCATGGCTGTGACGACGTCTTTAAAGTTGAGGCCAGAGGCTTGGACTTTGACCTGAACATGATCGGAAGGAAGGACTTCCGAGAGACAGTGTGAAACCCAACGGAGACTTTGCAAAGCTCCGCGTCTGGCAACTTGCAACATCTTGACAGGCGACGAGGGTGATTTAGCCTGTAGGGCTCGGGAGATAGGAATCCACAGGCAGCGAGGAATAAGAATCCTACTGCATGATATGGAAAACTCCATATCCTCATCTGATCTTGAATCTGACACATCATGTCGGAGGAGAGTTCTTCGCAACAAGCGAGAAATGGCGCGTAGAGCACCTGAATCGACATTGTCCACCTCCACCGTGGAGAAAGACAAGCCCATCTCTACTCGGACTGTCCTGGCTACGCCTAGTACGGGGGCATAAGTTGGATCGACCGGGTTAATCTGACAGGGACGAGTGATCCAGACTAATCGAATGTTCTTCTCCTGGAGATTTCGCAACAGACGCTTGAAGGCGTCAAGATTTCTTTGCGTCATGTTGTAGAAGTAGCCCTCTTCACGGCAGAGGTCAATGACTGAAACGACTGTGCTATGCGAACCAAAAGGCTCGGCGGACAGCGTGGTACAAGCAACAGAATATCCTTGGTTCTGTAACACATCACGGAGGTTGACGACGACAGAATGCGACTTTTCCTCGCACAGTATTGTGATATTCTTGAATGCAGTCGTACTTTTAACGGCGGAAGGTAAAGGGCGAGCGACGATAGTGGCGTTGAGTCTGTGCTGCTGCTCAGCGTCGTAGATGACATCGGGTTTGGAGAAACCCGCCGAAACGAGTCGGTTCTCCCATTGTTTCGGCGAGATGTAGGGCTGCTCGGAACGCCCGTCACAATCTCCGAGCCACCAGCCAGGTAGAAAACCCATGATGAAGTTGATCCATTTCGTTTCTACTTGGTTTATTCTTAGTATCTGTCCTTGCACTGCCTTCTGGGGTTTCTTACCGCAACAAAGCTCGTGCATCAAAAGTATTCCCTCTGGCTTCATAAGTCTCCTAATATGCTGCAATGTCTTTGTCAAATTAGGAGTGGCGTGAAGGACCTATTCAGCGTCAGCAATCCACTAGGTTGCTCAATTTCTCAACAGTGAATAGGCTACATACATTGCTTGCAACGATGAGGTCGTATCGCTCACTGCTGAACCCCTGATCTCCTGGGTCTCGCCTGATGTCCAGCACACGATAGTCGATGAACCCTTCGGGGATGGCCTGAAAACGTGACTTGGCAGCAGGGAGGAACCCAGCTGAAACATCAGTAAAGACATACGTCCCTAGAACTTTGCCGTCATCAAAGCAATCCGTTAAATGCTTCAAAATGCGTGCCGTTAAGCCTCCAGTTCCCGCGCCAATCTCGAGAATTCTCAGGTGTCGACCTCGCTTGTGTGACAAGAGTCGAAGCAGCGGCTTGTATGTGAAGAGACTGTTCATCCAATCATAAAGATCATGAAGCGCATTGTCTTTGAGGAACACCTCTAAGGGACCCATCTGCGAGTTGTAGAGAGATTGTGCATGTGTATAACAACGCTTGATCAGAGTACCCACTACTGAAGCTGGCGTTTTTTCGAGCTCCAGACTGATCCCATTGATCTTGTCTTGAATTTCTTCTCCTGTGAGTGTGGATCGGTTTTTACTCGATTTGTTGATGTGTTTCTTCAGCCAGTCATAATGCCTTTTCAGATGCGTATGTGTATCCTGAGAGGGAAAATCAACTTCACGAACGTCTTGCAGTACAAGAGAACCGCAAAGTACACATAGCTCTTCAAGAAGCTGGTGGATTTTCGGGAAGTCAGGGGAAGATGTCGAGTGTATAAGCTTTACCGAATCCAATAAGTCCACATCTGGTTCCCATACCATCTGTGTCATCTTAGAGACTCTCGGCTTGCTTTCGGTAGGGTCAATGATTTCGATGGGTTTGAATGAGAGACCTTTCATAACTATGGTTGGCCGGCCACTAGAATCTCCAGGTTTCATTCCAGTAGAGTGTCCATAACAATGATCTTTTCTGCCAGTCTTGACAGTTTGAACCAGAAGCCTTCCAGAAGCAGGTTCTCCCATAATGAATATCTCGCCAATATGAGTGGGTAGATAGAGCTTGTCAAGTAAGCGAGGCTCTCCTGAGCTGTTGGCTACCAAAAGTGATTGGATGACATTGTCGATGGCGATTGGATGCATGGCGTATGATTGCGTGGAAGGCCCCGTCGTACCGCGTTCCGATATCTCGACCTCTACCGCGGGAGAGGTGACACTTGCACGAATAGTCTGCATGCCCTTGAAATGCTGACCGTAGTTGTATCCTACCCTGGACATTGCCTTGTACCATTGTGAAGGCTGGGTGACTTTCAAGAAGGAGTCTCTCTCTAGAACAGGGAATTCTGGGCCCTTTGAGATACCCCCACCTTTGATGTAGCATGTGAAGTGTGTTCTCCAAGTATCTGCGGCGGAGTAACTCTGGATTGTGAGTTGCCACCAGTCTGTCATTTCGGTGTTTGTCAGCCTCTCGCGTCGAGCAGAGGTGAGCAGTTCGATAGTTTGCCCAGGCTGAAAGATCAGCGCATTCATGACATGTGCTTTGTGTGCCGTGAAACTCGTATTTCTGGACAGCTGCCGAACCGCTTCTCCTGCCATCGCTATAAAGCCGGCTGCAGGAAACACAATGTCTGAGCCAATACAATGATCCCTGATCCAGGTGACTCTGTCAAGTGATAGAAGGCATCGCCAGCTTGGTTCAGTGTCGCTTGTCCCCAGCACACGAGATCCGAGTAGTTCGTGTGGAGGGTCCGTAGGAAAATGCCAATCGTTCATGGACCGCGAATGAGGCCAATATGTCTTACTCATGTTCCATGGATACGGCGGCAGATCCGTTAGAGGGCGGACGCCATCCAAGAGGGGAAATTCGATGGGGAAGCCACGGCAATGGAGCTCGCCGACTGCTGAAAGGAAAGCAGTTAAGCTGTTTGAATCTCGCTTCTGTACGGAGACATATGGTGGAGAGACTGAGTTCTCAGAGTAAATTTGTTTCAAAGGGCCAGCAAGCGCCGAGTGTGGGCCGATTTCCAGATGCAACTTCGTTGAAGATGTTTGTAGAAGCTTTGTCATAGCCTGGCGGAACAGAACAGGCGAGTCCAGGTTACGCTGCCAATACTCAGCGCCAAAGTCGGAACCGCGTTGGTGTGTATGGGCCGACACGCTCGAGAAGAATGCGACTCTTGGCGGCTTGGGGTCTAGGTGTGGTTTTAGTAGATTTTGATACTCTGCGCCGATAGTACGCATGTGATCTGTCCAGTAAGGTCAATATAGTGTGTTATACAACTAACTGGGATGAATGAGTCAAAGACTTACGAGAATGGTAGGCCTTATCAACCTTTAAAGAACGGACCAGAGTTTCCGGCTTTGTAAGCTTGATAGCCTCACAAACTGACTTGAGCGCATCGATATCTCCAGACAGCGTGACATTTGAGTTGCTGTTTTCGCAACCGATGCTCACTCCAGTCACTAAGAAAGGTGTTACTTGGTCTCTCCCAAGTCCGACCGCAGCCATTGCGCCCAAGTTCCCTAGCTTCTTGACCATGTAACCGCGGTAGTAAGCGACGATGATGGCTTCCTTCAATGTAAGTACTCCCGCGGCATATGCAGCTGCTATTTCGCCGCTAGAATGCCCTAACACCGCTTTCGGAGCGACACCATATCTCAAGAGGTGCCTGACTAGTGCGACCTGGAGCGCAGTACATACTGGCTGCGCAAATTCGGCCTCACCGAGGCGAGAACCAGCATCTGATCTCATAAGCTCGCCTAAAAGAATGTTAGACATTACTCATGTTTTCCTAAAATACGGATGAAGAAAGAGCGGCACTTACGACTAATATCCCAAGCTGGCTGATGTTCCTTTGGAAGGCAACTCAAAGCGGCATTCATCTCACGGATGTCTTGCAGGAACTCCTTGCTTGTCTTCATCAGATGGAAGCCCATCCGAGCCCATTGTGCACCTTGACCAGTAAAAATAAACGCTATATCTCCACATTGCGTGTTTGGCCGGAAGCTGAGCGCTGGGGGAAAGTTAAAAGTCGGATTACCACACTCGTCAGTAACAATGGCAAACGTGCGGTAAGCAAGGTGGGATCGGCGATGGATAAGAGTGTGAGCCAGTTCCTCAAGCTTGGGTTGCTTGGCATGAATGAGCGTCTTGTAGTTTTGAACCACTTTCTTAAGTGACTCTTCATGGGCCGCGGAAAAAAGCAGCAGCGTTGCTGGTTCTTTTCGCAGGGGAGGCGAGGGCGGCGGCGTGTCTACATTTCCAGGCCCTTGGACTGCCGTGAGATGCGTTACGGATGCCGCCGAGTCGATGATTATCTGCTGCTATAAGCGAAGGTAAATCAAACAGAGGTTGCGGCATACATGAACATTTGTGCCACCAATTCCAAAACTGTTGACTCCTATCCGTTCCGCACGGTCGTCAGGCCACGGTGTATGTTCTATTGGCACTTTCAAGCCAGCAGATTCGAATGGAACTGGGGTTCAACTCATTAGCTTCTTATCTAAATCTCAATTCATAGAGCGGGGCAATATACTCCGGATACTGGGATTATCAAACTTGATATTGGGCATGATAGTTCGTGTTTCGAGAGACAATACTGCCTTCACTATGCTTGTGATTGCTGAGGCTGCTTCAGAGTGGCCTAAATTTGGCTTAACCTGGGAGTCATTTAGCCGAAGACTCCAAGTGCAATTTGCGAATAGGTCATCATACCGAGCCGATAAACATTCCTTTTTCCCCGAAAACCGTCCCAATAGTGCATGCCTCGATGGTATCACCAACAGCCGTTCCAGTCCCATGGCATTCAATCATGGCAGTCTGCCACATATCGCTCTCAGGAATTCCCGCATTACGATAAGCATCGCGGATCAACTGTTGCTGAGCTTGCGCACTCGGGGTCGTCAAGCCGATTGTTTTGCCGTCAGAGTTTGTTGCGGATCCGCGAATCACGGCCCGAATAGGATTCCCATCACGAATGGCAGAGTCAAGCTTCTTGATGAATAAACAATTTACAGCCTCTGCGCGTGCATATCCGTTTGCACTGCTATCAAATGTCTTGCAAGATGCGTCGGGGGATAACACGCTTTGCTCGGCCATGAGCTTGGTGAAGCCCGGCGAGAGCATAAGGTTTGAACCTGCCACTACAGCCGAGTCGCACTCTCCGGCACGAATCGCTTGGCAGGCCAGATGAACTGCGAGCCCGGCCGCGGAGCAAGCTGTGCGGACGGTCATGCTACGGGACGATCAGCATGTGTGGGTAGACATGAGACATGGCAGCAGTTGCCGATATTTACCTTGGCCCTCTGAGGTCAAAAGCATGAGATATCCGATTCGCCTGTACAAAGTCCATGTAACCCGTAAGACGATACATCCCATCATCTTGAGTGTCAACAGCGTGCATCTCACGCCAGTCGTCACCAAAACTCCCAACATAACATCCTATCCTCTGGCCCTGCCAATGGATCTCAGCAGCACTTTCCAAAGCCTCCCAAACAACCTGCAGAAGAAGTCTTTGTTGCGGGTCCAACTTTGATAGTTCCTTTGGGTTCATAGAGAATAGTGACGGGTCAAACTTCGTCACATCATCATGCGTCAACCAGTATCCCTCCTCCGTCGGCAAGGGTCTCGATGTCCCGCTTGCCGCGAAATGGTGGTTTTGCGAGTTGTATCGCGGCTTATCTGGAGTCGAACGCGCATCTCGGCGGTTGATCAGGAAGTTATAGAGTGATGTCGGGGTCTCGATACCGCCTGGTAGGCGCAGGCCTATCCCGCAAATTGCTACTGGTTCTGGATTCAACATTCTGTTGACTTAGCGCTTTTGATTTAGAAGTGCGTAGTTGGGCTTTCGCAAAGACCATCGATGATAAGGACGATGATATGTTCTTCGTAACTTTGGAAAGGACTATCGGTAATGAAAACTGTAGTCTGAGTGAGGGTGCAAAATTTCGTCCGAGTACCTACATCCTGTTGCTTCAACAGCACTAACAATACCTAGAAACGGGATTCTCACATGGTTGTGTCTTCCAGTCCTGTAAGTCAAGCGCCAAAAGTGACTTCGGACCGTGCTAAGAGATGCAGATGAATTCGGACCGGCTTTTCACAGGGCAGTGTATGACTGACTCATCCACTGCTCACACGCGGAGCTCTATGACCGAAGCGCTGACATGCAACTGAATTCAGCGGAGTTTCGCTCTGTTAAGCTTAATTATTCGCAAATGAAAGCAGGGCCGGGGCTTCGTCTAGAATTTCTACAACTACTACATGGATAAGCCAATCGACGCTTTACTGTGCTATCTCGTCCTTCGTACTTCGCAGAAAAGTCTCAATAGTCAGATTTCATGCTCGCGTTACTCTGAGCGATAGTCATGAGTAAGCTCAAGACAGCCCTATGGCCAAAAACCCCAGGTTACAACGTTGTGCGCACAAGTCAATCCGACGATGATGAAAACCAAGAAGGCGTAGAAGAGCGGCTGCGAGGAGAACTAGCGGTGTTGGAAAGTAGTGTGTGGTGCCTCCGAGTGAGTTTGGCCATTACTGTCTCAGCCCTCTTGCTTGTTACCGTTTTCGCGGTGGTCGGTCGGGCTTTCTGCATCAAATCGTCTATCTCTTTGAAAAAGGGCCATATAGGAAGCGATCCAAATGGCTTCGTACCCCCTCGTGAGTTTTTCGATGCGGTTAGAACAACAATCAGCTCTCTAATTCTGTCAACCGAGAAATTGGCGAGCCTCCTAGATGGACATTATTTGACAGCAAGTCACCATACTACATTGAAGAAGATACCTTTCGGGATCTGAACAGGACCAAATTAATGGCCAAGAGATTGAAGAGCCTGCACAATTGTGAGCACTGAAGTCGTCGTTAAGAAAGGCTGCTGACATAGCCAACAGCTTCTAACGTCCTTGTAAATGGGAATTTCGCCGATTGGAAGAAGCCGGACGGCACTGTGGCAAAATTGCCTGCGTATTATTCGACCATATCCTACCGACAGACATACATTATCCGCTCATTTCATCAGATGCATTGCCTCGTAAGCTAAGCCTTCATTCCTATCCCCATATACAGAGGAATTAAAAAGAAGGTAGATATCTATAGCCGAAGAGTACGGTCACAGAGTCCACAATGTTTCGTCGCAATGGGCTCCTGAACACGTCGCCCACTGCCTCAATGCTATCCGCGAAGCAATTATGTGTCTGGCTGATGCCACTCCTATGACTTACGTTAACGGCTTTGCCGTTGGCCATGTTACTGATGATCAGCAGTTTATGTGCAGAGACTGGTCTGCGCTGCGAAAATGGGCAAACGAACCAGTGAGAGGTATACGGTACAAAAACCTTGCACCAGAAGGGGCCAAATACGACAACTACACTGAAATCATCCCCTTTCCAGAGCTCTCGGAGTTAGAGATCGTTGGTCTTGCTTGATTTATGGCTTCGTGAATGGAAATAACCATCTGCGAATGCTAAACTGCGTTGGATCACGGTCTCTTGGCTCCCCTGTAGGATAGGTAAACCTTCACGAGGTCTTTGTATTACTAGTAGCCACCGAAGGCCCCCAAAAAGTACTACACTATACACTTACATAGGCGACCCGAGATAGCGTCAGAAAGGCAGGCCACTGCGAAAGATTATAACGGAACTTTTCTCATTGAAAGACCCGAACGAGCGCTAGATATAATAGTGATCTTCAACATAGTCCTTATTACTATGACAAAGATTTCTACAAAGCTTTCTGTGGGAAAATTCAGGCAAACTAAACATTAGGCTTATGAACCGTGAAATTTGATAGTTCTTTCCTCAGTAAACTTGTCTTTGTTGCATGATATTATCACAAATCTTCGATTCTTGCTGTTCGCGGCCTAGTTTCTCAGCCATTCATCCAATCAAACAATCGACTTCGTGAGGCTCATTGTAGACTCTTGTGATGTTTGGCAGATCGATCTCCCAAGACTGCGGGATTCCATTATACAAAATACAGTGTTCAACATGCTTTGGATCTCTGCAAAGAGAGTCGAGAACTCGCGGGTTGAAATGAGAGGCGTATGTAATTCTATCCCACACGTAACTGCAATGGATGTGATGAACCGTACCATCCGTGAAGATCTCTGCGTGCTCCCCTTTGGCGGCTACATCGAAGGGAACCTCGTTGATTCGCTCTCGCTCGTACCAAAACGTCGTATTCCGCCACCTCATATAGCCTAGATATCGTTCGTGCATATCCTTGTTGAAACATCTTGGGTGCATCCAAGTCGAGAGCACAAAATCGTACACGCAACCTCGAGATTTGGATTCCTTCCAGTCCGGAGAGCATTTTCCTAAAGAAACAGGCTCTGGTTGGCGTGCAGGTGCCAGATCGTGAGTCACTCTTCCAAGGTAAAATATCGCAATACCAATAGGGATGATCGCAATCTTTCCGATTATCGACCATACTCGGCTACGACGTGCTATACGTTGTGATATCACTTCCTCTGTGTAGTCGACAGAATTGGTCTCATCATGATAACTGCTGCGCTGGAAAGCTGCAGATGCTGTTTGATATTGCTCGGAGAGGAAGTTCTGCTTCTCCATACTGACAACTAGTGACTGTGGATTGTAGAGTAGGAAATTGAACTAGAAAAAGGATATTATCAAGCACTGCTTGCAAACGCGACAGAGTTTGACTCAAAAATCTCTAGCAACAGCATTGACGATGATGTTTGTTTTTCTCATGGGCGAGCAAGGACCCACTGGGCACCATTAGGCAAAACAAATCACGAGGCCTCCGGATAACCGCAACATTGACACAAATTTGAGTTGCGTCTCGGACCGTAAAAAGCATAAAGGACCTCTGATCCTGGAATTATCGACAGACCAAATCCTGAGACCGTCGTCGGTAATTGGCTGCTTGAACCATTTGGGTTCGGACTATGCATATGCAGGTCACGTAATTAGTGCGTTGTCTCAGGATTTTGAGAATCCCACCAGAATGACGCTTCTGGCTCGTCTTTGACGAACATATCCCAACATCTTGTTTGCCGTTGTTTCTCCTACCATTGAAGACCCGCGACCTGCAGCAATCCGAAATCAGTTACCAAGCCATGCCTGCTGCCAATCCAGTCCTGATTCAAGACATCCCGCGTTCTCGTAACGAACCACCGCCAGTATTCTTGATCCATGATGCAAGTGGTCTCCTCACAAGTTACTTCAAGTTGGGCTCGCTCGCTCGTAGAGTATATGGAATTTGGGATCCGAAATTTGATGCCGATGGTATTGGCGGTTGGCAGAGCGTAAAGGATATCGCTGAGGCATACATCCGCCTCATCAAGCGGGTTATGCTCAGGGGAGAGATCGAGCTAGGAGGTCTGTATTTTTCCATAATTCTCGGATGTTTTCTCGTGGCTAAAATAATTTAGGCTGGTCGTTTGGTGGTGTTCTTGCAGTTCAGATCGCGCATATGCTAGCAACATCCGGTCGAGGCCTCCGTGTGTCACGAATCGTTCTCATTGACTCAGTGTATCCCCGCTGCCCTCGTCCAGACGCTCAAAAAGAGCCGGCGAAGCTACATCACGCCCCGGCTTTACCTGGTATAAATCAAGAGACGCGGAATAAGCTCATGACCGCCCTCATGCGAGCTACTTGCCTGTCAGATCAATGGAATCCGCCAACATGGTCTATGCCTCGCATTGGAGTCCCTGGAACAGCACGGTCGCGAGATGTTGACCCTGTTCCGCCGCATGCTGTGTTGATCAGAGCGAAGGAAATGGTTCCAATGGCTGAGCCTAGTGAGAAGTGCCCCTTGGACCGGACTAGGTTTCTACCACAACTTGGTTGGGAAGATATGCTAGAAGGCTTTGTCGAGCAGGTTATTGAAACCCCTGGAAATCATTACAGCATCTTTGATCAAGAATACGTTAGTCTTGATAGACATTCCCTCCCTAAGAAACTGCTAACCTTTTCGTAGGTTGATACCATTACAGCCCATATTAGGAAAAGCTTGGACATGGGATTTGACTAGTATCATCGCACCTTGGTTACTTGTATATACGGTTGCATCCTCTCATATGATTTACTTGTCTAATTTATCCTTTTCTCGGTACAAAGCTTTAAAACTATGGGCGTGATGTGTTCTGCAAAAAATGAATAACGATGACAAGCCTATGCTACCTAACCAATAACAAACTCTACTCAAAGTGCCCTACATCAAATATGACATAAAATAGGACCGTTTTACAATATCTCCTCATATTGATCTTTTTCTTCGTCCGGCGCGATATTCACCCATCGAACTCTTCGAACCGGATCATGGGCCCATTCTCTTAACGCAAAGAAATCCCGACAGTGGCTCTGTTGGTCGTCCGTAGTATGCCCCTTTCCCATACCATGCACATAGGATATCGGTGTTGCATCTTTTGGTTTTATAGGTCCGTATTAGCTAGCAACTGTATGTTGAGGAAGCGGATTATTTTACCTGCAAGGCATGTTATAGCGGATCTCACTGTGTTTAGGCAGTGGATTACGTGGCCTGCCTCCCATTTTGATGTTTTATTGTTCACTCTATAGCCAATATCCTCAAAGATTATTGACTGCCTCACAATTAACCTATGCACCAGACCTCCTACTTTAGGGCATATTACTCACTATGCAGTGCATTTGGTGAAATGCTCTGATGCTATATAGCTCCGAGCCTTTCCGGGTGACGTAGGCAGGTAGCGGCTGTCTCCTGCTGTCGAAATCCATGTACGATGTATATTTTCCATTAATCCGCACATTGGAGGCTGCGGAAGCTGTGAGCAGAGACGTTCAAGAGCCATGGAGTGACGGAGTCTGCACAAACCATTGTGCAACATCTTAAACTCTCTCGCCGCTGCTTGCACATTTTCAAGACTCTCAAAAACGTCTGGCTTGAAATAGTGGGGATCCGTTTCGTCGTCGTATTTCGCCCACTTGACTGGCTGTCCAATGTCTATGAACAGCTTAGTACACCAATCCAAGAACAAATTGCAAACGATTATTACATACCTGGAGGCACGAATCCGCTGGGATCTACCCCAAGCGGTATGTTCACAGTTTGCGGCCAGTAAGCCCGGAAATGCGAGAAGATGACGTATCCGACAAGTAGGATGAGAAAACTAGCCTCGATCCATGCTATCCGTCGAACTCTTAGAAGCTCTCGTTCCAGCTGAGCACAGTCACGATCCCGTTCATCTGGGAATGTTAGTGAGTTCTCGTGCTCACTCTTTGTATTAATATCCACGTTTCCGATACTTTCAATGTCGTCGTCGCAATCAAAGTCGTCGTCGTCGAGGACACTGTACTTTGCCAATTTGTTGTCGTTGTCCGCAAATTTCACGGATTTCCCCATCATGACAAAATGAATGCTGGAACAGAGGCACTGAAGACACTGTAACTCCGCGGCAAATGAAGGCTGTGATTACATCAACTGAGCCAAGCGGGGCTCACAATGGCGACTCCAGGCTTCCTGACACTCGGCACTCCCCTCTTGCTCATTAGCAGCGGTCCGAAAGCCATTTAAAGCTTTGGCTGCAAGGTTTCAGTGAGCCAGGAAGCTCCACAGCGGACCGAGGCTTGAGAAACCCCGCCAACGGGCTCGAGTCAGTTGAGTTACCTATTTTCCCAGTCGGGTCTCTTTCAGAGACCTAAAGAAGGCTTGGTCAAATCTTGTTCGTTTGGGTCGAGCTTTATTCCGCGGGGCCTGCAGGAACGCATCTCAAGAAGCATCAGCTCTGCTAAGAGCGTACCTCAGATAACTCCCACCAACGACTGATAGACGTCTTTGACAGACAATCTTGTCACAAATGGAAGTAAAGAAGGACGAGGTGACTTGGCGGTCACTACCAAGGAAGGATCAATTGGCAATCTTGTGTTTCTTGCGGTTTGCTGAGCCTGTGGTCAGCATCTCACTACTCGTATGTGTAATTCCCATCTTGATTACACTTCGGCTGCACACTTATCGCTAACCAATTCAATGCAGACATATCTATTCTATCAATTGCAGTCATTGGAACCCACATTGGACTCAGGCGCAATTGTCAGACAAGTGGCTTACATGCAAACAAGCTTTATGCTTTCGCAATGTTTCTCCTCCTTGTTTCTTGGCAGACTGGCGGATTCTCCCAAGGGT
Organism: Colletotrichum tofieldiae; assembly: GCA_022836555.1. Lineage (NCBI taxonomy): Eukaryota > Fungi > Ascomycota > Sordariomycetes > Glomerellales > Glomerellaceae > Colletotrichum > Colletotrichum tofieldiae. Next base: position 2,477,104 of record BQXV01000010.1, read on the forward strand.
GGTAGGAAAATGGTGCTGTTGATGGGGGTAGCAGGCTCCTGTGAGTTGCTCTAAGACACGAAGGATCTGGATATATCCCTGACAAGAAGACTTCCAGTTGTTGGCTGTGTTGCATTTGGCTTTATCACAAATTTCAAGCAAGCCCTAGCCTTGCGTATCCTCGAGGGACTCGTGAACGGCAACGTAGCAACGGTGCGAACTATGGTGTCGGAAGTGGTTGTCGAGAAGCGGTAAGTCCAGCCCATTCGATAGTTCATAGCTGATAACTGCCTGTACTGACAAACAAAAAGCTTCCAACCTCATGCATTCCTGCTGCTTCCTATATCGTTTAATGTGGCTGCAATGACTAGTCCATTGATGGCTGGCCAGCTGGCGGATCTTGCAGGCAAATACCCGGAGAAGTTTGGCAATAATGTTTTCCTGAAGGCATGGCCTTACGCACCGCCAGCACTTTTGAGCGGGCTCATTATGCTGCTTGCCTTTTTTGCAGTCTTTTTCTTCCTTGAGGAGGTCAGTTCTAAGATGTATCATTGATTGTAATATGGCCATGAGTTGTAGGACTGACTACGGGGGTTTGAACAGACTCTTGAGCCTCTGAAAGACAAATACGATCCAGGAGTCGCCGCTACCGGAAAGGTCAGATCAATTCTCTTCGGAAAAAGACTTTCAGTGGACAGCACAGCCTCTCGCGAAGAGGCTACGGATGAGGAGATGTCCCATATGATTGCCGGCGAAGACTCGGAGCTATCAGAACGGGAGTCAGAAGACAACGATGAACCAGCCAAAGCTACCAAAACGCTAAAAATACTACCTACAAAACGGATGTTCACTAAGAATATGTGCATCACCCTACTGTCTTATACGCTTCAGGAATATCACATCACCACATATAACACCCTGTGGACGAGTTTTCTTAGCGATCCAGTCGACAAGGATAACCGGGCCCGGTTACCCTTTTTCTTCTCCGGTGGCGCTGGAATGAAGCCAGATCAGATTATGTGGTCACTGTTCATCGTGGGAATGATGGGCCTTCCCACCCAACTGTTCATTTACCCGCGTGTTAGCCGTCAACAGGGGACTCTTAAGATGTGGAGGAATTTCATGTTGGGGATGCCAGTCTTGTATTTCATAGTACCGTATATCGCAGCGATGCCTTCGGCCACGCCGCCTCCAGATGGCAAGACAGGTTTTCTGGTATGGTTTCTCATCATTTTGGTTCAGATGATGATGGTAGGGACGTCAACTTTTGTCGTGCCGGCACAGCTGGTTCTAACGAACTTGTGAGCGAACTTGGTACGCTTTCTAATAGAAGTGGCTAACAAGTCAATTCTAGATCTTCGCCCCATCCATCAGCTCTTGCTAGAACCCATAGCAGTGCCTTCTTACTTTCAGGTTTGGTGCGATCAGCCACGTCTGCAATATCAGGGATCCTGTATAGTTATGGATCCTCGCATAACATCACTGGCCTTGCGTGGTGGATCGCCAGTGTGGTTGCCGCTCTTGGATGCCTGAACAGTCGAGTCGTCAAAGAAGGGAACGGTCATGAAATCTGGCTCACAGGTGATATTGAATAGACCAATCTATTTGATGACTCATAACAAATCTATGAATTGGCCAGACCAGGTTGAGTATGGTACAATGAAAATCTCGAACAACTATTGCAGGAACTCATGTCTTCACATCAGAGGCATATAAAGTAGCCAGTTCACCTTTTAGATCGAAATTACGTTTAGTTGTCGAGATGCACGAATAAGCGTGCTCTCTAGCCCAAACGGCAAGTATGATATTTAGCTTCAGCAGAAAGTAGTCTCCGCACGGCAAAAAACCAATTTACGCTTGTGGTATTTCAATGGCCCGAGGAAACTCAGTAGATTTTTAATGATGCAAATGATTAATAAAGATATTGTATTTACAGTCACGCATTGGCAATATTAATGTGATAGAATACCGAATGACCTGAAAGATTTGGTCCCATTACTTGTAGCTTAAGCTCCAAGTCAGTAGAGATAAATCATAATGTTTTCTTGTTATCAATCACTACTCGGTTGTAAAGTCCCTCTTTCAAAGCTCTGGAATCGAAGGCTGTTTACTGTTCATCTCTACAGCTCGGTAACGACGCACTCGTCCTATAAAGACGCCTTAGCTTCAACCCACACTCATTCGTTCATCCAATTCCCGAACATGTGCAGGCATCCCCACCATATCCCAGATTATTTCGTGCTAAAGGTTTTATGACGCCTGACGTTGTGAGTTATAAATAGCAGCAGGCAGTTGGGAACTTGTCTTTATCATCGTCAGGGTTGCTCGATGCAGCCCTCCATGACACTCTGTGTTGTCGCGAACTTACGGTTCAGAAGCTTTTATAGTGCAGTCTGATAGTTTAGGATATGAATAGAAAGGGGTTGCTAAGATCTTGAGAACAGTTCTGCTATTGTTCAATGCACTGGAGACAGGGCGTTCTGTTTAAAACAAACAACATCTGAATAGCTCTGTGCAAATTCGACCACATGATCGCTTTTGTTTTCGCCGAAAGTCCGGTTCAGATGAACTTATGTAACCAGAAGGCGACTTTTCCAATTAGAATCACTAACAATGATTGACAAAATCATGTAGCGATCGCATCCTGAACGGCAAGAGTAACTTGGACGTCAACCCATGAACAATCTCATGTTGGCCAGCATCTACATATTTGATGTAAGTGGATGTTAAGCTGAGTCTAAAGAATTCTTGAATAGCCATAAAAGTTTGTACCTGAAGCTCAAAACTGTGATTCATCATTTAGCATACCCTTCCAACCTTACAGCGTTGATTAGAACCTAAAGTGACGACAAATCCTGAAGCTTGGCCAGAAGCAAGATCAGGATGAGACACCGGAGGCAGTGGCCAGAAAAACTCTCTGCAATTTCGAATCCCGTGTTTCTCCATCAGTCCAATCTACATGACCAAATCCGGCAGCGTCAAAAGCATCCTTCCACACACTTGCATCTGCAGTTGCGTGTTTTCGCCCGTCACTAAACACCCACCAACCTTCGAACAGCCCAAACACAAAATCGGCCCAGCACAAACGTTCTTGCACCTCCATCACGAGCGCGAAACCATCTGGTCTGAGAAACTGCCGTACATTCTGAAGTGACTTGACCATATCGGGCGTTGCATGGATAGCGTTGACAGCAATAACAATGTGTTGAGTTCCAACAAGGTCTGCCGGTGGAGGCTTTTCAATATCCTGCGTTCGGTAGGTCATGAAAGGATATTCCTGAAACTTTCGCGCCGCTTGAGAGATGAAACCATGGGCGAGGTCTGTAAAGGTGTACTCCACGGGAATGCCTGATTGTGCAAGCAGCGGTGCCAGCCATTTCGTTGTACCTCCCGTTCCTGCGCCAAGTTCCAATAGATTGAGACTGGAATCTAGTGGTGTTGTGATTGCTATGATAAGGCGGCGTATGAAGTCTTCCATGATATTGTGAAAGGCTTTGCTAGGATGTGACGCCCCATAGATGTCTTCGAGATACTCGCGGCCTTCTGGTGACCCAAATATAGATCTGACGCCATCGGTGCGGCCAGTATAAATCTCGGCAAGGTTGTTGCCGGCGTGGGTGACTAGTTTGTTCAGTGAAGCGTAAGCTGGATAGTCGCTGAGAATCTGTTGAAGTCCTTCTCTCGGATTGCCATCAGGAAGGGGCGTATCTGTCCGAACATAGTGATCGTTTTCTCGGCAAATGAGGTCCGCCTTCACTAACATTTCATAGCAGAAGCTTAGCTGCTTCTGCGCGTTTGAGACGCATTTGATATGCTGGAGCTTCTGGTTTGGCTTAGTTCGGCCCAAGTCACATCGCAATTTTTGGAAAGCCTTGATGATAAGCTGGACAATGAGTGTCTCCTGCCGACAATGGATATTCTCATAATAACCGACAAAACCAGCATTGGTGACGATTTTGTCAGTGTTGTGTTTTGTCTCTCGGAAAGCGGCAATAGTCGCGGCCAATGGCAAAGAGAACTGTGGCTCAACATGGCTTGAGAGCTTGCAATCTCCAAGAGCCACCACTGTGGCTGGAGGATGAGTGTGGTGGGAGATTTCAGTTGCTGACATGGTGTTGAGTGTTGTCGACTATAGAATGCGTCAGAGGTCTCGTGTCATTGCCCTACAATTGCGTCTGCCATGTGCAATATTCGTACTGTTACCATCGCCTATCAGCCGAGCTCTTTGCACAGGCCTTCAATCCGGGGCGGGCCGGTCGGCTGAAAGAAAATGGAGCGACTTCGTTCCGATACAACGGACCGCTCGGAAATGGATGGCCAACCAGTTAGGGAACGCAATGTGGCTGGTGGTGTGCCTCCAAGGAGCTGCGCCACCTATTCGAGTCATGATACATGATATGTGCTTTGCTCGATTAAGGAGAATGCGAAATGGGCCCCGGTCTCCATTGAACAACTTGATAGCCATCTGATAAGAAAGAGGTGAAGAAGAGCAAAGATAAAAAGAGGGAAGATCACATGGCAAGATGCAAGACGGTAAAGCTAAGGGGCTGAGAGGTGATTCTGTATTGTGTTAAATGAATATATAAGATCAAAAAAGCTTAGGGTGACTGCCCCATTCGATCTCGTCATGAACTGATAGTGTAAACTAGCTTGCCTGCACTAACGTTTCCTCGCTTCAAGTACTCAATACCATACAAGACACCTTCCAGTCCATCACCGCCCTCGTTAACTATTTGCCGAACGGGGCGGAACTTGTCCTCCTGCAGCAGCCTCTCGCTGATGTTCCAAAACATCTTACCAAACTCGTAGTCCTCGGGTCTTGGCTCAATGATTGTCTCTTTTTCAATAATTTCTCCCAAAATGGTGTATCCCAGTGTTGTAGAGCAGTTGATCTTGGGGTTGATTTTCTTGACAATGGAAGGGACCAAGTACAGTAAGCTACTGTAATGTCCACCGCGGATCGACATTGCTGCTGCGCAGGTCCGAGCAGACTGTACCGTGGCGATGCAGTCCCAAGCATGTCGGAGTCTGCCTTTTGTGAATGTTCTAATCTGCTCTGCGCAGTCTTCGGCTTTGTAATCCACACAGAAGTCGGCCCCGAGCGACTTGACGTATCCAAAATTCTTTGGCGAGCATGTCACGGCCACACTGCAGTTTGACATTTTAGCGAATTGGATGCCCATGATACCTGATGCTGTGCTTCCACCATAGATGAGAAGAGGAATTGGCGCTGGAGACGGTGTAGTAGGAAGGGGAATCTCTAAAGACTGGTAAAGACCTTGACCCTATCATCGGTGTTAGAAACACGCAGGACTATGAGCATCAGGATCTTACATACAACCGCCACAAGGCCGGAAGTGATTGCTGCGGCTTCAGTATCGTCGATATGATCTGGGATCTTCATCTGCAGGCTGGCCTTGGCGACTAGATACTCTGCGAACGCGCCGTCCTCCCTTTGTCTCACATTTCTGAATTTCAAAAGTTAGTTGACGTATTGAACGCTACGAGCAGGATTCATAAAGAGTTTTGAGACCGACTTACGAGCCATTTACGAGACCAAACACTCTATCCCCGACTTTGAAGCTCTTGTCTACACCCAAACCCACCTCAACAACAACACCTGCATATTCTAATCCTGGACGAGTTCCAGTGGGGTTCCCTACCCACATGAAGTCAATGTGCTTCCAGTCGGATGGATTGATTGCTACGGCCGTGGTCTTCACCAAGATATAACCATTCCTCAATTTGGGAAGCGCCGAAGTATTGATGGCTGCTTGACCACGACCTTGAATAATAATAGACTTCATCTCATTTGCAAATTTTGAGGCCATGACTGCACAAAGGTTTTTGAGCCGTTTAAAATAATTAATGAGGCAATGAACGAACGATCAGAGAAAACCCAAGCTGTGAGAACTATACTCGCCATGGCAGCAACACTGTTCAGAAAAGGTGGGACACCACTAAGGCACATTGATTCCGTCAATACCATAGAGAATGTTTACAACGAGGTCCCATGCCCGACAACATTCCGGAATGGGAAATCATCTGCAACAGAAGTTTCGGACCGTGATTTGTACAGGATTTGAGTTATCTTGAAACGAAAACAGGTCTAAATGTCTGGCGAGTCAGAAAGGACTCCATAGCTTAGTTCTCGGATCGGGGCATTTAACTTTCGCAATTAGCGTCCTCGACAATTCGGGCAACGAAGCAGAAGCCTTTTGGAAGATGGAGTTAATGACCATCAAGCCTTTGTTTAACTCTAGTTTAAGAAGCTCTACTTGAGTGTGGAAGTAACAATTTTCAGGCTCGTACATCATCCTACCAGATGTTCACAAACAACGCAACACACTTCAAGTCAACTCTCTTTTGACTCTCACTCTGCAGACTTGGCCAGCTTATACTGTCGTTCTGCATCAAATTTTAAGAAGATGCCACCCAGCTTTGGAGCCACTACGCCATCGTCTGACACAGACACATCGGACCCTATCGCCATTGTGGGCATGGCAGTAAGGCTACCTGGCGGCGTCCGCAACACCGAAGACTTCTGGAACTTGATGATAAATAAAAGAAGCGGCCTAATACCCATACCGAAAGAAAGATGGAACAGCGAAGGATTCTATAGCCCAGTGACTAAATGGGGCACAGTCCAAAACAAGGAGGCGTACATGTTCAGCCAGGCAGAAAACGACCTCACCAAGTTTGATGCATCATACTTCACATGTGGCGAGAAGGAGATTGAGCGCATGGATCCCATGCAAAGGCAATTGCTGGAAATTGCTCGCGAATGTCTCGACAACGCTGGCGAGACGAACTGGCGTGGCCAAGAAATAGGTTGCTATGTTGGCAACTTCTCTTCAGATTGGCAGGATGACTTGTCGATGGACCCTCATGCCTCTGGCCTCTATAGGGGCTCAGGGTATCTCGATTTCCTGCAGCCAAATCGCGTTTCGTATGAGTACGGTTGGACAGGCCCTAGGTCAGTAGCGTTAATTCTTTCTTCTATTCTCATAAAATACTGACATTGTTGAACGGACTCTCCTGTACACAAGAGAATCCTATGTACGATCGTACTTAGGATAAATGTAGGGTGAACCAAAGATATTATTTTCTGTGACTATCCTTCCTAACTGTGAACTTGCCTTCCGTACGAGCAGATATACCTGGCTTGTACGCCATGAGTCAGTTCGGACCAAGCGTCTGTAAACCTTCTGGTTAAAACACCCTGAGTGCTAAGTATCTAGTCTGTGCACTCTCCCTTTTCCCTAGGTATCGTGCAGTCATGTGATAGTGCTATTCTAACACTTACAACTTTTTCTTTTGTGACCGTACGATCCCTTACTGCGTCCAATCAGGTTACACTGATTATTCCATCAATAACCTTATGTACGGGCTTAGTGGGTAAGGCCACTGATTGTTGTACGATGGATCCGAACTATAACAATCCTTCCTTCCCTTGCTAATATTAGATGACTTTTCGTACGTTCTTGCCTGGTTGAGCAGGTAAGTCTTCTATTACCTACGTAATAGATCTTTCTAGCTTCTTCTTCTACTTCACCTTTGCTTCACCTTCCTGCCCGTAATACCGTACGGGCAGCCTCAATTTCTTCCTTATTTATATCCTTTGCTTTTCTCTCTTTTTCTCTTCTTCACAACCATCACTTTCGTACGTCAATCTTCCTCTTCGTACGCGTCGTTTTTCGTCACTTAATCAATCACAACGACAACTTCTTCCTTTTGCTTTCGCCTTACCAACCTACTTCTTGTACGTACTGCCTTCCCTGGTTTTCTTTACTTCTAACCTCTTGCAGTGCCTCGTACGAATCAATCGATCAATCCTCACGATGTCTCTCGTCCCTGCCCCTGCCGCCGGCCACGGCGCGTCCGCCTTTGGTAACATTCGCGTTACCTAGGTCCCTGGTGGTAACCGTTAGTTGCTGTTGCCTACTGGTACCCAGGGCAATCGTCAGCTCTTGCTGGCTCTGTCTATCAACGTACGATATCCCTTTCAGCCTGTTGTCATCGTATGCTAACAGTTGTAGGATGAGGAGCGTAATGTCATCAACATGCCCTCGCGCGACATCCAGGTGCGCATTACGGGCAACGTCAACGTCCAGTAGTTCATCGCTGGTATCATCCGCCGTCAGAGATACTTTCTGGCAATCCTGGTCCAGTCTTGCGGTCGTGCGGCCATCGCCTGTGGCAACAAGTGTGCCACTACTGCCAACCCTCGCTTCCAGGGTTGCTTCCGCATTCTCACCTTCCAGGGTGGTGCTTATGCTAAATGCGTCTAGCAGTCGCACGGCGCTCGTTGCACTCATCGTGGTCGCAACGTGGATTCATCTGATAATCCAGATGAGGGTGGTGATAACAGCAACAGCAGCGACAATGGTGGTGGTGGTCCTGGTCCTTCCAACTATCAGAAGCCTCGTGCGGATCCTGGTGAGGAGCGCACTTCTGGCTATAAGACCGCTCGTACGATGAAGGGTTACTACATTAGTAGCTCTGCTGCCCAGCCCATGGTGGTTAATAAGCAGGAGTAATCAGATTCGTGCATCCCCTTAATGCTTTGTACGGAATGGGTCTTAGTTGGTTAGGTCGTACGTTGCGATAAATCGGGGGTTTGTGGTTGTGCATAGCGTTAGAGAAACAGATACCTAAAAGTGTTCTTTTAGGCAGCATACATAGATATCGTGCGACGGTAAGGTTGTACGATAAGCTAATTATTAATTATTGCCTTCTCCTAACCTTTTAACGTATGCTTCTATCTGTATCTATAATGTGTTAGTTGTAATTAATTACTCTAGTGCAGAGTTTGGTGCCTTTTTTGTAAGTGCGTTAGATGGGTTGTCTTTCCTATTAATCTATCTCACCTCTAAGATCTCTTTCTTCTCATACGACTCCCGTAGGCTTATGATATCTATCATAAGTCGCTTTTCATCTGTTGTACTAAGTCGTATGAGGCACTTATACAGAGATCGTAAGTCTGAACACACAATGACTGGGATCCTTAGTACCTGTAATGTATAAAGGATTCAGTTGAGGGTTGTGCTTAGGGAAATACCACTATTAAAACCTGTGGTCATCCTATAGAGCTTACTTGCAAGCACGCTTCGTGTGACTCTCTTACACTTAGTTAAGCTTCAGTGTATGATGTTCCCTTTAATGTAGAAATCAGTTGTCGTACGAAGGGTTTCCTTAGCTAGTATGATGACATATCCTAGTTATAAGGATAGGTCTGCGTTGTTTGTAAATAATCTATCTGTAAAGATGTACATCTTTGTATGAGTAAGATCCAGCGGGATGTAGTTAAGACCTCTGTCTGGGTGATTGATCTGCTATTAAAGTCGTATATTTAGAGTTTTAATGTCCTTTTTCTCTGGCTGCTTAGTCTGGGCAGCAACTAACAGATCGTACGATGCTTCAGGCTGGCAGATAGATGCAAGGTATACGCCCCTTGCTTTCTGTAAGATGTACTATTAATATGCGTCGTACGTATTAGCATTAACAGTATGAAGTTGTTTAACTTAGCCCTTCTGGGTAAAGGCGATTCCCTTGTCGTGCGAGCAAATGCGACCGCCATTAAAGTTAACATCTTAACTTTGTGACATAATGGTTTTTGGCTTCGCACGAAGCCCTTTTTGTACAAGCTCCTCTTCCTCCTTCTGAGAGAAAGGTGCTGTTACAAAGCTAAGGGTATCGTCTGTCTGCATAGCCGTAATGCCAAAGTTGTCTAGTCCCCCTGTCGTATGTAGCAGACATAGGTCGTACGTAGACTCCGTCATACCTAGGTCATTCTTGTGATGCTCTGAGTAGGTCTTATACTAGTAAAGTCCTGATTCTGCTAGGCTGTACAATGGTTTTGTAATATAGAGAAGTGTGTCCTTAGGGTATTTGTTCTCTAATTCTTTTGGCAGTCGTGCGATGATCGTGCGTATCAGGCGATCATCTGACTAGGTGTAGGCCTGTGTAATATCTCAAAGTTCTCCCTAGTATTTAAAGTCTCGTACGAGGGTAGGTCCAAGGGCAAGTAACAGCCTCTGGCTCATCCTCTGGATGGTAGGTGCCTAGGTAAGAAGGTCCTCCTTCTCCCAGTCTCCATACCCTTAGATTACCAGTCTGGATTTCTCATACGGCTTAGCTAAGATATTCTTTATCTTACGTACTATGCGCGTACAATAGATCTGTATGTAATCATGTTCCTAGGGGTTGTATTATATGAAACTGAATACTTCTTGTGAAATCAGGGCATCTATTTCAATACCGTCTGATTCTTCATACGGTGCCCCTAGGGTAGTAATAACGTTATCTAGGCGTAGCTTAATAGCTAAGTCCTAATAGTCCTTCTTCTTCTAAGATAGGTATGCAGTATTTACATATGGTAACTGTCGTACGGCAGTCCTCTGGCCTTTCTTAGGCCTTCCCCTCTTTCTTAGCTGCGGTTAAGGGGTTAGTTGTGCGACGTCTAGATTAGTTACTACTTATATAGTGTTATCTTAATAGTATGGCTTAACGTGTGTTATATAAAACTGGGTAGGACTATTTACCATTCTGACTGTAATAGTGTATCCTTCTATACCTTAGATCTCGTACGGTCTAGTCTAGCCCTTGTTTTCTCTCTATACTAGGACTTCGCTCTGGATAGGGAGTGATAGGACTTTCTGAAGGTTAGGACTGTTCCTGGTGTTAATTGCACGATTAATCTTAACCTCTGCCCAGATGCCTTAGAGCATCTTTATGGCTTTCTAAACAGCCTCAGCTTGTTATATAATATCAGGCGATAGGTGTAAGTCTTTGTTAATCTGTAGGTATATCCTAAATACAAGAAGGGTTAGTATAATGCCGTGCGAACCAGCTGTATTATTTAGGGCTTTAACTGCTATCTAGAGGATGGTTTCCTTATCTGTATGATGTCTAATCTTATTATAAAGGATATCGTACGTACGCCTAAGGGGAGCATGTGCTCTTTCTACCTTGCCAACTGCCTAGTGTGCTTCTACTAGCATTTAATTACACGATATACTTATAATCTCTGCATAGTTCCTAAACTCTGTAGATACAAAGTTTGTGCCTAGGTTATGTACGATGTAGTCTAGTAGGCCTACGTACGTACTAATCTAGTACTTACAGAGTGCATTCTAGGTGTCTCGTGCGGATAGGGATTTTAGAAACGTTACTCCCTAAAAGTTAGTTTCTGTGTTAATAACGTAGAGGGCGTTCCTGTCCCTTAGTCGTACGATGTCTACAACTATCTTATAGTTAAAGTGGCTCTTATCTTTAAGTAAGAACTTAAACCTCCTTAGTACTAGGTCGTGTGATTAGCAATAATAACAGAACTTCTAGACCTTTTCTAGAACAGATGTATCTACATCATTATGCCTAGCATTCTTCAGAAGTTAGTGTAGGCAGTCCGTACGAGGGTGACTAAATCACCTGTAAAGTTGTCTAAGTTATTCTTCTGAGAAGAACATGCTTGCCTTCGTACGGCTGACGTTAAAGAATAGGTGACCCCATTTTCGTACGACTGGCACATGTGTACTATCCTGTCAGATGATAACGTTTTTAACGTTATTAAAGTAGGCCTCTAACTTATCTGCGTTATACAATGAGAATAAGAAGGGTGTAAGTATATCTAGGATGTAGTATGTAACTTGTCTAATAGGGTTTTTTATCTCTATAGTCCCTATAGATGTAATAGCGTTACTGCCTCTAAATTGTATGTTTGCTAATCCTAGGTCCTAGGATATCTTTGTACAAAGGTTTTCTTATAAGTATGCAAGGACTTAGGGCTTTCCTACGGTTGAGAATTTGGCTGCGCCTGTATCCTAAAGTTCTCCCTAATAGACTGTGCTATAGAGATCGTGTAACACAAATTAGCTTGCCTCAGATGTCTTTAGGGCTAAGAAGATGTCTTCCTCTGTCGTACGATAGAAGAATGCAGAGGACATCAGGAATATGGATGCTTCCTTATCCCCTGAGTGTGCTTCCTCCTTATCGTACGAGCTTTTATCTGGGTCCTCTCCCTTAAAGTTAAGAAGGTAGGAGGCAAAGTCCGTATGAGGGTCCTGTCTAAGCATGTCACATGCCTGGAGGTATTGCCCTTTTGCACGCTTGCGTTCTTCCTCTGTGTGGTTTGTAGACCAACAGCCCTCTTTCTTACAGACAAAGCACTTCTTACCTGCGTTCGTACGATAGGGTTTAGACCTAAAGGGTGGTCCCCTGCCCTGGTTGTATAGCTGTCTAGGTGGTCCTCTGTCGTACGGTAACTTCTGGCAATCTTTATAGTTAGAAGTATACCGCCTATCTACAAAGTAAACGTCGTGCGAAGGTGGTTTCCTATTAAGGGCAACTTAGAGGGAAGCCTGTAGATTAGAGAAGAACTCTTCGCACGTATGGTCTGCCTTAAGATTGCTAAGGGCAGTCTCTAGCTCAGGTATGCCTCTGCAGGCCTAGGTGACCTACGTATAAAGCATAATTTCCCCTTGGAATCCTAAACTAAGTGCACGTTATACAAGAGGTATCTTATCTAGAAGTGCCTCTAGCACCTCTATAGGCGTCTTGTCTGGATTCTCTCGTTTGACTTATGCAAAGGACATTATGGTTTAATTGGCCCAATAGAGGCTGTAGTTAATGTTTGTGTTAAAATGCTTATCTAGCATGTCGTACATCTTATCCTATCTCCTGGTTAGGCCTATGTGGTGTAGGTAGAATTCTTTTGCACAATCGGCAAGGATATCTAGAAATACAGCATGGTATTAGTCTTCTGTGATCTAAAGTCTGTAATAAAAACTGATAAAGACCTTAGCTTTATTATACAGGATATCGTACGGCTTGCTAGTGTAGTTCCTATCCTTTCTCTAGCCCTTCTAAAAGACTAATATAGTGCTTGGCTCGCATGGTCTATTTCGTATGATGTGTTTTAGTAGCAGGTCGTAGATATCATCCTCTTGGTTAGGGGGTGTCGTACGGCCCTGGATTTAGGGAAAACTGTTGACTTCCTAGGTAAATCTGGTTCCTAGAGGGACATTTTGTGCAGCTGATTGTTACTGTTGTACAACCGGTCTCTAAGTTACCTGTGTGTCGTACGGTTGTTTAATAGAAGTAACTGTTAGCCTAGCTAGATTCTAAGGTAGGTGTATCTCAGGGTTTTAGACAGGTGTATAGGGGGTTGTAGTCATACGACTAAGTACGGGAGTCGTACAAGATGTTGTCTGTCCATCCTAGGCATCAAACTCTTGTTCAATACCCTTAATAAGTGCAACAAGTTAACCTAATACCGTACAAGTGGAAGGGATCTAGAAGCCCTTAAGTGTAAGGAGCCAGATAAGTTCTACGTGGTACGGACGATTGACTAAGTCCTATTAGTACGTAGTCTACTAATAGAAGTCTTTGTACAATAAAGTCTTTAGTTGTTCTCTGCCTTAGTTAATATAAAGCATTTCCATCATTATGAATCCTACGTACGTAGTAAGTTCTTTATTAGATGGTCCTGCTGCAATATCTGTTAGGTTCCCCCAGAAGATTGGGTCTGTTGACTTCTTTTATACGCTAAGTAGGATCTTACTTCTAGCGCTTATTTCTTTATACAAAGGAAGGTAAGGCTCCTTTTCTTGCTGTTGTTAGCCTGGTTAGCTAACCTTAATTTCTTCTAAGGATGCCATGATGTTGGTAGTCGTTTTATATCGTACAACGTTAAGTTGTTATTCTGGTTGGTGTTCGGTGCCGTAGTGCACACTACGTACTCTAAATATTGTATAATAGAATCTCTGTCTAGTTCTCACTAGAAGGCGATAACAAAGATCTGTCTCATACGATACTGTAGCAGTAGTCGTCTCTCTCCTATCTACCCGGTTCTCACTAGAAGGCGACAGTAGGTAGGATTAAGGATTTAGCACAAGATGTCTTTCCTCTATCTACCCGGTTCTTACTAGAAGGCGACAGTAGGTAGGATTAAGACTTTTAGCGTACGACGTTCAGTAAGCTAGGTCTTGTCTCTTTATTCTTGCTAATCTGTGATCGCACGATGCAATCACTTGTGATTGCCCGAGCAACCACTGATCAGTGTTGAACGGACTCTCCTGTACACAAGAGAATCCTATGTACGATCGTACTTAGGATAAATGTAGGGTGAACCAAAGATATTATTTTCTGTGACTATCCTTCCTAACTGTGAACTTGCCTTCCGTACGAGCAGATATACCTGGCTCGTACGCCATGAGTCAGTTCGGACCGAGCGTCTGTAAACCTTCTGGTTGAAACACCCTGAGTGCTGAGTATCCAGTCTGTGCACTCTCCCTTTTCCCTGGGTATCGTGCGGTCATGTGATAGTGCTATTCCAACAGACATACATCCAGCATGCTCGTCAAGACCGGGTGTTCATCTTCCATGGTGGCTCTACACTTAGCTGCTGAGGCGGTTCAGAGTGGCGCTTGCAAGTCTGCGATGGCCTTGGGTTGTAACCTCATCACCTCAGTCATTACCTCAATTGTCTTCACTGAAACCGGAGTGTTGTCACCTAGCGGCAAATGCAAGACATTCGATCTTCTTGCTGATGGTTATGGTCGCGGTGAAGCTGTTAACGCAGTATTCGTCAAGAGATTGAGTGACGCTCTGAGGGATGGCAACCCAGTTCGCGCAATCCTTCGTGCAAGTGCAACCAACAATGACGGTCGATCCAACGGCATCATGAGTCCCAACACATACTTACAAGAGGCATTGATTAGGAAGACTTACGAGAAAGCCGGTCTGCCATTCAACAAGACGGCTTTCTTTGAGTGCCATGGCACTGGAACTCCTACGGGTGACCCGCTCGAGGTAGCCGCTGTTGCTCGAATTTGGAAGGACAATGATGGTGTCATGATCGGTGCCGTAAGTCATTTGTCTTTGAAATTCTGCGACTTGTTACTGACTTGGACAGGTTAAACCTAACGTTGGCCACTCAGAAGGTGCTGCAGGCTTGACCAGCGTAATCAAAGCAGTTCTTGCGTTGGAAAACCGAGTGATTCCTCCCAACATTTATATGGAGAACCCTAACCCAAAAAGTAATTCATCTACAATACGCGTATTACACATCACTAACATTAATGAAGTTCCATGGGATGAGGCAAAGTTGTCGGTCCCAATGGAGCCGACAGTTTGGCCCGAAAACCGTGACGAGCGCATCAGTGTCAACTCCTTTGGTGTTGCTGGCTCTAATGCACATGTGAGTCCAATAGCTTTCGTGAGCCCTAGAATAGTGAATCTGACTTTCTTGGTAGGTCATTCTCGAGTCTTATGAGGGATGGCAGAAACACCAAGATGATGCTAGCTCCATAAGCTCAGACTCTGGCGTTAGTGTCCGTTCTCCAGGTCAGCGTTTACTTTTATTTTCCGCCAGTCATATGAGTTCCCTCGAGAAGCAGATCAACCATCACAAAAAGTACCTTGACGAAAAAGACGCCGATCTGGATGACCTCGCCTACACTCTCGGTCATCATCGTGATCATCTGAGCTGTCGAGCGTACGCCATCGCCAACGAGCAGGGTCTTTTCGACCCAAGCAGCTTCAAGAGAAAGCCTACAGTCCCGTGGCGCCTTATTTTGACTTTTACTGGCCAAGGGGTACATTGGACTGGCATGGGCAAAGATCTCATTGAAAAAAACAGCGTGTTTAGGGACACCATCCTGAAGCTCGACATTTGGCTCCAGTCGCTGCCCGAAGTCCACAGACCGTCCTGGTCCCTGGAAAAGGAGCTTTCGATTGACGATGAAACAAGCAGAGTTGGCCAACGTGGATATTCTCACCCATGCGCCACAGCCATCCAGATTGCTCTAGTCGATGTCCTGGCCAGTCTTGGCATACGCCCTGACGCTGTTACCGGCCATTCCGGAGGAGAAGCTGCTGCCGCGTATGCTGCCGGTAGTATTTCAGCCGAAGCTGCTATAGCTGTTGCATATTTTCGTGGGTGGCTTTTACTCAACGGCACTGTTCCTCCGGGAACTATGGCAGCCGTCAATCTTGGCCCCAAAGAAGTCAAACCTTTCCTTATTCCCGGTGTCGTGGTGGGCTGTGAGAATAGCCATCTGAACACCACTTTATCTGGCGACCCCGTCTGTATCCAGCACTGCATCGATCAAATCATGCGTCGCCATCCTGACGTCAAAGCTAAGATCCTCAATCTTGAGACCTCGTTTCACTCGCCTTGGATTGAGCCCCTCGCCGACCCCTACGAAGAGCTGTTAAAGCCATACCTCGCCAATGCCACAGCTCCAGTTGTTCCCCATTTTTCCAGCGTGACTGGCTTAGAAATGACTGGAGCGGATTTTGGTGCCAACTATTGGCGCCGGAACTTCGTTCAGCCTGTTTTGTTCAATACGGCGATGCGTACGCTGCTGAAGAGTAGCAACAACAACCTATTCATTGAGGTTGGCCCTCATCCTGCACTTCAACGGCCCATTAACGAGATATTGAGGAGCATTCCCGAGACTGCTTGCGAATACATAACAACCCTTCGTCGGGCCGAAAACACCAGCCTGTCTATGCTGCGCCTTGCAGGCGAGCTCTTTACGCAAGGCGCTTCGATAGACATGGCATCTGTTATTCCAAAAGGCAGAGTCCTTACGGACTTACCTACTTACCCCTGGCTTCATGATGTCACTTACATAGACGAGCCTCGCAACTCTTCACGCTATAAGCAAAGAAAGCACGCGAGACACGTGCTTCTGGGGGCTAGAGTTCTTGAGGGTAACGACATTGAACCAGCGTGGCGAAACATGCTTGACCTCAAAGAGGTCCCTTGGCTCATAGACCACATTGTGAATGGTCAGATTGTGTTTCCATGTGCGGGCTACATGGCAATGGCTGGAGAGGCGATGCGCCAGGTTGCCAATGGGCAGGACTCATACACAATCCGAGACATGTCAATCACTACTGGCATGACCATACCCAAGGAGAAAAAGATGGAATTATACACCCGCATGATTCCCGAGGTAACGGTTAGCTCTGCTGGCCAATGGTACAACTTTAAGATTATGTCTTTTGATGGTTACCACTGGGTCACCCACTCCACGGGCTTCATTCGCTCGGGTGCAGAGGCAGAAGGGACGACCATCACCAGCGTCCAGGCCGAGCAAGAGTTTGCGCGTGAGATTGAGGCGGCTGCATGGTACAAAGCTGTAAAGGCTGTCGGTATTGACTGGCAGACAGCTTTTCAGGGTCTTGACCAAATCACCGCCAACCCAGTCTGCAGAGAAGCTACAGCAACCGTCTACGACTTCGATGACACTACGATTTACGCTGCCCATCCTACCTTGTTGGATCAGATGCTCCAGATCAATCTAGTTGCTCAGACGCACGGCCAAAAAAGGCGCTTGGACAGCATACTTCTGCCAACTTTCATTTCCCGTTTGGGTGTCCTTGGTGACCAAGACCTCCGTATGAGAGCGTACGGCAGCATCAAGGAAGGACCCATAGGCATGACTGCGAATGCTGCAATTTATACTGAGGAAGGTCGACCGACAGTGTATTTGGAGGGCCTCTCTTACTCTGAGTTGCCAGTTTCCAAGCGGGAAGAAGCCTTGCTCGGATCCACGTTTGAGTGGAAGAAGGACATCACACTGATGGGCTCAATTTCCGAGGTCGAGAACAGTGCAGCAAACGCACTTGAAGAGCTTCACGAGGCTATTTCTCTTCTCGGCTTCAAGGTCCCAGATGCAAAGGTTATCGAGATCGGGTCGGGGGCGACTGATGTGACTCGAATTGCTCTCGAGGCTCTACATCCGGTCCAGCAGAAGAGATTGTATTCTGACTACACCTACGTCTGCATTTCGGAGAAGCAAGTTGAAGAGGTCACAGATGCAGTCAGTCTCTTTGGAAAGGACGATATCTCGGTCGTTGACCTGGAGCAACTGTCTCTTTGCAACCCCGCTGACATCGTATTGCTGTCTCTTTCAACACTATTGTCTAATGACCGGTACTTACAGGACGACTTGGCAGAGTTGAAATCGCTGCAAACTCTCGGAAGCCGACTCATTGTGCATAACCACAGTTCTACCACAGTTGACGACGAAAACGCCGACAGCGTTGTCCAGAGGTTGCACTCACTTGGGTATTCCTGGCACTCGGAAACCAAGTCGGGACTGGTTCTTGCTCAGCCGATCAAATGTGAAAATCTCGACAAGACCAAGAAAGTTACTGTCCTTTCAAACGATACAATTGAAGGCATCACTGTTGCCAATCAAGTCAAGTCTTGCTTCGAGTCTCGAGGATTCAAGACCAAGGTTTCTTGTAATCGACTAGTCCCTTCCGATGGTTCTCTCATCATTTCACTACTCGACCTCACGGGCAACACTATCTATGATCTCGAATCAAAAACTTTCAGGCCCTTTATGGACAGCTTGTGCAACATGCGAGGCTCGTTAATCTGGGTCATTCCTTCAACCCACGGCGCTTGCAGAGATGCTCGTCCAGCCATGATTCAAGGCGTGGCCCGAACTGTTCGTATGGAAAACAAAGCAGACATCACTCTCGTTGAGGCCGATGATGCATCAGTCTCGCGGACAGACTTTCCCCAGGCTCTCTACAAGATTTGCCAGAGTCTCCCGAATCGGCGCAAGGGTGGAGACCTTGATGCAGATTATGACTACGCTATCATGGACGGAAAGATCCACATTCCTCGCATGTACTGGTTTGGGTTATCTGAACCTGACGTCAGCAAAACGCTCCCTGCTACACAAGACACGCTTATGTTCCGTGAAGATGTCTCCTATCTTCTTGTTGGAGGCTTTGGTGGGCTTGGTCGCTCTGTTGCAACTTGGCTGCTCGAACATGGCGCCCGTAACCTAATCTTCTTATCGAGGTCTGCCAAAAGTCCTAACAACGACGCATTTGTAAAGGAGCTCGAGAGTTATCCTGGATGCGTTGTCCAGGCTGTATCAGGTGACGTTAGCAATCCAAAAGACGTACTGAAGGCAGTCAACAGTGCGTCGAAACCTGTTGCTGGAGTGCTTCAGTTGTCGCTTGTTCTCAAGGATAACTCAACCGCTGAAATGACCTGGGAAGAATGGAGCAACGTCATTGATCCCCGAGTCCGCGGTACTTGGAATGTTCACCAAGCTCTGTTAGACGCTCAGGCCCCGCTGGACTTTTTTATTATATTTGGCTCTGGTGGAGGCCATACCGGATACTACGGTTTGTTGAAGGTGCCTGTTCTGTGTGTCTCTTACTAACTCTTGATCAGGTCAAGCAAACTACAGCGCAGCGAATACTTACCTTGATGCCTTTGTCGAGTACCGGCACAACCTGGGTCTCCCCGCGTCAATCATCGACCTAGGAGTAGTCGGTGACGTTGGATACCTTCTTGAGCGTGATGATCTCTATGAGAACTTCAAGAATGGCGGGTTCTTCTTTCTCAAGGAACAAGATGTGCTCAATTCTGCTGCCATCGCTGTTGTCAACTCCTCCGGAGGCCCTTACAGCAGCTTCTGCCTGGGCGGTCTCTCAGAGAAGCCTCTCTCGGACCCCACCAACCGCGTCAACTGGAAGAGAGACGTTCGCTTCGCCCAATCTCACTACTTCCATAAGTCAAAGAGTGCAGCCGCTGGGGATGTGAAGGAAAATGACAAGGCAGAGACGTTAATATCTCTTGCCAGATCCGATCCCGCTGCACTCAGGGATGGCACGACATTGATGGGTCTTGCACGTTTCATTAGCGCCACTCTCAGTCACCTCATGCTAAGGCCGGTGGAAGATTTCCCTCTCACAGAGAACCTGACATCGATTGGCTTGGACTCGATCATCTCCATTGAGTTGGTGGACTGGATTCACCAGCAATTTCACATTGGGTTGACATCTATGGAGGTTACCCAATGCACTTCTTTGATACATCTCGCGGAGAAAGTCATTGAAGAGTTAATTTCATCGGTATAGATTTGGATCCTCATATTCTTCTTACGTTGATTTTGGCTTGAGCATGTATGGGCACTTGGCATCCTTGCCACTTGAACATTGATTTCGTAGCTGTGTCATTAGTTCTTCTAATAGTATGTCTTTTGATTCTGGTGTGGTTACTCTTGTCAAAGTCACTGCTAGCTGCTCAAAAATTAAACAGCAGCTGTCCCTGGATATATGCTTCCCTTTAAAGATCATCATTCTATTATAAGTTGGTACTCGACAACAATTGTCGAAATTGGAAACGATTTCTCAGGTGGCAGATGCCTAGTAAATTTTACGAGTGTCATTTCCGCACTTATAAGTCATGAGAGATACACAAAAGACTAGTTATGATGATGCAATGTTTTATTACGATTGATTTTACTATTGCTAGGGTAATAGGAGAAGGGGGGGTGCGGGCGCGCTGACCGCCCAGCTGCCCCATCTCCCATATCTCCGACTTCACCCAGCTCACTTCCTAGATAGTCAACCAACACAAGAACAACCAAGCTAATACATCACCACTTCTCCCTTTTTGTTCGTACGAATACCCCCACGGGATATCACTTTTTGCTTTCCAACAACTAGTTAATGAGTAGCTATATCTGCGTACTCTACTCGACGAGTCGGAAGAGATTATCGCTTACATCACGCTCTCCAGAGAGCCAAGCATCCTTCAACAAAGAGGAACTCAAACATGACCCGAAGAAAGTGGTTTTCATGCTATGGAACTATTCGGCTGCATCTCAACCACTTCTACGTCAATTTCCTCTTCTTCTTCTTCTTCTTCTTCTTCCTCAGGTGAATTCTGCGAAACGATGTTATATCGACCTTTTCTAAGCCATTTCCACTCTTTGGCCGAGGAAACAACAACTAGACTGGTGACAACACTGCCTATGCCAACCAATGCCAAAGTGTTTACTTGAGAATGCCAGACAACCCAGTCTAAAAGTAAAGCCCACGCAACCTGTGAGTATATCATAATGGTAGCAGCTGATGAAGCATCATCGGCGATGCCTGCGGTGAGAAGACATTCCTGAGTTGGCTTTTAGTACAAGAACGATAATTAACTTACGAGCTATTACACTCACCATCACGAAGCCGAAGACTCCAAGGGGTACCAGTTTAAGCCAGGAAAGCACACTTGTTGTCAAATGAATGCTCTCCATCAAAGAAAATGAAATCGTCGTTATCGTAACTATCGTCCATGCGAAGTACATGACACTAACGATCGGGTGCTCTCGAGACCCAATGTAACGAATTGCGGTGAGAGCAACCTTGAACACCCTTAGCAACAGCAGCCAGTTAGACAAGCTCAACTTACTGCACCGCCACAAACACTTATCAACCCGAAGCCGATGCCCATCATTCGGCTTTTGGCACTTTCGTCAACAACAGACTGTGCAATTCTCGTAATTGTGGATTGGGATCCGAAGAGAGTGTCTGGTTGCACAACAAAGATCACACCAAGCAGTGCGACAAGAGCTCCGATGCGATCAATTACTTCGAACGTTCCGAAATGAAGATATCGAGTCAATATCATGGCAACAAGTGGTCCAAGAAAGTTCAAGGCTGTGGCCTCGCTAAGCTTCAGATACATGATGGAGACTATAATTCACGTGTTAGCAATATTGAAAGACCATTCACTAAGTGGCTTACAATAGAATCCGAAAGCCCCAAAGACGCCAGCTGCTGCCCGAAGGGCCAGTAACGACCTCAACTCGGGCAAACCCAGCGGGAAGTTGGGAGTCTTAATGTACCAGAGGTAGAAAGTGCTGGCTACACCAGTGATGAGGAATCGGACAAACAGGACTTGGAAGGGATGAACAGGGTCATCACCGGTCTCGAAAAATTTGGCAAACCCATTGAGAGCTGCTGCCGACAGTTGGGATGCTAGGACAAGAAGTGAGGGCTTGTGCCGCTCCAGAAATGACCGATTTAGACCTTTGTCCATATTGGAAATGTGGAAAATGAGATTGTGTCACAAGGAAAACCAGTTGTTCTCCACTCTCCTTCCAGAGATTCGTCGATAACGTTACTAGGAGCTAGCTGTTCTTCCAGCTCCGAGGAGGGGTATGAACACAAAGTTTGGAAAGTCTAGGACCAGGGGATGGCCATCTCAAGGTTTCGGAAACGTAACCATTCAACCCTGAAACGTGTCCTCGGTGCAACGCCGACCTGGGTCTCCTGCTCTGTGCGTTGATCAACAGAACCACGAAAAGCTGGCGCTGGAGCTCGGACCGAACGAGTCAGGCAATCTGCCAGAGCCTAAGCTGCAGCTCGGAGCTTGACTGGTGTCGGACTCATGGCGCAACCGTAATCAAGGCATGGCTTCGCCGGTGCGTGCGGGCTCAGCAATCGGCGGATGGCGAGAAATCTTTGTTATCTGCGGAGGGAAGGATAGCGAGTCTGTTCTCACCTCGAACCCGTGAAGAGGTTACAGGTCGAGGTCCTAACTCAGTATCGGTCATCTTTTCCAATTTTTCATTCTGCGTGACAACGCCAGCTGGCCCACGCTATTTCACTATGTCTCGTGTTCTCAACACTACCAATCGAACTACTCTCAATCCGCCGTGTTCATCATGGGTCAACCTGAGTCAATTTATACTTACAAGCCTGATGAACATTGGTGGATATCTGCCTTACCTCTTTGCAATCATCTTCATTGCTTCGATTCTGTTATTTTCATCTCAGCGAAATAGACTATCAGCTTTTCCAGTCATCAATGGCTCAAAGAATGAATATCTAAAAAATGGGAGAGCTATGCTAGCCAGAGGTATGAAAGACTATGGAGGCAAACCGTTTAGGGTAAACACAGGCCTCGGCGGTGGAGTGATTATTCTCAACCCTAGCGTTATGCCGGAAGTCCGAAATGACTATCGTTTCGACTCCACGAAATTTCTTCTGCAGGTGAGCTGTATTTGTCTCTAACTTTTAACCACCAACCACCTAACTCTTATTCAACGTGGAGTATTGGCAAGCTGGAATTCCAGGTTTTGAGCCATACATAGCACTAGGAACTGAGATATTGCACAACGTCATCAAATGGAACCTTACACCAGCTGGTATTGGTATGCACCTATCTTCATCAAAACCTCGGGCTGAGATTTGACTAATACATCAACTTTCGTAAAGCCAAACTTAACAAGCCGTTGTCTGATGAGGCCACTGCCGCCTTAAAAGATATTTTAACTGATGATGATGGTAAGTCACCCCTTCTCTAAGTTTCCGATCATTCAACTCATCTAGTTTCCTTATAAAGAATGGCATGAAGTTCTTCTTGGAGATGTCCTTATCCGCATTGTTGCACGAGTCTCATCCGTCATTTTTTTGGGCCCAGAACTGTGCCGAAACCCAGGTTGGTTGAATATCACAGTCAACTACACGAGCAAAGCGACAAATGCCGCTAAAGTCTTGCGCCAATGGCCAGTTTTTCTTTACCGTATCATACATTGGTTCCTCCCCGAGTGCCAAGAGGTCCGCCGCATGGTCGTTGAGGGTCGTAAGACGATTGCTCCTATACTTGAGAAACGCCGGTCTCAAAAAGCAGTCAATCCCAGTGTCGAATACCACGATTCTTTAGATTGGTACGAGTCGGCTGCAAAGAAAATGGGAGTTAACTACGATGCCGCAGCCCAGCAACTAGGTCTCAGCATCTCCGCGATTCTGACAAGTAACGATCTCATGTCACAAAGCATCATGGATCTCTGTCGAAACCCAGAAATGTTTGAACCTCTTCGAAAAGAGATCCGCTCCGTCTTTGGTGACGGCGGATGGAAGCCAACCAGTCTTTACAACATGAAGCTTCTCGACAGCGTCCTCAAGGAGACCTTGCGATTGAAACCTGTTGCAGCTGGTGAGTCAACCTTCAATTGATACATTCCCCAAATTCTCTTCTTGGCTATTCGTACCCGAGAATAAAACTCGTATTTGGGTGTCGCAGGCTGACTGATCTCCCCACTCAAGTCGCAATGGGTCGCAGAGTTATGTCCGATGTCCAGCTCAAGGATGGAACTCGACTACCGAGTGAGTGTGGCATAGCGCTGTCTGCGGAAAAGATGTGGGACCCTGACATCTATGAAAATCCAAAAAACTACAATGGATACCGTTTTTTGCGCATGAGAGAAGATTCCGAGCAGGGCGAAAAAACTGCCCAGCTAGTCAGTACATCGCCTGAACACTTAGGTTTCGGGCTCGGCATTCATGCTTGCCCCGGCCGCTTTTTTGGCGCCAACACCGTCAAGCTAGTCATGTGTCACTTGTTGCTCAAGTACGATATAAAGCTAGCAACTAACACTAGCACTGAGCCACTTGAGTTTGGATTTTCGATGCTGGCCAATCCAACCACGAAAGTCTTGATTAGGCGTAGAAAAGAGGAAGTGAACTTCTAGCTTCGGAGTCTCAGACTTTTCAGATCCGCTTTGGTCGGACTAACATTCGCCATTGTTTCAAGGATCATAAAGACGTGAGGGGTTGAAGCAGTCTTCATTGCATTGAGTTAAATGCTATTTTGTGAGCTTCAAACTTTATAACTAGCTAAAGCATATCCATCAATCAATTTACTACGGTTTCATCAGCTTGAACAACTTATGCCAAGTTGAGTAAAAGTTCATTGACTCAGAGCCAATATGACCGTTACTGCAGTGCTGCGCAGGAATTGAACTCCCTTACTGTGTAAAATATCTTAGTTGAGCTGCCTCCAAAAGCTAAGCAGCAATACTTCGCGGTGGCAAGGAATTAATACTAAATCCTGACACCATTACTAATATTACTACAACAGTCACATTTGCGACAGGTGCGACTAAAGTGTTCGAGTCCTTTTTGATAGCTTATAGCCTGCTGATCAATTCGCCATGCGGCCCGCTCCCGACTGGAACCTTCGTCAAACGGCTCTCAAGTAGCAAATCAGACATTAAACTGGTTCCATCCGATTCATCAACGCCATACTACTTGACCATGCTCTAGTCTTGCATGGTGTTATTGCTCGGCTCAACGTGCTAGAGACCGTGCTTCCCAACTGTGCTCCCTCAACTAGCCCTGACTATTTGGACCAGCTCCAGATAATGATCAAGAAGCGACGCCTCATCGCCATCCAAGCTCAATCTTCCAAATAACCCTCCACAAATGGCAAGATAAGGCATCGCAATGTTTCGGTTGGCTTTCTCGCCATTGATAAGGTAGTAGACAATGAAACAAAGTGAAACCAGCAGAAGGTGTCCCATGTCACCCCAACGACTGCTTGGCGAATTGATATCCCTAAGGAGTGCCTGTTAGACGGATGGACCTTCGATTGCGGGCGCAGTGCTTACCGTTCGAGCCCATTTTCCCAAAACAGTCCGCTGTTAACCAGCTTGACTACAGCGAAGGCCGACTCAATGCAACGTTCCACACATCTCTCCCGTGTTTGCTCCGCGACCCGTGACAAGCTTGCATCATCCGAGGAGATTGGCGCTATCCACGGACAATGTATAAAGAATACTGCGCGGTGATACATACAGAAGACACGGAAAGCTTTCCGCAACTGCCGGCCATCTTTGATGACTTGGAGCGACTTGACGTCATGGGCCTCATTTAGCGGTACTGGTAGACTGCTAGCCCACTCATTGAGAACATGACAACTGGCCTGAAGACGATCTCGGCGATCGTACGCTGAGGCAGATTTGTTGAGTGCCCTTGGACTGTATTGAAACTTGAGAACAGAGTGAAGAAGCTCTGAATAGGTGTACGAAACTGCGATCATGTCGTGACCTCGTTCAAACGAGGGGAATTGGCTTCCCCAGCCAAGATCCAGGATCTGAGTTACAATTTAGTGGGAGAGAACACAAGGTCTTTTTGTCAATACTACTAACCGGGAGCAAGCCATGCTGTATTGCGTAGTCGGTCTCAAGGCTGTAGAGAAACCATACACTACACTGTGCAAGCTCCTGATCTTGCTCGCTTAAGCTTGTTTCCTGGCCTCTTGCTGCGTGCACAAGTCGAAGCTCTCGGGCACAGCACACAGCTGCAGTGATCTTATCCCAAATAAGGGATTGATCACATATACAAGCGATTACTGCCTGCAGGAGGTTAGAAATGAGAACTTAGAACTTGGAACTTTTCTTTAGGGGTTCTTTTCTACCATGAGTAAAGTTGCCTGAAACCTCGATTTTCAGCATGTGTCTCGAAAACAGAGTGGAATAGACCGATTTTGGAAGATAATGGTACTTACCTGGAGTTTCATCAGACTGCTTGGGTAATTTTGAATCTGGCTGTAAAGTCCTAACGCAGATGAAAGACGGGTTTGAGAATCATGCGTTCCGGCCACGCTGGGGGTCTCTTGACCTCGAAGGCATGTAGTATAGTACCCAATTGCCAGAATGGCATCCGCGAAAACAGTGACCAACTGATCCGCGTCTGACTCTCTAGACTGTTTCATGATCTTTTCGACTGCTGGTCGAGTCAAAAAGCTGGCGATACTGTTGACGCATAAGAGATGATTAGTCGCTAGGGCTTGAGATATATAGCATAATATAGTCGTTTTTCGTGATATACTCACGGACAACAGTCTTCAAAGCATGCTGTTTGAAATGTTAGTTGGCCTTGGAGGTATTTCTGGGCTATATTTCGCTTACCATCACAGTATTGTGAGAGCGCGGCTTCGTTTTCGGGAAACCATCTTTGTCGATCCAGCTGATACTTGTTTGCCACGTTTGACCAGTTTCCACAAAGAACACGTCGAAGACCATTCACAATCTTGACTGTCTCTGTTCTGTGTGGCTCTTGGCAGCCTCTGGAAATCAAGCTGGGTAAACCATAGAGATTCGATGCGGAAAAGTCAACAGTTATTGTGACATCATCCGCTTTTATCTGCTTATCACATATATCCAACTCATTGCAGGAGACTCCCGCTACTTCGCCGAGGTTGAACGGCTGCAATGTGTTAGCCTTTCAAGTACGAAAAGCAATCTTGAGCTCCTTTCCCTACCGTGTTGTAGTCCGGGGGGCTCATTGAATCGTATCTTCGTTCCCAGTGTTTCTTTGATGGGGTACATTGTTCAGTAGTCGGCGGTTGGATAACTTTGTTGCCGTGCAAGGTTGTGAACTCGAAATTGAACCCTCCGCTTGAGTTGCATTCTGACGGCGTTGTGTCGAGCAATTCCATCAACTCATCTTCCCCCGGCACTGGTAGATCCAACAAGCTCAGATCGCCATCATGTTGTGAGCCTGGGTAAGAGTCTGGTAGCGAGAGCTGTAGTATACAACTCAAGTCATCGCCACAGGTTCCTACTGTGACATCACTGTTCCCGTTCTCTTCGACCGAGTTCGGTGTCAGAAGGGGATTCTCGCTTGGGAACTGCTGCCATGTCCCATATGTAGGGGCATTCTGGTCGGCGTTGATACCAAGGCCTCGAATGTTGTGCGTTGCTCGGTTGTTGGTGCTCGTTCCAGATGCGGTGTTCCTGCGTGGTCGGGGAGCCAAAGGTGGATAGTAACACGCTTGGCCATTACGCTGAGATAAATTCGTAAGTGATAAATAAAACTCGTGGGGGGCATTTCCAGTTATGATCAATACCTCGCAGTTCAAACACGGGTCGGCACCATCACCTTTCAATAACAATCAAAAACCACATCATGTTCGACGAAGCTGAGCATACTTACAGCGAACCTTTCTTGACCTGCATGCCTGACAGGCTCCTCTCCTACGTGTGATTCGACGCATATTGAAAGGCTGAATTAAATTTAATGTGGAAGCCAATATGGTTCAAAATCTTCCAGAAGGAAAGCGGGAAGGTAGAACTTGGAGTTTGCCAGACCGTCGGAAGTAGTGAGCGAAGAATGGTTTAGAGAGAACACAAGATGGGCTTGGTCTAAGTACCATTTGATTTGAGTTCTCAAACGAGGCCAAGCATTTGATCAAATTTCGTTTTGAGTTCGCCTCTATCGCCAACGAAATATCACAAGACCTTTCATCTGAAAATAATGCCTGAAATGAGTGTTTTTGTAAGCGACATGTCCCCTGCTCCCCTTAGGCGAATATACCAAAGCTCCAAGATGGGTTGTACTTTGGCGGCTGATTCCGATTTGCTGGAATGTTTCGTCTAGGACCAGCTTGTGATGAAGCTCGCTGCATGACAAGTGATAACCCACTTCTATGTGACAGGCCTCATGTGCAGTCCATCGTTCGATCAGCATAAACCCATTCGATCTTTCTGAGTTCAGTTCCTGTGCCGTGCAACCGGTAATATGTTGCACGCCATCCTGTCTACTCAATGTCTAGCATATGAGACGGATAAAGGCTTCTAACATGACTCTCCATAAACCTGGGACATCTGACAGGATCCTAGCAGTCGAGGTCCAGAAAGCACCACGTGGAGTCCTAGGGGAGGACTCAAGAAAGTGTACGGGATATCTTGATCCGCGTGCTCACATACTCCACTTACATCGCTTATGCGCACCCACATACAACGTCCCAAGGGACGCCTCATTACTCAACTTAGGGACGAATTTTACTTAACTTGGTATCCCCCACCTCTTGTCGCTTTCTGTTTCCATTCAAGCTTTAAATCTTTGAGTCGGTGTTTAGAAACATGACCAAAGAATAACTTCCACCAGCATTACCATCTCGGAAACCTTAGTAGAGTGCAGCTTGAACTCCTGACATGAGGGAACTTCCCATTCTGGTATTCCACAGTGATTATGCGTGCGTACACAGAAACTTGGGGACCAGTAACCTAAAATCTTGAGCAATGCGACAGTACTTTGAGTCATTCGCCTGCAACCCAAGACTGTGTTTCGATTCGGACCACAGATTAGAGTTCTTTCGGGGCATCCTGTCGGCCCTGAAAAAGTACAGTAACTCTTGCGTTTACCGATCAACCAATGAAATTGCAGCGCTTGCGTCGACTGGCTTTGCCTTTTCTTGCATCGCTCGAAGCCCAACGTTCTCGTTATAGAAACGTCAGGGGCGACATCAATAAGAAAACCAATTGAGCTCTGACTCCTTCAGGAACTGCTTGCTTGCTCCATATCATTTCTCATCTGTGATTATTAATTTCCCGGAAAACCTGTGATAGATATATCCTTGTCGATCATGGATTCTCCCCTCCCCGCCTCTCTCCCCAAGGTCAATCAACATTCTGTCGCGGCCATCGCTGATGAGGCAAAACACTATCCCATCGGGTGCTGCTTGACGCCATTTCTGCCAAGGGTGGGGTAGAGCCAATAAGGGGCTGTGAATCTATTAAGTTAACCAATAGGGTTACAGTACCTCTGTTGCCTATAGATTTTGGGTATGCCAGAGGTACCAACAATCCTCTTGGATACATAAAGGTACGTTGCAGTCTAAGCAGCCCTTCCTCGTATATTTACGTCGCTGCGTGATGCTATTCCCAGACATCTCGCCTAGGGTCTGGCGGGCTCTTACTGCCCTTAGATTACTACAATAAGAGCAAGGCGAATTAACCTTCCTTGATCCCTTTGTATGGTGTTCCCATGGGATTGAGGTATTCCTTTTATCTATAGCCCGTTTCGGCCGTGACCTCTGCCGTCCTTTTGCTAATAGTCCAAACTGTTGAATAAGCTGGGATGCAAGCAGCTGCCGCCAGTGGTAGTGGGTTTTCACCTTCTGCCACCTAGGACTGCCCCAGAGCTGTAGCAGGAAGCTATTTACAACTACCACTTCCAGCAGGAAATTCCAGGCAATTGACTGCCAGCCCCCTCGCCGAATAGGATGGCTGTATTGATAATAGGACCTCATCTGGTCACTCACATCAACCCCATTCATCTTGTGGTTGTATTCATCGATTGCCCTAGGGACTGGAAGGTCCTTGCGGACGTCTGGGCCAAACACTTGCCGGGCAGCCCTCTTGGCAGCAGAATCCCCAGCTGGGCGGCGGCGGCTGCGGATAACTTCCTGGCCGTTCCGGAAGACAGTTGACAGGAAGAGTACTAGGGCATTATCCTTCCAGGCGAATTGGTTGACCTATTCATCAGTTAGTTAAGTAGGCAAGCAAGTAGGTAGGAGGGCATTAGGTTGCTCACCTCCCCATCTAAAGTAGGGATGCAGTGTATTTCGCCCCAGGGGATACCCCGTCCTTCTGTCTCTTTCTCAACAACTAGGATCCCATCTATCCCACTATCTTTCCGGCAGGTACCAGAAGCTCCAACCTGTTGCTTCCGTAGGGTACGGAAGAGCCGTATAGAGGCGAAGAGGTTGTCAAGAAAGACGTGGTAGGTTGCAGCTGGAAGTAGGGAGATAAGGGTAGTTACTACCTGCTGCGTTGGTGTCAACAGAGCCAGCTTTCCACCAGCTGGCCCAGCTGGCCCAGCCGGCCCAGCCGACCGGGCTGTCCGGACTGTCCGGGCGGGCTGGCCTGGCTGGGCCTGGGGGACTAATGCGTATGGGCCCTTTCCATGTACGTGCCACAGCCACCGTATACAGTAGCCAGACTGGGCAAGGATCCAGATCTTATAGCCAGTTGGGATAGGTTTCGTTGGAATCGTTGTTGTTTCTAGAGATCGACCTGTAAATCGGACCATAGCCTCATCAACTGTAAGATCTGAACCAGCTGTGTAAAGGGAATCCCCAGTCTCTTGGATATGGGCTGACCACTGATTAACCTTCCGGTATACATCCGGCATTTGATCTGGGGCCCGGCCCCGGCCCCGACCCTGGCCCTGGCTGGGCTGGCCGGGCTGGAATTCAGCAGTGTCGAATATCCGCAGTCGCTGGAGTAGTAGTTAGAAACGGTCCCGGGATATAAACCGCGTGAATAGGTGGATAGGATCCTCCTTTTGCTGCTGGGTTAACCAGTAGGTTGATAATCTAGATTCCCTATGGATCCCTATATATAATAGGATCCCTAAGAAGAGGTAGATCTCATCTACTGAAGTCTTCCTCCATTTATATACTCTAGACGTTCTAGCACGCGGGCCCTCCTTCGACAACGGCGCCGCATTCGTCCACTGGGCCCACTGCTCCACGAGGCCCTGCGGAACGTATTGCATGAACAGGTCAAGCGGGCTTGCCGGCAGCCCCCGCACCTCTTGGGCCCGGGCCGGCACGTCAAAGGGTCGGAAGGAGCCCGGAGGACCATGCTCGGTAGCCGGAGGTTCGTGGGGCCGAACTGTTGCTGCGTCACAGCGCTCGGGCGTACAGTCTGTATTACAGGCAGCGGTAAGGTCTTCTGGAAGGACCTCAACTACTATACAACTACGTGTAGAAGTAATAGAATCATCAGAAGTAACAGAGGTATCAGAATCACTAGAAGACATTTCAGCATCAATCAAAATGGTAATTAGAGTGGTGATAATAGGTAAAAGAGCATAGGGGTACATGACGTATCGTTAAGTACCCCTTTGAATGCGGGGTAATAGTGGGTAAATAGTGGGTACTTGGAGGTCTTGGCAAAAATGGCGTCAAGCAGCACCCGATGGGATACAAAACTGGACTTCTTCACAACAAACAGAGCTCATTCAAGTTTACGGGCCTTCGGAGTGTTGTGTGACCAGCACAATTAGCCCAGTGATGGCTCCCAACAGCGATCCTACCAACATTGGCTGGGCCGTTCCCGGGTGCAAAACTTGGGTTGTCAGTACCAATAACCGAAACGCTCTTCAAGCAGTTGGTGCAGTGGGTGAGCTGCTCATGGAAGGCCCAATCCTCGCAAAGGGCTACCTAAACAGTCCAGAACAGACTGGCAACTCATTCGTTGGAGGTTATGATTGGGCACCTGACAAGAGGCTTTACAGGACTGGCGACTTGGTCAAATATGACTCTCATGGCCAACTACACTTCGTCGGTCGCAGAGACGGACAGGTCAAGCTGCGCGGTCAGAGAATCGAAATGGGAGAAATCGAAAGGCAGCTGGCACTAGATCCAAGAGTCCAGAACTGCCTCGTCATTGTTCCGAGGTCCGGACCTTGCGCCAATAGACTCACTGCTGTCATCATGCTCAGAGAACGATTCTCAGAAGTCACGAATGAAATTTCAGCTTTAAGTTCATCTATCGAACTTCTCGATATTTCTTGGTTTGACCATGTCAGTTGCATGAGAGACTATCTCCTCGATAAGCTCCCGCCTTACATGAACCCTGAGGTATGGATCATTTTGAAGTCTATTCCAAGGAACTCGTCCGGAAAGCTCGATCGAATGAAGGTTACCAAATATCTCGAGAGCCTGACTCCAGAGGAGTTCGCCGATATCTTGCCTCGAATGGAAGAAACTACTTCAGAACGGCCTGGAACCGAGGTGGAACTTATAATGAGGCACATTTGGAGCGAGGTTTTGAATATTCCTGAAGAGGAAATTTGTTGGGACAGCTCTTTCTATTATTTAGGTAAGTCGGAGGGCTGTCGCTTTTATTCTACAAAAGTGTGGTGATAACGACCGAGACTAATAAACAAAAGGTGGCGACTCCATTTCTGCGATGACAATTAGCAGTATGTCACGACAAATCGGATTGGACGTATCGGCTACCGACGTCCTCCGGCATCGAACCATTGAACGTCTGATCAGAGCATCGATGCAGCTCATCCCGCACAAATTGACACAGATGACGGCAGTAGTTGACTCGATAACGACAGGTTCATTCGCACTTTCTCCTATTCAACAACTGCATTTTCAAGCCTCGCCTGATGGTGACAACCTGGATCAACAGACTGTGGTAGTGCAAGTCACAAAAAAAGTTGACCAGCAGGAGCTTTTGAAGGCTCTTCGGTCTCTTCTTCAAATCCATCCGATGCTACGTGCGCGTTTTGGGTGTCATAACGGCGAGTGGACGCAGATGATTCCTATGAGTGCCGTTGAATTCGAGTCCAACGATTGCCGATTACGGTTCCACAATCGTGATGAGCTTAAATACGTTATCGAGTGCGTTGGTGAGGCAAAAACCTCAATACATCTCGCCAAAGGACCGCTGGTTGCTGTTGACATATTCGAGACTACAAACAAGACATTGATGTCTATCACAATTCACCACCTTGTTGTAGACGCTGTGTCTTGGCGCATAATCTTCCGCCAGTTGGAATCATTCCTCGTTACTGGGAAACCAGCAAGCCAGGAAGGAGCTTCATTCCAATCATGGAGTTTGGCCCAACAGAAGTTCGCATCTGACTTGGAGATTCAAGATGTTTTGCCTACAGGTGAACATCATGTTGTTGCGGATTTGGAATTCTGGGGTATGAATGGCAAGACGAACCATTTTGGGGACACGGTCTGCTTCGCGATCACTCTCGACGCAGGTCTGACCCAGTCATTGTCTTCAACACAAGCCACATCCGGTATTGGAGCGCTTGATGTACTGGTCTTCTCGATCATCGAATCGTTTTTTGAAATATTTGGGCGTAACCCGTTCGTATTCACGGAAGGCCATGGAAGAGAGGTGTTTTCTTCTAACATCGATCCCTCCGACACCGTGGGATGGTTCACCACCTTTTCTCCCATTGTTGTAGAACACCATGGAAACGTTTTGAAAAAGGTCCACAAATTCCTCGCAGACACCCCTTTGAAAGGCTTATCATACTTCGCGTCACGGTTCCTTAGCAAGGCAGGTACTGAGGCTTTTAGAGATCGACACTTTCCGATGGAGATCACCCTCAATTACCTCGGCACTTTTCAACAATTCGAGAAAGAAGGCTCGCTCTTCAAGAGATGCGACGACGTATTAGATGCAAAGCTTTCAGAGATTAAACGTCAGCAACGCGCTGGATCATCGAGACACGCCCTCATTTCAATTTTAGCTGCCACAGAGAACGACCAGTTATGCATTCATGTTGAGTGGCACAAGAGAATGAACCATCAGCTTCAGCTGGCAGACTGGCTGCTTCAACTGGAGCATATCTTGAAAATAACCATCTCCAACCTTGAAAGCACAAGTTCACCTCCAACGCCAACGATTTCGCTGTCTAAGACTCTACCTTCATCCGTCTGTCTTGGACGCACGCAATTCAGCAATGCGCTAAACCTTGCTGCATCGCGCTTTCGCTTGCAGCCGGGCGATATCGAGGTCATTTACCCGTGTTCGCCCATTCAAGATAGCCTCATGATGTCGCAGCTGAAAAGCCCGAACAGTTTGTACAACCAGCACTTCCTTTTCAAGCTCTCCGGACAAGAACCTCTCGATCCTGACCGGCTTCTGCTTGCCTGGAAGAATGTCGTTACTTCACAGTCTATCCTACGTACGGTATTTCTTGAAGATGATTCTGGGAACTTTCTGCAAGTGGTACTAAGATCCGTTGATCCCAATGTTGAGGTTCTCTCACTCGAGGATGAGGGTGATCTTGCAACACTCTGGGCGCAACAGTCTCATTCAACTGGCATTGCACCTCTACACGGCAACATCCTCCACAGGCTCCAAATCTATATGGCAGATAATGGCTCTGCATACTGTCTCTTAAACAAAAACCACCTTATCTCTGATGGTACAACTTCTCGTCTCTTGATCCGCAACTTCTTAGCTGAGTATAACGGCTGTTCAACGCAAAACGTTTTTGCATACTCCAACTACATTGACTACATCCGGAAACAAGACATCAAGAATACATTACAGTACTGGACTCAATATCTTGACGGAGCAGCTTCTTGTTACTTTCCCAGGCTTTTGCAACACTTGCCTGCAACGAACGATATTACCGACTTCATCCGCACTAGTGCTGTCATCTCGGATAAGACCTCTTTGAGTGCTGCATGCCGGGATCTGGACCTGACCCTCCCAGTAATCTTTCAAGCCGCATGGGCAGTAGTCTTGTCGGTTTATCTGAATTCAGATGACGTTGTCTTTGGTGTTCTTGGCCACGGTAGAGACATCCCCATTATAGGGGCTTCGGAGATCATCGGACCAATGGCTACCATCGTGCCAATGCGAGTTCAGCTCGATAACTGTTTGAGCATCTCCAAAGTCCTGAGGAACGTTCATGACGACAGCATCGAGCAGACTTCCAGACAGGCGATATCGCTGGCTCAAATTACGCACGCCGCCAAGCGTAATGGGAACGCTATTTTCAACACTATTTTCAACTTCCAAAAGGCAATCACAATGCCTGAGTCAGGAAGTATCAAGTCGGAGTTGCAGTTTTCTCATGACGCCAGCGAGGTATGTTTGATATCATCTCAACCAAGCCACAATCGATGAGCTGCATGCAAAATCCAATGCTAATTCCAAAACTATAGTATGATATTGCTGTATGCGTGACCGAGGAGCCAGATCTTTTCCGGGTCACCATTGAATCGCCAACACATTTCATGTCTAAACTCCAATCACAACGCCTCATGATGGTTTATGAAGCCACTGTGCACACTATTTCTTCCAACCCAAAGACGACAGTTCGGGAGCTCAGCCTTGCTACCCATCTAGACCGAAGCCAGTTACAGGAATGGAACTCCACTAGGCTGGAACCCAACAAACAGTGTGTCCACAACATGATCGCGGAAACAACTCGCCGTCAACCTCTGAGACCAGCTATCTGCTCGTGGGATGGAGACCTGTCGTATACCGATTTGGACTCATTGTCCACCAAGCTCGCAACTCGGCTCCAGGCTCTGGGTGCTGGTCCAGAGGTGATTGTTGTGATGTGTTTCGAAAAATCACTTTGGGCTGTGGTGGCCATGCTTGCAGTTGCGAAATCTGGTGCGGCATTTGTTCATATTGATCCACAGGGTGCCCCAAACCGAACAGAGTCTGTAATTAAGCAAACGAAATCGTGCCTTGGTCTTACTTCAGCAGGCCAGTACGATAAGCTGACATCTTTTATCGAGACTGTTGTGATTGTCAACAAAGCCTCCATCGAGGAACTTCCCAGTTCAGCGAGCGGCGACGCAACCACACCTTCTGTTGATGCTTCGAACACTCTCTACGTCATCTTCACATCAGGAACGACGGGTGTGCCAAAGGGAGTGGTCATTCAACACAAGTCGTTCTGCTCGGCGGTGGCCTCCAACAGATCATGGTTACAGCTAAAGCCCGAGTCGCGCGTGTTACAGTTTACGAACTACTGCTTCGATGCTTCTCTCGAGGAGATCTTTACAGTTCTTGTTGCCGGCGGGTGCATCTGCATCCCCTCTGAAACAGAGCGCATGTCAGATATCCCCGGATTTGTCGCTCGCAAGCAAGTGAATTGGGCTGCATTCACGCCGTCCTTTTTACGAACGCTCAATCCCGATGAGCTGCATTCATTAGAATTCATTACTGTCCATGCAGAGCCCATGGGCCAGGATCTCGTGGCTCGATGGGCCGGAAATATTCACTTGAGGCCAAGCTACGGGCCGACTGAATGCTCGGTCACTAGCACTGTCGGTGCACCTTTCAGCATCGATACAGATGCTACCAACATTGGGTGGCCAGTTGGTTGTTGGGGCTGGGTTGTGCATCCAGAGAATCACGATATTTTGATGCCAATCGGGGCTGTTGGCGAACTTCTTTTGGACGGGCCAATAGTTGGAAAAGGTTACCTCAACGACGAAGTCAATACAGCTGCGGCTTTCATCAATCCTCCTACCTGGGCAGTTGCGCTCAACTCCTCCGATATAAACGATTGTCCGCGCAAGCTGTACAAGACTGGTGACCTTGTTAGGTATGCTGAAGACGGCAGCCTCCTCATTCAGCGGAGGAAAGATTACTCCCAGGTCAAGATTCGCGGGCAACGAGTTGAGCTGAATGAGATTCATCATCATCTGAATAATCTATCTGGGATTATTCAGCACAGCACGGTTCTGGTGCCAACATCAGGGGCTCTGAAGGGTCGTCTCGTGGCCGTTGCCAGTCTAGCCATCATTTCTTCGTACCTTGAAATGAACAGCCATAATAAGGGTATCGCGATCATCAGAAAGAACGATCTCGATACAACAGAGTCTCAGAACATTGGCACTTTGATGGATGAGGTCATCTCAAAGTTGAGGAAAGAGTTGCCTCAATACATGGTTCCTGAGACTTGGCTCCTTGTCCGAAATCTTCCACTACAACTGTCCCTCAAAATGGATCGTCAGAGTGTGGTCAGCTGGGTGAACGATATTGACGAAAAGACACAGCAAGCTGCCCTTGATGTGTATCATACCGGCAACACCATAGAGCAGCAAGGTTCTCGTACCGAAGAGATAATCCGTAAGATATGGGGAGAAGTTCTTGGAATGCAACCGAGTAAGTCAAGATGCGACTCCCGTAATGTGCACAAAGACGATACTGATATTCACTCAATTAGGCCGAATAGGTCTCGATCAGTCTTTCTTTAGGTTGGGAGGAGATTCAATCTATGGTAAGAGTTCCATTATCATGGTTCTAGCGCCGGTGTTTATTCATGGACTAACGTATTGTTCTCTTCTTAGCAATGCAAGTAATGCAACTCTGCAAAGAAGCAGGTTTCCGAATCACTACCCAAGACGTTCTTGGAAATCCGACAGTCAGGCAACTAGCATGTGTGGCCTGTTCCGCTGCAGGCGTGCTGTGCTCGATTCCTACCCCTCCACAGTCACCTGACAGTTATTCATCTCTGCCCCCTTTCGCCAGACTCATCTTGAGTACCGAGGAAAACATTGAGACCGTGACACCGTGCTCGCCTTTCCAGCAGAGGATGTATCATGCGTTCCTGAAGAAACCACACAAGCCCTACTTGTTCAATAGCCTTGTTTCTATCAACAAAATAGATGGAAATAGGTGCTTTGAAACTGATGTTCTCCAAAAGGCGTGGCAACAAACGGTGGATCAACATGCAATGTTGAGAAGTGCATTCGTGTTCGATTCTTCGTCAAATCAACCCTTCCGGAAAGTCTTAAAAAAGCATCATGTCGACATCGCATTTCAGCCTGTGGATTCCGAGGCTGATGCAATTGTGCAAAGTCGAAATCATCTCAACGCTATTCGCTCGAGGGTCTTTAAAGACAATTCGCCTCCACTATCCGTTCGCATCTTTGTTTTGGATGAGGGGCAAACACTTATTCACTTCATCATGGGACACATTCTAATTGACCATGTCAGCTTGGCCCACGTCTTCCACGATTTAGTGGCTTTCCACCAAGGCTTAGTCCAATTGCCAGCAACATCCCCTAGTGGTTTCCATCATTACTTACAACACATCGACCGAACTCATGATCTACGAGAAAGCAACCTATACTGGGTCAACAAACTTCGGGATGCGAAGCCATGCATGGTCCATTCAGAAACAACAGTCAACAAAAACAACTCTAACCTTCACTCTATGAGTGCTGTCAAATTCTCATTAGAAATGACTGGTGAGCTGCGAGAGTTTGTTCGTGAAACTGGGGTCACTCTTTCGAACCTGCTGCAGTTCACTTGGGCCATGCTTCTACACGTTCACACTAATAATATGTCTGTCTGCTTTGGTCATTTAGCATCTGACAGAGATATTGACTTGCCATACGCGGACGAGATAGTCGGTCCAATGCTATCAATGATGGTAGCTCGGGCGAGTTTCAGTAACGCAATACTGATCCTAGATGCTCTACAGGCGTTTCAAGAAGACAGCATCCAAAATTTACGACATAAGGTTTTTGACTTGACCGCAGTTGAGCGTCATCTAGGATACGAGACTGGTCTTTTCAATACATTGTTCAATTTCCGGAAGGTCAAGTACTCGGATAGCCGTCCCGTAGCGAACTTTCGCTCTATCTGGAAGCAAGACCCTCACGAAGTAAGAGTCACCTGCATCCGATTCCTCTCATCACCATCTAACCAGCTACCTGTCTCACAGCAAATCTTAGTCCTTGCTTTCAATGAAGCAGAGTCACAACTAGATGCTACCCTAACATATTACGAGTCTCTTTTCTCGGAGACCACTGTGGAAACTTTGAGCAAGGCCTACTGCTGTATACTGAGAATGATTGTCTCTGGTCACCATCGCACTGTTGGCAGCATTAAGTCCGTTCTCAGGTCATAGTTGCCTTCGGTTTCATGGGCAGCGGTATTCAGTTGTTTAGTAAGGAATGACTACCTTGGTCTATCCCCCAGCAATTTGCGCTTAGTGTTGTCGGGCGCCATTATTCATCTTTTCTTTTTTTTTGGGGGGGGGGGGGGGGCTAAGTTAAGGCCGTACAACATGAGATAATGTTATTAAGCTCTCAAATCCGAACAAGTGAAAGTTGTGTCAGTCCTACATCTACATGTATGATAACTTACATCTAAACGGCTTTCCAGTTAAGCTCTACATCTTTATTAAAGGAATTACTCGTGCTCTCAGTGTTTGCAAGCAAACCCTACGGCCATAACCCATAAACAAAAGGGTCAACATATGGGTAGTCGGCTTCCATCCCCATGATGACACTATATTCGTCTCGCAACAAATCCGATCCTTCGTTCCCATAATCCGGGTATTTGCTAAGCTCGTGCCTCCGCAACGCTATGGTCCAGGGAAAGCTGGAGTGCGCGACGCCCATGAAGGCGCTAGCCCTAAACATTACAAAAAAGTCCACCAGGGCCTGCTGGTCAAATGTAAGGGTGTCGAGCTGCTGTCTATCAGACCCTTGGAGCAGATCGTGCTTGGTCATCACCGTCACGTTCCTCTTTTCGGATTCTGGCCCGTCGGCGAGGCGCTTATGCAGTCTTTCGGCGAACATGTCGACTACTGTCTGGTTCCCGGACGCAACATAGACGACGCCAAGGCCAGTGCGCTCCAAGTTCTTAAACTGCTCCTCGAACTGATCTTCCATACGCGAAAAGCGCCACTCGTCTGGTGACCAAGCGGAGGTTGCATCCTCTTCAAGTCGCAGGTGGGCACCATAAAAGGCATTCGGATTGATCGCCATCGTTGGATCAATAGGCAACGCGAACCTTTGCTTCAGCTCGAAAAGAATCTTGGCTGCCAGGGCGCGAGTTTCGTTCCGGAAAGACAGAATCTTGCCGAACTCGTGCACAAAAGCGTCGCCATCGTCGCGAACGGGGTACTCGAGGAATGACTGCTCGAGTTTGACATGTATCGGAGCATCCAGTTGAATCCGATCCCTAACGGACATCTGGTCTAGCCATTCGTCGAAGAAGCGTCGCCATTTTCGAGGGTATCTTAAGCCCTCCCTTGGGTGGTCTGGTTCGAACTGGTCTCCTACCAAACTCAAAGGCTCCCTTATCCGCCGCTCGTAGAACGGGAAGTCCTCTGCGCGTTCGTATATGCGCATGCCAGGGCATCCGTTTGTCAAATGGGTAACGAATTCCCCATGATCCAATAGATAATCGAGAGGCACCTCAGTGGCAGTTTCGATGTCGGTAATATCTTTTGCATTCCGCAATGCCATTGAAGGGACAACAACCGCGCCTCCGCCGTGGATCGCATACCGGACGCATTTCAGGATTTGGTTGCGCACCATCCCAATACCACCATGTTGTCCTTCGCAACTAAACAGCAACCCGGGGCGGAAACGAGTACGAGAGCATATCTGTCGAATAGGCTCATAATCGATCGGGGCCGGGTACTCAACGCTCATGGCCTGCCGGATGAACTCGCTCTCCGCATCTTGTTGGCTTGGCGCCTCGTCGAAAAATGATGACACCGCATCAGATATCACTTCGTGGACGCCCAAAAGACGAAGGCTCCAAACGAAAATGAGTATTACAGCGAATGAAAACACCACCAGTGGGCGGCCTTGACAAAGCATGGCCGTTGTTCGTAATCAAGCGAAATGATCATCAAAAGCAGGTACTGAAGCGATCAAAGGCCAAGAGACGCCAAGAGATGAACTCAGATGACATTTCTTCTTCGAGAAAGACGGGTGGTCGAAGAATTCCCCAATGTTGCTTTGGAAAGACGGGAGCATCCGGGGCCCTGAGGATTGAAGTTTCAGTTAGGTTTCAGACCGCTGTTGGATCGACCACGTTGAACATCGCTCACTTTGCTTCCGGGTCAATGTCAATGAACATGGCGTGGCGTTTTCTGTCGCGAGGACAAGTATGGAATTACAGATATCAGAAGAAAACTATGTTTGGCGCGTCTGGCCATCACGCGCAGTAAAAGCTAATTATCTGTGAAATATGAAGAGTTTAGCTTGACCGTCCAGAAACTCAATGCGATTGCATTTGTGTCCTTGCGTCGTCTCGGATCTTCGGCACGAGTCATTCTCCACACAGAGCGACACTTCCTTCAGATACCCCCGATCCTCCCAGCTCGGCTTGACAGTGAGATGCGGTTATCTCGGTGTCTAAATCGCGATTTATATAGGTTAACATATCAAAATTTCACCCGTAATTTTTTGTTGATAACATCACCATATGGGTAAGAATCACTATTGAATCTTTACCGAAGTGTATCACCGACCGCTTCGCCCCAATTTGCTCGTCTACCTATATCATGCGAATCTCTTCCCGGTCCAGTATGGCAAAAGGCCAGAGCTTGCATCATAACATCAGGCGTTATATAGTAATACTCTGGCATAAAGCTGAGGTTTAATGGCTGCTGAATGGAAGGCCGCACTGGTGCGGTTCGGTCCGGTAATGAGTCAGAGCATCGGTCCGGAAACGGACTTCGGCATCGGTCCGCCTTTCCACTGATTGATCGCAGGCATTTGAAAGACTGTGCAAAATTTACTCTGTGATTTAAACCGAATTCGAAGACAGCCAAGCTTTTTTTTTTTTTTTGAGATAAAAAGGTGCGCTGCATGGGTTGCTTCATTGGGTCAACATCCCATGTTGTCATTGAGACTGCGTATGAACTCTCCTTTTTGCGGAAGACACGTTCAACAAGCTGCGGTATGCAATAAGGCAGCAGCATTCAGGTATTATCTTGAATTTACCGAAACCCACGAACCCCCATCACATAATCCCTACAATAAAAGCCTATTCTGACTTCTAGAACCGTCCTTTTAAGTCATACGTCGAGCTACCTAATCGTCGAACGCCATCTGGCTCAAGCAGACGTGAAGAGAAGTACTCGCTTCTCAGAGACGAGCCTGAAAGGGATCCCTATGAAGAAGACACATCCCAGGCGTCTATAGTCGACCAAGAATCTGGAACCGACAGAGTAAAAAAGCATTTACCATGGCAGTCTATTGACCCGGCTTGGAAGTCATGGTGTCTCTTGGTCCCACCAACTCTCATTTTCTTGCTCCTCTCTTGGCTTGCATTCTTTCCTTCATGCGAGGCATGCCGAAACTTGGACATGTCAGGTTATGTCTGCGCCCCTAACGGAGCATTACCCAAGATTGCCCGCGACCGAGACTGCGAATTTGACACAATGTCTTTCAAGTGGTGGCCCAAAGAGCCCATGGTTCACAAAGATAACATCGCTTTGGTAAAGGATTTCCACAACGAAGGGCCTTGGCACCGGTATTACGACAAGGGTGGAAAGCATGAGATCCCACCCACAACCGAAGTCTTAACTGCTGGCTGGGTGTCTAGGAAAGAGCACACCTATCACTGCATGTATACCTTGCGGCAAACACACCTCTGGATAACTCTAGGATATGACCCCCCTTTCAATTACAGTCACACTGTTCATTGCACTAAGTATTTGATGGACACTATTTTGGAGAATCCACCAGATGACTTTGAAGATCTGAGTGTCCACGGTACACCGTGGCCAGAGCACCCAGACATCGTGAGTGCATCATACCAAGACTCGTTTCAAACGAAATACTTA
This sequence comes from Colletotrichum tofieldiae, assembly GCA_022836555.1. Classification (NCBI taxonomy): domain Eukaryota; kingdom Fungi; phylum Ascomycota; class Sordariomycetes; order Glomerellales; family Glomerellaceae; genus Colletotrichum; species Colletotrichum tofieldiae. The sequence continues at coordinate 2,519,536 of BQXV01000010.1, forward strand.
CATCTTTTTCATAGGTTAAACCGTACTATCCTTGCAAACAAGAAGGCCTCAGCTGTGAGTCTTGGTAGACAACAGCAAGCCAGGGGGTCAGAGCTTCCGCAGTTAGCTAGGACGAGTCGTCTGCAGCTTTTGTGTTGTATCTTAATACGTCTTAAAACACTTTCTTAAGGGGTAGAAGGTCTCGCGCTGTGTCATAAATATATAGCGTCACTTTGTAAAAATGTATTCTTTCCTTACTAAGTTTCTGTTTCTCTATCAAATTGCATCTTGAACATGTGAGGGTAAACAAAAAGCTGTAGAAAATCCCACCCTGTAAAACTCACTAAGTTGCGTAAACGAAAGCCACAACATAGGGAATACTCTACTTTGGTCTTGGAGTAGACGCCTCCAGCTGTCAAGGACGTCTTTACTTCTCCTTGCACATTCTTGATTCGGCGCCTGTACAACTAACACCGTGATGAAGCTTGACACTACGCCAAAGCTCAGTTGCGACCCTATGGAAATATAAGTATGAAAATCACTTCAATAGACGATTACTCACAGGAGTGCCAAAACTCGCCAATATGTCTAGATGACAGCTTGGAAACAAAAGCAAGCAGATATCTGGCCCAAGCCAAGGCGGATTGGTAAAGCCCCAGGATGGTGGCTTCTTCCTCGGCTGCATTCTCTCCGATGTCCAAAGCAATGTCACAGAAGTCCGAAAAGTCCCAACTCAAGTCCTGGAAGGGAAGACTCGTTCCTTCATCTAGTTCCACTTCCTGGTCCACATCGATGATGGGTGGCGGCGGTTGAGATCGAACAGTAGGGCGGAGAACTGCCCGCCAGACATAGGTGACAAGGATCAAATAAGCAAATTGTACGGAAGACGGATTGCTTTCAATGGAAAGTTTTATAGCTTCCGAATACTCTGAGATAGTCTCAAGCACAGGAACATTAGACCGCCACGTGTTGAGAGCATCAAATGCCGACCGTGCCGCGTGGATTGATCCTGTGAGATCTTCTGCCAGCTTCTGGCATGACTTTAAAGAGCTACAAAGGTCAGTACTGAATACTCCTGTCTTATAGAGCAACAAGAATATCAACATACTATAAACTTTGCTGTAGAGAATTCGCAATCACTGCCAAGTTGGCCATGTGCATGAATGGCATTCTGTTCCAAGGTAGCGGGGTTTTAGCCTCTGCACGGTTTATAAAGTCAGACGATTCTAGTTCAGAGACGTCCCACTCTCCTTCATGGATATATGGTGGTCGGCCACTGAGTAGCGAGAGGAATTTATCTTCTATATAGACCGCCCACCATAGTCTCCGTCGGACTCTCTTCTCATGAGCGGGTATGCCCATCATCTTGCACTCTAGTTGTAGCCCGAGGTTATGAGCCAGTCCAACAATGGTTCCCATGAAGGGCCACATATGGGCTGTATCTGCTACGGCGTACTGCGTTTGATTTTCCTTGGACTTGTGAAGGTAAAGAAGCATAGCTTGAAGAACCGAGAGATGTGGTTTGTGTAGGTCTCGAAGAAATGAGCTTTGTGCGATTCTCCAAATCTCGCTGGAAGGTACTTTGTCGTGAATGAGAGGTGCTGCCAGCTGCTCATCAGCCGATGTGAAGGGTAGGGCCAAGCCGTAAATTGCAGCTAATAGATGAGTAGGAATGGCGTTGATGGCCTCGATATCTGGGATTCGTTCCTTTGAGCCCAACCCCAGGCTCGTCCTGGATATGATTGGCAGCGTTGGGAAAATGTGCTCATGAAAGCTGTCATATTTCGAGTGAGCTTCTGAATTGCTCCAGGACGAGGAGTACTCACAGGCGTATCAAGCGGGCTCCAATGTACGGCGGTATCAACAACTCAAGCTGGTGACGCAAATCCCCCATGTCGTATAGTTTTGACTCAACAGACGTTGTGGCAGTTAACTCGTCTGATGTTAGGATGAAATGGACTGGAATCTTGTCGAAGGTGGGTACGCCGCCAGCATTACGGATGTGATACTTATAGAAACTCTGCAGGCCAAGCTCGTCGAAGCGGAAGTGGCGCAATAACCAAGGATCCAGACCGGAAGAACCTCCGAGAAGCATCATGCTGCATCCCGGCAGCTGATCGAGGCTCTGTGAGATTTGCGTTGCTGGACGGTCTTGGGCAAGTCTGGTAAATGGAGGGTTCTTCAAGACATATGTTGAGGGTTCTTGCACCTCGTTCTGTTGGAAATGGTGCTGTCCTTCGAAGGCCGGCGTCTCGTGAGTTGAGGATGTATCAAGAAGTGATGCTCGAGCAAGACTAGACAGCTCCGTGCGGCCGGTTGCTGAAAGGCTGTCTTCGCCTCCCGTTTCTGCGTGAGCCAAAGTTTTGGCCGATGTCCGCCTTCGTGCTTTACTGATGAATGTGCAGTCCACCTTGCTCCTTTGACATCGTTGGCAGGATGGTTGGTTGTCTTGTTGGCATTTGAGTTTCAGGCTTCGGCAACGATCACATGGTCGTTGCCGTCTACGCGACCGATATTGCCGGGTGGGCTCCGCGTCAGAACCTACCTGCAGAGGCATCGAAGACATTGTTGTCGCTGAGACCTCTTCTTCCCTTGACTTGTTTTGGGAGGCTCGCCGAATCCTGTATTGATAGCCGATTATACAACGTTTAGTTGCAGATTCGCCGGCTTTATTGGCCGACAATGAACAATTAATTGGTGTAGTTTGAACGATGACTCGAAAGTCGGGGGCGCGGTGGCAGATCAGCGACGCCCAGGCCACGCCTTCTTCGGCGAACTCGGTCGGCGAAATCTTTGACCGGGCGAACACAATCGGCGAAACGCCTTGTTTCACTGGACTGTTGATGGTTAGTCATCGACATTGGCCGAGTATCACGTAAAGTGATGTAAAATCATTGGTTCGGCCAAAAACGACCGCCTCGCCAGAGAGCCTATGTGGGCAATTTTGCGTAGCGCTTCCATCTTGGGAATTGCATGAGTAAACCTCGGCATATTTCATGTATTCTCAATGAGTCGGTTCTCCCGTCTCTTATTCTGGATGCTCTTGTCGTAGTAACTTCGCTCTCTCTGTTCGCGACCACCAACATCCGAAAATTCAACCTTCATCCATATCGAACTTAAACATCTACTGTTCCTTATCCGAACGGATGAAAATGGCTTTGGTATCACGGAAAATGTTTCATTGCTTCCAGTCACAGATGAAGGCGAGTTCATACCTCCACCAAGCTCAGACTCATAATTGCGCTAACCATCTGAAAGACCGAGCTCCCTGGGGAAGGCCCACGAGAAGTAGCACGCGATTTCCAACCGGCACAGTCACATGACATATATACATCCACATCTGATCCCGATCAACCTGAAGTTTCACCGGATGATTCCTATCCCGAGGGTGGACAAGATGCGTATCTGGTAGTCTTTGGGGCGTTTTGCGCCATCATGGGCGGGCTCGGTCTCATGAATAGCATCGGAATCTACCAATCCTGGATTTCAAGCCATCAGTTACACAACTATGACCATGGGAGGCTTGCCTGGATTTTTGGTCTGTATAACTTCATGGTGTTTTTCTGCGGTATACAGATCGGGCCTGTTCTTGACGTATACGGGCCAACGTGGCTGATGGTCACCAGTCTAACGCTGTACGTTGCAACCTTCATTTCTCTCGGATTTTGCCAGGAGTACTGGCACTTCATGGTTGCCATGGGGCTTGTTGCAGGTGCTGCTACTTCCATTGTCTTTGTAGTGCCGGTCGCGGTCATCGGTCAATACTTTCGGAAAAGGCGAGGGACCGCGACAGGTCTGGCAATGTCTGGGGGTAGTCTTGGCGGTGTTATATTCCCCCTCATCCTTGGGAACTTGGGTAACGAAGTCGGTTTCGCCTGGACAACCCGTGTCATTGGCCTTATTACTGCGATTATGCTACTGACGAGCTGCATTCTGCTGCGTCCGAGGAAGGGTTTCCGCAACAATGGCCCAGTCAAAAAAAATATCTTCCCCGACTTCCGCATCCTTCTCCATCCAGCCGTCAATCTGATGACTTTGGGGATTTTTTTCATCGAATGGGGTTTTTTTATTGGGTTGGAATACATCGCATCATATGCTCTGGCAAACGGCATCAGCGAGCGGCTCTCATATCTGATGGTCGTGTTTCTCAATGCTGGCTCTTTCCCCGGGAGATGGCTACCGGGTATTGTGGCGGATAAGTTTGGTCGGATGAAAACAATGATCATGACGAACCTGCTGTGCGTGATCGCTATGCTCGCGATATGGCTACCAGCCAATGGCAACGTTGTCGCCGTCATTGCGTTTACTGTTGTGTTTGGCTTTGCCAGTGGGAGCAACATAAGTTTGGTACCTGTCTGCGTGGGCGAGTATTGCTCTACGCAAGACTACGGACGTTACTATTCAACTGTATATACTGTTGTGAGCCTCGGGTAAGCTACGATGCCACCACGCTGAGAATTCATGGATAGTACACTAACTCTTAGCTAGGGCTTTGACCGGCGTACCCATTGCAGGCGAAATACTCGCACAATCAAGAGGGGCCTATTTTGGCCTGATCATATTTGCTGGGGTATCTTATGTAGCTGGTGTCATCTGCTTCATCAGTCTAATCCTGTTCAAGAAGCAGTTGGCGTAGAAAACGACACACAATCACCAGCCGCAAGCGTACGCAGACAATAAACGCGGGGGAATCCCACTCGGACCTCGCTCACGCGACACTCAATATCATTTGGACTCAAACAACAAGGGTACAGGCTCAAACATATCGATTTGTATTGAGTCACAGCTTGCTATACTTGCATTTCCAACGTCACCCAACCCTAACAGCGATGTAATAGTGATCTTTGAGCCGTAGTCTAGCACGGTCTGCGTAATACTAGATTGCCACCGACGTAGTAGGAACCGGTTATGGGCCAATTGCATTCGCTTATCGTCAAACCAGCTAAACAACGTTATGGTGCTTGACCCTTGATGCAGAATTTGAGTTTTTACCTGCTTCTTTTCCAGTTGGGAGTCTAGATATCTACAAACACAGCCATTGCACAAGCTCTCTTCAGCCATTGGTGGCGGGGTACGCTTGCAACGCTTAGGAGACTGACTCGCTTGGGTTTTTGAACACTCTAGATTGCATCGATATTAGAATTTCTGGGGGGGCATCGTATTTTGGCTACGACGGGACAGAGAGTAACTTGAGAGAATGAATGAAAAAGGAACGAAAGAATTGGAGGGAGGGTTTCACGGTGTTTTTCTGGCAAACAGATGGGCAATGCAGTTCAGATTGGTCCTCCAGCAATGAGTAACTAGAGTAGAAGGTTGATCAGTTGGTGCATTAATCTGCTAATGGCCAAGTTACCATGGGAACAATGGATGGGTGCAAGCTGAAGTAAGGTTGGCCGCAGCAACGTCAGAGAGGATTCGGCACTGGAGAATTCTGCCGAAAGCAATGAACATGAATATTCCTGGGGCAAGCTTCGTCAATGCGTCTATCGAAGCCGCACGTATCTAATGTCCAGCTATGTTGCTCGCCGGCTTAGAGTAGGGGGCTCATTTTGTTTTTCTTCTTTACTACTCAGGTTGCTGATGACCCAGGCAGACGATCATCACCCTTGCTCCAAAATGTATTTTAATTCCGCGATTAGTGACTAAATAGAGCATGCTGATACGACCTCCCGATGATGGTGACCTCTGCACAGAAGCTAAAATTTCCGTCAAAAAGCTTGGCATTGTGGTTTTGATTAAATTCTTGACATTCCATCCTGCGAGTCAAATGCTGCCCAAGCAATATCGAGCAATATCTTGTGTGACATCGCGAACGCTTCGGGCGAGATCTGAGCCACTAGGCCGTGACAACAGGCTAAATTCAGCGCCCTACGTCCAGGCCATGACCATGTCGGTTTGCCGACGTCCCGGATTGCGTATATGACTCGCCGACTCTCCAGCATCCAACAGTTTCATTAACAACAAACAGCATGGTTCACCAGCATTCCAAATGACTAGTTGAAAGGTATTAAGCTCTTCGAACTGGCCAAGGGCACAAGAACAGCGTCATCGAAGGGTTGGAAAATTGGAGTAAAACGAAGCCCCTTAAACGTGGGCCGAAAACATTATCCATGGTGGAGCGACGTTGAGCAACTAAGCAATGTGACTTGGCATTATTGGGCCATCATCCGAGCACGGTTCAATCTATTCACCTCCGTGCACCCCAATTAATAAACGCAAACAAATTCCTCCAATTGAGCAGGTCGCATTCCAGCTTATGAGGGGTAATTATGGATCGAAGCATGGGGAACGACCACCTGAGGCTGATGGAGGTCTCGAGTACAGTGACCTGGATGTTTTCGTCAGAAGATCAGCGTTGCAGCAAGTTCATCCGGCTTTTGAGCCCGACAGTCTGGCAATAGGAGGTGTGTCGATTTGGCAGGTCTCACCGGACCACGAGAAGCATATCCTTGCGGCGGGTGGCGTGCATGAAGTTAGAGGCCGCTGCAAAGAGGCTCTGTCATTTGCTCATAATCACTCGATCCCGATTCGCTCCCTGCCACCAATGTGTACCACCGTACGCGAGAGGACAACAGCGAATGCTTCAATGTTGCAGTGTATCCACGTTATCCACTGCGGCCGCCGCCCCTCTTCGGTCGGTTCATCCGAACGTTCCACGGCGGCCGGACAGGGTTGGACGCAGAGGCACGGAGTCCCCATTGAAGTTTTCGCTGACACGGACGAAAGGGGTGGTGGTGCCATGACGCCCGGATCACCACATGCTTTTATTTGCTCTCGCTGCATGTGGGCTCCTTGCATGCACGTAAAACAGACGGTCAAATTACGTTGCACGTCATAAGGAGAGAGACACGGCTGCAAGCACCGCAGGTGCCTGCAAGAGCGGTCATGTCATCGCTTTGGGAGCTCTGCCAATGGCATCGTTCTTATTTGAAACGAGGCGCCACCTCTCACAGTTGGCGCGCTTGGCTTGATATAACAGACGGGTTTACTTCAAACAATCTAGCGGCCCCAAGGATGCACTTCCCGGGGTCAGCGGGTCTGCCGAAGACCCAGGCCAACACGGAAGATCACTCGACCCCCCGGTCTGACGCCACGACCCCCGGCCTCCCAACATGCGGCCCTTGGGCAACATGAGATTAAGGAAACTTGCTTGAGTGGGGGTTGCCTTGTCTGGTCCAACCGCATAGGAAAGGGATGGAAGGAGAGAAGGCCCGCATCCTTGAGAAATGCAGCCGAGATATAATATCAACACCAGAGAGCCTTCTCGACAGAGGCTCGTTCTGTTTCTTTCCGGACGCTGAGCTGTATCTTCGTTTGCATTCCTTCTTTTCCAATTCACCGCTAGTACGGTGTTTCCATTCATTTCTCTCCTTGTGAACCCTAGAGGTTACGTTCATTCTCTTGTTGCGCGTTCGTTCCCTTCTTTGAACAACGCCAATACCACCCTTTCCCAATCGAAAAACCAAATACGACTCAGAATTAGAACAAACCAGGAACGCTCGCCACCATGCGCTCAACGTTTTCAGGAGCAGCAGCGCTCCTCGGCCTCGCTGGGTCAGCGGCCGCGCAGTTGCGAGCCACGGCTTACACCGACCCCCAGACCGGTATCGACTTCCAGCGTTACAAGCCCGATGCCTATCCTTACAGCTTCGGTATCGCAGTCCCTGAGACCATCGGCTCCGACTTCATCGGTCAGATGGTCGTCCCTATCTCGGAGAAGGGTAACTGGGGTGCCGTCTCGCTGAAGGGGGGCATGTTGAATGGCCTGCTCTTTGTAGCCTGGGCCGATGGCGAGGACATCAGGACAACCTTCCGTCTCGGCGGCGCCTACGCCAACCCCGACGTCTACACCGCGACCGAAGTCAGCGCGGTTCCCATCGCCAACGGTACTTTTGTGAACAGCACTCACTTCTCCTACACCTTCCTTTGTGAGAACTGCATCAACGACAAGACGAGCCTGACTGGCGAGTCCCCCATCTTGGGCTGGGCTTTCTCTGACACCAGCCCTTCCCCTGCCTCTGACCCTGCCGCTGCTCTCAACTACCACTCTGCCGGCTTCGGTCAGTTCGGTCTTGACATTGCTGGAGCCAAGTCGGCTAAGTTCGAGACTTGGTCCAAGTATGCCCAGGCCGTTGAAGCATCCCCCGTCCCCGGCAACGGTACGACTACTCCCGTTCCTGGTAACAGCACCATCCCCGTTCCCATCGTCTCCAACACCACCTACGATGTTATCGTCGTTGGTGGTGGGCCTGCTGGTATCATCGCCGCTGAACGTCTCGCCGAGAAGGGGGCCAGCGTTCTCCTTATCGAGCGTGGCCCTGCCAACACCGTTCCTCTTGGCTCCGACATGGCTCTGCCCTGGAACGATACCCTCACTCCCTACGACATTCCCGCCCTTGGCAGTTCCATGACCAGCCTGTCCGGCACCTCGTTGTGCAGTGATACTGCCTCCACTGCCGGCTGTCTCTTGGGAGGGTCCAGCTCTATCAACGGACTCAACTTCATTCACCCCCCTGAGCACGACTGGCAGCGCTGGCCCGCCGGCTGGAACTGGAAGGATGTCTCCGAGGCCGCTTCCCGCCTCTACGAGCGCAACCCCGGTACCACCGAGCCTTCTGACGACGGCAAATACTATGACGATCTCACGTACAGAGTCTTGTCCGGCCTACTGAGCGCCAAGGGATGGTCTGAGGTTGACTCCATCGAGTCCCCCAACAAGAAGGACGCGGTCTTCTCTCGCCCTTCGTGGTCCATTAAGGACAACCTCCGTGCTGGTCCTGCTCGTACTTACATGCCCTTCGCTCAGCAGTTGCCCAACTTCACCCTCAAGCTCGAGACCAAGGTCATCCAGGTCATCCGTACTGGCAGCAAGATCACTGGTGTCCTCACCCAGGCCGCTGACGGCAGCACTCAGATCATCAAGATCAACCAGGGCGGCAAGGTCGTCCTCGCCGCTGGCGCCATGTCTTCTCCCCGTCTCCTTTGGAACTCTGGTATCGGCCGCTCTGACGCCTTGGAGGTTGTCAAGTCTGGTGCTGCCACCACTGGCGTCACCCTTCCCGACGAGGCCGACTGGATCGACCTTCCCGTTGGCCACCACCTCCAAGACCACGCCCAAGTCATGCTGCAGTTCAACTCCAAGACCAACTTCACTGCCTACGGCTTCAACGCCATTGCCTCTAACCCTGTCGAGTCTGACTTGGAGCTCTACAAGCAGGGTTCCGGCCCCATTACCCAGGCCGCTCAGCGCATGCACCTTTGGACCAGCGCCAAGGGTGCCGATGGCCGCACTCGTTATCTCCAGGGAACCGCCAGTGCCATGGCCAGCGGTATCATTACTGTCCGCACTTTCCTGACCCATGGCACATCTACCCTCGGTGAGCTTGGCATCACTGCCTCCGGCAACACCGTCCTCAACACCAAGCCGTGGTTGATCGACGCCGAGGACCGCAAAGCCATGTCCGACTTCGTCCAGTACTGGCTCGACCTGACCAGCGGCAGCAACTCTACCCTTAGCTACGTCACCCCTGGTGCCACCCCCGACGACATCATCGGCACCAAGATGATCAGTGGTGACCACTGGGTCGGCAGTGCCAAGATGGGCGCTGATGACGGCCGCCAGGGCAACGGCACCGCCGTTGTTGACCTCGACACCAAGGTCTATGGCACCGACAACCTCTTCGTCGTCGACGCCTCCATCCACCCTGACCTGCCTACCGGTAACACGCAGTCCATCATCATGATCACTGCTGAGCACGCTGCCGAGAAGATTGCTGCCTACACAGTGACGGGCTCCAACTCGACCGCCCCGGAGACCACCGAGTGCAGCGGAGCCACCAAGCGCTCTACTCGCCGGTCCATGCGTTTCAGACGCAGAGCCCACCTGCACTAGATCGGGCAGTTCGATACTCAAGTGCTGGGTGGTTGGTTATGGGTGTAGGTTTCGGGACGGTTGATGCCACAGCTGTCCCAAGCCACTTCAACGTACATGTTCTAGACTTATGTATAAAGTTTCTTCTCTTTGGTAAATAAATCTCTTCAGAACCTGAATATGATGGTTCTCCTATTTTTGACCCAGAATCGCCTGCAGTGTTGTTGCCATGACATCGAAAAGAAAGTTTACAATGCGTGACGAAAGTTCAAGCTGGAAGTAGTTTAAAGCAAGCAGTAGCTTTGACTGCGGATCCTGGTCCACGAAGGCGACTGCTATGACTCCCATCTGTGATTAAATCTCGGTGCTTGCCTTCACTGATTAACCCCTCTGAGTATCCAGGGTCATTTGACATGAGTTGAAAATGGAGGATGGCTAATGAACCTGTCTAAACACTAAATCAGCCAAGCATGCGGTAAACCTGTGCCACGCTGCCCCAAGCCTACCTGACAGGGATTCAGGCATGGGGATACAATGTTAGCTGCCCTCGCTGCCCTGCCTCTTTTTAGGTCATCTAGAGAGTATTTAGTTAACAGGTCTGGTTTCGTAGCGTGGGCATATCATACAACTTTCTTAGAAATTACGCTCCGACGGACGGGCAACTTTCACCCAGCAAACATGTCAAGGTTGGTTACTAATGGACAGTTTTGGCGCAACATGCGAGAATTCAGGGCCACAAAAAGTACTCAACAAACGAATGGTTGACCATTATTTATCATTAGCATTAAGAGGTTCCATGTCTACTTCGTTTCTAATAAGCCCCATGCCTCTCAGTCTGTTCTCATTTATCACGCAGCATTGGCGATGATGCGCTCAGCGGCAATCTCAGCAATGCCGTAAACGGCAGTCTGGACATGAGCGGAGATGAGAAGAGGAATAACACTGGCATCAACCACGCGCAGGTTGGATGTGCCGTACACCTTCAGATTGGCGTCGACGACACCTCCATCCTTCTTCGGCAACATGGAGCAAGTTCCAACGGGGTGAAAGATGCTCAGCGTGGTATTGAGGGCGAACTGCTTCCACTGCTCGTCGGTCTGCACAACATCCAAGCCGGGCTCGTACTCGCTTTCCCAAGTGGACCTCATGGGCTCCGTCTGGGCGATCTTTCGGCAATACTTGATGGCCTGGATGGCGGCCTCGAGATCGTGCTCGTGAGCGAAGTAGTTCGGGTTGATGATGGGCTTGCCAGTTGTGTTGGACGGGTTGATATGGATCGAGCCCCGGCTCATGGGGTGCATGATGGCGGCGATGAGAGTGAAGAAGCCCTTGCCGAAGAGGGGCGAGGTGGCTGCAGGGTAGCCTTTCACACCCGTGTAACCGTCTGAAAATATCACCTGAGCCCGTTATTAGATACGGCATCAAGCTGTCGGTGTCGTTGGGGGATTCTTACCTCCAGCTGGGGGATGGATGGGTCGGACATGAAGTCCAGTTTCTTCTGGTCAACAATGCTGGGATCTTCACCGGCGGCCTCTTTGGCGAGGGCAACCATACGGGAATCGTTGCCGAGTGCCTGTGCCCACGTGCTAAAGGTATAGCCTGAATAAGCAGCGTGAGTAATGTTGCCCATCAGGATATAACAAGACATGAATACTCACCGGATCCAGTGTAATCATAAAGCGAGACTTCACCAGCGTTCCAGAGTGCCAACTGTTCCGCAGCGAAGGTGGCGTTGCTGCGAAGAATGTCGAAAGAGGTGTAGTTGGGCTTCAATTGGTAGGAGCTTTGGATGCGGAGGTGGTCTTGTAGGTTCTCGCCAACACCTGGGAGGTCAATGACTTGCTCAATGCCAGATGCGTTCAGGACCGAAGGTTGACCAATGCCAGACAGCTCCAGCAGGCCCGGGCTTTGGATGGAGCCAGCAGAGAGAATCACCTCCTTCCGGGCCTGGATCACGGTTCCGTCCTGGAGAGTCACGCCGGAAGCTCGTTGCTGGGTCGAGTTGGCTGCCACCTTCTCTAGGTTGACCTTGGTAACAGTGGTGTCAGGGAGGATGACCAAGTTCGAGCCGGCGATAGGGACATATGCGTTGGCGCTATAGGACCTGTTGTAGTGCGTAGGGTCGATGCTGCTGGGCTGGTACATGACACCGAGCGGGTTTCCTCCAAGTGACTCTAGGTTGGTCTTAATACCCAAAGAATTCATCGTCGGAATCCACGTGTTCTGGTGCTCAGGGATGATCCTGTTGATGACGGCCTTAACCGGGCCGCTGTCGCCAACGCCCTCGGAACCGTACGTGTCAGTGTTGATGCCAGTAAAGTTCTCGGACTTCTTCATGGCGGCGATCATCTTCTCCCAGTTCCATCCCGGGTTCCCAAGAGCTTCCCAGCTGTCGTACTCGGCGACGGCCGCTCTGTCATAGGACATGAGGTTGAGAGCGGAACTACCTCCAAGGACCTTGCCCCGGTTGACGGTGAAGGACCGGCTGTTGACATTGGGCTGAGGCACGGTGGTGAAGTTCCAGTCGTACTTGGTAGCTAGCGTTGATCCCTTCATACCCGGGATGTTGATTTTAGGTTCGTCCCATACCGCGGGCCCGGCCTCGATCAAGAGGATCTTGGAGGCAGGGAGTCCCTCGCTGAGACGAGCGGCCACTGCCACTCCAGCGGTGCCACCGCCAACGATGACCTGGGGGGGAAAGGTCAGCGTTTCGAAGTCCTGCTGCGGGCCGCGGGGTTGCATTCAACGTCAGGGAAGAGGCGAGCAGGTTCAGCCACAAGGCCCCGTAAAGAAACGCAGACATCCGAGAGCAGAATGCAGAAACTTACATAATCGTAGGCATCTCCATAGGGCTGCGACGAGGAGGGCGCACCCAAAACAAGGCCCGCGGAAACGAGGGCGAGACTCGACTTGACAAGCATGGCTCAGACGATGCAGCGATCTTCCCACACAACTGTCCGAAATAAGGTTTGGAACCCACGACTCGACGGCTGTGGTCAAATCACACAGAGAAGACGGGACAACACAAGCTCAAACAGATGTGTGATATCTGCACGTCAGGCCGATTAGAGAGCCTCCTGAATGGCAAAGTGGAGGGCGGGCTGGCTGTGGCGTGTCTTGTGTCATGCAGGAAGAACTCGGGCTGCATCTACCTTTTTGTACGTGGCCCCCAAAAGTCGCTCAAGTGAAATCGTATGTCAATAATGCCAATAATGCGGATATTAGTTCAATAGAACGGCTTTTGTCCACGAAAGTGTGCTGGTCAGCGGGCGCGCGACCCAGCAAATATCCTTGTCCCCCGCCCCCAGGGCACCGCATACAAGGTCGGAACGAAATCAAGAGAGAGAGAAATCTTGGTTCGGTGGGGTGCCGAGCATCTTCATATCCGCGGGAGAGTCGGGAATGCGACAGCACATGGCAGCGTAAGCACTTATCAATGGAGGTGTGAGCTACGGACACTAAAGCCGATCCGACATGCCTTGGAGAAGCGCGAGCTGTCTACTTGCACCCCAATGAGAGCAAGAGGAGCCATGGGGAACCAGAAGAGAGAAGCAGGGAAATGGATGGTTGACGCTTATGCATGGCTCGCACGCCGACTACACAGGCTAGAGACGAACAGCGACACAGTCGAGCCCCAAGTCCAAGCGTGCTGTCGAGGTCTAGCCGCATGGCCATGGCTGTGCCCGGCGATACTACCGTTCCATTGACGTCCTCCCTCCCGGAGAAGAACCACTGTCCGCTGACGATTGTGGAGCTGCGCCGGTCGGTTATTCACCGGGGACTAGCATCATGACTCAGGGTTACGCCTGCGAGTACCTGTGGAACAAGTCGACTTGTCCTTGTCTGGACGAATCATCCGCCTTGCCAAAGCAGTCGCTTACGAACCATTCCACAACAACTCCGCGTCTTTCGATGGCAACGAAGTTTTAACAACGGCGTTCCCTGGCCCTTCCCCGTCTCCGTAGGATTTTCGTTCGGAAAGCTCGTCCCCTCGCTACCGCTGCCTGCAGACAATGATCCTGGGATTACCCCTGAGACTCGCGCCATCCCCTATCACACTTGGGCACCTCCAAAACGCACGATCGAAACTTTCATTCTCCTCCTGCTTGCGGTAGAGCAGAAAAGCTGCCGCCTGCGGCTTGCTAGCCGTTGTGGTTCTGTGGATTGTATTCACTCTTGACTTGGGGCTTTCAACGACGTACGCCGTGCGTAAGTACAACAGGTCTCGAGCTGGTGGACAATGGCAAAGACATGGAAAAAGTCAAGGCAGTGATGATCGTCATGAAATTAACTCCATCTGCTCGACATGACCAATTTGTATGCAGTTAATATTGGCGAAACCCACAACTCCGTACGTCTCTGCTCCTTGAGAGGGCCTGCGGCACATTGCGCAACAACCCACGCAGCCCAGATGCAAGCCAGCCTGTCAGATGCGCAGCTGCGGCGTGAGGAACCCCCACCCACATTGGCCCAGGGTCCTTGATCATATGGAACGCAGGGGAATGGAGGCCGCTCAAACTCAAATTGTATCTAAGCAACCAGAGAAGACGAGATGGCAAAGGATGACTGGTCGTACCGGTTTCGACGAGGGGAAGCTGTACTTCTGCTGCCCTCTCGGCCTTCCACAATACGAGAGGTCATTCCTGCGCAGGAGAGTTTCGGGCGAGATCCTTTTCTGGGGTCTATCACCTAGAGAAACCATGGGGCAGACACGGCCGGTACCACATAGGGGACACTTTGGCGAGAAATCAACCCACGATTCCAACTCTGCAGCCCCCGTTGCAGAAGCACCCTCTCTCTGCATCGGCACAACATCGCGCTCGGGGCAGCAGAAGCAATGTGCCTCTGACATCCAGAGGACTGGGGAAAGCTGTGCCTGGCCCATTCGTCGGATGCACGCTATCGCGGAGGAGGACCAAATCATTACCTTTTACCACCCTCCTCGCGACAGCCGCGGAAAGACAGGACGGAACCTCGCCCGTCTGAGACATATGCGCCGCGGTGCCTTGACCTCCTTGCATGGCATACTTTGTCCGCACATGCAGGGCTTGCGGATCTGGTCGCTGCATACAGAGTCCATACGCTTTCTGAGCATTTTCGAACATCATCGCAGCTCTTAAGACGACCGAGCCACCCATTCCCGTGCCTTGATGGTCTTAATTGTGGTCCATTACAAGCCCGGGGAGGTAAGAATCGAGCTGCCATCTAAAATCAGATCTGGGTGATCGTCGTCTTTTGCCCCTACAGCGACTCGTGGGTCGTCTACCCGCTGAGCCCCCGTTCTCCAATCTCTCAGGCCTTTTATCCAGCGCATGGCCCATCTCTGACACCTGACACCCTCGTTCCTTGCGTGGCACATTATCCAGGCTACCCAGGTCTGAATCAACATCTCGACCATTTTTCTCTTTCCAGAGAGGGTCGACGATGGCAGCAGTCATTCCTCCAAATCCGTTGCCGCCGGATGAGAACGTCAACCCGGTTCTCCTGGGTATCTCCGGCGTGCTCATCTTCTTCGTCATCTTCACCACATCGATCCGCCTTTACGTACGGTTCTCGCTACGACATCTAGGATGGGACGACTATCTGATGGCAGTTGTCGCCAGCCTGGGCATCGTTCGATACGGCGTCCAGTGCGCGCAGGGCGCGTCAGGCAACGGGAGGCATAGATGGTACATTTCGACAGAGGACTACGTCCACAACAACATGCTTGGATGGTTCGCGCAGATCCTCCTTTTCTCCAGCATCTGTCTCCTGAAATGCTCCATCATGCTGCTGCTCCTCCGTATCAAGAATTCCAGCAGGCTGAAGTATTTCCTGTGGGCCATCATGACTGGCCTGATCGTCACAAACTTTGGTGTCATAATCATCCTTTTAGCAGAATGCGATCCCGTCGACGCGTACTGGACAGGAGTGGGCAAGTGTTGGGACGCCAAAATCCGAATTTACTCTATTTACTTGACCATCTGTAAGTCAATCGCAGAGTTCGTACGATGACTACCTGTAGCACAAAGCTGACCCATCTATTCGCAGCTTATTCTGTTTTGACCGATCTCTTGTGCTCGTTCTTGCCCTTGGTGGTTGTCTGGCAAGTCCGCATCCCGATGTCGACAAAGCTCTCGGTCGGCGGCCTGATGAGTCTTGGTCTAATGTTGGTGAAATTGGAAATCTCTACCTCGAGTCCCATCTTGCTAACATCGTGGCAGTGCAACTGGCTTTGGCATCGCCAGAGCAGCTTCGCTGGGCCTCAAAACTTCCGACCTGAGTTGTACGTATTTCACTGTGCTCAAGGGCTCCAGGACCCCCCACTAACGAATGTCAATGTAGACGTCTATGCCGTAACCGCGATATGGTCCAACCTCGAGCTTTACCTTGGAATCATCGCAGGAAACCTGGCCCTTTCCCGATCACTTTGGTTCTACTTCTTCGGGGAGAAGCAGGTCCCGACGTATCCATCGGCCTACGGAAACTCGTCACATCGATCACGCTCTGCCTACAACAATAGCAGGTTACACGGAGACAACGCCGACGCCATGGACACCTACATCCGTTCCGAACGAAGGCCTTCCGTTTCCAAGAGCGATCACAGCGACATCCCATTGGAACCCGGCATCCAGAAGAGGACTGAGATTTGGATATCTGAAGAGGATGCCGAAAGCGATGGCCCCGAGTCGGCAACGAAGAAAACATCGAGACAGTCACCACTGTGAGGAGGGGACCCCCTTTGCAAAGTACACGCAGCTCGGGAGGAGCTTACGCATGTACGGT
This sequence comes from Colletotrichum tofieldiae, assembly GCA_022836555.1. Taxonomy (NCBI): domain Eukaryota; kingdom Fungi; phylum Ascomycota; class Sordariomycetes; order Glomerellales; family Glomerellaceae; genus Colletotrichum; species Colletotrichum tofieldiae. The sequence continues at coordinate 2,536,151 of BQXV01000010.1, forward strand.
ATTGGAAAAGCCTTATGAAAGCGTTGTTGGATACCCGGTAGAGAAGGCCAGCGTGGCTCGTTGCTCATACACTCAGAAGCGACCGCCCCGTCTTTTCTCGCCCTGCGATTGTACTTTAACACGTTATTGATGTAGAATGCGTACTCGGAGAGTACGATGGGTAATGAGAATAATGAGGATGCCAAGTACCATGTACGCGTTGTCGTACTCGCATGTAACGAACGCCCTGTATGCTTGACTCCCACTCCTGGCTGCGTGTTGCGCCCTCCAAATCGTTGTCTCTGTGTCAAAACACACGGCATTGCCCGCAATGCGGCGCAGGCAGCGTTGCGCAATATGCAGGCTCGCCCAACCTGGTCTGATTTCTGGGGCCAAGAGTGGAAAAGATCCGAGCGCGAGAGGAGAAAACCTGACCGATTTCAGCCTTCCAGGATAAAATGACCCATCAGTTTTTTTTTCAGCTGGCTCCTGTGCCAAGTGCAGCCCAGCTGTGGTTGGCTGACACGGCTCTTCTGGACCATTTCTGATTATGTTCTGCGCGCCGAGCAGGGTTGAGAGCCAAGAGGTTTCGAACCTGCATTCCTTCACTTTGACATTGTAGGCGGACTTTCCCCGTTGGAAGACAATGGCGCGAACGGGAAATAATCCCACTTTCCACCGGCCAGCAGGGATTCGAGAGCAAGCAGGGTTGCTAGTCGCCGCATTCGCCTGCGGACTTGAGACCTAGCACAGTCCTCGCAAAGCCTGGCCACGACAGATCATGTGATGCTGTGCAGCAAGATACCTGAAATATGGCATCGAACTGGTCACGGGTTTTATCCGTGGCAGAGAGTGAGTTGATCAAAGTTCATCTCAACTTTTGAGCTGCGAGCCCTTCCACACCCTCGGCGAAAGTGGACGTACCCCCAGCGGGGGATGGGTGTTACGCCCTCCATCCATCCCATTCTGGATGACGAGGGCACTACTGCGGCCTTGAACATGAAGCTGAAGTTTATTTGCTAGGCGTGCAATGGTTAGAGTCACACGTTATGGAAGACGGCCCAAAGCTTTTCGGGCCTCTCGTCTCAAGGCACGAGCTTAGTTGCCCATTTAAGCTTCTGTTACCGTTATTGTTTGTACCGAGTAATTAGCCCGATGCAGAGAGCATCCGCCCGATGCAAGCTTATCGCATGGGTGCGGAGGTGTGTTGGCCTGAAAGGCTGGTCCTTGTACAATGTTCGCCCTACTTTTGTCCATCCGTACACTACACGGATAATAGGCAGACTTCCCGCAATCCAATGGTTGCGTGTTTGGATGTGAGAGTAATCCTTACACATTAGTTGGAGGAGAAGTACTGCCCAGGCATGACTGCTTCGTAAGCCTGAACCGTGGTCAGAGTATATTCGAAAGGCGAACCGCTGCCGATTACACTTCGACAATGTCCCCAAGTTGTTTTCAGGTATTGCCGTCTGCAGTGTGACAGTGTTGGGAGAAACCCCCCTTTATGAGTGGGTGTTCTACGCAGTCTGTTATGGTATACATCTCTGCCAATCGTGGGCTCACGTGCTGCTTAACGACTGGCGAAACGCGAGATGACTCTTAGCCCGAGCCTGGACGTGTAATTGATGCAGCGCCGCTTCAAAGGAGGTCCTTGATCATTTCCGTTTCGCGCTGCAGAACCCTTTGCAAAAGAAAGTACCTGCTGTACTAGCATTAAACAGATCCAGCGCTACTACGTCGGCAACATACATCAAACGGAAAAGATGGTTTCTGTCCCCTGAACGCGCTGGCGACTGACTATTGCATAGAGTCAGCCAGTCATGGACACAGACGAGAGCGAGCGAGGGAAAAAAGAACTGATCAAAAGGATATGCCGCAAAAGCAAAAGGATTGCGCCGAGGGGGAATCGAACCCCCGGCTCCCCGACGCTGCTGAATGGCAACGGAGAATTTTACCACTAAACCATCGGCGCTCGCAGATATCGGACTTTACTCCGGTTTCCGAGTTGGGATCTCCAGGCAGAGGGCGTGCTATGTTTGGTTTGGTGACGCACATTCTCATGGATCACATCTTGACTGTCTGCATGCCAGACTCTTGCGCCGGAAACATATCCAGCCAGGTTCAATAACACAAGATCGGAACCTGAAAGATCCCATCTGCCGTTGTACGCAAACGTCACTAAGTTTCTATCCGCATTATGTGTACAGCAACGGTGTATTTAAGCTATCTACGTTGCCTTTCGTCAGAAGCTTGTCACGTTACGGGGTGATTCAGCTAGACAAGTTTCGCATTTTATGTCAGACTTGTAATATAGAAACTCACCATCTGTATTGAGAGGATTTTGCATACACGGATATCAGTCGTTGCAAACATAGTTCAAAGGACGATGATTTATTGCTTTCTGATCTTTACAGTCCAAGATTGTACAACCCTTGTCTACTGCAGGGTGCCTCATATGAAGTGAAACCGCTGGTCTCTGCGAGCGGCGTCTTTTGGATAGACGCAGCTTCACGATCGGGACGCCAGGTTTCAAAGTCTAGGTTGTCGTCTGAATATCAGCCCGTCCACCCCCTTTGCGAAATCGGCATATACATTCGCATGCAGCCCAAGGAGCATCCCACGAGGTCGCGGCCTTCAATGAGTGTCAACGTCTCACGTTGGGGCAAATTGTCAATCCAAACACGGACATGTTATAACTCATCGACAGGATAAAATCCCATTATAACTCTTGGCTTCCCACTCTTTTGGGCCTTGGAAAAACTTCAAGGGTTTTCTTTTGTTCTCACCGGCTTGGTCGCCATCCTATCGCGGGTTGCTCAACAGGCGCCACGCCCTATGCCTCGTTGTTTCGCTGGTAGGGCTGACGATCTGTCGAGTGGATACGAAGCCATGACGAAGCCACGAAGGATGACTGGCGCTTTGCCTGATTAGGATAATGAAGAGGCCAAGACCTGCACTCCGCCACCCCTTGTCTGACACCAACACTTATCACATTGTTGCGAAGGACTCACATTTCTTTCGGCCTGTGTGTGGTTCCGTTGCATTCGTATTAAACTCAACCCCGGACCGGCGCGCGCTGCACAGTCCGCGGTTCCGTTTACCTTCAATAGCCCAAAGCGTCCAAGCAACCGTTGTCCCGAGCAAAGATGACGGCTCTAGCAGCAGGACAGCTGGCCCTCCCTCCGACGACCCCAGCGCAGACAGCGATTGGCGGCGGCAGACGACAGTGCTGGGAGTGCCAACGTCGACGGTTGGTCTGCGACTCGGCACGTCCCGTCTGCTCGAAATGCAAGATGAACGGCGTGGTGTGTCCCGGGTACGAGGACAGGAAGCCGTTGACTTGGCTGGCTCCCAACAAAGTCAAGACGCGGACATGGAAGCGAAAAGGCCCGTCAACCGATAAAAGCGACGCCACCAGGAGGAACCCCCAGGATGGGCAAGTCGAAGCCGCCAAGCTCGCTAGTGAAAAGCAGCTGGTTCATATTTTTCCCGGGCATGAGTTTCGAACGGAGACCTGCGACATCATCGAGGCTACTCTTTATTGTTAGTCAGCCCCTTGTTGCCGATGTAAAGATGAATCATGTGCTTCCAAGGACCATACAACGCACCGTGAACAGACGGATGCTGATAAACGCCGACTTCGTTGTAGGGAATGAACAAGTCTACCCATCCATGGTCTCGAATCAGCTGAGCCAAAGCCCGTGGGTCATACCTGTGTCATACATCCACTACATGCAGCCTTCCATACAGCACGCCCTCGTCGCTATGGCCATTGAACACCGGATGGCACGCATTTCAAATAAGAGGAACGACCCTTTCGTGGCCGAAGTACGATCCAGGGCTTTTCAGCATCGCTCCACCGCGGTACAGGCCTTGAACAAAGACATCCAGGACGAACGTACACGGATGTCCGATTTCACATTGTCCAGCGTTATCGTTTTTCTCTACGGTGATGTACGTATTTCACACTTCTTGCCATGTGCTATTAACAGGCTGATTTGTTCATGGTAGCTCATGGGGTCTGTGACGGCGTCCAACTGGCGATTCCACCTGAACGGGTTTGCGGCCTTGGTGTCTTTGCGTGGTGGCTGGGAGGATCTATGCCGGAAAACGCCGCCTCTCAAGATTCTGGTCCTTTTCTGTAAGATGTGAGTCTAACGCTCTCCTACACCTCTATGATGACAATCACCCGCATTGAAAACTCGTACCCTGACCTCGATCGATAAACGTAGCGTCGAAAACTTTGCCAACACCACCAGTCCGGCAGACGATCAGATGGCTCCAGTGACGAATTTCGAGTTGAGGGACCTAGTATCCGACGCTTTTGAAACAGGCTACTACCCGTTTCTTCCATGTCCTGCAGAGTTGTTCATCGATATCATACACGTCAATCGCCTTCGCTTCTTGGCCGTGCGCCAAGGTGACAAGGTCGCGACTGAGTCGATTGAGTCGGAAGCGGAGGATCTCCTCACAAAAATCACAGATTTCTCTCCCGAAGCATGGTCCGAGACCAAGGATGAGCCGCGGGAGGAGCATCTGATGATGGCGCAGGTCTACCAGTCCGCGGTGGTACTGTTCGGCATTTCGTCTCTGCAGAGCGCCGGCGCAATCTCTTTCTCGGCGGGCTGGGCGGCCGTCAAGAAGATCCACTCCTGCAGGTTGTTGTCCCTCCTCAAAAAATCGGCCGCTTCGCCTGTTCTGAGGAGCTGCACGGCTTGGCCAATAATCGTGGCTGGTTTTGAAGCGAAGAGCGTAAGCCCCACGATCCGAGCCTTTATCTTGGGCCGGATGGAAGAGGAGAGTCGGGAGCTGGGCGTGTACCTGCCGTTGGCTGCGAAGGAGGTGCTTGAGAGGTTTTATGCTTCCTCTGGTACTCTCTGGGATGATTGCTTCGATGCTCCTCGTGCGTTGATCACATGAAACATTACTGCTAGGGTGAAAGAACCGGGGAATGCCTAACTTTGGAAGATGAGCAAATGATGCTTCATATTCGCATAGGTGGACGGACTTTCTAAAGTAGTATTATGTTTCAACAGGGTGGCTCAGATTCTTCGAACCCTCGTATCATACTGTCAAAAAATGCAGCATCTGCTTCTTGAAAGGGGGGGTCTTCCAACCCAGAAGAGTTCACCGGACCCATTGTCCGGGAATTTCCAAGTTCAAAGAGCCACCTCGGGTCGGCATTATGGTCCATTGGCAAGCTTGAGCTTTGAGTCGCCGGACGTCGCGGCTCGCCTATACTCGCCGCAATTTCATCTTCTGGGTCTACGCCCGTAAGAACACTAGGGTCTAGCGATGCGGCACTACCCAATGTTCCTCTCTCCTGAGACGCCCACTTCTGTGCTCGATCGGATGACACCCAGGGCTCGCAAGGTGGAGGGGCATCGGGTGAGATGGTCACCGTCCCGTAGCATGGGATTTTGAGCTGTAGCACATCCCGAGGATCTCTAGTTTCCGTTTCACCGACGCCACCGGACACCGGTGCCGACGTTGAACTGAGACTCGTGGTGAAGGTCGAGCCCCAAGCGGCATTGGCTTCGATGGCGAGTAAGCTCTCGAGGACATCGGTGCTCTTCATGGATAGCATGTCTGTAGACTTGGAGCTGCCGTCATGCATATGCTCCAGTACTTCTTCGACTTTGTCGCGATCCGTGTGGCGCTGGTGGGCGAGAACATCTTTACCTCGGTCACGCCGGCGCGCGTCGATGTGGGCGAGGAGCAACGTCATTGCCGCAATCAGAGCCGAAAATTCGGCCACATTGGGGATATTGGAAACGCCCTGGGCGTTACGTATGGAGAGAACCCTCGCCAGCACCTCTCGACTTGCGTCCACGCAGGCCATCCTGCTGCTGCTGGCGGTGCCGTCTTTCGAGTGCCGAAGCATGAAAGGAAGGTGAATCTCGATGATGAGGAAGAAGTGAATAATCTGGCCGCATAGATTCAGACTTTTACATGCTGTTTCCAACGGGTTGTCGGGCTGCTTGCCGAAGCTGGGTATCGTCCACCACCGGGGAGGCATAGTTGCGGCCGCCATCTGCAGCTCACGGTCGAGAGCATGAGTGGACTCCACGCTGAAGGGAAATGAATCTTGCTCGTTTCTCCGGATGATCTTGGCAGCGACCTCGCAATGCAATCTATCGAGTCTTCCGAGGGGATGACTTTCGAAATGTGACCGCGTCGATTCGTCGGTTATGGTTCTGGCGTTGTGGGTGCTGCTTGGTATACCCAGGAGTAGACACAAGTAGCGTTCGAGGTAGACGAGACGGAGCCACACAAATCCCGTCAGTTTCGGCGACTTCGAGTCTACGCTCTCCATAGTGGCCGGGTCGTGGGGACGATGAAGGCCCATCAGTTGAGCCACCGATATGGCTCGACGGCAGGAAAGCAGTGAAAGTCGTGGCTTCCCGCCGTTAGCCAGGTATACGGCTTGTAGGACGATGCATTCTAGGGCTTCGATGGTTCCCATGAATGTGTTGGTTTCACACACAACGTCGATCGCGGTCTCGGCAAGTTCCTCCATTATCCGAAAGAACGTCTTCGACACGCCCAGCTCATCGGGCCGTTTTGTGGGAACTCGTTGGAGCATCGTGGCCGTCATGAGCATCTTCTTTGCGAGAAGGACTGGATGCATGGGCTCCCTGAGAGACTCTACAAAATGTTCCACCGATTCGGGTTCTAACGAGTCCAGGAGGGAATGGGGCAGAAACATAAACTGGAAGGCTAGGTCGGCGTCGGAAGAGAGCTTGTAGATGACCTGACAGTCCTCTGTTGATGGGATCGCAGCAGAAAGTTTCCTGCTACAAGTCAAAAGCTGGGCGTTAGCTGAAGGCCCGTGGTCAATCGGATTGCTTTGGTGGAAAAAGGCATCCTGTCGGAGTGTGTGGACTATTGCTTGTCGTCGCTGGCTTGCGGGATCAACAGTCACTATCTTCGAGTATGAAAGCCATGCATCAGCAACTCTCTTTCAATTGGCCTTTCGGTCGTCTCCTACCGTTGACGTAGTAGCATTCGAGCGCAACGTTGAAGAGCCTCGGGTCTCCAGTCCGGCAGGCCCTCCGGCGACATGTTCTGGGGAGCAAACAGAGCCGGGAGCTTCTGGCCTCGGGCTACAGCTCTTCTGGCCGTCTTTTTCGGACGAACACGACATGGGTGCATCAAGCTCGTCGACCCGATGGTACAGTTGCTCTACCAGCTTTTCGACGCGGTCCAGCCGATCGCCCAGACTGCCCGCCGGAGCCGGAGCCTTCCTGGCCTCCTCTTCGGGAAACTCCTGGCTAATACAGGTCGCCCCTTTCTGCCAACATGTCCTGCAGGTGTCGCGCGGGCCGTTGTCGTCGAATATGCAGCGAATCTTACGTCGGCGGCACTCCCAGCAGCTCTTGGTGCCCTTGCGGACGTATCGTTGTTTTGCTGCGGCCCGCCTCTGCGTGGAGGTGGTGTGTCTGGCATTGATGTTGCTGCTCTCATCTACAGTCATTGTGTGATCCCTGCAAGCAGTCTCCTGGGGAAGTCTCGATGGGACGCCTGGTCAACTTTTCGCACGGACGGACGGGGCGAAGTTGAGTTGTTGATGGACTGGACCGGTGATGAGGTTGGAAGTAAGCACACTCCGAGTTCGTCCGCCGAGATTCGGACCAATTGAGGTTGGTGGGGCCGCACAATCACAGTGCCACGGACTCTCCAAGTTGTCGGCTGAACCCTGTTGGTAGATGAGACCAAACATAGCACGATTACTTCTATGGTACTTCTATTTCTCTTGAACCAATATTTTGGGGCCGTGAGCTGGTTGAATAGTTCGAACCCCTCAAGCATATAAACAGAGATTTTACCCAAACACACACGGATCCTACATCAAACCTCAACAGCCCAAATCTTCCTAGAAGTAAGATAGTCTAAAATGAAGTGAAGGCGTGTCTAGCATAGCCGCAACAATCATTCCCATCCCTTCATGGATCTGTGCCGACTTTTGTGTGTCCCTTGCATCCTATTCACATGCCCACGCTCAACTAGTAAGGCATCTGGCCAATGCTGTGGGGGGCAGTTAGTTATCAACCTTATTGGTGCAATATGTGCGGCATCGACTCACTAGTTTCCGGGGGGCAGGTAGCGGGCAACCACATAGGTCGTGCCCTTCGCATCAGTTGCAAGGGCAAGGCCGACCTTCGTGGTAGACTTCCAGATAGCTTGCGCTGTGGTCTTGTCAGTACGGTCTCAATGGGCTATCCTTCTCAGAAGCACTCACTGTAATGGCCATAGTTTAAGTAATTAGGCGAGCCATCCGCCCTGATGGGCTGATTGTCGTACAGCGACTTCTCGTCAAGCCATAGCTGGACAGCGTTGGCGTAGAAGGTGCTGGTGCCGCCTGACTGGAGGGCCAGGTTCTCTCCTTGACCACCCGGGTTCTTGTCGTGCTCCAGGCCGCCGACGGTGGTGAGGTGGTCTGCCCATACTTGTGCGCTCTTGGCGAGGTCATTGTCCCAGGTCAAGGCTGCGTTGCCAACATCGGCCCTGTACTTGTTGTGGAGGTCAAGGGCTCTTTGCTGATCGGCAGTCAGCCCCGAGGTCGGGGGGTTAGTGGGGAGGATAGTCGAGATGGCCGAAGTAGTCGAGGTGAAGGTGAGGATAGTCGAGATGGCCGAAGTAGTCGAGGTGAAGGTGAGGATAGTCGAGATGGATGAAGTAGTCGAGGTGGAGGTCGTGGATGAGGTCGTGGTTGAGTTGGTTGAGTTGCTTAATGTCGTCGACAACAAGCTGCTCAACGTGGTGGTGACGGTGACGGGGAGGGGCGTAGCGGTGACGGTGACGGTAACGGGAGAAGCCGTGGAGACGACAGTGACGGTAGTGTCGGGGAAGAGAGCGTCTCTCACGGGAACCACAATGGCCTCGACATGGACCGACAGCAGGCCCAAGCCGACTGCTGCGCCAGCGGAAAAGTGCATGTTTACCGAGAGGGGATGGATACGGGAGTCACTGGGATATCTGATGAATCGAATAGATACAAAAAAGCAACCGAAAGGGAGGATGCTGGCTTCAAAATGGCACCCCGGAAACAAAGGCGGGATGGAGAAGGAGTAATTATAAAGGATGCGTCAATGATAGTGTTGCAAAAAGAAGCTGTAGACAGGAAATACGATGGCCCAAACAGACCGGGGTGTGGTTGATGTTGATATATCTCCTCAAGCGCCTTCATTCTCCGGGACGTGGGATGTCAAGGTCGGGAGAATTGCCGTTTTCATCAAACACTGGATTCGAGACAAATCTCATTTCTTTGATGCGCAAGCCACATTGTTCAGTTTATTAGACTGTAAGACAAGCTGTCTTGGCTCCTCAAAGGCGACGTACGAATCCACCTAACCACATTTCGTCGTTTCCGCTGGGTCCCGGTCCCGGGAGATGTCACTGACATCTGTCGCTTTTGGCAACGGGTCGGCAGTCGCCATGGGTCCGGCCCACGGGTCCAGGCCAGCTTGTCGAAAGACGCATGAGGCGTTTTCTTGAAGCACGACGGCGGCGATGCTTCCGGTCGCGATATCTTCAACACCTCTCCTCTCTCCTCTCGATGCCGTGAAATTATGAAACCAACTCAGCCCCCGGTGGAATTCGTGACTTTGCCTGGCTGCCCCTGATTGCCCAAAACATCTGCGTTCCAGATCGGCGTGGCCCTCGTAAGTGGCTGAATCACCACTGCTCTAGCATAGGGGTTGCCGTGCCGTAGCAAGCATCGCCGAATGTGAATGGTCAGCATGCGTTGCGCGTGTTCCTGATCTCATTGGTATGTCAGGGGCGCACGCATGTCAGCTTCGTCCCCCGTCCTGCACTCCTCGCTTGGCGATAAACTTTTGCAGCACAAATAACCTTAACCTGCAGTGAACGCCTCAGCCCAGACTCCTCCTCGTGAGGGCAGCTCGCAGCTCTCGCAGCTGTTCTCTGAGTTGAGGTGCCGTCCATGCACCCCCGCTCCGGCCCGATCGTCTGTCCCCGAGTCCTGCGTCCTGGGTTCGTCCCGTGGCGCATGGCTCCGTCTCCGGACGAAGCCGACGTCTTGCTGGCGATGTGGCCCGCCCACATTACGGCTCTGTCAAAGGCTCATCGGTTGCTCGTCAACAAACGGGAGCCAATTGCGTAGCGCTTCGTCTCTGCAGTGTTGGGTCCGCCACGTGGGCGCGCGCTGGAATGTGCATCGAGCCCTGGGGAGGGTTGCACCGCGCGCCCCGCGACACGAGCGGAACCGGGGGAAGCGTGCAAACCAGGCGGTTCGGCGTTGGTACGAATGGCAGACCAACTGGCCGAGAAGCAGGGCGCCCAGCAACCGTGCAACACCACGGCGACCGTCGGATAAGCGTGCGGCGAGGGCAAACAATGAGATTGTTTCGCCATGACAGGCAGCGGCATATCCAGCGGGCTCATTGGCGGCCGGGTCTGCAAGACTCTAGGCAGCCCCCAGCGGCGAAGATGACAGGCCAAACGCCATGATGCGACCAGCGCGGAGATTTCACTGAGCAAACCATCACGGAGCATCACGTACCAATCATTTCTGTGGACATGTGCTCAACGCGGACTAGCTCGGTCCCTTTCGGTGCCGCCTCCGGGCAAATGGGCGATGAGCAAAAGGTCCTTTTCCCCCCCCTCTCCCTCTCTCCCTCTCTCTTTTCTGCAGAGTAAGCAAGACTGCGGCGTGCTGCCCGAGCAGGCAGCGGTCGAATCACGAAGGCAGCCGTTTAACGATGCGCAAACATGTGGGGGGTTTGGAATCCAGACCGCAAGGTCACTCTCTGCCCGGGCCTATCCGGCACGAAGCGAGCAGGTGTTGGTCGTTGGGTTGGATAGGGGTTTGTTGTGATTTATGGGCATACGTATCTATAAGATGGCCTTCGGTCTTGAGTAGCGGGGTAAATCTCTGCTCTTCACCACCAGCTTTTACTATCCACTTCATTCTCAAAATTCACCATGCGTGAGATTGTGAGTTGTACCTTGCCATGTACCTTTCGCGTGATCGAATGCCGGCTGACCTGAGGACGCAATAGATTCACCTCCAAACCGGCCAATGTGTACGTATCCTCCGCCCCCCCTTGGATGAGCCTCGACTGACGATGGCTTCGTAGGGCAACCAAATCGGCACAGCGTTCTGGTACGAGGATGAGAGAGCCGATGCATCGTTCGGGAGAGGAGACTGACGCTGCTCACTACCAGGCAAACCATTCATGGCGAGCATGGCTTGGACCAAGACGGAGTGTGAGTTTTGTCACGATACCCCGCGACAGCCAGTGGCTTTTTGAGCGCCATGTTGACTTTTTTTGGCAGATTCCGCGGCACCGATGAGCAGCAATCCGAGAGACTGAATGTCTACTTCACCGAGGTAACTTGATGCAGCCACCGCGCGCTCCTCTCCGTGTCTTTCTAACCTGGATGCAGGCTGCCAAACAGAAGTACGTTCCTCGTGCCGTCCTGGTTGACCTTGAGCCCGCAACAATGGATGCAATCCGTTCAGGCCCTCTCGGCGACTTCTTCCGCCCCGACAACATGGTCTACGGACAATCCGGCGCCGGCAACAACTGGGCAAAGGGCCACTACACCGAAGGCGCCGAGCTGGTCGACCAAGTCCTCGACGTCGTGCGCCGCGAGGCCGAAGACTGCGACAGTCTGCAGGGCTTCCAAATCACGCACTCGCTCGGCGGCGGCACCGGCTCCGGCATGGGCACCCTCCTCATCGCCAAGGTCCGCGAGGAATTCCCCGATCGCATGATGGCGACCTTCTCGGTTCTGCCGTCCGCAAAGGTGTCCGAGGTCGTTGTCGAGCCGTACAATGCGACGTTGTCGATCCATCAGCTGGTCGAAAACTCGGACGAGACGTTCTGTATCGACAACGAGGCGTTGTACGACATCTGCCGCCGCACCCTGAAGCAAGCGCATCCGTCCTACGGACATCTCAACCACCTGGTGTCGCGGGTCATGTCCGGCTTGACGACGGGCTTCCGCTTCCCCGGGCAATTGAATGCCGACCTCCGGAAGCTGGCCGTGAACCTCGTCCCCTTTCCCAGACTCCACTTCTTCACCGTCGGCTTCGCGCCGCTCACCTCGTCGGCCTCATTCTCCAACCTTGGCGTTGCCGAGCTCACGCAGCAGATGTTCGACCCGAAGAACGTCATGCTGGCATCCGACTTCCGTGACGGCCGCTTCCTGACCTGCTCCACCATGTTGTGAGTTGACCCCGCTGGCTGCTTCGTGAATTCTTGCTGACAAAACTCTAGCCGCGGGAAAGTGTCAATGAAGCAAGTCGAGGACCAGATCCACGCCATCAAGACCAAGAACTCGGCCAACTTCGTGGAATGGATCCCGAACAACATCCAAACTGCTCACTGCTCTGTGCCGCCCAAGGGACTGGCCGTGTCGTCGACCTTCATCGGAAACTCTACCGCGATCCAGAACAGTTTCCGCAGAGTCGGCGACCAGTTCAGCCTCATGTTCCGGAGAAAGGCCTTCTTGCATTGGTACACCGGAGAGGGCATGGACGAGATGGAGTTCACCGAGGCCGAGTCCAACATGAACGACCTGGTGTCCGAGTACCAGCAGTACCAGGATGCGGGCATGGACGACGACTTCGCCGAGGAGTATGACGACGAAGCGCCCGCCGAGGAGGAATGAGGCGGCAAGGCAAGTTCTTGACATTGCTGCCAAGACGAAGTCACTCATAGCACCCAAGATAATCAATGGGCTTTTAGGCTTTGCCAATCATAATGCATACTTAATTCAGCGAAGCAATGAGAACTTTACGCCTGAAACTACCCGTTTTGGCTCAGCACGCTAATGGTGGCACTTTCTCGCGTGGTTGATGCGAGCACGAAGTGATCCGTTACGCCAGCATGGTCTCGACTTGCGGTTTCGAGACTGTCCCCAGCTCCAGAATCGCGATCTCCAATGTAGAAGCTGGCTTGCGCGTAAATCGCCTCTCCTGGCCTTTGGACCACGATAAGAAATAAATTAAAAGTCTTACCCAAGTCGGCCACGGCGAGATGGCCTGCGACGTCATGTTTGGGCCTGAAGAGTGTAGCGCTGTCTCCGTCCCCGAGTCGGACGACTTCAAGTTGGATGTAAAGCATATCACAGACTATTTGACGGGTGTGATAGGGAGCATTTGCAGGAGCTGCCCCTGAATGACTGGAATGACAGATATATATCCTGCATGTGGCTATCACCCCAATCAACCGATGAAATACAGTATGGTTCTGGCCCCCCTCAATCAATCTGCTTCTCACATCCGATTCTGTTGAGCAGCTCCTTCCGGTTACTTTGGCTTCTATGAACCCTGACGCCACTCGCCCTCGAGCTGGATTCCCTCTTGGTGGTGCGGCGTTCCCAAGCCTTCAAGTCAATGGACTCTACGCCGACGTCTTCCTCAATTGCCAACGCCTCCACCATCTCATACTCGACCTCCTCCTCCTCTTCTTCCTCCTCGGCTTCAACGTCGCTCCTGACATCTTCGGCAGAGGCCCCCTTCAGCACGCGGACCGTCACCCGGATGATGAGGAAGGACCACACGCAGATGACACCCTCGAGAGCGAGGAGGAAGGCCAGAAAGCCCTTTGTGATGCCGTCGGTCATGCAGACGGCGCCCGTGGGGTCCACGAATGGTTCAAGAAGATGGGCCCAGCCTTCTTCGGGGGCCGGGTATGGACCCACGACGTCCTCCGCGGCGCCGCGGAAGCATGGTTGTTTCAAGCTCCGAGGCAGATCGTAGTAGACGCTCCAACAGACCATGAGATAGAAGACGTGACGCGTCCAGATCCACACAAAGAGAAACACGCCGAACACCACGTCGCAAAGGGTGGTGAAGCCGACGTATTTGAGACACTTGGCGAGCTGTTGCGGCTATTAGCAGGGCTCGCGCGGAAGCCCGAATCTGCAGAACGTACCGGAAATATCAACTCGATGACGTCCATGAGGATCAAGATCAGGTGCCCGACTCGCGTCTGGTGATAGGCGTAGCATGCGGCGATGAGGGAGATGGTGATGGCGTGGTGGACAATCATCTCCCAGTAATCCTTGCGACGGGCCTCGATGTTCACAGAAACGACCTGCTGGGCCCAATATGCCCACTGTGTCAGGATGTATGCCTTCATCAGTCCATCAAGTTCCCTTTCCGGCCAATGGGCCCAGAGCTCCTTCATGCTGAGGTAGTACGGCGACTTGCAATAGAGGTACTGAACACCAGTCAGCCATGGGAAACGCCTGAGTTGTGGGTGAAGTAATGGACGGTACCATTCCAACTGGCCAGAGGACGCTGTAGTAAGCCAGCATCCAACCTTGTTCCGAGAAGCGGGTGACGTCCTTCTTCTTCGATATGCCCCAATGCCTGCCAACGGGCGCAAGGACGTGACGCATCAATGCCGCGCGGATGCTGATGCAGAGCAGTACACAGGATGTGACGAAGCAGAGGTCATCGTGCCCCGCGCCATATTTGCCTGTGGCCGGGTTGTAATATGAGAGCTTCAAGAACTTGGACGTGTGGGGACGCGCCGCGGGGATGCAAAGGTGCGCAACGAGGAGGGGGGCGATGAGAAAGAAGGCAAGCCCTGTTTGATTACAACGAGGTCTTGTCAGCATTAGCGCGACATAGGTTGAGGGATGATGGCGGGAGAGCTCCTCTCCTTGCGACATACCAATCTGATGGTCGAACAGACATTGGGCCAGCTTCTCGTTTCCGCTGTACTCAATTCTTTTCGTCTCTGTGCGCTTGGTTCTGTACGGTTTCGACGTGACAAGCGCGCTCTCCTTATGCGCGGTATCGGTGTTGGTTTGGTCCATTATCCCGGCCCAAAGACGGAGGCAGTCGGTCGGTCAAGGCCAAGCTTCGCGCTCCAAGATAGACGTCAACGGAAAGCAACAGTGTTTGAAGAAAAGACAGAAACTCCGTCTGATAAATGCATCCTTTTGTTGAGAAACGTCGCCGAAAGCGCGTGTCGCTTAAAGTGGGAGGTAGATCCCGATGTGCCCAAACAGGGTAATCTGCCGGCTGGGCTGTTGGACCCTTCGTCGCTTTGCAGGGCGGTGAGACGAGTCCGCGGATGCCGAGATTCCATTTATGGAGACGGGAGCTTGAGATTAAGCTACCTTAGGCCCAGATAAAGAGCTCTCCCCTCCCTCTATATCCAGGTGTCAGTAGGTGTTAGTTTTGACTGCGCATCTCTATTGCGTTGGTGACATGGTTTGTCGATCAACAGCGCCACGTGTGAACAACATCAGAGCATGCCAACAGGTCAATAAGGAGCGCAACTGGGCCATGAGCGACGCAACGCCATTTCGTACTTGAAAGTTGAACCGAGCCTGTTGGTTCCTGGTCATGATTATGCAAGACCCAGGGGAAGGACAAGCATCGGGGCATCCCTGCATCAACCATCTTTCACGTTACATAGCACGTATCCTTAAGCATGTTATCGCCCCTGGTCTACAGATGGGTACTACCAGCGGGCAATGGGGCGCAAGTCAATTCGGTTTTTACCAGCATTGCACCATCGCTCTACTAGTAGCGTCAATCAAGCGAGCCAATTGTTGAAGCTAACTCACTTGGTGACGTCGAGGATGTGGTTCCTGACGATGCACGTTGACAAAAATGCGATGATGCAAAGTTGGTTATGCCGGCGCCCAAAGTATTGCAGCCATACTGTATACAGCAACTTCGTCTTTTCTGACTCAAACGAGAGGTTGATGTTCACCTTCAGAACCTACCAGGAGCCCTTGGATGAAGTTTCTCAACGCGCGTCTCGTCAATTGCCGTAAAATGGGTTGTCAGACTTCTCTCCAACGACTTGCATCATTTCAGTCTACGTTTCTTGAAGCTCGGTAGACTCTGGCCAATGTGTTTGCCCAAACTGTACGTTCCGTGTCTAATAAGTGTTGACATATTTCTTTTCACATCCCAATCTGTGGTCTAGGCTTCGTCTGTAAGTCTGACACAATGGGGTTGAACAGAGATGTGCTCGATATGCGTTCACCGGCAGCTAAAAAGTATGGTGTGCGACGTCCGTCCGCGACAGATTGCGGTAGCAGAATCAAAAACGGCAAAGGGACATGGACTAAATACCTCTGTGTTATTGAAAACCCCCGGAAGAGCACATCAAATAATGCATTCAGAGGAATCGAGACGACGAAAGATGTCAATTGGATAATGTGTGTGTTTGAGATACATACTTTCATTTTCAGTGGAAAATGTCATCCAATTCGCCAGCATGGCCAAGTGGTAAGGCATCGCACTTGTAATGCGGGGATCCTGTGTTCGATCCACAGTGTTGGCATTTGCTTTTTGATTTTAACCTCATTCTCGTTTAGCTTGTCGAGGATATTGTTGGTAATGAAATGAACTCTTCTTTTGGTTTACGTTTACAATCCCACATGTCGGTTCTATTACCAGCGACGTAGGCCTGCTAATATGTGAAGTGAGAGCGCCTCGTTTGTTTTTGCATAACCCAATCGTGGACGAACCGAAAGCTACTTGCCACAACCATGGCGAATTCTAGGCTGGTTTCTATACTGCTTGCTGTAATATAGGCTTTTCTTTTGACATTCTAACAACTAGAAGAAATCACAGGGTTTGTGGCTCTGTAACTCCGTTTGATGGCTGCGAGGCGTGCTAGGTAGTAATTGTATCTTGGGCACTGGGCTCACAGAAAGCCAAAGTTTCGAGGACTTTCTTTTAACTGATTGTCGACCGCAAGGAGGCCCAGAGTATGAGGAATTTGCACTGGAACCCTGCTCCGGCTGAGGTCTACAGCCACAACGAACGGGCGCCTGCCATGCAAGAGATTTTGGTCTTCCGCGTCGTGCTTTCAGTCGGTCAGCTTAAGGAGGTCTAGGAGCTCACTGCCTGAGTATCGCCCGAGGTTTTGACGGTCGTTCAGTCGACAACGGAGGCTTTCTCAAGCTCGGCCTTTCCATCGTCCCCAGCCCATCTGTGCTGGTACCGCAGCTAACTGGAATTCATCTCTACGGCTTCAAGATGAGATGCAGGAAACCCGCCGCCGCCCCGAGAATCACAGGTCCGTCGTCCTTGAGAGTATATTATCTTCAATACCTCTGACCACTGTCTCCGCCCGCAAAGGATACGGATCGTCAATAAGACTGTTATCGTCAGCATGTATGCTACTGCACAAACCAAAATCACAGATCATGGCACTCAAAAATGGCATCGTCTTCACGACAACAAAGTCAGTCAGTTGCCGAGACTTCTCCCAAGCTCCTTGACGATTCTTCACTTGGCGGGTTCGGCGCGGGAGCTTGCCGACGAAATGCAACACCTGGCCCGGATTAACGGCCTGAAGCGCCCGCTGTTAAGTCCTCGGCGGTCAGTATCCTGTAGCGAGCTGGCATCAAGATTCTTGGGGAGGCGGACGAAAAACAGGGTTTGTGGTAGGGACTAACAGACCGCAGGAGAGGTTCATGATATTGATGTGGGGTAAGCGAAACAATAAAGTCCAAGTTGCGGAGCGACAGGCGACCTAGGGTGTTTGGCTTGGGATAGGGGTGATACAATCCATTATACCGGCAGGCGTGTATCAATAACAGTGGACTTCACTCGTTTGATATCTCGATTCCGTGTTTGAAACTGTGATGTGCTCATCGTTGGAACGTACAAGCTTGTTGTGAATCCGACTGCCTTGAAGTGGCCCAGAGAGTCTTTGGTGGGATGCCTTAGTTGAAAGTGACACCTAACAGCAAACTGTCTACGTCCCTTTGCCTTACCCAAACCTGCAAAGGCCTCCCCGTGGGTGTCTACCTTGACAGAACCTCGTCCATCCCCCACGTCGGCTTGACAACGACACCTGACATCCCTTGGGCCTCATTGGCCGGTAGTCCGATTGAATCTGTGCTATTCGATCAAAGGATTCTATCTGGGTCTGAGGCCCGATAAAAACAGCACTGTTGGCGCCGTGACAAACACACAGTTCTTGGCTGAATAGGCCCGCTACTGCAAAAGACTGGCCATCGTTCCCTATTTATCTGACAAGGACTGCATCTCTTGAGTGGATATGATCCATCCTGACCCTGTGTCCGGCGTGGGAAAAATCATGTTGCCTCACGGCATTTCCGCCGAGGCACCTCAATGGCACAAGAGATCTCCCGATTTCGGGCTCGGACGAGCTGCTTAAGACGTTCAGAAAGTGCCCAGATGTAATGAAGCGACTGAATGCACTGCGAAGGCGCAAGACATGAACGTTCATCAGCTGGCATTCAGCCGACGCACGCCAGCTTCTAGGGACGCACCAATGTTGAGCCTATTGCGAAAGGCTTTGACGGGCCAATTCCAACGCCGCGGAGGCGGGGAACGCTCCAATGGTCCGGTAGGCACTTGAAATAGTCAATCCTGGTGTATGAGGCAGATAGGCCGAGTCGGCTGAATGTTGTGAAATGATATACAGTATCGTTACCGTTGATGTATCTAAGAATGGATTCTCCGCAAAATCGAGGTTGAAAAAAGAGGTTGGCATGTCGGGATAAAGCGTAATCATAATTAGATTGAGAAGTACTGAAGCAACGGGCATCGCAGCAACATCCAGCACCACATGCGGTCTTTTGCTGTGCCCCAATCATTTCAACAGACCATATTCCGGGTATCCGTACCAAGTCCAACGCCGATCCACACTCCTAGCCGTTATAGAGCCTAATACAAACATCCCCTGGAGACCATCCCAGTTCAGTTGTGCGAGTGCGCATGAACGCCGTCCTCGTGCTTGGTGACGGCGTACGTCTTCCCGTTAGGCGCGTCCACCTCCAGGTCGCCCCTAGCGCGGATGGGCGACATCTCGTACAAGCGCTTCGCGACGACAAAGCTGCCGGCAGCCCAGACCCAGACGAGGACGGCGATGGAGCAAGTGAAGAAGAGGGTCGGCACAAGGACGAGAAGTGCGACGCCAATCCAGAAAAGGGAGAAGACGGCGGCGGCTCCGAATGCGAAGGCGATGGTCGAGGCGGAGAAGGAGACGAAGACGAGGATGGGGAGGAAGGAGAAGATGAGTTGGGCGAGGAGGAAGGCCTGGAACTGTCGAGTCAGCAAGGCACACGGTCAGGAGGGCATCAATTGGAGGTCAAACGCACGAAGAGGAAGGGTTGTTCCTGGGCGAAATTGTAGGCGTTGCCGTAGGCTCTCTGTCGCGTGTCCTGGCTGACGACGCGGTTCATCTGGCGCTGGCTGTATGCGAAGACGCCGGCAGCGTTCTCCTTCGCCGAGGCCTTGATGTCGTTGTAGTCATTGTGCGACGCCATCGTGTGATTAGGTGTGTGTGTCGGGATTGACGTTCGATGGAGGGTCTTGATGTGCGGCTGGGGTGTTGAAGAGAGGAGAGATACAGAACGGGGCAAACTCGATAAGCTGCCAACGGGGAATCTCGTCTTTATCAACTGGGTGGTCCTCCGATTCCAAGGGATGCCGCAATGGAGGGGACGGGTCGCACGGAGGTTGGGCCAAGGGAGGCCGAAGGAGAGCCACCGAGACGAGAGGGATGGCTAGACGGCAAGCGGCGGGCGGGGGCGGCAGGCCGGTGACGAACGAGTGATGAAGAATGTACGAGTCGGCGGCTGAGAATGAAGCTGCTTCTGGTGCGACAGGTGCTAATTAGCTGCTTGGTGCTTTGCGTTGGCTTCTGATGCTGACGTTGTCGCTGCTCCTTGGCTGAAAAGGATCGGAGCTTGGAGGTACTTCCTCATCTCAGGAGAGACCCTTCGCTTCCCCTCCCCAGTCCCAGGTAATGTCCCCCGCAAGGTACCACCTCAGCTCAGCCCAGGAAGCGGGAAGTCGCGTTCCACAGGGGCGCGTCATGCAAGTCGTAATTTAGCACGACGTGCGTGCCTGCGTTCAGCGTTCCACCTCGACGTGCGTGTGTAAGTAGCCAAGCCACATGCGTCTGTGCATCAGCCACACTTCTGACGGACGCACCCTGAGGCCTGAACGCTGGAGCACGTATCCGCTGCACGGTGCAAAGAAGTGGGGCTTGGGCCGCGCCCAACTGTCGCCCGTGCGCGGATCCTCCAGAACCGAACCAACCTGTCAGTTTCCGGACCGTTCATCACCGTTTAGGAGTGGATGTCACGTGCTCGCATCGGCCGACCCGGAACGGACTGCTCCAAGCTCCATCTCTGCGACAACTTCCTCAATGAATCGGGCCCTCTTCCCTGACAAATGCAACGTTGATCTGCCATGTCTGCTATGTCTAATCTCTAATTTCACTCTCCCTACATTTCGATCTTACCGAGCAGACCTCGCCAATCGGCATCACAAACTTTGCCCGCCCGGCTGGGTGGTACCGCTGCATGTGCATGGGTCTGGGTCGGTCCATCGACCACGACGTGGAGTCCCGTGCGGTGTGCGACGTTTGGTGTTGGCGTGTTGGCGTCGCCGTATGCACCTGCTGCAGACGGGCCACGGCAGTATGAGAGAAGAGCCGCCAGCTTTGGGGATCAGATAGCACTTGAACTGTATCCCAAGCGCCAAGCCATTCCCTGAGACAGCTCGTTCCAGTCACGTCACCAGGAGAATTTCATTCCGCTCGTTCACGGAGATCTTCACTGTTGTCACCTCAGTGCGATGAACGGCGCGTCACAGAGAACTTCGCTCAAGGATGAGGTGACGGCTATAGAGCACGGCAGCGATCGATTCAAGATGAGGTCGGCTGCGCGGGGCACTCGTATAGGTCACAAGAAGTCGCGGAACGGATGTCAGCAGTGTAAGAAACGGCGCGTCAAGGTGAGTTCGGCTGGTCAATCCGTGAAGAGGGGTCGCCAAGCCTTGAACCTGGAAGCTCAGTTACCGAGTCGCGGACGCTGGACATATGTCACTAACCGCGTCTAGTGCGATGAGAATCGCCCATGTCGCAACTGCGTCCGACACGACGTCCAGTGCAGTCTCGTCCTGACGCCATTTGCACCTCACCTGCCGCCGGTCAGCGAGTCGCCCAAGCCGGCCCCGGAGGCCGCGAACACGGCGACTCCTGGCAGTGTCGGGGAATCTTCGACCGCCAGCCGCCCCGAAAGCCGGCCTGGGAGATCTTCGCCACAGGTCTCATCGTTGAAGGACAAGGTCGCCGCGATCCAGAGCTTGTTGTCCGAGTTCTCGGTCGAGGTGGATGCTCTTCAAGACAGTGGCCACAACAGCTTCTTGGAATCGGCCCATGACCCGGCCCAAGGTGGGTCCCGAGAGACTCAGGGTATCTCCAGGGCCGACTGGATGACCGACATGCAACTCGTCCACCATTTCACCTCCAATACGGCACATACGCTCTCCGAGAACCCGGAGTTTGTGCATCTCTGGACGACAACTGTACCGCAAATCGCCTTTGCCCACGTGAGTCCAGCCCCCCGTCGTGTTGTTCTCTGAACTAAGTCATGTAGGACTTTCTCCTCCATGGTATCCTGGCCGTGGCAGCCATCCATGTGGCCCACTCCAACCCCGAAAAGAAGGACGAGTACGCTACCATATCGACCCGCCATCAAAACGTTGCCCTCAGCAAGTTCTCGCCCGGACTGAGCGAGATTGGTGAGAAGAATGCCGATGCATACGTACTCCACGCTATATGCATCTTCCTTCTCAATACCTACTCCATCGCCAACCCCAATGGCCCCATCACCCCCAAGGACGTCGCTCAGTCCTTCATTCTTCTGCAGGGTATGTTGCCGCTTTGGATAAATCTGCGGGCGATCACTAACGGTCTCCCAGGGATCAAGAGTATCCTCACTCTCCCGTTCGCTCACCGAAATATATACAGCGGGCCACTAGCACGTTGGCTTTACCAAGGCGGCGTTGAGCCCGCCGTAGGTGGCAACTATTCCTCCAAGATCGACGATCTTCTCAACCTCACACGCAGCATGGCACCCTCGGACGATACCACGACCTGCCAGTCAGCCCTCGAGGGCCTCAAGATCACTTTCGCGGCCGTTTCCACGCCCCAGCACAGGTCCGGTCTAGTCTGGCGATGGGCCGTCTCCCTCCCCCAGTCATTCCTCGAGCTCATCAACCAGAACCACCCAATGGCCCTCGTCATTCTCATGTACTACGCAGCGCTGGTCCATGCGTCCGAGCGGAACATGTGGTATCTCCTTGGTTGGGGTAACAACGTAGCTTTAGCCTTGGATAAGGCCATTCAGGAGCCGTGGAGAGAATGGATCCAATGGCCTTTGGGGTGCATTCGTGACGGCACTGACATCCGGAAAGCCGAGCCGTTCAAGCCCGTGCCGGTCGAAAGCCTCCCAAGACCGCAGCTTCCCACCGTCAACTTCAAAATGGACTTTTTCAAATCAGGCGAGCCGCCTTCATGAACCATCAACATCTGTCTGTTTTTGAGCCGACTTGTGGTATAGGAAACAGACTCGTCATCATCACCCGACCTCCTTTGGGATACGCCTCATCAATCCCGTCAACGGGCTGGAGGGTGTTACCACACTGGTGGATTACACTTTCAGCTACCCTTATGAGATGCCATACTGAAGGGTCAGTCCTTCTATATACTGGGTATCTGGCCTGACTCTTGAGAAGTGCGTTGGCTTGTTACTTGCGCAGATGTTATGAGACTATGGGCTTTTTGCCCGTAGACCGCTTCGGCATCAAGTCACATCACACTAGCTCCGTTATCAAAGAGGAGGAGAGCTCAGCAACAACATCGAATTCCATCTGCAGGATGACCCAAGGGTCCTGCCCGGACTCGAAGTTTATGCATCTTGCGTCGCTCAATGGAGGTGTCGAAAGCAATCTCCGTCGGGTTCATCGCCCTTGGCCGTATCGCAACAGACGCATCAATAACGGCTTTGCTGGAATGACAGCGAGTTGCAGATGCATGCCCAGACGCCACAAAAACCTCAACTCCCTCGACTCGACATGTGAGCACATATCTCAAAAGCCAAAGAAGGCGAGATGGGCTTGGACAGCTTGGTGTTGGGTCAAGCCCCGTATGGAAAATATGGGGAGATCAGCAGACGGCAAGTTCAGCTTGCCGTGGCATATGCCCACAAACTATTACACTATGTACCTTGAACTTGGCACAGTGGTTCTGCCGTCATCGCCATAACAATTTCGTTTTACAGACCTCATTTCGGACGCTGTTCCATCGTCGCAATGGGAAAGACAGACGTAGTGCCATCGTTCAAATGCCCTTCGCTTATAGCGCTACATAGTTATGCACCATCCTCCGCTTCAAATATGGGGATTCTTTAACAAGAAAATAAAGCAGTCTAGAACGCGCAGAGCCTTCATTGATTGGCCTATGTTGCATTTAATTCTCGCAGGCACATCCACCGTCGCAATCCAACTTCAGTTGGCGTTGATGAGTGGCTGTCGCGATGGGGCATCCAAGCCGAACCCGGTCGTTCGCGAACGTGTGTCGCACTCGACATAGGGACGATAAAATGGTTGCATCAAAAACCAGGGGGGGTGAATGACTTAAGTGACCCATGGCAACGTAAAGATCAGCCAATAAATAACCCCTTGATGGTTTCAACGACGCGACGGCCAAAAGAAATTGAATCCAAAGAAATATCTAACGACTACAGAAGACAAAAGTAAATGTCCCTAGCAAGGCTCGAACTTGCGACCTTTGGATATCCCGACCTTATTATGGCAGGGTCATATGAATGAATATGAGACCAACGCTCTACCGACTGAGCCATAGAGACGCTATTGACGGTTGCAGGAAACTAAAGCAATAAGTAGGGCAGCATGTGGGGCAGCTCAGGCATCCAGCGGTTTTGGCTGCCCGCGTCAAACTGCGAATTTGAACCTGAAACGGACGTCCTCCGTATAATGTGTAAACTAGAGAACTAGGAGTCCATGCCCGCCCTATCACTGGGGTCTCAGAAACCCATCTATGTTGCTTTACGCTATTTAGTCACTTGGTCACTCGGTCACTGGCCCTCATAAGCTCCAGACCTTGTTTCATAACAATGCTATCGCCCTCGCTGGGGCAGCAACTCAAAAGACTGTAGCAAAGACCATTAGGTGGATCTACTCTGGAGAAAACCGCACCCCGTAAATGAATGACACAGCCCTACGCTGCATATCTGTAAATTAAGCAGACACCAATCCCTACCGGTGAGAGCTTGGACTATGAGAATGAGGGTTAATACATTTACGACCAATTACATAACGTAGTTGTTGTTGCTCACTGCGTTCAGAACCACAAAATTGTTACGACCAATAGTTTGCGCTTTGTTTGCCGCCTATGATTGCTCAAATGACAAGGTCCCTCGTCAAAAGCGTTGCCGGAGTTGGAGTACCTCAACAACACCGTTAAGTTCAACCCGGTCAGTATAGCCATACTCACCCTCATCAGTATCCAGAAACCTCACACTGAACGCCATGAACGCGAAGCTTGAAACCGAATTCGAAGTCGCTACAGTCGTTAAACTCCGATCCAGTGCAACCTCCCCCCGCGTCTCGGTGAAGAGACTCGACCTCGCTTCTATTAAGATCAAGATGCCATCATAGAGTGAGCTTTGACCCAGAGGTTCAGAACTATACTAAAAATCATGATTCAATTTAACAACTCCTTGTAGACATCGTTTCTGCTTTGCCTTATCTACCTATTATACCTGATGCTTGAGGCATCATTAAAGAGTTCATCGGGGGATCAGAGTAGCAGAATGGCCTTGGGGAACTTAACAGCTCTGTTGCTCAACGCTACTACCTGTCCGTGGCTTCTGGCTTTTGACTGTAGACCACATGACTTTTCCCCATCGACTGTCAGCCGTTGTCTAGGGCATGGAACAGGTAAGCAACGCAAACAAAGACTGCGGTACTCACAAATCATACTTGGCGTGGAACGCCCCAGACTTCAGCTCGCCATGAACCGTTGCAAGTAGAGCCAGTACCTCTGTCCTTGTCCATCCAAATATTCTACAGAAAATCCGGAAGGTAAATGCCTCCAATCCATTCCAGATCTGGATCAGGTTACACATGCCGATATCTTTCTAAAGTCAAATCGATAAGTTCTCACCAGGAGCTTTCAACATCATCAATCTCGAATTTGACGTTAGGTGGAACCCTATGAGCTGTTGGCGTTAGATCCTTGACTGAGTGGGTCATGAAGATGGGCAATATCAAATTAGTTGGTTGGCACTCAAGTCATTGCCGATGATCTATCCAAGCTCTTAGCTCAGTCCTAAAATGGTACCGAATGCGATAAGTTCTGTCTGGTTGTCCATACCTCTAAATTGGGGAAAGTTATCCCACTTCGATGGCCCTTAAAACCGTTAGCAACCGAATATGCAAGCGGAAGTAGGTGCCGTTCAAATACCGGTGCCAGTACCAATGTCAAGGATCCGTTAATTTTGTCCTCCTCGACTGGAGCCAGAAGCAGCTTCCTACCGATTGTCTCCAATATCAGCATGTGATGGAAATCAAGCCGATTCTGTTCACTCTGTTAAGTAGCGAGTGAGTGGTCAATAGTCTAGCTCCGTAGAAGCGTCAGGCTAATAAGTCACCTCATCATTCGGGCCGTAGTAGGCTGCTTCTTTGTCAGTCGTACATCCTAGGTGCAGCAAAGACTCTGTCTTCAAGTGTTGTCGACTGTTCTACTGAAAATGGTCGTCGATACCACGCCTTCAGAGCAGGGTGTAAGTACAAAGACGCCGTGTACGTTGAACTGGGTGGTCAGATTTATCTCAAAAGCCATAAACTGGGGATTCACAACTCACATTCGCTCGTCGATGTTGTACGCAGTGTCGGTCAGCTAGTGGACTGGTTAGAAATATTCGACAGCCAGGTCATGCTCGGAGCTACAGAAACCATTGGTGTCCTCAAACCTCAATCATATCCGGCTCGAATTCGGGTTCAGGCGGCCTTGCTCTCAATTCAGAGACTATTTCTGGCTTCGAAGACGAACTCTGGCATGATTCCGGGGTTGAGGACTGAACAACGACCTGACATGCTCCAACAGCGATGTGTTATCAAGCCATCCATTTTAGCAGAGACGAAAAGATGCATAAACTTAGCCAGCCAAGGTTGCCCTCAGAGCCCAGAGGAATCCAAGACTGCTGCATTCCACCACCAACAGGAGATGTCAAGACAACATCTCCGCATGTACTGTGTACATGCGTGATTGAACTATTTACTGCCACGCTGGACAGCATTGGAAAGGATACACCTAAACACCATTCGCAACAGTTCACTTGCACCAAACACGAGACAACCTCTCGCGCAGTAGCACCTGCTGGATGAAAGGCTAATAAGGCTCAAAGCTAAGCTTCTCTTCCACAAGCACAGCACCATCAATCATTTAAGACCGCGACTGCACTTACGCGTTTTCACCGATTGTCGAAGGGAGAGCAAACTCTGCCATTCACATCTCTTTTCACGACACCTGCGCCACAACGGCTATTTTGCCCCTCCGTTGACCCTTTTGTTCCTATTGGAGGTGGCGTGGATAACTCCATTTCATCTCGTCCCAAGTCTTAGGCCCTGTGCTTTCTCTAGGAGATGCAAGGGCGTCACATGAAACGAGAGGGCATGCTCAAGCTTTTGGTTGCCACGAGCATGGGATGATTGAAGCCTCTCAACGCCACCCCCGCGCGTATCTTGCCCTGCTGCGAGATTGGGCATTCACCCTCTGCGTCTTGTGTTCCTGTGTTTCGTTCATCCACAGAATGCATATATGAACTGGTCGTTCGCCCGCTCAGCTCTGGCCTCCTACGTGGGCCGGCACCGTGCAGACGAGCATGAAAGAAACAGCCCCAAGCTTCCCAATATATTCTTGGAATACGGCTTATTGGCCTATCCGTCTCATATCATTGCATTCTAAAGTTCGCCATCTTGGACAGCCCTCGCGAGGCGAGACTTCCGTGGCTTCTTCCCGCATTTGCAAGTGCAGCGCCATCCCAGCTTCTACGGTATGCAGTGTGGGGGAATCCTTGATGGCCACCTCTCAGTAAAATGTGCTTTGGCGAGAAGGGTATATATCATGCTCGCGAGCTCTGCTCGAACCGAAATCCACTTACTCTCCGTCAGATTGACAGAACTATCAAGTCAACGCTCGAAACGATTACCCCCTGTTGCCCATATCTAGCACCGTCAACCACTTACACCAGAGACAACACCACACCCATCACCCTTGAACGAGCCATCATGACCTTCAGGCACAAACGCAAGCCTGCGGCCCAAGAGCCAGAATCCCAATCCATCCGCTCCTCCCCAGACTCGTCTTCATCCTCTTCTTCAGCAGGCCGTTCAACCCTCTCCCGCCGCCTCTCTCTCTCCCGCACTCTCTCCTCCTTGCGTCCCAAACCAGCCAACCCCAACGATCCCCCGCCATCCAATCCCCCGGCCGCGGCATCGGCGCCCACGTCCACAAGATCACAACCACCGTCGGAATCCCCTTCAACAAAGCCGCAAACCTCGTCGGCGCAGAGGGATGGTTCCCGCAAACTATGCCCCGCGAGTGCGCCAAAGCCGCTCGCATTCTCCAGTCCTTCACCGACCAGCCCCTCGGCACCACAGAACCGGCTCCCGCCCACGGGCGCAACGAACCCTTCCATCCCCTCGGGATCACCCGCCGCTCCATCGTCGAGATCCCCCACCAAGTCCTCGCCCACTGCGCCGGTCTCGCCATCTTCAACACCCTTCGCGCGGGGGCTTACATGGGCTCCCTCGCCGCCGGCTCCGGTCTCGTCGTCGCCCGCCGTCCGGACGGAACCTGGTCCCCTCCGTCGTCCTTCGTCGTCTCTACGCTGGGTGCGGGTTTCATGTTCGGTCTCGATATCTACGACTGCGTCCTGGTCCTCAACACCGCCGCCCAGGTCGCGGCCTTTGCGCACCCGCGCGTGTCGCTCGGCGCCGAGACCTCCGTGGCCATTGGCCCCGTGGGTACGGGCGGGGCCGTGGAGGCGGCAGTGTCGAGGACTTCGAGGTCGATGTATAGCTACATGAAGTCCCGCGGTCTGTGGGCAGGTGTGCAGGTCGACGGCACCATCATCCTCGCGAGGCAGGACTGTAACGGGGTGGCGTATAATGATCGCAAGATCTCGGCGCGGCAAATCTTGCAGACGCAGGCTGAGTGGCCCGAGGGGTCGTTGCCGCTGTGGCAGACGCTGATTGCGCTCGAAGGGCGCTATACGATGGATCCGGATATTGCGAGGGAGTTGGCAATGATGGGGCCGCCGGGGGATTTAACGCCACCGTTAGAGGAGGACGAAGAGGATGATCCTGCGCCGGCGTATACGCCTCGTGTTGCTCCGCAGATACGGCCGAATTACGGCGGTGAGGAGGGTGTTACGGATGGGAACAAGAATGGCGAGGGGCCAATTCTGGAAGACAAGGGGAGGCTTCACCGGACGGGCTAAGTCAACGTCCACATATCTATGTAATGGATTAATTTGAAAAGCGTCAAAGGTTTGTTCCCGGGTTCTGCATTGCTCTGGAATCTGGCTAGGCGCAATGGACTTTACTCGAAGTATGAAAGCGCAGGTAGACAGACAGACCGTCCAACTGATCTCCCGCTCCACAACATCACACCATGAAATGTAGTTCCTACCCATCACTCTCAAATCTCCAATCCATGAGGTCCGGTTCCAGTGCGGGGAACCCCAAACCCAAGCTTCGGAACTTCGCCTCGTTGGCCAGGGGTTTCCTTGAATATCTCCAGCCGCAGATGCCAGGATACCTTCTCTTTGGCGAGGGCTAGATCCGGACCCAGCCGAGGCTGGATGCTGACCAGTCTTCTTTGACGGTAAAGTTCATCTGGACGAACGCATCTGCGTCTTCTATTATTGATATGATGCCGCCCTGCGAGCTATTCCATCGTCAAGACAACGGCATCCTTCCTTGACAGATGCGGGGGTAAGGGAGCCTTACTAAGGGACGTTTCCGTTACCATCGATACGGACTGCCAGCATGTTCCAAGTGCCCGGCGTCTGTCGGCAATCGACATAAAGTTGGAGTTGCTTTCTCAACGCTTAATTTAGTAGCAGTTGTTGGTACTTGTAAGTTCAAGGACATGTTGGCCGGGCCCTTTTTGGAGCTTTTACTTGAAAACAAACTCTTGCATCATCCTTCATCGGCCGGTCTTGTACAGTAATCATACATACACACACACACACACACACACACACACACACACACGAGCACGTGCAACCGACCAAGGTCAATGTCGTTAATCAATGCCAAGTCAACGTCAAGGCTTGCCTTGCCATTATCTATCGTAGCCCCGTCTAGCCCTAGCCCCGTACAGTCGTCATACACTAACTACAAGTACAAGCCCTCAGGCTCGCTCTCCTGCTTGGTGCGCAGGACTCTCTCTCTGGCAGACCGGAAGTCGGCCATCTGCACACGCATACGGCGTTCACGGAGGGCCAACAGACCGGCCTCGGAGCAGATGGCCTTGATGTCGGCACCAGAGAGGTCGTCCTTCTGCGATATGAACTCCTCGAGGTCGACGTCGTCATTGAGCGACATCTTGGATGTGTGGAGAGTGAAGATCTTGCGCTTGGTGTTCTGATCGGGGTTCTCGAAGAGAATCTTTCGGTCGATACGGCCGGGACGGATCAGAGCGGGGTCAAGCGTTTCGATCTTGTTGGTGGCCATGATGACCTTGACGTCACCGCGGTCATCGAAACCGTCGAGCTGGTTGAGTAGCTCCAGCATGGTTCGCTGGACTTCACGCTCACCGCCGGAGGTCGAGTCGTAACGCTTCGTGCCAATAGCATCGATTTCGTCGATGAAGACGATCGAGGGGGCGTTCTCGCCGGCGACCTGGGGTTGTCAGTGATGAACTAATATGGCAAGGGAATGAACATACCTGGAACAGCTGACGGACAAGACGGGGTCCGTCACCGAGGTACTTCTGGATAAGCTCACTTCCCACTATACGCAGGAAAGTGGCAGAGGTCTGGTTGGCGACGGCCTTGGCGAGCAGCGTCTTTCCGGTACCGGGAGCGCCGTAAAGGATGACACCCTTGGGCGGCTTGATACCCATCTCCTCGTACAGCTCGGGATGCAGCAGAGGCAGCTCAACCGACTCTCTGACTTCCTGGATCTGCTGCTCCAAACCACCAATATCGGCGTAGGACTCCGTCGGTGCCTTGTCCAGCTTCATTACACTGACAAGCGGGTCGGCATCGTCAGTCAGGACACCGACAATACTGACACTCTTGTGGTGTAGCAGAACGCTGGCGCCGGGCTCTAGCAGGTCCTTGTCGACGAAGCTCATGATGCTGACGTAGTACTCAGGACCCGTGGTGCTACTGACGATTGCATGGTCATCATCAATCATTTCCTCCAACGTGCCGACACCCATGGGGCTACCACGCATATCGTCGACACGGCCACGCTCATCGGCCATGCGGTCGACATCGCCCTCGGGACCGATGGCAGCACCTTCCTTCGCGGCCTTGGCCCGACGAAGTCGCTCCTGGTTTTCGACGTACTCCTCCTCGAGAATCAAGTGATCGTGGATTCGCTGCATTCGTAATAGGCGGAGTTTGCATCGGCTGGTGGGGAAGACGGCGGGGAGCTTCGCAGCGGCGCTGGTGCCGGCCGCCTTTCTCTTCTTGCGGCCGACTCTGGTGGTAGGACGTGGGGGAGGCTCGTACTTGGGCTTCTCCTTCTGCATCGCCAATTAGCTCGTGAACACTTGTTTTCCGATTCGATACGGCATACCTTCTTATCCTTCTCGTCCTTTCCATCGCCTCCGCCACCCATTCCTGACTGGTTTTGACCCTGTGTAGCTGTTAGATCGAGGTTACGTCGTTTCGGACAGCGGTGCGTACCATCTTGCCACGGGGAGCTCCTGGAGCCCACTAAGACTGTGAAGATGGCTTCTGTGTGTCGATGGTGGAAAAAAGCAGGTAAAGCTCTGATTCGGTGGGCTGTCGAGGTGTCGTTAATGAGCTTGTGATGATGAGGAGGGTAGGTGGATTCCGGAGATGGAGGTGGAAGCGCAGGGGAGCAAGGCAAGGCTGCTGCTGCTTGCGTAGGTAATCACAGTACGGCACGCCTGAGCACAGGGCACTCGACTGCTGCAGGCGGCAGAGAAACGCGACGCTCGCCGGGTCTAGGCCGGATTTGGCAAAACTAGTCTTCCCAGTCACGTGCACCAACCCATAGCTGGGTCATTCTCATCTTGCTGAGTCAGCAGTATCTTCTTCTGCTCTCGGACCTCGGCGATGCACAGGTGCAAGCGACAGAAGTCTCAAGACCTAATAATAACGAAAGGCCAAGGCTGTACTTGATTCCGCATTGCCTTCCTAAATACACATACCTTTTCCTTTCATCAAATGCAATGAGTGTACTAGAGAAAGCAATAATATGCGTCTGAATGATAGGGGTTGTCGATATCAGGCACATTCAGTAAATTAGGTCGCCCATATGTCACAAGGAAAATAAGCAGGTGTGCACTCTAGAATGTGTTATACTTAGATTTATTTTGAACTTCTTTATTTCAGTAAACCGACTCTTGTGTGATCCATTGCAGCTGTAACTATCCGAGTCCAAGACTTTTACAAATGAGTAGTCTTGTGTAGTCCTCAACTGAGACGATCCTAGGATGAAGTTTCGTTCTGGCTATAATTATCTATTGAGAGTTCTCTAAAAAAGTTCCTCTGGTGAGGTTTGTCTGCTGAATCGTCCCAAGATAGGCTTAGGACTGCAGCAAGTTCAAACGATTCTGAAATTAGCACCTGTTCATGGCAGGGTAGATGACAAAATAACTCAGTTAAACAGCTACCTGTACGGTTACTTCATCTTCGCATTATCCTTGCGTTACAAAGAACTTTGATTATAAACAACGGGTTGCTCGTTATTACGCGTATCCTGGGAGCCGTTGCGACTTCGTCATCCTGATGCCAGGTCCTTTTGAACCAAAGAAGCTTTTTTTTATCAATAATATTGTGCTGTATCTAGGAGACTCAGTTGATTCCGACTGGGAAACATTACAAAGCCGCTGTATGACGAGTGTGAAAATGTCCAAACCAAGGGTGTTTTCAGGCATGGCGCAAGAGTTACAGTACTATTGCAATGACAGCAACATTAGCCAGAGCGGTTTACTGCAATATGGTCACAGGTTGGAAAATACCTGGTTGCTAGTTGAGCGTTTCTTTGTTCCCGTAATGTTATAAGCTTGGCCTGCTAAAGCCATATTGTTGACTCGAACTCTATCTTAGTTGCACTCTCGACTTCACTGATCTATTAAAAGGATACTGGACTGAAGGAAGGACTCAGAGTGAGTTGTGTCGATAATGAGCAAAAAGAGGTATACCATGATAAGTGTGAAGTAGGAACTGCTAGCCGATCCCTCCATTCAACTTTGAAAGGACCGTTGTCCTGAGCTGGTTCTGTAACTCAAACATGCAAAAAAGGTAAAGTTTACCGCTGTTTGATCGCGCCTTTCACGTCTGTGTAAGTGAGGGACTCGGCAACGCCGAGAGCCATGGCGCATTCCTCGGAATCAGTCCCAAGGCTTTCTCAGCGAACTCCAGCCCCTCTTTCCTCCAGGTTGTGGGTTGTCTTCATAGCAGGTCTGCTGTCTCCCGAGCCCGAGAGCACATGAGTGTATGGCCTAGATGTGTCCACTGGTGCAGCAGCTGCCGGGAGGTTGACTTTGACATGCCCGATGACATTCCCCGTTAGGCACTTTTTGCGCCGTCGCAACCCCGCCTTGCCCGCCCTGCCTGCAGCTGTCCACCAGCCTTAGGCCAATGAAAGCCCCTGTGTCTGCCCCTTCCAGGCGGCCCTGACAATCCAAGGGCACTAAACTAGCGGCTTAGCACGGACATTCCAGCATCATCTTTCTTTCTGAGGGGAGGGGCACGTCCACAGTGTTCGGCTCGTCCCCTGCGGCCAGAACCTCAAACTCCCGACCCGAACAGCCCCTCGCCCACGCAACTTTGTCCTGCATTCCACCGTACCTGGCGAACACAGCGACACAACATATTCTTCCCAGACCACGATTCCAGTCCAAAGACAAGGCAATACTTGCCGGGCTTCATACTTCACCAACGCCCCGCTCCGACGTACACGTACAAGCCTAACGAACCCGAGAAACACCGGCACGATGGCGACCCCCAAAGAGAGACGCATTGCCAAGGAGCTCATGGACATCCGCGCAGACAAGGACAACTCTGGCGTCTTCGCGTACCCGATCGACGAGTCCAACCTCCTCCACCTCAAGGGGTCTTTTCCCGCTCCTCCCGACACTCCCTATGCCGGGGGACAGTACGAAGTCGACATCAAGATCCCCGATAACTACCCTTTCAAGTCCCCCATCATCAAGTTCGACACCAAGATCTGGCACCCCAATGTCAGCAGTCAAACCGTATGTTTCCCCCCCCCACAGGCTTGCACCTCCACCGCCAACCGTTATGCACTCTCGTCTCTTGATATTCTCGATGCTGACTGAGACAGGGTGCCATTTGCCTCGACACTCTGGGCAGTGGCTGGTCTCCCGTGCAGACCATCAAGACTGCCCTCCTCTCCCTCCGCATGCTGCTCGAGTTCCCGAACCCAAAAGACCCCCAAGATGCCGAAGTCGCCAAGATGATGATTGAGAACCCCGAGGGCTTCGCAAAGAAGGCGCACGAATGGGCTGTCAAGCACGCTGGTGCCCCGCCTAGAGATTTCGACACCACCAAGTGGAAGAAGGAATCTTCAGCCGAGGCCAAGGCCAACGACGAGAGCAGGTGCGTTTATAACGGCCTGCTAGATACATGCAGTGTGCGGTGATCTAGTATGAAGGGCATGGGCTGACAGAGTCACAGGTACATGGGTTACAACAAGGAGCTGGTCGACCGCTTTGTTAACATGGGCTTCGAGGTTGATGCTGTAGTTGACGCCTTTGTCTTTGTAGGCATTGACCGCAACAACGGCGTGGATTACGAATTGGAGGAGGCGTACATGGGAGACATCACTGCCCGCCTCCTGGGCGAGCAGTAATGCGAATGTCCAACACCATGGTACCCAACGACCAGAATGCCACTATCCAACTACAGTCATTGGTAACATTCGATCTGAAAGGGGTCATGGGAAAGCAGTCACGAAAACACCACATCATGAGATAACAGACGACATTGCATCGGACAAGGAGTTGGTTTTATATCTAGAAGGGGGCTTACGGAGGATTCTGACTTTTTTCTTTTCTTCTCTTTCAGCGGCCGTGCAGTGACACACAGGCTGCGACGTGGCGGCAGAGTGCGGAACTTGAAGACAGCTCCAGAAAACGCCTGCTCTTCAACGTCTGGCCGCTCGCGAGAGTATCAGCGTTGACTGCAAAGTTTCGATGGTTCAGCTGGGGTTAGGTGGTAATAGGGATGGTTCAGGCTTGGAAGAACATGGAATTTCGATCGTCTGGGCTTAGTGCCTAGGGCAATCCTGCATCAAGGACACGGCGTTGCGGGCACAGGAGAGAGTTGCGTCCATTGGCTCTGATTCTTTGAAATCGATTTTCGTATTCCGACGATTGTGTAAGATACACAGGTAGCACTTTTTTTTCTCCGTTTCGTCTTGCGCACATGAGTAGGTAGCACCAACTCAAAAATGGCAGCGACGCAGTTACATCTCTAGCAGTATCGCATTGCATCGCATCCTTTCCTCCGGCCTCTGACCCCCATATTTTCTGGGCCGCGGCCGCTTCCCCTCGGGGTTCGGAGACGGGACCCTTGCAGTTCTTGCTCGGGTGTGGATGGGGAGTCGTACGACGGCAGGGCCCTACATGCCGAGATGGCGCGAAGGGCAACGAATGAGAAGCAGGAAAGCGGGTAGCGAGCGGGTTTGCATGCGGTAAAGTGTTTAAAAGCTGGAGGATTCCAGATACAAGACGATACAGGGGAAGATGGTCCTTTCTTTTCGATATAAGAGGGCCTTCAATCTTTCCACCCTTGTTTGCCTTGCCCTGGTGTCCTTTGCCCAACCCTCCAGTCTATATCAAGTTGTTATTGGGCCAACATGTTTCAAAAACACACAACGCAACTCGCACGATGCAAAGGGGAAAACCGCCTCGTTGATCCTCCCACGCCGAGAAACAATTGTCCCCAATTTTCCGGCGGCGACGACGCTTTCAACACACAAAAGTCTCTTCTTTAACATGTTACATACACAGCTGATTCCTCCTCTTCACACGCGCATATATATGCGCGGCCGGGGTTTCGAGAGAGAGGAAACGGGCTTTACAAGAGGTCGCGGCGGACGAACTCGTCGTACAGGGCCTTGCCGAGGCCAGCGGGGGAGGGCTCGACGATGACGCCGGCGGCCTGGAGGGCGGAGATCTTGGAGTCGGCACCGCCCTTGCCGCCGGAGACGATGGCACCAGCGTGACCCATGCGGCGGCCGGGAGGGGCAGAGATACCAGCGATGAAGGAGACAACGGGCTTGCCACCGTTAACAGTGTTGTTGGCGCGGAGGAAGTCGGCAGCGTCCTCCTCGGCGGAACCACCAATCTCGCCGATCATGATGATACCGTCCGTCTCCTCGTCCTTGAGGAAAACGTTGAGGCAGTCGATAAAGTTGGTGCCGCTGAAGGGGTCGCCGCCGATACCGACGACGAGAGACTGGCCGAGGCCGGCCTGGGTGGTCTGGTTGACGGCCTCGTAGGTGAGGGTGCCGGAGCGGGAGACGATGCCGATGCGGCCGCGCTTGTGGATGAAGCCGGGCATGATGCCGATCTTGCACTGGCCGGGGGCGATGATACCGGGGCAGTTGGGGCCGACGAGACGGGTCTTGGATTGCGTCTTCAGCATGTTGGTGATGCGGACCATGTCTGGGGTTTTGGTGAGTACTTGAAGCTCCAAGGATCTCATCATCGCTGGGGAGGCATGGACGGCCTACCATGCTGGGGGATACCCTCAGTAATGCAGACGACGAGGGGGATCTCGGCGGCGATGGCCTCTTCGATACCGGCGGCAGCCAGAGGGGGGCTATTGTTTCGTGGTCAACATCCTACTCAGTGATTGATTCCATATCGTAATGACGTACGGGACGAAGATGGCGGTGGCATCGGCGCCAGTCTCCTTGACGGCCTCGCTAACGTTGCCGAAGACAGGGAGACCCAGGTGCTCCTGGCCAGCCTTCTTGGGGTTCGTTCCACCGACAACCTTGGTGCCTATACGCCCATTGATATATCAGTCTCGGAATGCTTCCAACGTCCGTGTGTGCGTGGGGGCGCGCGCGCAGCAATTAGCTACGCAATTGCCTCGGAGTTATCATCGCGTACCGTAGTCGATGGCCTGTTGCGCATGGAAACTGGTTTGCGGAGAGAACGTCAGCTAAAATAGCTCTATTGACACAGCTCGCGCGACTGTGATAACAGATATCGCTAGATGCCAGGCCCGAAACAGGGGGTTTTGGTTCGGCCCTCGGTCGTCGGAGGAAGATAACACCACTTACGTTCCCTGCCTGCCAGTGAAGCCCTGGAAGAGCACCTTGGTCTCGGAGTTGATGCGCAGATTGTCGACGGTCTTGGAGTAAGGACCGGCCTGGGAGACGCTGTATGCGCGCTTCGCGGCCTGGTTGAGCAGCTTGCCTGCCGGCCGCATCTGTCTCAGGGACTGCATCTTGGCGATATATGTGTGGTGTTGTGGTTGTTATGAGGAAAGCGCAGCTTCGAAAAGAGTAGCGCCAATTAAGGAGAGGGAGGGTATAATCCGAGGAGGGAGGTTCGTTGGAGGAGAGGAGGATGCGGCTATCGTGGAAAAAAGAAGACAGCTGCTGCAAGCAATTCACGTCACTTTCCGAAAAGAAGGGTCGGACTGAACTGGAAAGAGACACACAGCAAAACTTGAACCGAGCTCTCTGCGAGACAACCGGGTCTGCAGCGCGAGCCACGAGGAGCCACGGGGGCCGGCAGCCCGGGAAAACCCGCGCCAGTCGGTCGCGCAGATGATCCGGCCGGACCAATTGAGGCCGCGGCAATCAGCACGGGCGACAGCTACAACAGCACCCCCCCTCCAGAGCTTCGTGCATGCAAGTCTGGCGTGTGGCGTCGCCAAAATGTCAAAGTGTGGCTGATTACCCCACCATCCAGCAACATTGCACTCGATGGTGCCTCCAAAATTTCCAAGTCAAGAAAACGACGGTCAATTCGAACTGTGACTCTTTTTCGACGACCTGACGAGACGTGGGCGAAAATTATAGCAGAAAAGTGACTCAACTCGACTTGAATTGAAGGACCCCCGAAACCCCTAGCACGAACTCCCGCCGGCCGTACGGCGCATTCCCCAGCCGAGATGGCCACCACCACCGCCACCATCACCAAGACGCGGGCCAAGAACGACAACTTGCCGCCCGAGAACGAGCGCTTTCTGCGATGCTGTGCGGATATTGCAAACGCCCTGATCGAAGACCATGAAGCCGTTAGAGACCCCAAGAATCCGCACAAGGACCTCAACCTCAACGCCCTGCGCAACAAGTTCTCGAGGAAGCACAAGCTGGCCAACATACCACCATTGACTGCGATTATCGCGGCGATCCCCGAGCACTACAAGAAATACATTTTGCCGAAGCTAATTGCTAAGCCGATTCGTATGTTCTTCGTCCAAAGTTTTGGGATTCCGCAAAAGTCTGACTAGCTGCGTAGGAACATCGTCAGGTATCGCAGTGGTGGCTGTCATGTGCAAACCCCACAGATGCCCGCATATTGCTTACACTGGTAACATTTGCGTCTACTGCCCCGGCGGACCCGATTCCGACTTCGAGTACAGCACCCAGTCCTACACTGGATATGAACCAACGTCGATGCGAGCGATTCGAGCACGCTATGACCCTTTCGAGCAGGCCCGCGGTCGTGTTGACCAGCTCAAGTCCTTGGGCCACTCTGTCGACAAGGTTGAGTACATTATCATGGGTGGTACCTTTATGTCACTGCCCGTGCCGTACAGGGAGGACTTCATTGCCCAACTACATAATGCACTCAGTGGATATCAGACGTCGAACGTCGACGAGGCCGTGGAAGCTAGCGAGATGAGCAACATCAAGTGCGTCGGAATCACTATCGAAACGAGACCGGATTACTGCTGGCAGCCACACCTGACGGACATGCTGCGGTACGGCTGCACGAGATTGGAAATTGGGGTGCAGTCACTCTACGAAGACGTTGCGAGAGACACGAACCGCGGACATACCGTCGCTGCCGTCGCCGAGACGTTCTGCCTGGCCAAGGATGCCGGATTCAAGGTCGTCAGCCACATGATGCCTGACCTGCCCAACGTGGGCATGGAGAGAGATCTAGATCAGTTCCGAGAGTACTTTGAGAACCCCGCGTTCCGTACCGACGGGCTCAAAATATACCCAACGCTCGTCATCAGAGGTACTGGCTTGTACGAGCTGTGGCGAACGGGTCGTTACCAGAACTACACACCAAACGGCCTTATTGACCTTGTCGCTAGAATATTGGCGTTGATCCCGCCATGGACCCGTATCTACCGTGTCCAGAGAGATATCCCCATGCCTCTGGTCACGTCGGGTGTGGAGAACGGTAACTTGCGGGAGCTGGCGTTGGCGAGAATGAAGGACTTCGGCACGACGTGCCGAGATGTGCGGACACGCGAGGTCGGCGTGAACGAAGTGAAGAACAAGATCCGGCCCAATCAAATCGAGCTCGTCAGACGAGACTACACGGCCAACGGCGGATGGGAAACATTCCTGGCATACGAGGACCCGAAGCAGGATATCCTTGTTGCTTTGCTCCGTTTGCGCAAGTGCACTGAAAAGTACACCTACCGTGAGGAGCTTGTCGGACAGCCGACCAGTCTGGTGAGAGAGCTGCACGTGTACGGTACCGCGGTGCCAGTACATGCTCGAGACCCGAAGAAGTTCCAGCACCAGGGGTTCGGCACCCTCCTCATGGAGGAGGCGGAGAGAATCGCGAGGGACGAGCACGGCAGTGAGAAGATTAGTGTCATTTCTGGTGTAGGTGTGAGGAGTTACTACGCCAAACTCGGATACTGGCTCGACGGGCCGTACATGAGCAAGTGGCTCGATGGCCGGCCCGGACCTGACGAGGCTACCTGAACATGTCCTAGGGACCTTTGATGATTCGGCGGACGCGAATGCATGACCACGAAGAACGTAGTGTTGTTCGAAACCAGACGCGCCCGGCATCAGAGACGAGATTTGTCTCTGGTTAATGGTTGGGTAACACTGCAAGCTTCGGAGCCCGGCTTCCCAAAGCTGCGAAGCCGACGTGTCAGTCATGCGACGCAGCCTCGAGGCGGATGTGGGGGCAACAAGAAGGTCCACGGTTCTATGGACACTTGAGCAATCCAGGGTCTCACTTCCCAGCTGCAGTCGCCAACTTCTCCTCCCATGCGAGAAGGCATTCAAGGGCCCCCGGTCCCGCGTTGGCTTCAAGGGCGGACCATTGGTGCTTTGACATGGGCTTGAGCACATAGTTAGACACCGTAGCCTTCTCACGCTCTTCTGGCCGCCCAATACCGATGCATATCCTCGCCCACTCCGATCCCGGGTACTCTGCTTGGCGAAGACACGCGTTGACGCTCTTTACTCCGTTGTGACCTCTGTGACTGCTCTTCCACTTTCTCGTCTTGACGAAACCCAACTCCTCCTCCAGGTCGTCATGGACGAGAATAAGACTGAGATCTGCCGGGTCACGCGCGCCGAGTGTCTCCTTCCACGCCTTGGCGACCCATTTACCCGAGACGTTCATGATGGCGGGACTTTGGATCATTGCGTACTTGGGGCCGATCGACGCCAAACATGAGCTGCCGCCGAAGCGGCCCCTGTGAAAAGCTGGCTGGGAGGGGCCCAGGAGTTTCTGGAGATGATTAAGGGCATGGTGACCAGCGGAATGAAGTGTATTGTGGTATGGCTCGGGGTTCCCCAGGCTGATTAGCAGGAAGCGAGGGGCGAACATCTTTGCTGATAGTTCAGATGAGCTGGTGGTGGAAATGGTATAAGTTGAGTGCGAAATTTGAAACCGGGGCGTTTTAAAGAAGCTTATAGGGATGGGAAACAATGATTGGAGACTTTGTTTGGGTGATGTGCATATTTCAGATATTGGTATAGATGCGGGAGTGAGGTCAAATGCACGACTGCGAAATTGGCAAAACGGCATTTACGCCCTCCGAAGGCTGCCTGCAGTGCTGCGCCACAGACTTGCCGACGCTAAGACCGACTAGCACCGACAGGGAAGCGTGGCGCATGCTGAGCCTCTGTCGCTGACGTCGGTTTCCGCTGCCGGGCGCTGCTCGTTGGGTTTCCCCGGCCTGCATTGGTGAGTGATACGTCCGCGCAATCAAAACCTCCCCGGACGCATTTCCTTTCTTTCCCTTTAACCTTTGGACGACGAAACGGCCTTCACACGAACGATACCCCGCGAACCACACACCGTGATCAACATACACACGCCGCTCGAGCACACTTTCCGACCACAGAGTTTTTATTTTATTTTGTTTCCTCCACACGAATACCGAGAGACACCAGAATTAGGCCAAGATGTCGTGGGCAGGTGCGACTCACTCCTTTGGGCGACCCCTCATTGCTCGGCGCAAGCTGGGCGAGGAAAACTAGCCTGGACTGGACTGATGGAACGACTGCAGGCTTCAAAAAAAATGTCAACCGCGCGACGACGCAGGTGATGATGAAGACGGGTGAGCCCCTTTCCTGCCCAGCCCGTGGCCATAATACGAGATTCTGATCTTGGCAGGTCATGTGGAGAAGACCAACGATCGCGACTACGAGGTTGAGGAGAGGTGGGCAACAACACCCCGGCTGAGGATCCACGATGACACCGTATACTGAGACTTTTTTTCTGGCAGACGATTCAGAACCATGGAGACTGCTTCGTTACGGTTGCAGAAGGAGGCGAAGGGATACTTGGACTCACTGCGAGGTGTGTTTGCGGCGGTGGTCCGTTCCTCGACCGATGATGGCGGTGGGCTAACCTGGTTTTCCAAGCCATGACTGCTTCCCAGATGCGCATTGCCGAGACGATAGACGCTTTCTACGGAGACGCTGGAGCGAAGGACGGTGTGAGCAGAAGCTACAAGCAAGCCGTGGAGGACCTCGACGCGGAGACCATCAAAGCACTTGACGGCCCTTACCAGTAGGATGCATGCTACGATCTCGACCACGCACGACCAAACTGACTCTTGACGCAGACAAACCGTCCTCGAACCAATCTCCCGCTTCTGCGCATATTTCCCCGATGTTAACGAATGTCAGTACACCCAAGCAACTACCCCAAACCCCTGGCGCTGACCCCGCCATCTAGGTATCAAGAAGCGTGGCCACAAGCTCCTCGACTACGACGCGCTGCGCGCCAAGGTCAAGAAGCTCGTCGAGAAGCCCGACAAGGACGTCACGAAGCTGCCGCGCGCCGAAAAGGAGATGGAGATGGCCAAGGTCGCCTACGAGCAGCTCAATGAGCAGCTGTCGACGGAGTTGCCGCAGCTCATTGACCTCCGCGTGCCGTACCTCGACCCCACCTTCGAGGCCCTCGTCAAGATCCAGCTGCGCTTCTGCGCCGAGGCGTACAGCCGTATGGCGCAGGTGCAGCAGTACCTCGACGCCGACACGCGAGAACAGTACGCGCAAGGCCAGTTGGACCAGCGGGTCGAGCAGGTGTTGCAGGAGATTCGGGAGCTCAGCATCAGCGGCACGGTATGAGCGAGGCATCCATTTATCCCTGTTCCTGGGATTGGGCCTCCACACGACACTATTGCGGTAATGGGCGGGGGGGTTTACGGGCATGGTCTAGGATGGGTCAGGCTTCGGGAGGTTGTAATAGAAAAAGGCCTCACCTAGACTTGCGAGTCACGACGGCGGGCTCTCGGAATATCACGAAGCCCCATGACGACTTTGCATCATTGTATGAAAACATGACTTCTTTTTATCTTCTTAATCTCAAGGGTATCATTTGGGTTTACCGTTGCTCTCTTTTCCGGAGCCCCCCCTATCTAATTGTTTCGTAAGGTTCGTGGTTGATGCAAACCAACGTCATGCCTCTCGTCACCGCATGATGCGCGCGCGCTTCAAAACGGACTACACTTGAGCAACAGCTTCGCCATCCAAGGTTGAGGTCCCGTCAGCTGCCGTCCCGTGGGCTGGTAGGCTCCCCCGTCTCGGTTCCTGTCCCTCCACACATCAGGGTCATCCGCAACGCCCCAGCTCTTCATAGCAACCGCCCGCTCCTTGGCCTCGGCATCAGAAACCACGGGCTCCTAGCCCTTGACCCCGTTCTGCGCGCCAAACAGGTCGCTCAGGCTCAGCCTCCTCCCGATGGCCTGCATCGCGGGGCCCAGCTCCTCGTGCTGGGCGGGGGCACCGGCGACGCCGGCGACAGCGTTCTGCTCCTCGGCGATGCGGACGTGCTTGAGCGTCTCGGTGATGAGGGCGGCGTTCATAACGCGCGTGTCGTCCTTGTCGGCGTGGATCCAGATGCCCATGACCTTGTTGCTCTCCTCCTCGCCGCGCAAGCGGAAAATGTAGATCTCGTCCACCACCTCGAAATCGGCCACACCCCCCAGGTCGAGGATCACGTTTTCAAGCCCGCGGCGGTTCAGCACGAAGATGCAGGCGCGCGGCGTCGCGGGGACGGCGCCGGGGGCCGGGTCCTGCATGCAGAGGAAGTAGGTACCCTCGATGCCCGTCTTGTCCCAGCCGGGCAGGGAGGGGTTGAAGGTGTAGACGACGGCGTTGGCGGCGATGGAAAGGGTGGAGTTGATGGAGGGGAGGTAGCGGCGCAGGACGGATAGGTTGAGGTCCGTGTTTGTGCGGTTGAAGAGGGCTGGGTTCGGGACGGGGACCGGGTGGGAGTCGACGTAGTGGGCAGCATCGGATTCGTAGTCGGATTGCACGGGACGGGGACCGTGGCCGGATGCAGAGGAGTGGCGGGCGTGCCCGCGTTTGCGGGGGGTCGGACGGGACATTTTGGGTTAGATGTGACGTGGCGTGTGGTGTGTGGTGATGGTGTTGATTGATAGAGGTCGGCCGGATCGCAAACGTGGCGACGAGGTGTGTGTTGGTCCTCTTTTCACT
Organism: Colletotrichum tofieldiae; assembly: GCA_022836555.1. NCBI lineage: Eukaryota > Fungi > Ascomycota > Sordariomycetes > Glomerellales > Glomerellaceae > Colletotrichum > Colletotrichum tofieldiae. Next base: position 2,579,076 of record BQXV01000010.1, read on the forward strand.
TGATTGACAACGGGAATCGGTGGAGTGCCTTGGGCGACTGTTCAGTGGAGAGTGAGGAGGTCGTCGTGGGTATGGAATTATGGTGTTGAGGTTTGGGAATGGAGTCGGGAGTTGGTGGTGCCAGGCTGAGGAGCAAGGTCGCACGCAACTCACTCGCTGTATAGGGTGGGCCCGAAACAGCCTTACCTTATCGCATCGCACCTTATCACAACAGGCTAGCCGCGGCTACCCCGCCAATCCCAGCGCTGTGGCAGTGCAGAATAGGTACGCGTGCAGAGGGGTCCCCTCCCCTGTCATTCCAAGTCAGAGGCATGGCGGCGGTGTCGGCGGTGTCGCCCGCGCTGCGACGTGATGTGATTGACGGCGACAGTGCAACCTTGAATCCCCAGGAGGCCCAGAGGCCCAGAGGGCGCATGTCACTGGTCCCGAGGGTGGATGAGAGCGATACTGGCTGAAGACCCCGTTCCGCCATCTTCGCGATCCAGCCCAGATCCCGGTGACAATCCTCCCCCCCCGCCTTTGTTTTTTTCTCATGCCTGTTTGAGAGGCTGCATCCACAGTACACTGGCTCTACCCTCAGACTTGTTCAACACGACTTGTTCAACACGACTTATTCAACCCTTATTCAGTGCCTCGTGTCGCCGCCCCACCGGTTTCTCCTTTCGCATCGTGTCGAGCTCCGGCTCGTCCGTACTATTTTGGGGGGGCCTGGTTTCATCCGTTTCTCCCTTTGCTGTACGACGCCTCTTCCGGCGGTCCCTTGGGATTTGCTGTCCCCCTTCCCGCATTACTGCTGCCATCCTAGTCCAAGACCTCACTGACGACGACTCGTAGCCACGCCGGAATTGCCAACATCATGCGCCGGGCGTCTCCGGACTGATCGACGACCACCACACCCAAGCCAAAGGGACCCAGAACGGCCTCTTGTCTCACCCCCCTCTTCTCCGCCGCTTGCCGCCTGCGGCGCTCAAAACCCCGAAGCTTCCTCCCCCCCCAAAGCTCAAACCCCTTGCCAACTCGACCTAGCAACAGCGCACTGCTGGGCTTCCTGCGATGTCGCTCTCCGAGACCATCCCCTCGACGACCTCAGACCCCGTCGACCTGACGTCGACGCCGCACTCTCTTGCCCGCGCCGTCTACGCCCGCCGCGCAGAGTACGTCCGCCCCCATCGGATCCGTGTGAAGATCGGAACATGGAACGTTGCGGCGTGTCCCGGCACCGACAAAGACCTTGCGAGCTGGTTCGTCGACGGATATGGCCTCGACACGACCCTTTCCAAGCTGGACGTGTCTGACCACGACACCGTCGAGACGAACCCTCCGCCCGCCACCAAAAAAGGATCGGACGACCAGGACCCCGATGCCTCCGTGCACCTGGTCGGGGGGGACAAGATCGGGCTATACGTGCTGGGCCTGCAGGAGATCGTCGACCTGAACATGGCGAGGGACTACATGAACCGCATGTCCTCTGACCCGGCGCCCATGAAAAAGTGGAAGGAAGCGCTGGAGGAGGCCATGCCGGAGGGCTACGACCTTGTCGCCGCCGAGCAAATGTCCGGCCTGCTGCTGCTGGCGTATGCTTCCCCAGAAGTCGCGCCGACCGTCAGCAACGTTAGCACCGTCTCGGTAGGGACGGGCCTGTTCGGGTATCTTGGGAACAAGGGCGCTGTGACGACGCGGATGCTCCTCGGCGAGACAACCCGCATGGTCTTTGTCAACTGCCACCTTGCTAGCGGCGCGGAGCAGACGTACTTGGACCGGAGGCTTTGGGACGTTGGCCAGATCATGACGCGAACCCAGTTTGACCCCATCAACCTGGCTGGGGAGAACGACGCGGAGGCGGAGAAGATTGGCGACGAGGATTTCGCTTTCTGGCTGGGTGACTTGAACTTCCGGGTCGATGGCTTGCCCGGAAACGATATTCGACGACTGCTTCTGCTGCATACCCGCGGAGAATACGACTTGGACAAAAAAGGGCGGAAAGTCATTGCGGGCGAGGAGGTTTTGGTGGTTAAGAGCTCCAAGAGAGTTGACAGCGACGACGACACGTCTACCATTGACACTACTCTGTCGTCGGAGCCCAGCTTTGATGATTCGGAAAGCTCCTTGCCAGACCCCGACGAGTTTTTGCCAGACCCGGGCGAAGACCCTGCCTCGTTACAAGCAACTCTGGACTCTCTCTTACCCCATGACCAGCTGCGACGGGTGATCAAGGAGAAGAAAGCCTTCCATGACGGATGGCGAGAAGGCCCAATCACGTTCTTGCCATCGTACAAGTACGACGTCGGCACTGTTAGTCTCTTTGACTCGAGCGAGAAGCAAAGAGCCCCGAGTTGGTGCGATCGCATCTTGTATCGAACGAGGAAGGACAGGGAGGAGCATGAGCAAAAGGTGAAGGATGCGGAGGAGGCGAAGAAGAAGGACGAGGAAATGACGGCGCGGGGTATCGACCACGCAACAGATGACGACGATGTCCTCTTCAGCTACGATCCTGACGCGGACGGCGAAGAGCCGCCAACGGGCGAGGCTGGGCTTGATTACGACGAATACGAAGAAGATGACAACGAGCCGGAGGAAGTCGTCACCAAAGAAGGATTCACGGACAGGATACAGCTCGACATCTACACCTCGCACCAACGGATCGTATCGTCAGACCATAAGCCTATCATCTCCATTTTTACCCTCGACTACGATGCGGTGGTGCCTGACCTAAAGGCCAAAGTTCATGCTGAGGTCGCAAAGGAGCTCGATCGGGCCGAGAATGAGGGACGACCGCTAATCACGCTCATTCTCGACAACCCGGCCATGCAAGCGAAGGACGAACATGAGTCCATTGGTCTCAGCGAGGCTGTCGACTTTGGCGACATTGGCTATCGCAGCAGGCACACCGCGAGCGTGACGATAGCAAATACCGGTCGAGTGCCGGCCAAGTTCGCTTTCGTCGAGAAGCCCACGATTGAGGAAGACCCGGATGCTTCCAGCCCGCCGGCTTGGCTAAGCTCGTCGTTTAAGCGGACAAGTGGCGAGGACAACGGCGAAGAGTCACTAGATCTCGGTAGCGAGGTGACGTTGGAACCGGGCGAAACCGTAAGCGGCGTTCTTGAGGTCTATGTCAGCGACATGTCTCACGTACGAGCTCTCAACGACGGCCGTGCATCACTAGAAGACATCCTCGTGCTTCGGGTGGAAGACGGCAGAGACCACTTTATCCCAGTTCGCGCATCGTGGCTGCCGACATGCTTCGGCCGCTCGATCGACGAGCTCATCCGCATCCCCGACGGAGGCATCCAGGCTTTCCTCAAGTCGAGAGCGGAGAAGGGGTCCAGTTCCATCCCGTACGACCTTGACGTCCACTGCGCCGCCCCAAAAGAGCTGTTCAAACTCACAGAGGCCGTGGAGATCATGACGGCTCGCGCCATCGCTGATGCGAACATGATCGAAGAGCATGTTGTCCCGGCCGACAAGCCTGGCTGGCCCTTTGACGAGACCGCATGGCTTTTCAAAGATCAAGAGTCCAGGGACAGCCAGATAGTCGCTCTGATTGAGGCGCTCGACAACGACCGACCGCTCATCGAAGCCCTCCCTGTCGAAGTACCGTCACTCTACCGCCTCGAAGTCCTCTCCGAGGTCCTGCTCCTCTTCCTGAGCGGCCTTACCGATGGCATCATCACAGCTGCCCTCTGGGCCAAGATCGAGCTCGTGATCCCCAACATTGGCGCCGCCGCGGCGCGCTCGTCTTCCGAGGTCGAAGATGACAAGACCTCGGTCCTAGACATCCTCGCTATGGCGCCGAACCACAATATCGCCTTCGTCTTCCTTACCGCGACGCTGTCCAAGGTCGTCGCCGAGCTAGCGCCCATCTCGAGATCCGAGGCCGAGGCGCTGACGGTGCAGAAGCCCAGTCGCCGGAGTCTGAGTTTTAGACGGCTGACGGGCGGCAACGTGGCCGCGGACGCGGCGCTAGCGAGGAGGAGGATGAGGGAGAGGAGAGTAGGCGAGGTGTTTGGCAAGGCGGTTTGTCGTGTGGGCTTGCCGGCGAGGGACAAGGAGAGGAAGGCGGTCGAGGAGAAGATGAGGGGCGTGTTGGAGATTTTTGTACGGAGACCGTTAGAGGATGGCTAGTTGATTTGAGGCGGAGGGGGTGTATGGGTTTCTCCGAATGATAGACGTAGAGAAATGATACCTGCTTGTACGACTATTGCCAGTTCCCTCCTTCGATGCGTCGGTCTGAATATGTTTATATGTCTTCAACCTCTGCGTCCCGACACTGTACAAACCTCCTGGTTGAAGTCATGCCTGGCATCATTGTAAATCGGCCCAGCAGTTGTGCCTGCACGTCAGCAATACCGATGACATGTAGAATAGTCCCCTTGCGATAACCCTCTGGATGTACAACATGCCGTTATGGACCGAGGCAGCGGCCTCTATCGGCATTGAACTCTAGAGGAGACTTCACAGTGTCCCAGTCGCAATCGGCTAGCAGCTTTCCACGATGCTTCTGATGAGTTTCAAGGGTTTTGAAGAATGCCGCAACTGGCATCTATTGCCATCCGCACCACTGCCAGCCACCGAAGATGCAGTCGTCTTAACAACTCACTCTTGTTGCCCCATAAAACAGTCCTCAATTTTCTACTTTGCAAACCCTCCTGCTCTTCATCATCCATGTCACCACCCGCTTTCCACTGCTGTATGCACGACTGCACAGTAAGCACAGCACCCACACAGTCCAGCCATGTGGGGTTGAGCCGCTGATACTGGGCCGGAATCCCGTCATTCTCCGGAGTCAGAGCCGAGAATTATGGATCTGTGTCGCCGGGAGAGATGCACCGATGCGGGGCTGTGCCATGCACCTGGTGCGTAATTCCCTAAGAGCATACTAATTATGTAGCATTCCAACATCCGAACTGGCTGAAGTGGGACGATGCATGTGCGCGGCACATCCATCCTGTCTGGATGCATGCTACCCATGCTGTCGCTGGCTGCCTGGTAGGCGGTCTGAATCTGAGACAACGGCCACCCATAAGCCAGCCTCCTTTGCCCTTTCGATTCAGTCCAGCTTGGTTTGCTTCAACTTCCAATCTCCGCGAAAACTTTGATGACGCCGGTATCCCGACACTGGCCACCATGGCAAAGCTCTCAGAGCTCCCAGTAGAACTCCTGCTTACGATTGCCTCCTTTCTCTGGAGCAGCCACCCGGCCAAGAAGCGCCTCCTCGACGCCAGCACCAGCAGAAAGCACGGCGCGCTCGCAAGGACCCTTCACCGCGAACGGTCTTCCGTGATCAGCCTCTCGAGCGCTTGCAAATCCTTGCACGAGGCGCTGAAGGCGGAAAAATACCGCTTCGTCAGCATCCACGGACACAACAGCGCCCAGAAGCTGCTCTCCCTGTTGCGGCTCATCCGTGTACGTCCGGAGATCGGCGACCACATCCAGCGGCTGCATCTGCAGCTGATCCCGCTCGCCTGTAATACCACCTCGGTGAGCTATGAGCAACTCCGTTCCCTAAAGACCTGGGCGGAAACAACCGGCATCGTAGTCGAGGACGCTACTATGTTGAACGCGCTCACCTATGAGAATGGAGATGATCATGGGGATCCGGAGTATTACGGCCCCAACGCCAACCAATACAAACACGACAAAACGTGTCTCCGTATCCTGTGTTCCATGTTGTTTTACTACCTTCGGGGCGTCAAGGAGATCACTCTTTCGACGTCTTTGGAACTATTCTCTACGCTCCCGGATCATCTCAAGCCCAGCCAACCAAGTTCAGAGCAGTTTGTACGGCCGAGAAACATTCTTCCAGCTCTTCAATCACTGGCATTCGAAACGGATCTGCCCTCGTTGGGAGAGCCCGATTGTATGAATTCTCGCGACATTATAGCGATGGCCCAAATAGCAAAGGGCCTCTCAGATGTCTATCTGCGTGGGTTTGGCCTTCATCATAATACAGGGATGACGTGTTCGAACAAGTTCCTCCGTAGTCTCGTCTTACAAGACGTTTATCTTCCTTCCCACCGAGGAGGCTCTATATATGCTTTCCTGGAGTCCTGCAAGAGCCTCTCGAAATTCATCTACATAAGAAGCGACAACATCCATCAGGCCTACGAGTACTCGATACCCTCTCCCTTGAGGATCCAAGGAGCCTTGAGGAGCAGCCGCAAATCCCTGCGCACGCTGTGTTTCTACTACGGTTCAACTCTTAGAGATCATGAGATCGGCCGGTTCTTTGATTCTTTCGAAAAGTTTCCCTGCCTGGAGAACTTGTGGGTTGACGCTTGGAGCTGCGGATGGGCGGTGGGAGACGATATCGAAAGCGACGTCGAGATCGAATCCGAGTCCAACTTCGTTGAGGAGGCACCAACACCAGTCTCCGTGGCCAAGTGCATCCAGACTCTTCCCCCTTCTCTGCGGCGGCTTCACATTGACGGTCCTGTTGACTGCATTTACGACAGCCTGAGATGGCTTGCAATCCACTGCAGAGAAGGGATGATGCCTCACCTCAAGGAACTGGCCTTTGATGACTTGGACTCTAAAATCGCCTCTGACAAGCTCAAGCTCATGTTTAAGGAGGCTGGGGTCAAGAAGTGCAAGGTAGACACGGACCTTATAATGTGGTGAGGCAGAGTACTTTCCCGGTGTTTCGGCGTCATATTTAAAATATATTCATCGTGTCAGCACGAAGTGGAAAGGAGAGAAACCGGGGCATGAAATTTAGTTTGGGGACGAAGATGTGAGCTTGACTTTGCTTTGAATCTCAAATTCATTACAACTTGTCAAGGTGACAGGTCGCGGCTCAACTACGATGCATTATTTTATCAAATATCATCCACAGTTGCTTTCGAGGGTATATTGGATAACGTCGAGCGAAGCAAACTGCCAGTATCTGCACAGCCGAGGGCAGCGGAGGACGGCTTAGTACCAAAAAGCCTGCCCCTTGTGAAACTCACACCCCCACAACTCGGCAGCCACGATTATGGAAACGAGGAACTCGATGTTCATTCCAGTAAACCGTAGCCAGTACCAATGAAACATTCCTTCCCGACCTCGTCGTCGGTTACCTCATCCTCGGTGTCTTCATCATCGCTCATCGTGGCGTTCATGATCCCTATCGTCGTCATGCTCCTCGAGTTATCTGGTTCCATTACTCTGTTTATTATCATCAAACTTATGCTCTAACTCCACAATCACGAGGTAGGAATACTTCCAGGATTCCGAGTAATGAATATGAAAGCACGATTAAACTAGGGAATCTTGCCAACGAGAAGGAGACGATGGATGGAAGGGGGCAACCAGGTTGGCACACTATGGGAAAGACGGCCCCCGACTCCAAAGCCAATCAAATTACTCTGATTGTTGACGAAGCCTTCCAGGAGGCCCTCAAAACCTATGCAAAGGTTCTTAAGGTTATGGAACTCGCACGGAAAGGGTGTCAATGGGCTTTTGGGTACAGCCCTTCACCGAGAAGAGTTCGAGACAGCGCGCACCAAGAGTTTCCGCTGTGTTGGCGTGATTATGTAGCATCTCTGGTATTGTCTAGGTCAATATCGTGGGCAAACATCGTGGGTAAATAGAGAGTATCGGCTCTTCGTGGCCATATATTTGGATGTTGTCAGATTGCCACCGCTATTCACTATACAGCAGAGTCTATCCAGAACCAGTAACAAGCTGATGATGCTCAAGTCGGTGATGGTTCCTATAGACTCATAGTTTTGACAGTAATAGGTTTTGAGGCTTCGCCGACACGAAGACAAAGCCTCATGATTCTGGGTGACATATTGGAGATGATTGCGACGACTTTGCAGTCGAGGCCGATGTGAGACAACCAACCGAGAGATCGGAGAGCGACAGAGGTGAGTTCAGGTAGCATGAAGATTGTACCACGCTTCTTGATGATTAACTCGACGCATTCTTCCATTCTGCTGATGGCTGCTGCGTCTTAGTTGACGGGGAAGTCTATTTCAAATGTGCTCGGCCCTAACGTATTCAAATGAATGCCACGGCCGTGCCAGCTCCTTGAGACTCTTCATATTCAAGAGAGGTGGGGTCCAGAAGAACGCTGAGATGACGAGACTCCATGCTACCGAAATAGACTGGCTCCAGGTATTCTTGCGTCTATTCAAATTCTTCTCGTTCATCTCAGAACACAAACGACGATCAAAATATTGAAAATTCCTTGAAGGCAAAGCAACTCAGAAAGGTACCGGAGCATGATGGAAGGTAGGGAAACATAGATCCACCGTAATAACTGTATCAAGGGTGGAAGAAAGGAACTCAGGTGACCTCCCGATTCAGGCCGTTCGCCTTGCTTGCTCTGTTTACCAAACCTCGGATGCCGACTCGTCACCACCAAGCCCAAGGTTGACGCCATTGTAAAGCGTTTGTATCTTGATGTCATACAGGAGACTGCCATTCAGTCAAATAACCCGTTCACGGACTGACGTGGTCCTTTTGCGGAACATTTTGCAGATACCACGAGGCCTCTGTGCTCCACCGATATCTGTGGAGGATACCACCAATATTCCATACTCAGAGGTATAATGACAAACTCAACAACGCTCAGAGCGAGTACAGGGGCAACAAGCGCCGCGTTGAGCGGATCCAACGGCCTAGGATATAATGGCACGTTGCCGATACTTTGGAAGACAATGACGCGGACGGAGGTAAAAAGAACGAGGATAATTGGCAAGATAGCGACGGGAATGGCGAAAAGTACATTTGGTGCGCCACCCCAAATCTCCGAGTCGGGTTGACGATCGGTCTTTTTTTCGCCAAAATGAGAGGTGTTCAGAAGTTTGGAAGTGCCTTCATCGCGGCACATTCTCTTGGATGGACGATGACGATGACAGACTGTCAACCTCTGGCTACAACCTCTCAAGATCACCGCACTACCTACGAGGCCAGCAGGCAATAAGCTTTCAGGGTGACACCTCGATGCTTTGATGAAGGGCTCCCACCTGGCCATGCCCTGCTGGGGCGTAATGCCTGGCCGACTCTCTGTGGTCTCTTTGCCTGGATTTACCGAACGTCAATGTCATCAACACCGTGCATGTTACCGGCCCTGTACTCTCCGGCCGAATTGTTCAACCTAAACAGTCTTTGGGTCAATGTTGCCAGCTTCTTTGACGCCAGGTTCCGACGCCCCGGCAAGTGAGCCTCCCGATTCATCCGATAACTACAATCGAGCTATCGCGACACCCTCGATATCTACCTGACGCTTGTGCTTCTTGGATGATAGTGAGGCTACTGGGGACGAACTCTAAGCATGGAGTCAATGCACTTTCTGGACGGCCGCCACCTGCCCTTCATGATGGCGGTCAGCAGCCTGCATTGCCACTTCCGATGTCAGCCTTGTTTTGCGTCACAGAAAATAGAGCACAGATGTTGAGACGACTCTGTCAATCGTCGCATAACAGAAGCATTTGCGCCGAGGCCCGTCCCATGCATTATGTCTCATCCATAAATAGAACGCCCCACGGACTTGTTGAGATACCGCACGATTTGTTTGACTTGAACTGGACCGTGTGCACCTCAGGCTCGTTGGACGAGATGGAAATTGCAAAGCTCAACTGTCCGCTCGCTCATGTAAACTCGTACTTTAAATCAAGCATCAGCTGGATACTGTGTTGTCATCTGCCGTGTACGACTTGTTGAGTTTCAAACAGCACGTAAGGCAGGCATTTACTCTGAGATTAGCCTTTGGTAGCAACGAATGGGTCACATGAAATTGGAGCCACATAATACTCTAAGCACTTGCGACGTCGAAGGTAATATCTATTGTAGAGGGAACATGTTGAAAAGCTGACATAGTCCATTTGATCCAATCTTGACATATTGTCAACGTAAATAATATTACAAAAGTCTCCAAGCGACAAAATTACTTCAATAGTAGTACAAGCGCGGCATAGAGAAGGTGGCAGTATTACAAATATACCGTGGGGAAAGGAAACAACTGTAAATCAGAAATCATCCACTCATAACTCGAAGACACAGCAGTTCATTTTTTATCGGGTTGCTCAGGGTTTTGGTTATACTCTTCTAAATCGTATGCTTGCATAGGCAAGACGCTCTCCTTATGATGGCGCCTGCGCTTGCGCCACATGAGGAAGCCGCTTAGTAGGATGAGCAATGTTACTGTCAGTCACATAGAGTCAGCGATGTGTTCTACTACCGGATGAAAGCCTTAGAAAACTGCTCGAGCCAGGACGCTTACATGTAAGTCCCATGATGCCAAGAGCGGCTCCAGCAAGGCCGGTGAAGAATGGGTTGCCTTGGGTCATATTGATATTAATGGCCGGTTGGTCAAACTTTCTTCCAGCACCCTCGGCACTGGTCAAGCCCGCATTTTGAGCGGGGACGACTGTGGCCGTCACTGTAACGGTCGCGGGAGGGAGGGTGATAGTCACAGTACTTGTAGGGCTCCCGACAGGTGGGGGTGGTGGGAGAGGTAGTGGTACTCCTGGCGGTGGAGGTGGTGGAAGTGGTGGACCTCCTGGAGGAGGCGGCGGCGGAGGTCCTCCTGGAGGGGGTGGAGGTGGTGGTGGAGGTCCTCCCGGAGGAGGAGGTGGTGGTGGAGGTGGAGGTCCTCCTGGTGGTGGAGGTGGTGGAAGTGGTGGGCCTCCTGGAGGAGGCGGCGGCGGAGGTCCTCCTGGAGGAGGAGGAGGAGGTCCTCCCGGAGGGGGAGGAGGCGGTGACGGTGGTCCTCCTGGAGGTGGCGTTGGAGGCGGCGGCGTGGGAGGAGGCTGCGGTGTTGGAGGCGTTGGATCTTCAGCAGAAATAGAAGATGGTGTTACAGGACGTAGAGCTCCTGGTGGAGGAGGACTAGGAGGGGAAGGACCAGGGGGAAGGGGGCCAGGAGGAGGAGGACCAGGAGGAGGGGGACCAGGAGGAGGGGGACCAGGAGGAGGAGGACCAGGAGGAGGGGGACCAGGAGGAGGGGGACCACCTGGTGGCCCTCCAGGAGGTGGTGGTTCTTGTCGTCTTCGGTGTTGGCTTCCAACGTTGAAATTCAACTTTGGCGGGGGAGGCTTCCTCCGAGTAGCATAGAAACCAGCCATTTTCTTCTTCTTAGACAGATCCGATACTTGTACTGATCCTGCCTCGAGGTCAGTGAAGAGAACAAGTGCAGCACATCCCGATAACTACCAGCGGTGCAGAGAAGATTAGATTAAGGCTTCCACGTACTCAAGGCCGGTACTCAACAATGCATAATACTACTCGGTTATGCTCCGTCAACTGAGGTGAATTATGTTGTGCAGTCGGCTTATGGAATAACAGAAAGATCGATGAAGGTCTTGAGGGTTGAGTCTTTTTATGGACAAAAGCAACAAGGCGAGACGGGAATAGGGAATGTATGTTTTGCTTCGATATTCCCATGGGTTTAACCTTTTGGGTTGCGGATCTATTCTTGGCATCCCGCGGGGGCATCCTGTCGTCGGAAGTTTCCCCCAACCCCGCTCGTGCTGTCCTCCTCGGCGCCGGGGACGGCGTCTGAAGTTCGGTGCCTCACGTTCCAACCATTTTCACGCTCTCCAGCCATGAACCACTCACTTTGAATTGACAGCAGTGAAACAAAGTCAATTTTTACATCTGATGAGGACGACACCTCCAGATCAATGCTAAAAATAGGAAGACGCACAATCTTGATTCCTGATGCAAGTGCCATTGGGAGGTTTGCAACAACCTACCTTACGAAAGTCTGTTGCTGGGACACAGCTACTGCGAAAGAGGGGTTTTGGCAGAAAGAAGACATTGCCACGGCAGGGGGCGAAGACTGTTGTTGGTCCATGTTCTGTAGTCTTCTGGCCGTCTGAAAGAAGAGGCCAAGACCCTAGACAGAAGTCGAAGTCATATCGACGCATCCAGGGTCGCGCTCAGTGAGAATACCTGTGGTACTTCAAAAAGCTTCCGCCAGAGTCTGCAGAAGAAAGGAGTATGTTGTCGTTTCCTTTGTCTTGGACGTTGGTGCCGCTGGAACCCGTTGTTTGTCATTGTGAGCGATCAAAGCCTTACTCGGAAAATGTCGCCGTGGACACCAACTACTTGAGATACTCCAACTCACATTTTATTTCAATGTTTCAATCTTTGTTTGACGTCTTTCTGGTTATAAACAAGGTTCATCTGAACTTTTTCAAGGGTGCACGATCGAAACTAGCCCGGTTCCAGACGAGTCAAGAGCACTCTCCGAAAAATAGTTATGGCCAGTGGGATTCTCAGCTCATTTCGTGTAAAAGACAGGGGCTATGATTTCTTCTGTTGATCAATACAGCGGAATGAACATGGTATTATTACTTTGGCGACATCCTCCATCAACCTGACACTTATACATCCGATGTCACACGTAAGAAAGACCATTCTATTCCTCCTCTCATTGACGACTACAACCGCAACATCAGGGCGCAAACCCAGAGGTTCAGATGAGGGTGCAAGAAAACTTGAGCGGCAGATCTGATAAAGGGGATGGAAAGCTTTTGCGTGCAGTCACCTCTAAGTTGGCCCTATTCTATTAGTAGTGTTGGGCAGCAGCTGACAGGCCCATAGAAAGGTAGGGGGTCAATGAGGTGTATTGAAGAGTATGCTGAAAGAAGGACTATGGACGTATCCGTCTATCTATATAATGAATGGACGATCCCTAATACTGGCATATCCTTGGCAGACTTAGTCATGATTGTGTGAGACCATAAAGTCTGTTATGCATAGTGCGACTATTGCTGTAACGAATGTGCTAGGTTAGGCCTGACACACCCCCCTAGGTTTAAGACTCTGCTTGAAGCTATTCACACTTCATCCTGACCTAGCAGGTGTGTGATATTAATAAGGTGAAGTTGGCGTATGAATTCCTTGTGTTTCTGACTGTTCAGTGGTTTGGTTAGACCGTCAGCAATAGTGCTGTTAGTATCCATCCATCTAAAGTTAATTTTTCCTTCCTGACAGACCTAGCGAGCCTATAGGCCTTAGATGTCGATATGCTTCAGCCTGGATAACCTATGTGGCTTTTCTTCAGTCAAAAGGCAAAGGGTCTGACTGTTGTCACAATAGATGGTTAGATATCTATCTGGACTAATCTCCAGATTATCCATCAGTCTCATGGTTGCCATATATTCCCTAGTTGCTTAGGTTAGAGCAACCAGCTCTGCCTTAGTTAATAAGGTAACAACACATTTCTGCTTTATTGCTTTCCACTTAATAGGTCCGCTAAACAGCATTGTGATATATCCCTGACTGCTGCGGCGGGTATCGCGGTCGTCTGCAAAAGCAGCATCTGATAAGCAGTAAAGTCTGCCATCAGCTGATCCATCGTACTTTATTGCAAGCCCCTTTGTATAGGCCAGATAGGAAAGACATCTGTCTGCTGCCTCTATATACGTTAGACCAGGGTTCTGCAGATACTCTAATAGTCGTAATACTGTGTAGGAAATATCTGGCCTAGCAATAACTGCTGCATAGTTAATAGATCTGACTTTGCTTTGGTATTCTGTAATCGTCTGGCGTGATGCTTGCCTATTATACTGGACTAGCTGGTTAATCGCCATAGGTGTTGCTGGCCAGCTTTTGGTTTGCCTAACCTTGTATTTGGCGATCAATGTGTCGATGTAGTTGTCTAGAGATAACCAGATTTTCCTGCTATTAACGTTTCTGATTATCCTGATGCCTAGGAACCAGCGTAGATCACCTATATCTTGAAGCTGATAGTGGGTATCTAGGTCTGCTGTGATTGCCTTTGCCTTTTCCTGGTGGTTAGGATGGAATGTAATCACTATATTGTCTATAAAGATAAAGATAATAATACCCTTTCTTATAAAGACACATTTGTCCTTATGAAGCTGGTTGAAGCCAATCTGCTTTATCGTTTGGGTTATATGGCGTTGCTATAGAAGAGGTGACCTCCTAAGGCTGTACAATGCCCTTAGAAGTAGTAGATAACTCCTATACTCTTTAAAGCCTGGCGGATGACGTACGTAGACTACCTTATCTAACTATGCATTTGTAAATGCATTTACAGCATCCTTCTGCCAGAAGTGCAAAGCAAATCTGGCGCCTAGGGCTATTATGGTTCTAAAGGTTCTGGCAGCTAGGGTTAATGCTGAAGTATCTAGATTGTTGGGTGGTTGTAGGTTGCCTTAGACGCATATCCTGGCCTTAAACTTGCTAAGATATCTATGCTTATTAAACTTATATGTAAAGACCTATAACAGAGGTATGATGAATTGCTTAGTCTAGTTAACCTTGCCTATCTGGATCTTCTTCTACGTGGCAATATCCTAGTGATGCTTTAGCTTAGTCTCGCAAGCTGATTTCTATTGACTATAGAAAGGATGCTTTTAGGCCTCTTTTTAGTTTCTTAGTGTTAGCAGAAGATCTCTTTTATGCATCTTTCTGATTACATCTGTTGTTGCTGTATAGTACATGCTGTTGTAGGCAGAGATATAGGCAATATACTGCCTTTGTGACAATCCTGTTAATTCTAAATCCGCTGCCTTTCTGCTGGGTTTTCTCTGCCTAGAATTCTGGACGATGTTAGCAGAGTCTACTCCCTAACTTATATTATATTTCTGGCGTTATCTGGTTGGTTAGGTTGGTGGCTGTTGGCCTATTCCTTTGTGGGTGGTATCATTAGTATCCTGACCACTATGTTGCTCTGCTGGTTGCGACGATGCTGATGTGTTAGCATGGTCTGGATTTCCATTTGTAGATAGATTTGCATCTAGGTTATCTACCCCCTTATCATCCTGTTGCTAGCCACTATATAAAGCCGTCTTTCCTGTTAGATAGATAGGATCTTTAGCACATATTGCGAAAAATGCCAGGCTAGCTGGTCTGGGGTCAGAGGATGCCCTGGATCCATTCTGGTGAAGATCATCATCCTCTGTGTTGACAAAGATGGTTTCTAGGATTGTTTCTTTAGCTTCTTCGTTCTGTCTTTGGCTTATTCCTTCTGAATAGCTTCCAGACGATAAAGAGGAAGGAGGAGGGAGGCTGGAGTCATTTACCCCCCTAGGCGATGGGATACTAAGGCTGGATTGTGAACCTGGCAATGGGCTGGCACTTGGTGCCTTATACACATTGCCTGCACTTAATGCCCTATACACATTAGCTAAAGAAGAAAGAGAAGACCGGTTGCCATATGATGGGTTTATATAGATATCTGGGAGGGAATAATCGCTGAGGATGGTTTCTATGCTGAGGTCTAGATCCTTATGCAGATCCACCAGATCCATCTGCGTTGCCTGGATTCTGATCTGATTAGTATCTGTCTGCTGGGCATCTGATAGGCTGTAAACAACAGATTTATCAAAAGTGACATCTCTTAATCTAAAAACCTGTTGTAAAGCTGGTATCTAGATGCAATAGATATTGCTGCTGTTATATCCGCATAGATATCCTATGTGTGCTCTTGGAGACATCTTTGCCGATTGCTAGCGGCTAGCCAGATAGTCCTTAGTGAGAGGATATGCCCTACAGCTATATCTCTTTAAGTAACTAACAGACAGTTATTCTAGGCACTAGGTGCCTCTGTTGGCATTGAGCCAAGAGTTCATTTTGCCCTCTGGCGTAGACCAGCCTATCTTTCGCCTGGGGATTCGGTTGCCTAGATAGACTGCTGCTGCTGTTGTTTCTGGCTAGAGTTCTGGAGGAAAGTTGGATTAAATTAAGAGTGATCTTGCTGTTGCAAAGATAATCCCACCAGCCCTTTCTGCTGACCCATTCTGCGCTGATGTATAAGGAGCTGTCCTCTCTAGGATAATCCCTTGGTCTGTTACATAGTTGTCTATATTGGTCTGTAGAGATACATCTCTATCTAGATAAATAAAGCGAACAACTATCCTATACTAGGTTCCTAGAAACTGAACCAATTGTCTAATAAATTATAGACCTATTAGTCTGCAATAGGGCAAGGCGCGCTGCAGCTTATACTTAGTATGTAGGCATGTGGCTAATATGCAGACTTTTGCCCCATTATAGGCCTCTTCTAGTTAGAAGAAGTCTATGTTGACCCTTTTGAATAGATAGGTTGTCTTATAGGTTAGCTAACGTCATAAGACAATCTTTATTGCTTTTGCCTACCTACAGTCCTCGCAATCCTAGGTCAAGGTTCCTTAGATCTCCGCATCTGGGCATGCCTTAGATAGATAATGTAGAGCTGCCTTGTTAGCGTGCCCTAGTCTTTTATGCCAAAGTTAGGCAGAAGCAGTGCTTTGGGCGCGTGGTTTGCTAGAAGATGTAAAAAGGGCTGCACCCATAGGCTTATCAGATGGGCGCTCTAGATGGTACTGTAGGTTATATGCCCAGACCTTATATAGGGCAGTACCTTAGCCATCTTCTAGGCAACGTTTCCGTGGAGCAAACCAGAGATCCTGTTCTTCTAGTCTGATAGTACTAATCAGAGTGGTTGCTGCCTTTAGGACTAGATAGGAGTTCTTAATTTATAGTTAACACAGTTGCCCTGCTAGGTTTAATCCATTTACTAGCAAAGTCCCTTTTACAATTGCTTAGATTAGACTATTTAGTATATTAAATATCTTTCTGACAGAATATAGATTAACAAGACGGTTCCCATCCCATGTAAGGGTATCTGTTGCTCCGCTGTCAACCAGGACGGAATGTTTGTTGTCATTAGATTGGGCAACGTGTTAGCATCAGCCATTTAGCTCTTCTAGAATAGAGGTTGTATCTAACCAGTCTGTATCTAAGTTAGATAGACTAGAACCCCTTATATAGTGGGATTGCCTAATCCTTTGTTCCTGCTGCTGGATTACAGGACTAGACTTTTCCTTATTTGCCTTAATCTTGTCTTTTAGACGTAGGTTGTTAGCAAGGAACTGCTGGGCCGTCTGGAGTCGCAATGCATCGCTAGTCTATCCAGATGGTCAAATATATAGGTTTAGATAGAAGCAATCAGTATAGAAGTGCTTCATCCCATCTAGAAGACAGAAGGGTACTAGCCTCTCCTTCTTCTTCTTCCTATTGTTGTTGTTATTGTTTAAGTCAGATAGGCCCTTAGCTAGAACCTAAGATAGCTGTGCATCATCTCGCTGTTGCCAAGTGGCATATGCTCCTCCTGACTTAGAGTACTCTTCACCATGCCCAGCTTTAAGCCAAGTCCTAAATTAATAAAGGATCTGTATACCAGACAGTCTATCATCTAGACTAATGTTGTCTGTTGCTTCCCTTGTAGTGACTGCTGCTAAGAGAGCTGCAAAGTCTGGATATGTCCCTTTTAATGCATTTAGAAGGGTTGCCTGTTGGTGTGTGACACTCATCTCTTCACAGCCAAGTCTAAGGGCCTTTGAGATATAGGTCTCATAGGACTATATCCATTAGTGTGTATTAGACCTCTTTAGTCTGGTCAAGTGGTCCCTATACGTCCTGTAGGCAAGCATCTTCTCTGCCTCAGGAGTTCGCTGATATCTGTTTTTCAGACATCTCAATGCTTCACGAGGGGTATCAGCATCTACCAGCCAGGACAGCATAGTCATCTCGATGGTAGTTGTGATGTCCCTCATGGTTTTCTGAAGCGCGTGAGTCCTACGCTCATACTGCTTAAGCTCTTCAGAATATACTCTACTGTCTGCTTCAAATAGAGTAATCTGTTCAATAGTTAGGTTAACTAGTCTGCCAGGTCTAATAGAAAGAGTAAGGACCTCATCAGAATCTAGGTTACAGAACTGCCATATCCCATTTGACTTAGCGTTCATCCTGATAAAGGTGTACCAGTCTGGCCAGTCAGATTGACCTTTCAGACAGATGGTTGACTGATTAGTTATCATGTTAACTGGTTTTTGTGTCTTGTAGCTAGATAACAGGATGGATACTCAATGATTGACCAGGAGCCTGCCTGGGTTGCTGATGATATTGATAGGTCAGGGGTTTGACTGTGCAAAGCTATTTAGAGCATCCAGTGGTCAAAAGGACAGCTGGGCTCATAACTGTTGGGCAGCAGCTGACAGGCCCATAGAAAGGTAGGGGGTCAATGAGGTGTATTGAAGAGTATGCTGAAAGAAGGACTATGGACGTATCCGTCTATCTATATAATGAATGGACGATCCCTAATACTGGCATATCCTTGGCAGACTTAGTCATGATCGTGTGAGACCATAAAGTCTGTTATGCATAGTGCGACTATTGCTGTAACGAATGTGCTGGGTTAGGCCTGACAAGTAGCTTCGACCCGCGTGTACCCGTTCTCACTAGCAGTGGATGATGTAAGCTTCATGCTAGAGCAAGAAAAGGTTCGACCTTCCTTACAGAGGCATGGGTATACTGAGCAACTCAATTCTGTGTCAAAATCACACGAGGGTCTCGCAAAAAAGAAAGCCCTCGAGCTCGCGTAACTTTGATCGTCTGAGGTTAGGGACGCACCCGGTTCCCAAATTGTCCCTGTCTTGTGTGAATGCTAACTATAAGGTGGCTCCATCTAACTAGGGTGAGTGATATCATGCACCAAGGGATGTTTAAGTCAAGCAGAGCCAGCTTGCAACCCCATCTCGGCATCTACTTCGTAGGTTCCGTAATTTCAACTTCAGTCTGGCTAATAATGTGTCTGATTACTTTATCAACGGCATCATGGCCTGTTGAGCTTTGGCTTTGATAGCGATGGCTTACTACGGAAACAAAAGCTTTCATCAACATTCCATACCAGGACGCATTGATTCGTCATGAGCAAGCTCATCCGCTAAGCTTCATCTAAAATATAGCTACGATGTCATAGGAGCCGTTCTTTAATCGCTCGGGGTTTTGTCCTCCCGTTCCAATCAGCCCCTGTGTTATTAGTTTAACCCTCTGCTCCATCCCAATATGGCAATATGCACGTTGAGGATCATATTGCGTAGCCGGTACTATGGAACCTCGGCGTATTTGTGTTGGTTGGTTGTGTGCGTCATTTTCATGCTCCTCGCCCCCAGGCCGCCTCTTTGGGCAGTCGACAGAAGATGAGAGTTTCTGCCCGCCTTCGCCACATGGCCCCTCATTCTCTCGGATCTCATCTAAGTAGCCGAAGATTCCGTTATATTTTCTTTGAGGTCTTCCTAGCCGACTATCTTCAGGTATCTCGGGTATGCTAAACTAGGGTGACCGGCTGGTCCTGAGCCGCTGAACTTTTGTATCCTTGGCAGGCATGGTCACGGACATCGCTGTGGATTGCACCTGTCTCTGTATGCTAGTAGTGGGGCTGTCGGGATCTCAACGCCGTTCATACCATGGTGGGTACTATTTCCCATTCCAAGATTACCTTTCTTTGGTGAGTTTATCATAAGCCCGGAGGCCCACCCTTGGGAGTGTACGCATGCGTCAAGGCGGTTGCTGTTTGGGCGAGGAGTAGAGTGCTCATTAACACCAATGAAGGATCGCAATGGTTGTAATGGTGCAGAACTTGGGTTGAAGTTTTAACTGTGACAAGGGTTTTACGTCCAGCCAAAGCACAGATCGCGTAATGATATCAACGGCCTCACGATTTGGATAAACCTTATGAAGACGAGTCAGGAGACAAGGGGCTCATTCTTTAATATATCCAAGGATGTTCCATTCTATTGTGTCCCTTCCAAACTTAATAGTTCTTGCCAATCCATGAAGCATTCGGACGTCTTTCCAACGCGCTAATAGGAGCAGACCGATCAACACCACCATTGTGATCGACCAATGTTTCGACACCACCCCTCCGGACAAAACAGGTGGCATCAACGGAGGATGACTGGTGCATACAATACAAGTAACTACTGGTTCTGGTGATGTAATTTACCCTCTTAGCCGGAGTCCGGTGTTGAAAGCGATTCAATACACATGAAGTACACAAATTCCACAGCATCACCAGCTCGATGGTGTAATGTTGGTATCATTTGGGTGGAAGTTTACTTGTTGTTATCCAACCCACTCACTTCGCATGACAAAGTAGGTGTCAATTTGGGTACCCAAACATTCTCCCAAATCGCCCTCCACTATGGCTTTACCAACGATGGAACGACGTGATGGTTCGGCCGAGTCAGTATCTCGTCGAGCCACTAGGCCCAACCACTCGTTTGAACCAAGAGAAGTTGTGAAGCGTCCTTGAACGAGAAGGACATCGCCGGACTGCACGCATGGTGGAAGATGCACCGATGCCTGAACATCCCTCGACCGCACATGGATCTCAGGTGGAGTCTTGTGGTGTATGGACTTGTTGAATGATAGGCCTGGTGGTACGGGCCGTTTGCATTCCAGTCTCCAGCCAAGAGAGTCATCATATATGATGCGCCATGCCAGCCAGAACATGCTTTGTTTCTTGAGGAGTGACGTTGTTTCAGTTGATGCCCGAGCATCACCGACTGCATTCTCTAGACGCTGCCTTTTGCGAAGTGCCTCAGCGACCTCAGGGGTTTGAGCACTCAGTCCCAAGGCAGGTATGAGTTGAACTCTCGGATCGTAGTACTCGGGCGAACCGCCCATTAGCTCGAGCTCAGCAAGTTTATGAAAAGTCCGTAGGGCAAGGTCAAACTCCGTTATGGTATAGTCAGGTTCGACCGCTTTCACTTGCCCCCAGTCGATTAGAGCCTAAAGAGCGTATCCGTTGCCCCTCGGATCTAGGTAACCGAGGCCTAAGGTCATGCTCGCAGCCTTCCCTAAGGGTAAAAGATTGGTGCTCGAGTGAGTAGCAACTTCCATGTGGGTTTGAGCAAGCAGGTCGCTCAACAGGAGATTGGTGAGTTCGTCTACGCCCCAACGGCGTGCCCATTTGAAGATTCGGAAGGCAAGCTTAAAATCTTGTCCACAAGCCAGGGAATCTTTGACGGAAGCAGACTGAAAAATAACAACGCGGAGTCCATCAAGGGCCTGGAAGGGCACGACGTCTTGGCCATAGCAGACACTGATATTCTTTCCCATTAAGAGTTCTTGCATTACCCGGGTGAAGTACGGACGCTTTAGAAAAGAGAAAAAAGCCGTCAATAATTTTTGATCCCGGTCTGTTGGCCCTAGGCCGAGTTTTCGGTTGACACAAAGCTGGCGAAAAAGGTCGTCAACAGACCTGTTGCGGCGCCACTTTTTACTGCATCTAATGAGGTCGGTTGCATGTCGGTTCAGAATGCTGCACAAAAATGAACTGTCATCGGCAGCCTCGTCAACACAGGCCAAGACGTTGGCGGCATTTCGGTAGATGGTGCTCATAATTTTGACCTGGTTGTTCTTCTCGACATCCTGTTGATTGATGCAGATGGAGTCGACCCAGAAATAGCAGTCGTCTTTGCCACTGGTATGACTCGAATATGCCCGCATAAGAGCATAAAAGCAGTTCTCTTTAATCAATGCCTGCTGGCCATTGATAGTGATGGATCTCGTGGTCCTAGCATCGCCCCAGGTGTATGATATAGCTTGGTGTGCAGGGGCTGACTGAATAGGCCATATTGTAAGTTCGCAGTTCATGCTATCAGTATGACCTTCGCATGATCGAATGATTTTGAGGAGCCTGAATTCGCAATCTGGATCAGACAAGGCATCGTAACGAAAGGTCTCAGGTTGGGACATGTTCAATAGAGTGAAGACTTCTGCATGGGAAACCAATACGAATTCGAGGTTGGTCTGGGTAGGGTAGTTGTAGGCAACAAAGATGGTAGTGAACTAGCAATGATGCGGCAACAACTGAACAAATGAAGGCGCCTATGTGAGTACAATCCTCGACATGCTTCTCATGATATACGTGAGGCTGTGGTCAAGTGTCAGATGATGCAACAGTGCAAGCGTGGCTGGAGGAGGGCCGCGCAATGTGGCCAACCAGAACTTAGGGGGTGCTCTGTCTGACCTTGAAGCGGATGGCCTTTTTTCTATTTCTTCTCCCTGGCTGATCGATTCACAGAAATATGAAGATAAGAAACTCCGACGGAGAACATGATTGTGCCTTGTCAGACGCCAAGCCCAGAATGCGCAACGAGGGAGGGGGAAAGTCTGACATGCAGACATGATGCACCGTAATCTTGATGATTTTCAGAGATCGACTCAACGTTGTGTGACACCCATACAATCTGTTGAAGGTTGTCTGGCACGCATCTTCAGCTTTGGTTGCTGCGGAGCAACACCAGCAGGTGAAGCCATCATGAAATATGCTGTAACTGTGAGAATCATTAATGGTTGCAGCAAGGCAGCGCACGCAGGGCACGTGCTTCTCAGGCAAGCCACCAGCCACAGGCATGATGAGGTAATCTATCCCTGGCGCCACACCTCGGGTCCCCTAATGTCCGTGCGCCGGCCTCATGCAATGTCGGCAAGCTGCAGCGGCGTGTGAGGGTACGTACCTTTACCTTCCACCCTAGCAGGGCCGGAGCAGCAGCAAGCAATTAGCAGGACGCGGTCAAGTCTCGGAATGTCATTTCGCGACGCCTGACACTTGACACTTTATGCACCGAAGCTACGTCTCCATCTCTTCCGTCTCGCTCCATTCTCCCCTAAACCATCTGTCCTCGGCCACCGAGCGTGACGGACACACTTTCTGCCCACCAATCCACGTCCTTCTCGAAGCTTGAATGCGCGAATAACCTCTTCTTCCCAACGCTGCTGGAGATGCCTTCGGCGTCAACACCATGGACTTTGTAAGCTACCCCAACACTACCACCCTGGCCTGGGCTTCAGAAACTTTATTCCTGACGATGCATACTAGTGGTCGCGCCTCCTAGCCGGCACCTCGCTGTCTCCCTCGGCCCATCGCAAAGAAGAAGCGAAGAACCCCACGAAACGCCTGCACCGCTTCGACAAGGAGTACAATCGCATCTTGGTAAGGAGCTCCCTTCACCTGGTCTTGCTCGGCTGTTGATGAACCCTAGCAAATCTGGCGATCCTCCTCGAACCTCGCCAATGATGTAGATGCCGCCGAAAATCTCGAGATCCGCCTGCAGGAGCTCACGAACATCCTTACCGACGAGTCCCGACGACCTCTCCCCCATCCTTGCATTCAGTATGCCGCGAAGAAACAAGTCTATGTGCCCATTGGCAAGATAGCGACGACGTCCTACAACGAATGGATCATCAAGGAGGCCGTGCTGTTCTTCGCAACTCTACTCGAGACCGAAGAGGAGGCATTCGTCGAGAACACAACCTTCTCCGCCAGCCTGACAAATCTTCTCGTGCGCATCACTGGCGTCAACAGTGTCCGTCTGGGGTCTGATACCGAGGCCAAGGTTGTCGAGCTGGCTTTTAACATCACCACCAAGATCCGCCTCAACCGAGACATCCTGCACGCGTGGTTCAAGAGCCATCACGATGGGAACCCCAAGGATCGACCACAAGACGAGCATGACGCTTTCGCTGGGCGGACTCAGAGGCAGGACTTTCCGCTGTTCTACATTCTTATGGACTACATCCACCACGAAGGTAAAGTTGGAGACTTTGCCAGGACGGGCCTGTTATACATCATCGAGTCGGCATCGAGCGACGAGTCTCTTGAGCAATGGATCGTCGAAAGCGACCTCTCCACCCTGATGGCCACCGGCCTGGGTGCGCTCTATAGCCAGCTGAGCCGCAAGCTTGTCATTGACTATCCTTCCAACGACCTGCCCCCTACTCTCGCCTTATCCGATTACCAACACCCAACCTCCACCTTTGAGATCATCAGTTCATGCTCTCCCGACTTCCAGCTACACCTTGAAACCTTCTTGTCCCATCTCCTTTTCTGGCAAGATGTGCTGGACCACTGCAAGTCGGTCGAGGTTAAGCAGACGCTGCTGGAACACTTCCAGGTCATCTTCTTGCAGCAACTCTTGTAAGAGCACTTTGTGGTAATGATACGGTTCCACGCTGACGAGGCATCCAGATACCCATCCCTGTTGGAGTCGTCCGACATTGACGGCGGCTCGTCTGTCGCTGTCTTGACCTATCTCCGACGCATTCTTGAGTCTCTCGACCATCCTGACATGATTAACCTAATCCTCCACTATCTCCTTGGCTTGCCGGAACACGTTTCCTCCGACATGACGGGCTCGCGTGCTTCCATCAGTGCAGCTCGCAAGCGCAAGTCAATGGATCTTGCCACAATGTTGGCGCAAACCAAGTCCGACATCACCGCGACCCCTCTTCTCTTTAACTTGGTTGATCTTGTCCAAGCATGTCTGCGTTCCCACAACCAGCAGACCATTCGTGTGACGCTTCAGCTGGTCTCGGCCATTCTCAGGAGACACCATCGTTATGCTGTCAGCACGTTGCTACGCACCGAAGCGGTACTGGGAGACAAGATGCACCGAACAGTTGGTGCTCACGACCAGGAGGTGGATTACCTCATGAGCTTGGCGGGGTCCATTGGTGGGCAGGACAACTTCGACGAGATCTATGAAAACATCTTGAAAGACACCATGTCCCGGCTCGAAAGTCATCCCTGCTCGTTGAAGCTCGTTGCACCCAAAACATCTACCAACAACCATGACCTACCCGCTGTTCCTGACACACTTCCTGGAGCGCCACGCGACGTGCACGAGCACACGCTCCGCCCAGATGACCCGCTGCTTAACTCGGTGCTGGATCTCCTTGAGACGTTCTTCATAAACCCAGTCGACACGAATCTCTCCCTTACCGAGGCCATATTGGACCTGGCCATTTGCGGGTACATGACGCCGGAGGGCTGGATGATGCGCAACCCACACAAATACACTTACGAGGAGCAGCCGCCGAGCCCGATCTCACCCGACGCCTCGACCACGTCGTTCAGACCTCGAACAGACCCTGATTCTACAACATCGGCTGAACAGCAGACCCTGGAGTCTCTGGATGCTTGTCGTCGACGTCCCATTTGGTCACAGTCATCACTACCTCGCATCCTCGTCGTCCTTCAGCAGCTGTGCAACCAGGTAGGAAGGTATCGTGAGACGGTTCCCCGCTTCGAAGATTTGCTGCAAGGGCGGAGGGAGGCGTTCCAAACGGCAGACAACCCGCGGCCACCACCGCCGCCTTTGCCAGCACGCAAGCCCACACCGCAAACACACGGTTCAACGCACACCCCAGAACGCTCTAGTCTAGACGAAGCAACCCGCAGCGGGTCTCCGGCGCGTCCATCAGGTCTGGAGCGATTCGCCCAGCGCTTGGTGTCGGAGCTGAGCACGCCCAGTCGAACAGGGAGCCCAAGGGGAAGAAAAAACAGCCGAGGGTCCAGCACCGCAAGCCCGTCTCAGAGCGGCATGTCGGGCGGGTACGGGTTTTCCACACCGACATCGCGACCTGTCCCGCCGCCGAAAGACACACCTGGTAGCTACGACAACTCTAGCCGAGGTACAACGGAGGAAACTGGTTCGTCGCATACACCCCGAGACCCTGTGGCTAGCCAGGCCGCCGCGTTTGCAGCTATAGATCAGAGTATTCTCGCGCGGAAGGTCGGGATTCCCGACAAGGTTGAGCCCATCCCGCTGGATCTCGGGAAAAAGAAGCCGACCTTGCACATGCCGCCACCAAAGGATGATGAGGAGGTTGCAGAGGACCAGCAGGATGTGAGGCAAGAGGCAGAGCAGCTGACAGACGGGGCTGAGACGGAACCAACCGGCGACGATACCATCGAGGTCAATACCCCAAAGAAGGAAAAGGAGAAGGAGGAGCGAAAAGCGTCGGTGTCGCATGTCATCACGAACGTCATTGTGCTCCAGTCCTTCTTGTTTGAGCTCGCAGCCCTGATCCAGGCGCGCGCGGCACTGTTTAACGAGGTTCGCTATGCGTGAATTTGCCGGATGCAACCATAGACCAGGAACCGGGGGAGAGATTCCTCTACGTACATATACCAAAACAAAAATATCCATTGGCGTATCTGGTATCCTTGATGTCCTTTGGTGTTGATGCTCGTTACAAGATCTGGCATGCTAGGCTCTTCCGGCTTGTTGTCCACGAGAAATGGCGAACAGACTTACCCGCTCGTGCCGCCTAGCCGTTCTGACGATGCTCTTGACGTGATACGGCCTGAAGCGGTGGGTTCGGTGAAGATGGTACGGCCATTATCATGCGACGCTTGAGCGGGTTGTCTAGATGAAATGGCTAGGAAGTCTAGAACTGGGCTTCCCCATGGTCTTGGATCTGCCAGGGGAACAGGTCGATGATCGGCGGCTGACGTGCACTACTGCACCGGCATGGATCCGGGATGTTGGGGGTCCTGGCGCATCCGCCCGCAGGCAGAGCGGTGGGCTTGGACGACTGGGAAGGAGAACCGTGGCCCCGAGGTGGTTGTTGGTACTGGGGCTCAGATCATCGCATGACAATGAACGGCCAAGACCGGGGGATAGGGGTGGCAGTTGCGTGACGTGATTTGTTCCGTCGCCGGACTGAGAGCATATCCTCTCGGGGTTGCGAGCATTCCGGAAGGGCGGGAGTAACTGGGGTGCCCGGTCACAGAGTACGGCGCAGCACAAGGTTAGAAAACAATTCGGTTTCTGTCACAGCAGGAGCCGGGTGGCCAGATCTTTGGATGGAGTTCTTGGAGACGCAGAGAGCAGTTCGGACTGAATCTCGATGGCTGGCAAACTATCTCGATTAATGAGGAAGATGTTGAAGGTAAAATACGGTTGTTGGTGCAAGAGCAGAGTTTCGAAATCAACCCGGGACCGCTCGCTCAACTCTACATAAAGACAAGATTGTAAAACTATGGCTGCCAAAAAGTGCCAAAAGACATTGAACAACTTTGTGCGAATACACCACCAGCTCGGCCAGACCGAACTGTCGGCAGCGCTTCAGACGACGTGGTCGGACGAGGGGGTTTGGGGCCGCCCGCGGTGCGTGGCCTTGGCGTCCCCGTGTAAAGTTTTCCTTGGCGTTGCTGTTTTTGGGAGCGAAAGAGGACCGATTGCATGGGCTCGAACGACGGGAAGACGACCATCAGCAGCAGGGGAACTCGGCGATATGCGAGTCGTGAAAGAAACAAGGCCAAGAGGATCCTGAATCGGAGGAAGCAGGTGGCAGCGTGCTGGGCCTCCTCTGCCCAGGTGCCACAGCTTACAAAAGCCTTTGAGGCGTGAATCGGAATGGCCGGACGATGGGGGTGATGCTGAAGACCCGAACCGCGTGGTTTTGTCTTCAGTGTCTTGGCCGGGCTGCCAGGGTAGATGGGGCCAGATGAGACGAGATGATATCAGCCGACGGGGGCTGCGGGATTCGTGGGTATGTGTGTATGTGAGTGTGTCTGTGTGTAGCACCTTGACAAATCTGACAGCACGAGTTGAAAAGTAGGCAGAGCGAGTCCTCAAGAGCTTGCCAAGGTTTGAGGCGAGCAGGTCAAGAGAGACGTCTGCATCCATGGACTCTTCTACAAGACCGAGGAGGCGTCGAAGAAGAGAAGAGGTCCGCCCCAAAAGCCCGCCGTGTGTACCGGAGGTTGGCCCGTGGTTCGTGTGGATTGTCGCGGGCTGAAACTCTGGAAACGCACTTGTGGAAGTTAGACTCGAGCATCCCGTTGCGTGCACTCGCGAACAGGGCCATCCTGGTAAGACGTATACCATATTGTCCCATTTGATACCGCGCAGATGGGAGATCTGAACGGGCGCGCCACGTTGTGAGGCGAGACCAGGCAGCGGGGATCTAAGCCGCCTGGCAGCAGCGCCGGGATGCGGCGTCCGGGGACACTGCGTGTTGCGATGGGCACCGAGGTGGGAATATGGGGGAAAGAAGAGGAGGGGGCGTTGTCAGAGATGAGATAGATAAAAGAGGGCAAGACGTCTGGTCTTTTTGGGTCGGTTTTCTTGTTGGTTTGCTGCGTCTGATTTCGGACGATCAACAACCTGCACTTCCCGTAACAACAACAACACGGCATTTTGACACTCTGCAACTCTGTCGAACAGATCAAGCATCTACCATTGCATACTGCTCATCTCGCCATCGCCGGCTCGAACACGACTGCCACTTCAGCGGGGACGAGTTTCACGGATCAACAAACACACGCACACACGAGGATACGAAGCGTTGGGATTCAAGACAAGATGAAGTTCTCCGCCATTGCCATCATTGCTACCGCCGTGGCCGGCGTCACCGCCGTCCCTGTTGACTCTGGGTAAGCGAAAGCCCCGCCCCTGTGACGTGGAAGTCAAAAGCTGACACCAGATCGAAGCCCGATGGCCAACCTCCAAGCCCGCGCCTCGGACGCCATCGGCGGCGTCGTCCACTACATCCGCCGCGATCAGGCCGGCACAGCCGTCGTGCCGGAAATCAAGCGGTCGCCGATCCGGTTCCACAGCAGCCTCAGCCACGAGAACGCCATCAAGCGGCGCAAAACTAACGGCGGCAAGACAGACGACCCGCCGCCGCCACTGATCCCGTTTGTCACCGCGTCCAAGAACGAGAAGCGCGCGCCGGACCTCACGCGGAGGGACCCGGCCGAGTCGTCCGTGCCGCCTCTGGCGCCGTTTTTGACGGGTGGGAAGCGGGCTCTCAGGGCCTAGTGTCCTGGCCATCTCAACAACCTGACACGATGGCCCTATTCCCAGGCAAGGCTCTACCGACGACGACTGTTTCTCCCCCCCTGATCAGGCTGGAATCCAATGGCAACGCTCGGGGATTTGAAAGCTGGATGTATCTTCTTGTCAAACTTGCGAGGGAGGGAAACCGATGGGAAAGGGCTTTTGTGTTATTGTCTTCATCGTATCTTTCGGTGTGTATATTGGGGTGCGCATTCCTGGGGAATTGATCATCGATTCACTGTACATCTTTTCCAAGCCATTTTTCATGACCCTGCCTACGCGCCATCTCTCATGCTAGCCAAAAGTGTTGTGCCGAGGAGTGGCAGGAGAAGATGCGAATTGTTGATCTCTTTGAACGAACGAGGGGATGAACCGAAGCCAACCTGGGCATACCACCCCGTCCAGGGCCTTCTCCCCGCAAGGTGTTTCCGATAAAGAAGTTGAGGACTGCCGGTTTAGAGCCCACGGCATGGCGGCAGGCTATTCCCTCCAGGCCGGGCTATTGACCAATGTCATACATTTGCTATCTCGTGCGGAGAAACATCTTGACGGCAGAGATCTCCACGGTCTTCAAACGCCGTTAGTCTGCCACAAGGTCTCATTCAGGGTTGCGCCCCGTAGCTGAACGACCGTCGAGCTGCTCGTCATTATGTCATTCATGTCTCGTTTCCGGACACTCGGAACGTGGCAACGCCTCCACGCGGCAACCATGTGGTCCTCATGTGTTCGTTGGAGCCAAAGCGTCCCTGCCTTTGCTATTATTGTTTTCGAGTCTCGGATATTTCCAAGCAAAGTGAGGGTGATAATCGTGGTCATTCCTTGCGTTGATGGGCACATCTACTCTGAGTGGCGGCATGTCATCGGCTTCGACGCAAGACAACAGCTTATCATCGAAGGTCCGGATCCCCACAGTCTCTTGAAAGGTGTTGGTCCTCAGTAGTGAAAGGATATCCATTGCGAGCACTAGATCATTAGGGCGACAAACGCAACTTTTTTTGGACATATCTGATCTGTGCCACCCGTCGTGACACAGGGAAGTATGCTCCATTGCCTTTTTCGATCAATTACTCGATGGCCCATCTCGAAAGATGCTTAACCGGGTACCGTTGGACGTTTGGATGACGTTGTTTCCGTTTTTCACAAACCTTAGGATTTCCAATCCTTCCAGCTAGTCCAGCACCCTGAGACTCGATTCCCAGTCACCTGGCGGGGCACGTGAGGCAGCCGCTTCACGTTGAGTAAGATCATCACTTCTACCAAGCCTGTGGCTAAGGGCAATGAGTCTGGTGGATAGATCCTGGTGGATAGCCCACACATGTGTTGCCCCTATGAATGCCGACCTTGGTATCGAATAGTGTTTCAAATGAAGCTGTCTCGATGTATAGCGACTTTTGAATTGCTATAGCCACGAGTCAGGTTACTTATGTAACCCAGCATGGTTGCGATGTAAAAGCCTGATGGAAGAGATGGTCAAGTCGCACATAGCAACGAGGGCTGTAGACTTCTCATGACCTTGTGATTTGATTGTTTGTTTAGCTATAGGCAGCTTTTTTGTCTCTAGGTCCATGTAGAGCGACTACTGCCAACTGAAATCTTCCATTTCTCAGCCATTCATAACGAACTATTTATGCTGAGCCTCAGACCAGCTTTCGTCCTTCTAATCATTCTTCAAGCACCCGCCCCTGTCGATGTTGTTACAGGTGCGGCCCTCCTCGGGAGAAGATGGACACCTACCGGCGGACTCGAGGGCTTCCTAGGGGTTGTTCTCCGTGCCAGAACCAATGGTCGCCGTGGCGTGGTTGGCAATAGTGGGAGAAGTTTCGGCTCGAGGGACGACTTTGGTCTTGGTGGGCTCGGCGGAGAAGGTCGTAGCAGTGAGAGGAGCGGCGTTCCTGAGGAAGACAGACTCGATCTCCTCCGGGGAGACACGAATGCGGGCAGGTTTTCAGGGAGCTCACGCTCGAAGGATCGCTTCCACCAGCGGTGGCGGCATATGCTGGTTCTGTAACATCTGTTGAAGAGAAGTCGTCAGCAGACTTGCCATGGTTACGGATGTGGATCAGCGCTGGACCTACCGTTCATTGACCCAATAGTTGAGCTCGGGACCTCCCTTACACATGTTGTCCTTGATGACCTGCTCGACGTTGAGGCGCCACTCGCCGAACTTGGGGATGGGCTTGGGCAGGGTGAGGACGACCTCCATGCCATTGCCGTTCTCGTTGGACCTGTAGTTACGATCGCAGGACTCGAGGCGGATGTGGTAGTTGATGGATCGCTGGACCTCGTGGAACATCATGTCGCACCACTTGGGGCTGGTCTTGCCGATAGCGTTGATGCGGATATGGTACTCCAAGTGGTTGTCGAAGCCACAGTTCTCCCAGGAGTAGGAACAGTCAATCTCCGGCGTGATGTCACGTCGGAGAATGTCGTCGCAGTCGTGCGGGGGGATGTCATCTCGAGACAGGACGGTGGCGACAGTGCTGATGCCAGGCTCGGTCTTGTTGACGACCCTTTGGTTGTTACCAGTGGTCGCGGCTGTAACATCCTCGGTGGGAGTGTTGAGTTGCTGGCCGAGGATTCCAATAGCAAAGGTAGCCTTGACGAGGATGCGAGAGATGAGCATTGTGGTGACTGTGACCAGTGTCTCAACTTGACGATGCGTTGATGTGCGGACTAAGGAACAGGGAAGGGGGAGAGGAAATCAAGTTCCTTTTCTCTGGTGTAAGAACACTACCTGATTCTTTGAGGGTATAAGAAAGCAAGAGGGGAACTTGTGTGTGAAAACGAAGATGAAGTGGGTAGGTGTATGATCTGAGGCGGATATGAGCGGGAGGAGAGTAGATGTCGTCCTACGGTCAACTTTGTTTTGCTAACCTCCAGACAGCCAGCCTTTTAGTGGGCCAGGCACAGTGAAGTCAGGCGCGTAAAGGAAGGCGCAGGTTTTGATATAAAAAGAAGGGAAGTAGC
This sequence comes from Colletotrichum tofieldiae, assembly GCA_022836555.1. Classification (NCBI taxonomy): domain Eukaryota; kingdom Fungi; phylum Ascomycota; class Sordariomycetes; order Glomerellales; family Glomerellaceae; genus Colletotrichum; species Colletotrichum tofieldiae. The sequence goes on from BQXV01000010.1 coordinate 2,610,410, forward strand.
AGTTGGGACACCCAATGACACAGAAAACAGTGAAAACTCACCTCGCCCTTCACAATGCTCGGCCATTACCGTTTTACTCAAGTTGCATGCTGGTGACACCTATGAAACTCGAGTGAGGTTAACGTTGCATTTAGGGTCTTTGGAGGCTGTGGTAAACGACATAAGCCTGAAGTGTTTGATTACAAGGCAGCCTTTCATTCCTACGAACCAGCACACAGCCCGACTACAGTCTCCGCGGCCACAGCCATCTTGGCATGTAACTATTCTGGGTTACATCTTGTGGGCCCCTACCTGATATGCTTTAACCCACTAGCTTTGTTCTCCTTAGTTCTGGATGCTTGTCCATCCACTCGTGCTACTGGGAACGAGCCCAAGTTCACCTTGTCCTCACCCTGAGGCAGACACTCGTCCTCTAACTTGCCGAATATAATGGTACCGGAGAGTCAAGATAGCTCGGCACGACTCTTTTGGCCTCTCCGAAGTACCTCCCGCTTGCTGCACGTCCCCTGGTAATGACTCCTCGGAAGCTGCTGACCTGGCGACGAATAGTATGGGTGTCTCGAACAGAATTGCAAGCTCGAATCAAGACACCCGAAGCCTCCATCTAGGCGAAATTTTCGTCATGATTGGGAAAACTTTGCGCGGTTGCGGGCATGGCTTGGACAGTTGGATCACTGGGCAGTCGTTATTGGGTAAGAAGTGCGACGACTAAGGCTGAAACGACAATAACCGTTGTCGAGTGAATGTCATCTGGAATTTTAGGAGATTGAACCAAGTAATTGAAAAACAGATGTGTACATTATGGGTGATGCCCTGAAGCGGCTTCTTGTTCATGTTCAAAGCCCGCGGTCGAGCCGTTTGATACTATTGACTCCGGCAGTTTGGAGTTGACGGGCGCTATGCATTGTTGGTGGTTGGAGTGAACAGTGAACGTCCTGTGTCGCACTTCAGGGACGTAAGCGGCGTTAAACGTTAAACAAGGAATACAATGGCCACCTAAAAGTCTAAATGCACCGTATATCTGACGCGCTGCCCCCGCACTCTACTATACACCCACTTCCTCCTTTCAAGTACCATAACTTCAGGAAATGGACGCCCAGCTGCAAGAGTTTACTTCTGTGATATCGGGGGATCGAAGGACCAACGATGAGCTATCCGAGATACAGCGGGTTGCCATCACAGCCTTCGTGCTCGCAGGCCGGAGCTACCGTGAGGCAGCGCGCGCCTTCAACTGTTCACTTGGCGCAGTGCATAAGACCCTCCGACGATTCAATGCCAGCAAGACTTTCACATCGGGACCTCGAAAAGGCAGGCCAAAGAAAATCTCACAGGTAGAGAAACGGAAGTCAGGTCTGCAAAAGTCAACTACCGGTCATCCTATCGAGAGCTCTCTGGGCAAAGGAAGGGAGGGCGAGCCTCAAGGTCTCAACACCGCCAAGCTTGCTCTCAGGAGAGTCCACTAGTTATCACAAGTGAAAGGCAATGAAGAGACCAGTTCTCACACCCGACGCAGCTACATTACGGCAATAGTTTGCAAGAGACTGGCTGTCAAAGGCTGAAGAGTCAATGATGGTGCGCCTATCGGCGATGACCCCCTTATTGAAGGCACTGTGATCGACTCCTCGATAGTCTCAATTTCTAATGAGTCTTCTTGTCAGAACAACGACAAAAATGGCCCAGCAGCATGAGTATTCCGGCTGCCTCATAAGCGATGGAAGACGCGCTTTATCAACCTCACAAGTCAACTCATTGTCGATACAAATAGAAGTCACAGCACCTGCTCCAAGGTTAGAGATGTACATAGTAGAACCATCGACCTGGACACAGCGAATGAGATAATAACTAAGAAACCTCAGCGTTTGGACAGAAATTAAAGGGAAAAGGTGCTTGCTGGCTTGCGTTGATTTCTTTGCAGCACCATGTGAAACACCATGAATGCCCATCCTAGCTCTCACGCGACGTTTTTCAATAATTTCATGCATCTGATCCCGCGTGTCCTGAACCCCTCCTTTGATGCTCTGTTGCTTCAGCAACGCGTGGTGTTATGGGTATCGATGTCCAGAACCCGTTTACCATATCATACCGCCTTGCCAATGTCTCCAACTCCCCGTCAGCGTGGATCCTCTGGACGCTCAGTCGAATGTCTCCCTTGGGCTCCCCAGGCGCCTCAATCCAAAGCTTGTGTACTCTAGGTGGACTGGGAAAGATGGGCACGACTGTATCCGGAGAGGCTCTTTGATCGCCCTTGAGGCCGTCCTGCACCCCCCTTTCCTCCAGTGTCATCACTTCTCTGGCTACACGTGCTGACAGCACCGCATCCCAGATCCCTTCATGTCGTTGTCCTAACAAAATTAGTTCCACTGCCTGTCGCCTGATTCTGGGAACGCGGCATTTGATTGCGGTGTAGAAGAGGGGCGGGACGAGACCGCTGTCAGCGGTGTAGTCGGCCTGAGAAGCGTGAGAGCCAGGCGTCTCTGCTGCGGGCGTCGGCAGAGCTGATGGCTGAACTGTGTCGAGGATCTCACGCGACAAAGAGACAACTGATACAAAATGACGCGTATACAGATCGAATATCAGCTCGTTTCCTGGGTTAAGAGCGGTGTTGGTGATTATGTATGCCATGGTGTGATATATCGGTAGGCGCCGACATACAAGCCTGTCGCCGTCTGATAGTTGGTCCCAAGTCTTCGCTTTGAAGACGTCGAAACATTGAAGCCATACTTCCAGATTGTTCCGGAGAGTTTGTTGTGTAGCAAGAAGCTCAAAAATGTCGGCTGCCTCTTCTGCTAAGCTTTTCTCACTGCCATTCTTCTGTAATTGGTGGGCTCTGAACAGTAAGCCGTCCAGACTGTTACTTGCATCGCGGGTTGTCTGGAAGGGCCGAGGTATTGAAATCCAGATTAAGGGCGTTTGAGAGCCACCTCCCAGATAGAACTCGTTCGTGAGGAGAGCTGCTTGTATGTCAAGTCGGGGAATCTCTTCGGCAAACCATTCGTCGGTCGGGTTCACGGGCAATGCCGATACCGTGCTTCTCAGCAAGCTGTCCAGCAACCGGAGGCTATGCCCAAAGTGGAGAAAGCCAGTCTTGTACCGCTTTTGCATGAACTCCAAGCAGACAAATATCGTACAAACAATGAGAACAACACGTGTCGATTCGGTGCCTGGCATGAGTAAATGCGATTGGAGAAGTGAAATGGACTTGTTGTAGTACTGCAAGCTGAGACGTTCTGTGATATCGGAGGACTGCGGCTCCCACGACTCCTCATCCTTGACGTCGCATGATTCATCAATCGGCTTTGTCTCATTCTTATGAACAGCGCCAAGAGCGAGCACAGCGTAGAGTATGGATGGCTCAGCCGAGCTTGCTTGGAGAACAAGCTTTGTCCAAAACGGCGAACTAAACACACCGGGTAATTTACCGGAGGTCTCACGAACGAACCACTCAAAGTGACGCTTGTCGGAATAGCTCAGCCCGGCAAGGCCAGCGTGTGTGTTGCAACGTGCTATAGAGGGGGGCTGCGGCGAGAGCAGTCGGGACCTGCGTGCCGCAGGGCGGCTCTCGCCGTCGTCCGAGTAGCCATCGCAGACCTTCCCCATAACGGTGCATCGTCGACATGATGGTGTTGTCTCGTCACACTCCACTCTTCGGGCCCTGCATACCGGCCAGACCGGTTTTTCGTTATCAGGTTTGTGGGTTACCAGTGAAAGCAGTTCAAACTTACCTGCAGGTTGAACAGCCTTTTCCGGCTTGCGCAGGTGACCGAAACCTGGTTCCGGAGTTACCGGGTGGAGTCCGGCCACCGCTCATGTCCGTAAACTCTAAGGAGGTGAAGTCGGTGTTGACCCGCGCGGGCGCTTGAGTGAGGAACGGCCGCGGCGGTAAAAGGCACAAGACGGACGCAGCTCGTCCTGCCGGCAGAATCAGGTGTGGAGCGGGCGGCACCTTGACCGGAGCCTTTGTATGTACACAAGGCAAAGAACACGGAGAGTCGTGAATTGAGGAGAAGAGGGGCCAACGTCAAGGGAGGATGTGATACACAAAACTATCGTTCGAGGCGGCCATTGATCGGCTAGCAATCGTCTGTGCTGATTGGTTGCTGCTGCTATAGTTTCATCGCCCCCTTTTCAGGGAGCTGGTCCCCGGAGAGGTGTCAAAGTGTAATCTCGCTCAACCACTAAGTTTCGGTGAGCTTCACCGAGTCAAAGCGCTCTGTCGGCAAATGGATAATGGCTTGACCGATCTCACGACGCTTGGGCCGCGAGTTGTCAAGTATTGACTACTTGAAGTGGTAGAAACTGAGTAGGAAGAAACAAAGGAACCGCATGCATTGTTTCAACCTGACGCGTCCCTCATCTGGCCAAGAATGGCCTCATTTAGGCGCTACAGAGGCGGCCATTGCGAGAATAGATTCATGTTGGGGTAGAAGTCAAGTTGTTTCCTCGAACAAGTCTCAAAATCTCCAAGTGGTCAAAGACAGGATTCCCTCCGAATGAAACACATCGCCGTAGCAAACTACGGTATCGCCACCGATTTCCAACTCACTTCAATCACAGGGTATCTGTAATTGAGGATCGGTTTTGATCAAGCCTAGGCCGCGTAAGTCCCAACACGCGGCCCAAAGTACTCGCCTTTGGGCAACTCAAGCCGTGTGCAAGCCGTAGCCTCGCACCCACTCTCCGAGTCGTTCCCCCACCAGTTGATCTCAAAACCGTGGTAGCTGACGGCAAAGAAGATAATGACACCGGCAATGGCGATGGCTGTCGAGAACGCAGCTGACAAGACGTAATTATACTTGGACCAAAAGGCGAGGTAGCGCTGCCGAAGGTACACCATGCTCAACCAGCCGGGAAGAACAGCGGGCCACATGTAGGCAATGTTATACTAGATTTATTGGTCAGCACAGAATGATCATGTTATTTGGGGAAGAAAACTTACGGGAGACCAGCTAATACCACCGCTAAGGATCATGACGGGATGAATCTTGGAGAACCAATGCGTTCGAGGGAACTTCCTCTGGAAGTAATAGAAGATGAAGGGCACAGCAAAGCCGACGGGGAAAGCAGACAAAAGTGCAGTGTAAATGCCTCCTGAGCCAAAGACCTTGCGGGCACCTAGACTGCCGAACAGTACAGCAGCTGTGAAGTAAGTATTCACACCGGGGCACGTGAATCGATCTTTCTGGCTCCTGCAAGTAGACAATCTTGTTAGAGGTTGATGTTTTTTGAGCATAGTTCACGCAACACTCACGTAGAGCAAAGATCAGGGATGTTTTCAATCTGAAAGTTCATGACGCCAGTGCACACGAATGCCGAGACAAAGACAGCCACAACCTGGGCGGCAAAAGTGTGGCGCTGGGGGATCTTCAGATAATGCGCCAGCTTGAGGTCGTTGGCGAAGTCGAGTGCGTGAGCCGTGGTGACATAGCTGCATGCATTAGTCAGTTGTGTGATCGAGACATTATAGAATAGGTTGTTTTCACTTACCCGAAGCACTTGAAGAAATTCATGGCAAGAGCATTGCCTGGCTCCCAAGCACCTCCGATGAATTCGGCGAGAACGCTTGAAAAGTCAGCCGAGTCCTCATTTCTCGAATAGGTAAGTATTCCTTACTTGAACTCAACCTCCATGCCAGTAGTAGCGAAGATTATACCTGTCGGAATCACAAAAACCAAGGCAAGGGCAATACCAAAAAATACGACGCCGACGCTTGTCTACACGAAACAGTTAGTATCTCCCCACCTCCCACTCAAGGGGAACGAAGCAAACTTACCTCGGTCGGCCATGCTGCAACGGCAGCAACCCCAAAGGCGATGGCAGCCAGGTTGAGAATGAGATACCACCATTCGGGTACTAAATAACGTTAGAGACAGGTATGCGGACTGATGATGGGAATCTACCTTCGGGGTAGTTGGACATCATCCTCGTATGAACATCCTTGAAGTCGTTTGAAGCTTCCTTCTTGAAGCTGCGCATCAAACTCCGGAATCCAAGAGCAATGTCATGACGGTGAAATAAAATGGCGTACGAGACCGTAGCCGCGTAGACAGCAAAGAAGTAGTAGTACATGGTAATGCTACTAGCAGCCAGGTACACAGGGGAGTAAGCTTGGTACTTGGCCTCGTCAAGCCACCCACGGCCGTCGAGAATCCTGGACACGTTGTACGACCCGCCAAAGTGGTTGTACATAAGGTTTGAGTTGATGGGAAGGTAGGCAGTGTTGTACGCGTTGGTCCAGTAGAGTCCGATGATCGTGATGCCACCCAGGAAGACGCCAACAAAGGTATTGAGCGTGACACGGAAAGGAACGACAAGAGGTTGAACTACGTGAGTTGCAACATTCCAGTCAAAAGTGGGCAGAGGATTGAAGCCGAGTCCCTTCTTAACACCGGTGAGAGCGGTTAAAGTAAAGTTGTTTGGTGCAATCCAGGCCATCCAGTTGAAGAGCGAAAGAGCGCCAAAGATGTAGTCGGGGAACCAGAACCAGACGAACATGCCGGCAAATGCGGCCAGGAAGAAACGATATCTGGACAGATTGTAAATTCTCTTGAAGGGCCCAGGAACTGGGTGGTTTGCCTCTGCAAGAACTGCGTCAGTTGACATTTTCTCTTAGAATGTTGTAATAGTCAATTTACCGTTGTGGAGAGAGCTGTTTAGTGCAATGGTTACGAGCGAGGCAGGCCATAGACAAAACGACGGGTACACTAGGAATCTTCTGCAGAGACCCGCCAGACCAAAGCCCATCAGGTTGGTTGATAGAGCAAGCAGAATCTGATAGCTGAATGACTTGGCATATTTCTGGCCGAAGTAGCGATCCATCCACTGTGTGAAGACTATGAGAAGACGAGTCAGCAAGAATGTTACAGCACGATATACCAGGAAAAGACGACTTACTGATGTATCTAGAACTTGGCAGGGTTTTTCCGACACTCGCCATGATTGAAATAAGCATGTGCTCCTTCTTGTTGAACGGTCCGGGGTTAAGACTGTGCCTGACTCCGAACAGTGTAAATCCAATATCGGGAAGCCATCTCTCCGCCGCCTTGCCGACGGGATACGCCAACAACTGGACCACCTCGGCACGCAGTGAGATGGACGGCTGACGCACACTAAACAATTGATTGATAAACGCAATGAAGACGACGAAAAACAAACCGATAGTCCAGGCGCGAATTGTGCTCACGGGGAGGGTTACGTCATCATGCGGATCGACAACGGCACGCACCTCGGCGTAAGGGCTGTTGGTTGTCAAGAGAGAGACTTCGATCTTAGCCTCGGAGATCTCATGAGTGTGCGAGTCGGGGTTGGCGAAGATGTCAGTATTGGCGAGGAATTCCTTGAGGCGCTCGAGGGCGCCAGCGGGGAAGTTAGGGTCGAGGCCGTGTTGATGCACCAGTCTTTCGGCGGACTTTGGGATGTGTTAGAGTGTTCTGCGGTTTGATTGGTAACGGCTACGTGCCTCTTTGGCCTCTTCGAGGGAGATTGTACGGGAATGTTCCCTAGCCTCTAGGACTTCTTCAGGAGTTGCGTTGAGTTGTCTTCGAAATGTTAATGATCATCACCCCAAAATCCAAAGAGCCCGCTTTCTTACCTTGCAACCTCTTCGATGGACACCTTTTCATCGATGCTGTCCCTCTATCATTATGTTAGATTAAGCAAATGATGATCGAGATTTCATGTGAAAGACCAACCTGTGGACTCGCATCCGCCGGCGTAACGGCGTCGATGGTATCACCTGCTTTCTCATTTGGAGCACCCATGACAGTCAACAATGAAACACAGTGACAATGTCAACTTGCCCAAGACTCTCAAGCACAGAAAGGATCGTGTCAAAATAGTACAAGAGTCAATGGGGTGGGAACAACGTCCATCCCAGAACAGCACCGGGGAAGACCGTCTTTATTTGCGTCCGGCTGTACAGTGCCAATCCAATAAGCTTGAGATTGTTGTACAGTCAGGGGTTTTGCCGGGAAGATGGCGACAAAATCTGCACGACGCACGTCGCGTGGACGCCTTCCCGCGTTGACAAACTACTACCTTACCTCTGCAGCATTTTCGGTCGGTAAGCCAGCTTGGCGGTTTTCGTCACCTTAATTGGCGGGTTCTGCCGGCGAACGACATCCATGTAGGGGCGAAAGTAAAATCGTGTTGATGTGGAGGTGGCTCGGAACGAAAGTGAGGGGCTCGCCATCGTTTGGCAGAGAAATTTCGGTAACAATGTCTGATTCAGATTCTTTCGCCGGTTTCCCGGACCAGTCCAGGTGGTGTGGAAAGCTTAGGAAACGATTTTCTAAAGCTTCTTGAACCAGTCAAGATTTGACCAATGGCGTAATGAGTAGTCGCTTGCACCATCGTTTAGTAGAATTAGAAGCAGTGTATGCTCCCTCGCTTTCGGTTTTCCTCTTTTCCCTATGGCTGGGCCCAATATTATCTACTCCGAGTAAATTCCATAACTTACGTAGCAAGAACCGATTCCGTCCTATCTAGCCGGCTGCGCAACTGACTGCCAGGTTGCGGTAGGTCGAGAGGACGGGAAGTGGGCGGGTCTGTTAGTCGCGTCATTGGAATGGAGAATGGCGGTTGCGGTGCAGGTCACAAAGTTGGACAAGCGCCTTGACAGGCTACAAATCTCCTTGAAGTGTTCGGGCTCGACAGCAGTTTCAAGATAAAGCTGCCTGACAACTAAGCGTTGTCCCGGAGTTTGACGTCGGGGCGAGGCCGACTTCACGCCAACAAAACGGGATGGCGGATATCGGGAATTAACCGCAATTAGCGTCATGACCAACTCGGGCATCGCCGCAAGTATTCCGGAAGCGCTAATGGTCATCTTTGCATGGAGCTAATAATGCAGATACCGGTGATAATTCATGTCAATGCCGTTTCCCAATACCCCATATTGGCCTGAATCAGTGTGAAACCTCCGAAAGACTATCAATGCTACCGGGTATCCCAACCTAGTGGTTTGTTGACGGTCTTTCTGAACATGTCATCGAGAACAGTACTGAACAGAGAGTGACGTCGAGACTCTTGACACAGTACAAACAATCGCGATTGTTTCATTTGTGAGCTAGGCATCTGGCAGTTTGAGAGGTCGTAAGCCACTGCCACTACAAATATTCAAGAACGGAGTTTCAAAACTCAAAGTCCGGGGTTGGGCTTTCAGTCTCGTGCTGTTACTAAAGCTAAGTGGGCCTTCTTTGGCTGACGTGATTTATCTCCACGTTGACGCCTCTGGGAACGAGGAGTTGCCAAGACTTGGCCCCGATCACAGCAAAGTCGGGAGGAATAGCCCCGATACCTACAAGACGCAACAGAATTCCTCACAGAGCCACATTCACATCTAACAACTCAATGATTGACGGAGCAACACACATTCTACTCGTCGTTTTGTGCCGTGTTTAGTCTCGACATCTGCCGTGAACAGATTATATCTCACACTGCAAAATGGGACGCAGAGACGACGGAGTGTTCGAACCGAGTCCCCCTCCCTACCAACCTCAACCGCCTTTGCGGCGCTTCGCAATAAGAAAACGTCGTGGGCATCTAATTACCCTTGCGGGAATCATTGCCTTTGTCATATTTCTGTCTCGTTTCAACAATGCCACTGATGCATCGACAACATATCAGCAAGAACAATTTCGCAAAGGACTGAGAAAATGCAGCGACTCCTTCCTTCGACATAATGTGCAGAGATCGCCGTCTGAGAGCCGGGTAAACCCGCGTTGGAACTCGAAATCTGGACAGCAGCATCCTATTGTTCTCCGCAACGCAACTCTTTTTGATGGAGAGACGGTCCTTGCCGAGGCTGTCGACATCCTTTTCGAGAAGGGAGTAATCAAGTCGGTGTCAAAGACCCAATCTCAATCTTCATCCCCCAAGAACAGTGTGGTGGTATACGATGTAAATGGGCGCTTTGTCACCCCAGGCCTTGTCGATATTCATTCCCATCACTTGGAACTCCCATTTTCCTCGGTCTCTGCCAACGCAGACGTAAATGAGAAGCCTGGCTTGGGCCCTATCACTCCTTTTGTGCGCGCCATTGATGGGTTCAAGCCGTATGATCCAGCAATCAAGATCATCGCTTCCGGTGGGGTTACCTCCTCGCTCAACCTCCCCGGCTCTGGTAACATCATCGGCGGCCAGGCCTACTTGGTCAAGAACCTGCCCCTGGCTGGGGAGAATGGTGAGCCAATTGTTGAGGAGCTTCTACTTGAGCACGGCTTGCCGGAAGAGAGTCGCCAACGCTACTTGAAGATGGCGTGCGGCGAGAACCCGAAGCATATATACGGGCATACCCGCCTTGGCAATGCTTGGCTTCTCAGAGAACATCTGGACAGGGCGCGGAAACTGAAGAACAAGCAGGATGCGTGGTGTCGAAGTGCTCAAGAACTCGACTCCGAAGATTTCTTCAAGGGAAGCCGAACCTCTCGATTCATTGCAGACTCTGGAGAGTTGCCGGAGGACTTGGAGCTCGAGCCCACGGTTGCACTGTTGAGGGGGGAGTTCAACGTTAACATTCATTGCTACGAACCGGAGGACTTTGAGCGGATGTTGCATGTTCTGCACGAGTTTGAAATTCACCCGCAAGCTTTCCATCATGCCCTTGAGGCGTGGCAAGTTCCCGAATTTCTGAAGCAACAGGAAGAGTACAGCAACCAATTCCTGTTGTGTTTGTGAGAAAATCACTGACGTCTTTCAGAAACATAACTATCGCTACCTTTGCCGAGAACTCGTTGTTCAAGCACGAGGCTTATGGTGCCAACCTACGTGGGCCAAAGATCCTAGACGATCACGGGATTCGCGTGGTATTGAAGTCGGTACGTCGCAGCTACTGTTCAATACTGATAACCCATGGCCATAATGTTGATATGTGTTTCAAAGGACCATACTGGTGAAAGCAATCATGCCAAATACCTCGTATATCAAGCCGCTGTGTCTCATTCTTTTGGCTTGTCAAATGATAAAGCCCTTCAGTCTGTCACTTCTATTGCCGCCCAGTCCATCTATCAGGGCCACCGCATTGGCTTTGTCCGACCTGCGTATGATGCTGATCTTGTGATCTGGGATTCGCATCCACTCTCCGTTGGAGCGACGACTGTTCAAGTATTCGTCGATGGCAGAGAGATACTAGAAACCACAGCTTCACTGCAGATTCTCGAAACTCCAGCCAAAAGGACCGACCTGGCTTTGCCCAAATCTCGTCCCTGGATAGCCCAGGACAAGAAGCAACTCGTCTGCAGCCAGGCTTTAGCCCCTGAGTCAAACGTTGTGTTCACTGGCATCAAGGGCGTACTGGTTGAAAATCTTTCTGCCAACTTCGACATAGATGTGGAGGAAAACTCTACCCTTGCCATGACGATTTTCGAAGGTGAAATAACGTGTCTTGGACCTGAAATCCAATGTCTGTCGTCTCAGAAGCACAAGAATGTCCTCCGAGTTGACTTGAACAATGGTTATGTCACACCTGGCCTCATTGCGTTCGGTAACAACATTGGAATCATCGATATCGCTTCGGAGCCATCCACGGGCGATGGATCTAATGGTCGCAAGGGCAACGCTCTAAACGAGCAGAAAGATCTGCACTTTGCCAAGTATGGCGTTCATTTCGGCGGAAGAGGCTTCGGTCGAGCGAGAATTGGGGGCGTCACAAAGGCGATCACGGCACCAATCTTCGCAGGAGGCGTGATTCAAGGCGTAAGTGTGGGGTTACGGACTAACGAGAACGCGACGGTACTGGGAGGCGGTATCTGGAAGGATGAGATCGCACTTCACTTTGCTGTGGGACAAGAAGGGAAAGGTCAGTGACATCTCAATCGACGGAAATAAATGACAGGTACTAATGTGCAAAAGGTGATGATACGCCGACCGTCTCGTCTGGAATCGAACGTCTGCGTCAGGTCCTCGTGGCAGGCCAGGACTCGACCACGAGTCCTAGTAGCGCCTTTACACGGGCTGCCAAAGGCTTGCTGCCTGTTGTAGTATATACGGTGAACGAGGTTGGTGTTATTCGACTAGGATGCTGGCACAAGGTATGGAAGCTGACAAGAATAGGATGATATTTCGCAAGTCGTCCTCCTTAAGCGGGACTTCCCCTTCGTAAATTTTGTCATTTATGGTGGCCATGCTGCCCCTCTAGTACGTTTAAGTAGCTCTTTTTGATGAAACCTCGCTAATGTAAGGAAAACTAGGTTGCCAAGGAGCTCAGCGAAGCCAATATCCCCGTCATCCTCACCGGCAATCGTGGTGCGCCGGACAAGTGGGAGAAGAGGCATATCTTCGCTGGACCTCCCCTCTCTCCTAGCCCTGCGCAGGTTCTCATTGATGCCGGCGTTCTTATTGCGCTTGCGGTCAGAGGCGATTCCAAAGTCCACGGGTTAGCCCAAGAAGCGCATTGGGTGGCCAAATTCGCCGAGCTTACGGAAAAGGAGGCAATCAAGCTGGTGTCGACAAATTTTGAAGAGATTCTTGGGCTCAACCGATCGAGCCAGGAGGCAAAGATGTCGGTTCCAAGAAAGTATGCTGGTGACTTTGTGGTGTGGGATGGAAATCCGCTTCGCGGAGAGGGGAGCGTGGTTCTGAGCGTGCAGGATGATGGAAAGATTGGGGACTGTTGGCCGGATGTCGAGGGTGCCGTACTTTGAGGGCAATGAATCAGTTCTTATTGTATAATTATAGAACAATCAAAGAACAGTGGAGTCAGATGTGATGTTATTTTCTATCGGAGCAAGATCGAGATGGGATTCACACACTTGAGATCCTCTGACGGTTAGCAGTCCTTATCGTTTCCTGAGTCCAAATTTCTAAACTGTCTGTCTCTCCTCACTTAAACTAGCTTGGCCTCTCTTCCTGGTTCCAACATTTTCAGCCAAATAGTATATCGCATCCCCCGCTCTCATTGTCGACTGCCGTTTCTGTTGGCCTTACAGGTGGGTAGAAGTAAGACAAGTACTTGTTGATAATACCGATCACTTTAAAGTGGCGATATTGCTGGTAGATTAAGGTATGGAGATGGAAGATCTATCTAGGTGGCCAGCGGTAAAGCAAAGTGGGATACGGCTCTCGTTGTGGCTGAGGAGGCGACTGGCCGTGATAGCTTTCTCCCGTTACCTCACATTCGCCCTATTCCAACAGTTTCCATTTACAGCCTCACCAGGAACCTCACGTTCCATCGAACATTGTTATCTGTGCGATATCCGTAATCTATCATTTCCATATCTATCTGTCCAGTCGGATTATCCAAGATCCCTCTCGTGGCTCTCTTGGCGACGTGTGTAAGATGCGGATTGATTCCTGCTCAATGACGTCTTCCTTTTGTAGGGCCGTTCAAGGTGCCGCACAAGTTCAAAAGCTCGACTCCTCTTCCAACAGAGGTATAGAAGCAAGCGTGTTGTCAAAGATATCATGGAACGATGTTTGTGCTCTTCAATTGTCTTCTCCTACAACTCAGTGACCTAGCTCAGAGTATGGAAATGATGCGCTATCCTGAGGCTGCGCTTCTAACAAGAACGGAAGCAAAGCAAGTGCTCTATTCTTAGGTTCAAAACCAAGCTTACCCAAGATCTACGATCTCATGGCGCTAGTTGGGATGTACTCAACGCGCCAGGATGAGAGCCTGTCGTCCTGTTCGTAGCAGCACCAAGACGATTTTCGTACTGTCAAACTTAAGTTTCTTGCCGCTCAAGAGAGACACTTGGGTGCCAACGAACTTGAAATGACATAAATGCCCCTCGATGCCTCCATTTGTTTGTTTATAAATGCCTCCCATTCAGAAAAACAGAAAAAGTGAGGAGCCTGAATGAAGACATTGATTTCCGTCTCCTTAATACCGGCGTCTTCGAGATTAGCTAGTCCAGAGGCGAGAAGTCGCCGGAGAGAGATATGACAGAAACTTTTGGGATATGAGAATTTATTGGGCCTTCAACGCAGGAACTCTGTCCATGTTGGTGTAGCAATAGGTTTTCTGAAGAACTTCCATAGACTAATGAGCTTTCTTCCTGCTTAGAGATTGCTTCTGGACGGCTCCAGATACTCACCTTTAATACTAAGCTTGAACAAATTGGAGAAGCCTTACGTGTTCTGGTTCATATGAGAATCTCATTGCGTAGTCACAGAGCAAGATATTGTGTATATTCTGTCCAAGTGCTCTAAACTCATCGTTGAGATAGTCATCTCATCAATGCAAGTGGGCGTCACTCCAGGAAGATCTACAAATAACCCGCTTTCCACCCACGACTGGTGTCGTGGACATTTGATGTTCTGCAGCTTGAGCGCAATCGACACTGTCTGAATTTTAGTCGTACTACTCTAAACTTCTTCCAGTAATACCCAGTGGCAGTCGATGGGTTGCATTGGGTATTTTTACTGGGCGAGCCTTTAACATTAAGGTTTCATGCACAAGGTCTAACTGGCTGTATGACAATCGTCACAGCACATTACTCACAGACAATAGGCTTCATGGATGGAGCCACTCGAGTCTAATCATGCATTAATGAAAGGGACGATATAAGTTCTCGCCGGAACTTTAGCTCAAGTTAGAAGCCAGAGGAACACTGTGCAAGTAATTTAAGCTAGACTGAAATGTTCCAAGATATCGTCAAAAAGACTACCTGCCATTCAGTGGTATAGCGAGCGGTAGATCATGAGTAGTAGGGTACCCACAAACAAAGAGAGTTACTCTAATAGTTTAACACTGTATGAACTTCTAACTATAGGTTACTGGATCAGGCACATTGGCTTTGAAGTGAACAAGACAGGTATTATGGGGTGTGGCCATACTTCGCAATATACGAGGACCTCGGCTTGATGTGCCTTATAAAGCATCTGTAAGCGACAAAAAACCAAGTAAGGTGGTCCACTCGATCTGGAACCTCCCAGCAGCTCAGCTATAGCGGCATGGCTTCGACTCTTCGTTGCGCTCATGCTGACGTAGAGGTAATGAACAGACCTTGCAAAGAACAGAGGCCAAGGTGCCAGTCCTCGTCCCTCCATGTCCAGATTTTGCGTGACGAGAACGAGGATGGCCAAAAACGTCATGCGTAGCCTGTCCGTTGCCGTCTAGTTGAGCCTTTGCAGAGTTATGCTGTGATCGAAAGTAAGCCGAGTTTCTCGGACGATGACATTGTTCATGCAGCCCTCCCGCTCGAGCTGTCAACATCCCCACCAAACTCTAACTTTATTCAATTGATTTTCGCTGACATTGGCCAGCCAAGAAAGCTGCGCCGCACGGGACATGCGCAGTGATCGACAAAATCTCCGAATGTACAGCTCATTTATTGTTTGTGGCGATGACTACATTGAAGGCCGCGCCATAATTGAAACTCAATAAGTTTAGTCACAAAAGGTTATTGGGAAGAATCTTGGTCATCGCATCAGGCTGTGGAATAACGCCACACCAGCAGTTCAGTCACCGACGATTATTCGTGAATTGTTTCATTATGTCCAAAAGACCTCACTAGCAAATGACTGATATTCAATCTGTGGGGCAAGCTAGCACACATGTGCGTGAATTAAAGTTGCTGAGCGGCGAAGAAACGAGGAGACAAAAGTCATGGTCGTGTGTACAACATTTGAAGAGATGCTCATTCGGTTCTACCTAAGATACATTCCTAGTGAAGTTTGGTCCAGTCGGTGTAGAATTTACGGGGATTCTCGCGCATTCAGCACTGCCACTTTAACTTCAGGGGGTCCTAGCATAAGGGTTTTCGGTGTTGAATACGCTATCTAACATTTGCCGGGTTAGGAGCTCTTGAAAAGCTCGGCAGATATCATCCTCCCCTCTTTATCGACAGGAAGCGTGGTTTCACGCCACCTTTGCTACCGCATTACCAGGATGCCGGAATCCCGCTTATTGTTGCACGGATATGATGACTACGGCTGCGCAGAAATGCTGATGCTACTGCGACAGTATCTAACCGTCTGAACAGTAGACCGGATATTATCAAAGTAGAAGATCGAGCGCGATTGGTGAGTATTCACGTACCAGCAATTCTGGAATGACATGAGACAGGCTAGCCGTCTGCGGCTGCCACGTTCAAAACATGTCCAGGCCCGCCTTTAATGACACATGAACAATTATGGCTGCATCGTCTAATGTTGGAAAATGTATACCTGAAGCACAGTGCCCATGTGTACTCCTAGTGCTAAGTCCACATGGATGTCGCAGATCGGTGTGGAGAGGAGCTGGCTGAGTTGCGCGTTTGGGCTCGGCGCGAGATCTTGGCCACCGATCTGCCATTTGATTCGCACGCTCACAGCCGTGCCACCCTTTTGACTAGGAAATAGAAGAAGCTTATTTCCTGTACTTCCCCTTCAGTTACTGCGTTTAAGGTTGGGGACCGATGGGTACACGTTGTTCTATTTCCGGGTCATGACCTAGCGAATAGTGATCGCGATAGAGACATAGCCGTCGAGCACAGAAGAAATAAAGGATAAAAAGTTTCCGCCGATTCAAGTTTGATTATTGAGAAATATAAAATCATCGGAGTCCTCGACTCCTCAGAGATTTTTTAGGAACATCATCACAGCCGCCAACCCTACAATAACCATTGACTTCCAACAGTGAACAATACCGACATACCAATCACAACTACACCTACCCATAAGCTTCAATTCAAGATGCATGGACATATCTGGAGACACACGCTCGTTGTCCTCCTTCTCATGGAGTCTTTAGGCTTAGCACTCGTGGTGCCTCCCGGAGCTGTCATGATGAAGTCGGATGAACTTTCCGCTAAGACCCGACGCGAGAGTCTTGATCCTCGTGGTGTTCTCTATATCCGGGACAATGACGATGATGACGGTGAGAATTGCCAGGAAAATAAGTATCCATTTCAAAATAAGCAGGCTAATTTTTGTTCTTCAGATCGGCCTCCACCGCGTCCGCAAAACCCCCCACCAACCCTCCACCGCCTCCTCGGCTAGATGAAGACGACATAGACGATGATGACGGTAAGAGATTGAAAGCAACACAAATTCGACGCAACTTGACTAAGGATCTTCTCGTAGCTCAGCAGATGCAGACACCACCCGACCCTCCCAATCCTCCCAACCCTCCTCCCAACCCTCCTACCAATCCGCCTAATCCTCCTCCCAACCCTCCCAATCCTCCTCCCAATCCTCCTCCCAATCCTCCTCCCAATCCTCCCAACCCTCCCCCTAACCCTCCTACCAATCCGCCGCCTAATGTGGACGATGACAACGACGGTAAGTAGAACTTCAAAACCGGCTACGTAGTGAATAAGTAGCTGATCCATGGTCATAGATCTCCCGGGCATGCCAGATGATGACTGATAATTTGGTCATTGACCCGTCTGAATCCTCAGACAGGCCTTTTCCTGTTTCATCAAGGCGACGAATGATCATGAACTCGTAACGAATAGTTAGGTAAAACACATTCATGACTTTGCTGGGCTGAGTTAAGAAAAAAAAAAAAAGGGGGTTTCAGACAAGAAAGCATGAGTTACTTTGCAGTTCCACAGCAGTATCAATGGATTTCGAAGTGTATCAAAACCAAATACAGATAGCGCTGTCCATCAGAAGGTTTCCGTATTGGAAGGTAGTCTAGGCGGTGCAATATACTCTCGTTTTAGTGAACTTCGTCTCAAATTGTTACCACAAATTATCTTGATAATGGTGCTGTGTTGTGTCGTTGCAATAAGTGTGTTACAGGATACGTTAACTTCACCTGGGTTACAGGTTAGTATGGTTCAGACAAGCTCGTTAATCCAAAGAGGACGGGCCTTTGCTCTATGATGGCCGTATTGGCCAGGTCACATCAAATAATTCCGGCACTCACCCGTAGCAATCGGAAAATAGATACAGGCTATTACAAACTCTTGATCGCGCTACCTTGCACCAGGCTACGGCTGATGTAAGCCATTAATGATCTTTGCCACAGAAACGGTGGGAAACCGAAGCCTATTCGACTTTCTGCAACCCAATCTTACAAAAACGTAAAATCAGATTGAAAGGATCAAAGACAACAAAATCTCCCTACAAGCCAACTTTGACTTGAATCATAGTAAACTGTGACACCTAGCAGGCTTACCGATATTTCATTTGAATCAATCCTCAATCATCCTGAGCATCACAACCCAGCTTTTGTCTATCGTCCGTAATACCGAGTTACACCCATTGCCATGTTGTGTTGCATTCCGCTATGAGCTCAATGTGCGGGGCCCGAAAAGGAGTTATTAAAAAGGTCGGCATCGTCGAATAGTAATGCCGATAGCTCTGCGGGGTCTCAAACGGTGAAACAATCCCAACATTTTCAAACCTTTTAACCACATTATAATCAACGCGATATTGGCGGGGATTGCTCACGGCAAATCATTTTTGGATCCAAAACAAGCTTTCCCGGTTCTCAATACGTTCCAGATGCAGATGCGGTTAAGGTGTGAAACATCCACAAAGAACGCTTCGTTACGCTCATTGCTGTCAGTAGTCGGTCTTTCGTGAGAGATGGGTGCTACAGGGGCTTGTAAAGTGGTGCGTAAAAGTGACTGTGCTTGCTCAATAGTCAGCTTTACCCACATGAGAATCTTCAACCCGTCTCTGTTTCTTCATAAGCATACTTGCCTAAATTTCAGCTGCAGCAGGTCTGCCGTAACAGTCCTGCTATCTCACATGTCGAATGTGATCGGGTAGACGACAAGTAATTCACACAGAACATAGCGTATTCGGTCAATATCCTAGTCGTAAAGCGTTTACTTCTTACAGGAGTCATATTATAATGTATTCTTTGAGAGTAAAGGTATGGCATTCACATTTCTTTCCTTGACAAACGAAGCATTGATATGCCACTCTTTCTGTGCCTGTCACTAAACATTATTTCTTCCCAGCTGGCCAGAGAGAAAAGAGAAGCTACTGAACTTTTGAGACCACGTCAAGAAGAAAAAGAAAACGAAAATGAACCAGACGAGAATGAGCATGATTGCGACGAAGAATATGACGAGGAGAGATGTAGAAGCACAAAAAGCGCAAGAAGCCAGACTACGGCTACACCGACACTAGTACCAATGACTCCGGTAACTGTATCGAGCAATTTGCCGACTGTAGTTTCTTCTGCCGCACCATCGCCACCGCCAGGATCTTCACCGGTAACATTGTCTACATCTTCAACACCACCGCAATTCCAATCAATTCTAATTCCTCCAACGACCTTGGTGAAGGCAACTTCTATTGGTTCATCCTCCCCAGCGCCAGTAACTCTCCCTTGGCCAGCTGTTCTGACGAGTTCCTCGATGCCGCTGGCTGCGGAGACCTCGAACTCGTTGATTAACCTCTTACCTATGACCACCGCTCAAAATTCGGCGGGAGCGTCTTCTCCAACCTCATCAGCTGCAGTAGGACCGGCAACGAGCATACCGCCACCTCCTACGCAAGCCAGCAATAACTCAAACAACGCCGGGAAAACAGCTGGGATAGTCCTTCTTCTTCTCTGTGAGTCGATGAAAGTTTCTGCGGCATGGAGAGAGAACAACCTAACGAGATATTTAGCCTTTTTCAGCACGTTTGCCGGGTTACTATTCGTTAGAAAGTTGCGAGCTCGTAAATTGAATCGGATGAACGAAAAGGCAAAGTCGATCATAATAGGCCCGCAACCCTCGCCCAGACCAGATAGACCAGACAGATCAGTTGAACCAGACGGGCCCAGGCTGACTCCGTTGACGTCTAACCCTCCCATGGTTTCACTTCCGCGACCACCACCAGCTCAACCACCCCGTGGTCAACCTCCTCTCCACCCATTAGCTACCTTTGACCCACCTACTATCAGCAACCATGGCAGAGGACAGGTCTTGGATACCCCTTCCCAGCAGCAGGAGAATCAGCCAGCGACTCATGGAGCTCCAGAGATAACTGTTTCGAGCGATGAGAAACCCCAGGTCACGTACGGAATCCCTACCTTCTTTCAGTCTGCAATTGAGCGAAGGCAAAGGAATGCAGTATTGGCACAGGCGCGGGTGGAGAGTTGGCCACCCCCACCATACATTGGCAAAAAGGACCCAAGGGAAACGTCTATCCGCAGCATTATTGCAAGGCTGTCTAGGGGACCGAATACTGTAGTGCCATTACCAAGATCATCACCAGGTCAGCAAAGCTATTCGAGCGTTTCCCAGGAATCTCTTATCTTGCCTTGGAGGAGCTCCATCAGCTCAAGTGTCTCGAGTCTGTCAAGTGGATGGGGTGACGGGCCGCCCATTCCGACTCCAGTTCTTATCACTGAGAGGCCGATGATTGGAAGAAGAGTCTACATGACTTCTTTGAGCAGGGGAAGTGAGGTGGCACGGATTCAGCAGGCTCAGATATCTAGGGAGGTGGTCTGATGCGGGCATCTGCAAGTCGCACATCTTGGCCTGCCCTCAATCAGGGGCAGTTCTGAAATGATTGGACCGACAACTCCTACTAAGAAATGAGGTGCTTGGAAAAGCTGCTTATCAAGGCTACGAACTAACATGAAAACCCTGTCGAATCATTGTACCAATGCCAATCACGTGTGTTTTTCTTTCTAAATATGTAGCAATGCTGAGAAAGTGTGTTCCACAATTATATAGCATGTACCCATGGAGTATAGGAATGTAGACTACCGTCATACCAAGCGACGAGTACGAGCATGGCACAACTAGGTATTATCAAAGGTCTGGACGACGTAATGCTGCTTGATCCAATCAGATCTTGGCAGTGCTTCGCCGTTTTAATGAATCAATCAAAGTGTAGAACCCCCACTCGGGCGGCAAGGATGTCAAGATGATTCATCCTCGCTTACGTTCAGAGTTCGATAGCGTCCCAGTTCCCATGTCGAATTGTTAACTGATGTGCCAAGAAAATCTGGTAGGAATCAGTAACTTATGAGTGTGGATGATTCATTGTGACAGAAGCCGTATGCAACATGCGCCTCTTACTTGGCATTTCGTTTGAGAATATTCAAATGTGGATAGGAGAGATCTGGCTTCATGGGAATGTAGTCTTCATTATTATAAAAGCTGCATGTAGAGTCAAAGTTTTCAAAAAAAAAATTTAAGAAGGAAAACAAGAAGGAAAGGAATCTGGGTTTTAACAAAACCATAGCGCACAGTCAAACTGACTACAAGATGCTGTGGTGGATGCTCTACCAGTCCATTGTGCGTTCTACAATGAACAGGATAGTCTCAGACCAAGTTCTCAAGACCTCAGGCAAGTTTTACCCTAAATAAACCCCCGCTTAGACGCATGATGAGAAAATGTTTTGCCGAACGGAACTGCCTTGCTACTTGCAAGGCCATGAAGACAGCTACAGTCGACATCGCCTGAACTACACCTTACTATCCTATTTCTCCCGAATCAACTTGACGTATATTAGACTAACAACTGGGTTTCTTCATCCCAATATTAAGGCAACGCTACGATTCAGCCAAGATTAAGCTTACCAAAAGCTCGATATCGCTCAAGGGTAACACCTATTCTTCGGAAACATCCCTGGTCTTGACGAGCTCAGTCTCAAAGGGCAACCCTGACTCCGCTCTCAGGACCCCATACATGGACGAGGAATCAAGTGCCCTACCCTCAGCTTCCGAGAAGCTTTTTGCCTCGCTCAGATTTTTAAAAACGACCTCGCCAACTTTGAGTCGGGCACCAAACTTCTCTGCGCAATCGATGCCATGGCCAACGTCTTTCAAAGCCAGTGTCAGGTCCGACCAAGGTCTTCCACCCCGCTGTGGCATGTAGGCGCCTGTTGTCATGCGCTTTGACATTGAGAGAGCCAGTGGCCCGTACTGCTGTTCAATTAGCTTCTCCATGGCCTCCGTACCAAGTCCTGTTTTCTCGGCAAAGACGTGAGCTTCAGCAACGAGTTCCATCATCCCGGCAGTCATGAAGTTTCTGCGATGGGTGAGTCTTGTGTTCATTTCTTAATTTATGGAGCGAACAGTGCTGCACTTACCCAGCCGTCTTCATCATGCTGGACTGCTGCACATCTTCGCCGAGCCGAATGACGCCTCTTCCCATGACGCCAACAATGAATGGACTGACATCATCCACGGCGTCATGGGGCCCGGCGATGATCCATAACAGCTTCCCTTCTGCAGCCACAGGACTTGCGCCAAAAACAGGCGCTGCGACTAACTTTGCATTTCTGTCTGCCAGACGATCTCTTGATTTTGCAGACGACAGTGGGTGGACGGTGGAGGTATCCACAATGATCTTGTTCGTCAAGTTGAGTGGTGTGTTACTGATATCAAGGATTGCATTCAGCATTATTTCGAGAGCCACATCGTCGCTGAGGGACATGAAGATTATATCTGTATCGTTGACAAGGTCCTTGACATCGGGACGTGCCACGCCTCCAATTTCGGACAGAGGAGCGCCGCGTGACATTGTCCTGTTGTGATATTGCAGGTTCGGAGCTTTGAGCATGACGAGATGCTTCTGCAGGTTAGTAGCCATAGCAAGACCCATTGATCCGAGACCTATCGTATTCATCAGCAAACATCTTGAGGTTTAACAACTGGATGTTTACCAATCCACCCGAGTCGGGGATGCGGGGTCGATGGTACTGGGTCAGAATTATTTGTCATGGCTGCTTGAGGAGTGAGTTCCAACGTTGCAAAGATGAGAACGCTGTTAATTTAGAATTGAAAGCCTCAGGCAATTGTACCGAGATAGCGTACAGAAAATGGCCTCCGAGAAGAGTATCTAGAGTGATCAAGGTGATGAGTCAAAAGTGCTGCGAGCCGACGATGGGTTGCCGTCCGCCCC
Source organism: Colletotrichum tofieldiae (assembly GCA_022836555.1). Taxonomy (NCBI): domain Eukaryota; kingdom Fungi; phylum Ascomycota; class Sordariomycetes; order Glomerellales; family Glomerellaceae; genus Colletotrichum; species Colletotrichum tofieldiae. The sequence goes on from BQXV01000010.1 coordinate 2,633,138, forward strand.
ACTTTCGGCCTCTGATCCGTCGGTAGTAATATCCGAAGTTTGACCCATAGTCAGCATCGACAATGTTTCGCCCAAGAGAATAGACATCGTTGTGCGTAAGAGTCGTTCCGCAGATGTTTCTGTCAAATTTCGTATAGAGTCGTTGATTATGGAACGAAAATACGGGATCGGAAAAGTCAATCTCGACACTAAGACCTTCATGAGTAGTGATATTCTGACAAAAATGCAAGTATGAATTCATGCGCAATCTCTGCCACGCATGGGATTCCGTTAACTCTTTTCTATCCTAAGACTCTATCCAAGGAATTCATTGAAATTCCCAGCTTTTTAACGACTCAATATGACTTTGCCCTCTCATCCCTTGACATCCAAGCTAGTGGCAGAAAGGTTACAACTGCGGTGGTAATCCCAACGCACATTGATGCCTAACTACAGCCATAATAGTGACCTCACTGTTGTGATGAAGATTAAGAATCCATGATTGCCAGCTTTAAGAGGTTTGGACCTTTTGGGGGTACACAGGCAAGCAACCGGCAGCCATCCGAGGCCGTTGCACTACATGGCAGCTTGCTGGCAAGGAACAGGAAGGGGTAAATTTCCATTTCAGCAAAAAGATTATCAATTAAAATCATAATAAATGATGCCTGTGAGCTCTACGGTGCCTGTTTGAGACTCTACAGTTGGGGCTTCCTCCATTTCATTAGCCCCGAGCACCCCAGCGCCACATTTTGAACACTTCAGTGGAAGTCGACCGACAAGAAGATTTGATGTAAGTGTGACCCCTATGCCACGGAGATCGTCGCGGCATCAGCTACCAACACACGGTGTGATAGTCCAAAAACGCTAGGTAGATTTGCACCTACCTTCAGCCTTGAGAATGAGTTGAATACTTCCGCTTCTATGACAGCGCTCGGAGCACAATAGGACACTGAAATGGGTCAAGTAATATGGAAATACCAAAGGCTCTCGGTCATTCAACGATCAGTGTCTTATGCTTATCCTCCAATAATTTACCATCACTGCAAGAATACTCCGTGGCCCCACACAAAGACAAGTACTCCGTCCGAGCTTCGGCAGCTTGATATGCATGTGAGAGGTGCAGTAGCTGACTGTATTGGTGTTTTGGCTCACAAAGACGCTCCCAGAAAATCCGAAAGCAATCAATGCTGCCTGCTGTCACCAACTCGGTGACAGCAAAAGCATGCTGGTTATGGCAGCAATATTTATTGACTGGCCCCGAAGTACTAATACGGCCTTGAAGTCCGGTCAATGAGGGTAATTCAAAGTGTATTGCCCGTCAGACTTAACATACAACAGCTGACGGCTTAAAGACACATTTGCTCTTTTTTCTTCGAAGATTTTCCAACGCAGCAGACTATTACACAACGCAAAGCAGCACACCGACTTTCGTGGACCGGATTGCGAGCTCACAAGGATCGGTCCGCAGTCCCTTGGCCATCCGGAGCTCCCCGGCCGCCACGGCAAGGGTGCACGGCCACAACGTTATTAGGCGGATCTTTGACCCTTGGTATGCTTCGGTGCTGGACAAATGGTTGCCGAGGTGGTGTTTCGGTCGCCCAGCGAACCCAGTCCTGATCTAATTCGCGGGCGGAAAGGTGGACAAGCTAGACACACGGGTTCTTGTATGGCGCGTAACGCTCGTGGACAGTTCCGGGCCCATCCAGGTTACAATATGACGTCTCTTTCCAAGCCTATTGTTGCGTTGACTAAATCTAAGCAGGAGCTTCGTGCACTAGTCTCTTCATGTATCCAGACATGAGTAAATAACACAATGGCGTCAAGACCAAGCCCGTGAGGTTATACCCGAGCACATTTGCCGAGTTGTTCCGACTGGAATCTATTCGGTGGAGATGAAACTAGCTCTTCCCACTCCCGATAGTGAATCAAATTTCTCCGGCATGGGTTCGACACAGCGATGGACATGGATAGCTCCAGAAAAGCTCCATTTGAGGCCGCGTAGTCCAATAGGGTGACTTGGGCATCGATCCGACGCGTCGCCATGGTGGAGCTCATTTGATTTCCCCTGTCCATCTCCTCGGACGTCGAATCTCATCGGTGCGTAGTGCCAGAATCCCGCAGGGCCGAAAACGAGTTGACACGACGTCCAGCAATGACGGTCGAGCTTTTCTACTAGTGCGAACTTTATCGGGGACTCGAATAAATGGGCTCTCTCATCCCCCTCTGAGTATTGGAAACACGAAGCGTAACGAAAAAAGGATTGGCGAACCGCTAAACACTGCTCACTGTTCCTCACCTAATCTACTTTGTCAACGTAACCAATCTTGTCTTTTTAATAGTCCAAGTGTTAAGTGAATGGGTTGAAGAAACTTTAATTCGCAAGGAAACTGCCGAAATGTTTTTCCAACGGCCTTGCGCCGTCCCTGCGTGTACCCTTGACAATTGGCTATATCCTCAGGTTGATGGCACTTACTCCTACATTTCGGTCATCGTCCAATAGTTGTTTTCAACGTTGACCGTTGAGTCCGACCCTAGGTGTGCCCCCGTCAAAGAGCGGGTTGCGCCGCAGATCGTGGGCCTTCTGGCGGGGAGGCTGGTTGTAACCCTACCGTGTCCTTGTCAGACGCAGGCGAATGCAACAGCGCCATTCCCCGTGTTGGTTCTCCTGCTGAGGACACTGGAGCAGAAGAATTTCTCTCTTGGCTTCTTCACTCGGGGGCACGGTAGGTAGCTTACAGACATTCAACATTGCGTCTGTATCCTGGCGGCAGCACTTGCTTCTCTTCTTTTTCTTTCTCTAGACCGCAAAACGACTAGCGCCATGCTTGACGTAGTCATCGTTGGAGCTGGCATCGCCGGCCTCTCGGCCGGTATCTCCCTTCGCCGCGCGGGCCACAAAGTACGCATCTACGAAAGATCCTCCATGAACAACGAAGTTGGCGCCACCATCAACATCACCCCGAACACATCAAGATTCCTCACCCAATGGGGTCTCGACCCAGAGGCGTCGGGCTTTGTCAAAGCCGGCCCCGTTCACTTCCAAGACCCTGTAACAATGGAAATCACGTCGACCGAGTCCCACGCCGAAAACGGGGAGCTCTATGACGCGTTTCTGTGGTACGCCCACCGCGAGGATCTGCATGCTATTCTCAAGAAGATAGCGACCGATTCCGCAGGCCCGGGCATTCCCGTCACCATCCATTTGAACTCATCGGTTGTTAAATATGTGAGTGCGGGGAATATTGCTCTCTTTTGGTTCTTCGTAAGGCTGCATTTTATGCTGATGAATTATAGAATTCCGACCTGCCGGCCGTGCACCTACAAGACGGCGAGGAGGTTCGAGCCGACTTAGTTGTGGGCGCGGATGGCATCCACTCCATCGCATGCGAGACGGTTCTCGGCTGCGAGAACCCCCCAGTGCCGCCCAATCATTATAACTCGTGCTGTCACTTCCTTATCCCCGCCGAAGTCTTCGAAAAGGACCCTGAGACCAAGTTCTGGAACGAGGACGCAGATGGTCTCGTCCGTTTATTTACCGATGACAAGAACGACACCAGACTGATATCGTACCCGTGCCGCAAGTATGTGCCCGAAAGCACTCTGGAAATGGCATCCAGCTGATGAGATAGCAACACCATTCACAACTTTATCGGAATGTCCTGTGACGAGGATATAAAGTCAGCTACCCGTGAAGGTTTGTTCCTTTTAGCCTGTTGACACATCCAGTCTCACTAATGTTGCCTTGCCAGACTTTCAGGCAGAGTTCGATAAAGCAAAGCTTGTTGAGAAATTTTCTAGTTTTCATCCAAGCTTGCTGGCAATAATTAGGTACGTCCTCAGTAACATCAGGCGAGCAACAACCCCTCGTCTAACAAGCACCGCAGTAAAGCGACTAATATCAAGCGATGGCCGTTGCTATACCGCGCCCCTGTGCAAACATGGCACAAGAGGAACATGGTTTTGGCCGGCGATGCAGCCCATCCAGTATTGCCCCGTAAGTACTACAGCTGTCCACGGGACACATGTTAAGTGCCGGCATTTCCACTGACACTTCAACTATGTAGATCAAGGCCAAGGTGGTGCTATGGGTCTTGAGGACGGACTCGCGTTAGGCGTCGTGATGGCTGGCGCTGAAGATGCCTCAGACGTTGAAAAGCGGTTAGAGGTCTACGAGAAAATTCGAAAAGCCCGTACCAGTGTAGTCCAGCTGCTTAGCAACATTGAAAAGGGCGGGCCCCGTCTCGTTGAAAACGAGCTGTTGAAATTCATGTCCAAGGAGGACATTCCCAGTACGTTGCGTCCTAATAGTTGCTGGAGACACCTGCGGCTAACATGGTGGCAGGGACACAGAAAGATATATTTATTCACAATTTCGGATATGATGTGGTGGACGAAACTATCAAAACCATGGAGGAGTTTGACCCATCGTTCCACGTTCCCCACGACTTTTTCGAGGATGACTCGTTTAACATGAATCATGTCAACGGAGAGCTATCCAAGATGAGTGGGTTCATCAAAGTCGAAACGTGTATCAGCATTGAGACTGAGGAGGAGGTATCGGCATGAATCCCACCATATCATGAGCTGAACTAAAACAGAAGGAGGGCATCTAAGATAAGATCAGATTCACCGCTTAAATATGGCTTTCAATTATGGTGGTACCTGGAACAGACAGGACCGCCAGGCAGTTGGTTTCCGCATTCATGAAGGGCAACAATCAATCTACTGGAATTGTTTGCAGAGATGGGTTAGGATTAAAAAAAAAAAAGGTTGTTAGATCTTGTGTTCATGCCCTCAGAACACGACGTAAATCAAGGGGAGTTGTTGGAATTTGCATCATGGTCTGAGAAACAAATGACCGTACACGTTTAACCTCAAATGTCTTCGAACCATTTTTATTTTATTTTCCTCTACTGTACCCCTGTCGAGTTGTAAGATTCGGCTTTGGAGGACTAAAAAATTGATTGAAACCCTGCCATCTTGTCTGGCTACGCCCCATCACAGGAGACGACGTACCTCTATCGCGTGGGGGGTCGCCTTGACGGCTTCCTCCTCTTCGACTACATCAGCGCTGTCGCTAACGACTACAGCCATCTCAACCCCCGGCTTGACACACACCCTCCAGGCAGCTAATTGTGACAATCGAGAAATGGTTCTTGGTGGCGATAGCTGCTGGGCGACTGCGGATCACAACGTCTTGCGCAGGCTGACTTTAGGAACTGGATCACTGTCCTAGGAGCTGACAGCGATGAATGCGGGACGATGACTTGATCAGATCACTATCAATTCATCGGTCTTCCTAAGTAGAGAGATACTACGTGAAATAGAAACAGTTTAAACTAAAAAGAGTATTGTAATTCTCCTTCATCAATTGCAGATTCACACTCTATGATATTCTTTAACATTGTTGAACTTCTCCCAATAACAGCGACTAGTAATCTTAGCCCCATGACTATGCTTTGTAGACAAAATCTCTTGCTATCACATCGGTCTTATTTTCCCATGGCCCAGAAGATGAGACTTGCTTATATAGCAATAGGCGCTTTCCTCTTCCTTGGGCCTCGACAACTCCCTTGAGTGCCCGATGGATGGCATTCCGGTATTCAACGCTATTTCCCCCTGAAGTAATTTCCTACCACGTTGATGTCCATACTACTGATTTCGACTTGAAAACCGAACGGAGCTTCCCGAAAAGAAACTATGGCATGTGCATGAGTCTCTTTGACAAGGCCCTGAAAATGCATTGTGTCGTTGCCTAGCAGGGCACTTCGCGCGGGCGGGTGCGCTTCTGGGGCAACCGGCGTGCGAAGCTAAGCTTAAGTATTTATCATATTGTTGGAACAACGAGAGATAGAAAGGCGTGGGTGCCTGACCACCCAGCCGCCCCACGTTCCAAAACACCAACTTCACCCAGCTCGCTTCGCAGATAGTCAACTCAACAAACACAAGCAAACACATCACCACTTTCTGATCTTTCGATTCATACAAATACCCTCACGGGATATCCCCCTTGTTGTAAAAACAAATATCTTCTAGAAGACAGAGACGAAGTTACAAACCGTGGTTTTAAAGCATCGACGCTTTCCTATATTTTCAGTATAGGGATGCGTACTGAACAAGAGAAGCCGATCTTCATATTGCTCGAGTTACCTGTGTTGGCATTACCCATAAAGATACCCACTCTAACAACCGATAAACAATCGGAGAGAAATTCAGAGCGCGGAAACTTTCAGAAGAAAAGAGTGGGTTTGTTATTAATCGAGTAAGTTCCAAAACGAGGGTCTCCAAGGCCTAGAACATCTTTGCAAAAGTTAATGCAACTGCAACATTGAACCGTCTCTCCCATACAGCCGTGCGAACACCAATTAGTGGTTGTACATCTCAAGTCCGCTGGGCTCCCTTGTTGTCAATGGAGTGGTTAACAGCATTGACACCCTCGGCATTTTCGCTGTGGCGGCTAGCGTCCATCTGGTCCTCTTTTTCGATCTGTTGAATATCGAGCTGTGCAACGTTGGCGTTTGGACCATCGATAACTTTGACAAGCTCCTCCAAAGTAGGGCCTTTGGTCTCGACATATTTGAAGAAGACGAAGCATAGTTCCAAGAAAATCCAGCACTGCACCACATTGTTAGCTGCGAGGCCCTCAAACTAGAAATTGGAACAGGGCTTACGGTATAAATGAGATACAGTTTCCATGTCTCTCCCTCGAAAAACTTGAGGGCCACAGGGTTGGCATAGTTGTTAAGGGTGAGCGCCGACTGGATAGCAATGTTGAGAATCATGAGACCCTTGGCTCTCAACTGGTATGGGAGAATTTCCACGGCGTATCCGATCAGCAAGCCGGACCATGCAATGGCGTAGGCAACATTAAAGACCCAGATGAAGAAGATCATGGCATGATTTGCACCTGGAGATCCGTACTCTTCGTAGAGAGCGCAGGTCAAGGTCCAGAAGATGAAGGTACCAAACATTCCTCCAGTGGAAGTGAGAAAAATCGGACGCCGACCGAATTTGTCAACCATAAGAGCGAATGAGATCGAAACAACAAGCGACACCATTGAGGAACCAGCAGAGAGCTATTCGGGGAGCAAACGTGTCAGCGGAAGAAAGAAATAGTCAGTTTCGAGGGCTGTGACACTTACACCCAGCTTAGCCGTCGAGTTCGTGATTCCAGCATTATCGTACAAGATATTGGTATAATTGGAGATGATGGCGTTTCCTGACCACTGAGAGAAAATTCCCAAAGAAATCAAGATCATCAGTCTGTAACGGTTGCCAGGGCTTCGGAAGAAATCGAGGTAGCTGCTGTGTTCATTGGCTACCCGCTCCAATCTGATCGTGTCTCTAATTTCGCGGTACTCGAATTTGACGGTAGGGTGGTCCGCGTCTCCGTTCGCATGGTACTTGGCAAGAATGGCCAGCGCCTCGTCAAGTCTGTCGTTCGCAATTAGGTATCTTGGCGACTCAGGTACCCCTAGCATCCAATAGGTCAGCACGTCGAAATTACTTCCAGTTTCTTTGAGGACACTCACAGTAGATGCCAACAATTTGAATAACTGAGGGAAGAGCCTGGAGGATTGCAGGAATACGCCAGGACCATTGGTTGTTCAAAAAGTCAGTGCCGAAGCAAACCCATGCAACAGCTTCAAATACCATCAGCATAATATTCAGACGGGATGTCTACATTGGTCTATGAGTCAACTTACTGAGCGATCCTACGTTCCAAAGACAATTGTAAACCTGCGCGATGTTAGCTTTGCTTCCCTTTTTATTGATGATATCTTGATGATCCGGGTCATGGGGTTGATGTTGGTGACAATCTTTGCAAAGTCTCGCCTTAGGGATACAGTAGTTGTGGGAAAAAGGGAAAAATCATCTGAATGCTGAAGATTAAATCAGCAAAGGTAAAAGTACTTACAGTAGTAAGTCTGGCACGATGCTGTGGGTGACAAATCTCGGTGAGCAGCATAGGCGAAGCCATCTGAGAGAACGAGTTGCCAAACCCTAGCAGCACGCGACCGCCCATGAAGCCTACATCGGTGTCAGTTGTCTCAATTACGAGTGTTTCGGATGGAAAAGTGACTTACCGCCCATATTCTGGCAGCAACCTTGGAGCAAAGCACCAGCAATTGTTATTACACCTCCGATAACGATGGGTAGTCGTCGACCAAAGTGGTCCGTGAAGTAGGGACTGAGAAACACCAAATAAGCACACTTGTCAACCTGCGGTTGAGATCTGAGGAGCCTACACAATGGGAATAGAGCCAAGACTACCAATCTGGTAGAGCGCAGCGAGAAGACCCAAAAGATGATCGGTAGGGTGGTCAAAGTAATCTTTCCACGAGTCGAAATTCTGCACAGAGTTGAAAAACATGCCGTCGTAACCAGTACTGGCCGAGCCAACGCAAAGAATGAAGGCATGCCAATAAAGTTTCCGCAGACCGGGGTCCTGGTACCAGGTAACATGCTCGAACTCAGGGGCTTCCTCCTGAGCATGGGCAGTCGCCTCTTGGTTGGGCTTCGAGCCCTTGAGCTTCGAGAAGACCATGGCGACCAACAGTTCGAGAGGGTCGACGGTTATGGATGCTGAAATATGATCTTTGACCTCGTTGTAGAGCAAAGCGGTCACGGCTTGTGGACACGCGAGTTCTGAATATCAACGCTCCGCTCTTAGACTCGTCTGTGGAGATCCCCAGTTCTTATATCCGGGGAAAACAAGCTGCAATTTTTCAACCCCGGATCGTCGGGTGACTTTACCGTCTTCTGTCTCTTGGAAGCCAGTTGGTAGTCACATGGGGGACAACCTGGGTCTTGGATTCGGAGAGGCAAACCATTTTATCCGTTGGTACTAAGTGAGCCAGATTAGCTGATAGATATAGTCTAATTTGCAGCCCCAAGCTGATCCAAGAGCCGCCATGGAAGCATCCAAGAAATAACCCGGCTACGCTGGAGACACAGAACAATGGAGCAACCACACAGAGACGTCCGTTGAGTGACAAGGCTGGAGGCCGTCGAATCACATCTGCTTAGACATTTAGCCGGAATGGTCTTGGACTGTGGAGTGCCATGAGGCCAAGGCTGAGTCCTTCAGCTTCTCGTTGGCGTACCGAGACTTTGCCCAGTCTGCCAAGTAGTTTATGTGGAACCGCGCCATGAAACCGGCTGCTGACCCGAAGTGGCACGAGAGGCACAGCTTGTAGCGACTGACACGCCCATGTTGTTTTTGTTTTTGATGCCACTTTGAGGTGCGACTGTAACATTGGTCACGCTTGTCTGGGAAATGAAAGGGAAAGCCGCTGAGAATGCGACGTGCTCGTATTTGGGCATATTTGGGCATATTTGGGCAGATTCTGGACAAGTATTCACGGAGTTTTCGCGCACATTCTTGGACAACATGGTTCATGCTAACCCAAAATGATGGAAAATGCCTTGCTCTAACAAACGTGAGTATTTATTTGGTTTCATGTGGAAGAAGCGACTTCTGAAAAGCGTTGATCAACTTAGTGCGTCACCGTAGCGCGAAAGGGCCGGAACCTACTCGTCGTGGGCCCGAAAAACGGCTATATAGTTCAAAATGTGAACCATGTCGCCGGGAATCGACACGCTTGATTCCGAGGACTGAGTATGGAGAAGGGGAATTCGGTCCTCACATCCACCTGCCCTCCTACCCTTTAATCATCAGATCTTGGTCGCGTCTTTGATATTTGCTGATTGGATATTGGTTTTCTTGGAAGGTGCCCGTCTAAACTATCCCCTGCAACTCTATACACAGCCGCAAGCTTGGCTCACCAAACACGCTCCCGATACTAAATGCAGCAGGTCCAATAGGTCCTGAGATCACTCGACGTTAAAAACGGAATGTTGGCTACAAAGCTCCACAAGCAATCTGTTCGGGGGCTTCGTCCTCCTGTGTAGAATCTAGCTTGGGTTGTAAAGGGATCGAGAACAAGATATCTTAAGCCGCCGCGATACCTTCTAACACTAGCAGCAAGCATGTAATAGATTTTACTGATAATAAACGTATAGATAAATTTAGACCGTTCTGATTTATGTACGTGATGGCCCGCCGCTCTGCTCCAAGCGAGGTAGTGTGAGACCTGGTTAAGAAGCCGCAATTATTCATTTTCTTTCTTTCTCAGTCCAATTGAAACAATGATGATCAGGAGGATCATTGGCTTGTGTGCTGTGGATTGTGAAGGTACAACGTAGACATATGCACAGCATTGCAGCATGAGAAGGTTCCTGCAAAGACACAGTTTAAGATGATTAACAATAGACTGGGAAGTTAATCGCAAACTTTCATACATTAGTACATCATCAATGCGGAAAAGATTCGAGAGGCAAAAAGAACTACGACAAAAATTGATTTTGTAATCTGATGAGCCTTCAAATGGGGTTTCTAAACCATCCAATCTGTTGACTGCAAACCAAAACCCCTGCTCACTTTAACCCTGCCATTTACTCTTTTTCTGAACTCCTGTTCGACATACAGTTTCCGCACGCTAAAGTTCACTGACCTATCCTGCAGAAGCGGCTTTTGGTGGCAGTTGGCACCCGATGGGATAACTTCTATATAATGTATTTACTATCGATACCCCTCTAACGTAGCTTGTCAGGCGAGGAGCACACTTAGGTACTTCTAATCGCTCATAAAGTTCCAAGGTTGACTGTGGATGAAGTCTTAACTACATGAGCAAAGTCATCTTTATCCTTACAACTACTTGTTTGGCTTTCTATAACCCTTCCTACATCAAGATTATCAAGGACATCAAATCTATTTGAGTAATTACCAACAATCAGCTTGAAGTCTATTCTTATATCAACACACCCCGATTTGACAATTAGTGCAACTTCTCTACATGTTTTTATTCTAGCCCATCGCTGGTCATGGGCCCGTGGGAAATGAGTCCGACTAAAGTCGCAATGCGAGAGCTTGGGCGGGAAGCTGCGCAGTGAAAGTAGTGTGATTTCCACCAACCAAATCGACTTTATTTGGGAGTGCGTGTGCGACAACATAAAAGACTCTACATGTAACGATACTATTTCTACTGCTAAAGACGTGGTGAGAGATAAATACTAAGTGGAGAATAACTAATTAAAAAGAAAATCGCGCTATTTCAAGCCAAAACCACTATTATCTTACAGTTGTGTATTGTCAGAGAAGTGTAGCGTCAATGATTGATGTAGATAACTGTTATATTAATATGATCCCGTTTCCATTCCTCGCATCATTTTCCAAGTGCCTCTCATAAGCATGATGTCAAGTCCGCTTGTCGGCAAGATACGAAACGATGTGGTGCGGTAGAACAAATGAGCTACCAAAAAAGCTCATGGTCGTGCCATATCCTTACCAGACTTTTGTTCACAGAACCTCACTGGGTTGTGCTATATGAACAGCTTTCTGTGACCCTGGGAACTCTGCCACGAGTTGACAGTGTCAACAAGAATGGAACCAGGAGGAGGAAGAGTGGTTTCCGTTATCATTCATCGAAGCAAAAAGTTGAAGACCTGCCCCTGCGGAAACTTTACAGACAAGAAATGTCAGGCGTATTCCATGTTGCAAACACAACGTAGAGACTGGAATACTAACCAGAACAGATATAAGCACTGCTTTGCCGCAGCACTTGTGCCTGTTTCCAAGCTATTGACATGCAATCATGATTTCTCCCACCATATTTCCAGGGCGATGAGAAGCTCGGAGCCAACTCCTTTGATGGCAACTACCAGTAGTAGGTACAGTGCAAGATAATGAGGACTCTTATTGCCTTGATGAAACCCCATTCTGCCATCACCAGCCCAAGTGGCAACCGTCCTGGCCATCGGAACCCAGCCCACGTATTGCATCCGAACTTGTCAACATAGACTACGTAAAATGAGTCCAACGCCGGAAGTACATAGACGTCTATAGTCTCATAGATCTACACATCGTTTTGGGCCGGTAGATTACATTCTTGGCCTGACAAGCCGACTTCACATCATCTCCAGCATTTGGCATTGTTACGAAGACTATTTTTAAACTCGTTGCTATGGAAAATGGTGAAGCATCTTGTCGCCAAATTTATCTGGCAATCCCAAGACCCAACGAGATTTCTTGTGCTCGACAGTTTGGTATGAAACTTAAAATGTACAATTTCTGTTCCAACTCCAGCTCCAAATGAAAATGGGAATGAAAATCCAGTCCTAACCATAACCAAGCAGCATTGAATCATCTCACTTTGAGTCTACATCCCCTCTCCACTTCTCGAACTTTCGAGCAGGCAGTCTGAGGTTGAACATGTGGTCAATTTCCATGACATTTCTTCCCTTCATCTCAGGCAAAAAGAACCAGCAGAGCGCTACCCCCAGAGCACAAAGACCAACATAGATAAAACCTGTCTTGGCCCCAAGATGGCCAGCGTCGGGGTTATAGGCGTAAGGAAGCACAATACTCATCACTACTGATGAACCTTGCTGGGCTACGCCGCCAATTCCCTGTGTCTTTGCTCGCAACCTCAAGGAACTCGTCTCCCCCATGATGGCATATGATGCCGGCCACACGCTCATGCCACAGACGACAATGATGAGAATGCATCCTCCGGCCGTGAAGTATGCGACTGCTGGGCCTTTCCAAATACCGGAAATACCGACAGCGACCCAGAGGACAGTTGAGATCGAGAGGGAGATCAGAGTCACCTTTCTTCGTCCAACGCGGGACAGAATCCAGAGACCAAGACCGTTTGCAAAGGTACCGGCCACGATACCACCAATGAGAATCATGAGACTGATGCTGGACTTCATGCCAATAGTCTGCAAAAAATAACTTGACTTGGAGATGAGGTCAAGACCGAACAATGCCGGAAAGAGGTTGGCCATAACGACGATCATTGTTCTCCGACGGTTCGTGCCCTCGAAGCACGTGAAGTAGTTGGCTCCAGCAGTCATCTCCTTTTCCTCGGCGATGCTGGCACGAACTCTCTCTAAGACTTTCAACGCATCGACGCGAGGCGCATACAGTTTTCGTGAGGCCTCAACCGCCATTTCTGACTCGCCGCGCTCTTCCAGGTATGCCGGGCTTTCGGGGATGATGAGGGAGAGTATGAAAGGGATGACAGCGAGGATCCACTGTGAGCCGAAAGAAGCGAGATAGCCAGCCTTGGTCGGCACGTCGTTGACGACGTACACAACGATGGATCCAAGAAGCTGGCCGATGAGATTGCCCGTCGGTACCAGTCCCATTGCCGAGCCGCGCAGGGCAGTTGGCGCCGTCTCAGAGATGTAAGTCATGGCGGTTACCTTGAGGATGCCGATGGAAAGACCTTGGATAGTCTTGCCGACGAAGAACATGGCTCTCATCGCGTTCATGTTGGTCGGGAGGTATGAGAAGAAAATGCCGGCAACGCCAACGGCGCAGATGATTGCGCCCGTCCGCAGACTCCATTTGCGCCCGACGCGGTCTTGGTACCATCCCGCAAAGACAGAGCCGATAGCCATGCCTAATGGAATGGACGCGGACCATAGTGAGACCCAAAGTGACGGAATGATCAATTTTCCCTCGTACACCTCGCCGTAGTCCTTCTGGAACGGCTCGACGGCGACGATTGCACCAACAATCACCAAGGCGTAGCCCCAGCCAATGATGACGACAGTGAGGGACAGACAGTACGCCACGACTTTGGGGTACTGCCGGATGGCTTGGCCTAGCGGCAGATTCTCCTCCTCTGTGACATGGCTGATTGACTGGCTGCTTGCTGACTTCATCAGAGGATTTGTCGATTCGTCTCGCGCTCTTTTGGTCTCCAATGGCCGCAAAGTTGATTCCCGTCCGGTTTCGGTGTCCGCCGTGTATCCGTAGGAATTATCTTGTTCTGCGAGCTCGATGTTATCGGTCGCGATCAAATCCCTGTCGGCAGGGCTGGGCTTATCGTGAAAGGGGTTCATCGCTTAAGTGAAAAATTGGGCAAAAAATGGCAATCTGGGGTGACAGAATCGGGAATAGCTCGATGCAGGTAAAATGAAACGTCTTCTTTTTGCTTCGGTAGTTCGTATCTACCGGGTGGACCTGTAGAATGACGATAAAGCTTTGTTGTTATTTTCTTCTAAATCGGAAATCTCATGTTCACAAACTGGAGAGGTTACAAGCTTCTTAAGGATGCCCATTTCTTTGTTGTGTACATCATACAAACTTCAACATATGCAGCATCCTAATTGGAAGGGTGATGCATCACCAGAAGCGTCAGTATTGTTGGAAGGAATGCCGAGGCGCAGTACGGGTAAGCGACGAAAAACTTCCCAACGGAATCTTTGAGATGCCCAGACATCGGTTACGACGCTTTTGCGAATGATTCCCTACAGTGAGAAATGATCAGATGAGACTCCCTTCCAGCTGCTGGATCGCGGCTGGAGTATACCAGAGATCTAGGTGATCGTCGTTCGTGTGCTGAAAAATAGACAATGGTAAGGGAACGGGGATTCAGCTGCGCCACGCTCCCATCCCGTATCCCCCAAGAGTGTTTGTCTGATGGAAATAAGCACCTACGGGAACGGGAACGGGAACGGACTTGAATCTTAGATTCTGAGCCCCATCCTAACGGTCGCGCTTGATGATCCTCCCGGTTGACCTTGCCCACTCTGATTGGAAGCCCGCCATGGCCGTTCCTACGGACACGGATACGGAGTAATCAACCAAGCCACATACTTATTCGTCCATGGCCCCGGACGTCGTCGTAACCACGGCGTCAAGAAGACGGTTGGATCAGGTAAATCAGCCAGACGCATTGCATTATTTCCATCAAGACCATTGACGACGGTGTAATCCCCAGCAGTAATCACGGAGACTAGAAAGAACACCGGTTGGAGGAAGCCTTGAAAGATGCGGATGGGCTTTACCGCCTTGCACTAACTACTCTTGCTCTATTTGAATCAAAAGTGTAGTTGGTTCACCGCAGTCGTGATTGCAAAGAAAGATAAAACTCTTTCCTCTCCCCTATTGAGCATCCTTTTGTTCTTTTCTCTTCAGACATTGGACAACGGCCACGATACTGCACCTTTGCAACAACACTTCTCGAGACACCCCGAACCATCTGCAAGCATGACCATCTCTGAAACCAAGAAAAACACCATGGAATTAACACCAATTTGCCACATTGTGGCTCCAGTAGGCTGCATGGGCTATGGTTTCGACGAGAACCTCGTGGCTTTAGAGCTAGCACAACTCGCCCCCAGTAATATCCCAACCGCCATCATCCTCGACGCAGGTTCGACCGACAGTGGCCCCGAAAAGCTGGCTCTTGGAACCATGACTTGCCCGCGCTCGTCGTACGTCAAGGACCTTACCAAGTTGCTGAGGCTCGTTCACAACTTTCAAGTGCCGTTGATTTTTGGCTCTGCAGGTGGGGACGGCGCCGACGAGCACGTGAGGCTGATGGAGGACATCATCAAAGAAATCTCAGCAGAAGAGACGAACGGGTAAGTTCCACTCCAATTTTTGATGACGTTTTCTTTAACTGGCTGATTAGACATTACTCGTTCAAAACCGTGTCGCTCTTCTCCGGCATCGATAAATCCATCGTCCTCGAACGTCTTAAGGCGGGTGGCGTTAGCGGATGCGGAGCCTGCGTCCCAATGCTGACGGAGAAAGACGTCACGGAATCCCCTCGAATAGTTGCGCAAATCGGAGCGGAACCCTTTATCGACGTCATGGAGGCCACACAAGATTTTGATGTGATTATTGGCGGTCGAGCATATGACCCTGCTCCTTATGTCGCCTTCTCGATGTACCAGCTTAGGCTACAGCATCCAACACTTAGCCCAGAACAACTCGAGTCGTGTCACGGGGGTTTCCTGCATATGGGCAAGATCATGGAATGCGGTGGACAATGTTCAACGCCAAAGTCTCATGGAGCAATTGCAACTGTGTATGTAGATGGGACTTTCGATGTAAGACCAATCGCTCCTGGTTCGTGCTGCACACCCCTGTCTGTAGCGGCCCATTCGCTGTACGAGAACACGAGGCCCGACATTTTGCGAGGCCCGGGAGGTGCGCTGCATTTGGATCAGGGCCATTACGAACAGCTCGAAGACAAACGAACAGTCCGCGTCCGAGGAGGAAGATTTGTTTCTTCGGCCTCTCAAGGTCAACCGTATCAGCTGAAGCTGGAGGCCGGACGAGTCCTGGGTTATCGTTCCATTGTCATGGGCAGTGTAAGAGATCGTAAGTTGATATAATGCCCATATGTTAAGCAATTGCGGGGCTATTGGCTAACGAATACTCACGGCGAAGACATTCTTGTCCAACAGCTCGACAACTTCCTCGTCTCGGTCAAAGCATATGTCAAGCAGCAGCATCCGAATATTCCCGGAGATTGGGACCTTGGCTTTCACGTCTATGGCAAAGGACAGAGCACACCCACAGGTCCAGGTGAAGTGTTTCTCATTGCGGAAGCTGTCGCGCCGACTCAGCAACACGCAACGGGTCTTGTGTCCACAGCAAGGATTGCCATGATCGTAAGTATTACTGGCCTGGTGGAGCTCGACGGCGTGGCTGACAAACATGGCAGCATGGGCCCTATCCGGGTCAAAAGGCAACTTCGGGCAACTTTGCGTTTGGTCTTTCAGGAAAGCTGGAAATCGAAACAGGGCCTTGTGCTCAATTCTCCGTATACCATCTCATGGATCTAAAACCAGGTGAAGAAAGGATCTTCTCTCCTCCTCAAACTAGAAGAGGAGCGCGCCTCATCCACTCCAGCGTTTCCATCATTGGGAAAGGTCAAAAGGCCACACGTTCTGATGGCTCAAACAAGGAGCTGAAACCATCCGAGTCTAAACATTTAAACCAATCCGACAAGAAAGCCACCCCATCAACAAAAGTAGACCACCAGAGCAGTTCCAATCACCAGTTAGAGACACTCTCTGACATCTCGCGCGTCCTGCGGTCTAAGAATGCGGGGCCATACGAAATCACCATGGATGTCATGTTTGAGTCCGAATCCGTTTTTGAGGCAGTCAAAAGGTCCGGTGTCTTATCTCCGGAAAATGTGGCTAATGTTTTGGGCATTAAGCCAGAAGACATCGTTTGGTTAGGATTCTTTGCCCCAGCCCTTGCGTTCAAGGTAACGATCCCTCGCTTCAGGGGTGGGAAGAAAGCTTCAGCAGGAAGCTTTATGGAGAATGATATTCACGGCTCGCAGCAGCATCTGGGGCTCTCGACCATGAGGCTGCCGCCAGGGCTTTTGTCTTAGTTGAGAAAAATTAATTGGTCCCAACGTCATGATCATGAAAACTAAATTCGCGAAGGGGACGGCGGAGGTTAGACATGGCGTCTGGAGGTGGCCTTGGAGAGTAGAAAAAAGGCATGCCTTCATGTACATACAGATACTGGATTCAGGTTTCATTGTCACTCAACAAGCGGAACATGTGATCACGAGTAATGATCTTTTCGTCAGCTGTTCGACGTCGCTTTCTGACCAACAGACCAACACAATGTCAACGATTATCGCCTCACTTCTGATATTCGATACTTATTCTGGAAAGCCAAAATCCCAGTTTATGGGTTTGCACTTCATAAACCATCTCAAGCCGGATATGATAGTGAATTCTGCCAAAACCTCATCCAATTTGCGCTCCAGACAGACTTGGGGTTCATTAACCTGGGACAGATTATGCGGAGAAATGACGCAACGACCAGGATGCCCAGCTTCGTCCCTGCAGATCTCCAAATCCAGCCACGAGACATCAGATGACTTTGGCTGAAACGCTTGTGACGTTCCCGCAGCCAAAGCGGCGCAGCATCTCCCTTACCTGAACTCTTCAACACACTTGTCGAAACCCTCTTTCAATGAAAATAAGACCAAAAACGAAAAAAGAAGACGGAGTCGATAAGAGACTTCGAAGTGATTCCTCGCCTGAGACACTACATAGGCTAGGCTCTTGGCCAAGCTTTCAAGAATCAAAAGCAGAATGTCCAACCGAACCATCTGCGACGTCGACACGCCGGACCCCTGGATCATGGCTGGCAACGGCAAGTTCTACCTCACATTCACACTCGACAATCGCATCGAGATCTGGTCTTCCAACACGCTCGAGAACTTCCACCACTGCCACAAGAGCGTTGTTTGGCAACCCGCGCCCGGCACCCCCTGGTCCGTCAACATCTGGGCACCGGAGCTGCACTACCTAAACGGCCGGTGGTACATCTACACCTGCGGCGCGCCACCCGGCGTCGGGAACCCGGGCCACCGGACCACGGTACTCCGGTCATCGTCGCATGACCCGATGGATGCCGGTGCATGGGAGTTCCTCGGTCCGCTCAAGGGCATGCCGGATCACTGGTCTATCGATGCGACCGTGTTTAGCCCCAACGGACATGATTTGTACTGCTGCTGGTCTGGGTGGCCCATCGGCGACACGTCCGATACGCAACAGGACTTGTTTCTGATCAAACTCCGTGTGCCAGAGGAGGCAATCACGGAGACGCTGGTCTGCATCTCACGGGCCGAGCTACCGTGGGAACGTCCGGATGGGGGCCGCCGCGGGGTAAACGAGGGGCCGACGTGGGTGAATATCCCCGGCGCATTCAGAGGTATCGTATACTCCGCCGACGGTAGCTGGACGAGCGACTACAAACTTGGCTTGTTGCCGCTCGTGGGACAGGATCCCCTTAACCCAACGTCCTGGGCAAAGAGGTCGACACCGCTGCTGGTCAGCCATGAACGGTGCGGGGGTCCCTATGGGCCAGGCCACGCAAGTTTCCTACCGAACCCACACGACAGAAGTCGGGTATACTGCATCTACCACGCAACGGCAAAATACGGTGAGGGATGGGCGAACAGAAAGGCCAGGGTGATAGATCTGGGACCGGAATGCTTTGGGCTTCATGCGCACTCAGTGTGCTGCGCGCTGGATCGACATGTGCCAAAACATGGCCATGATAGGCCACGTAAATCATCGTGCATCATGTCATGAAATGCAAGTCCTTGGTAGAGAATGATCAGACCTCGACTTGGGCGAAAATAGACATCATTGAGAAATTGTGTGTCCCTCTCGATGGCTGTTTTAGTTGGTGAACCTGATAGCGATGGATTTGAGCTTGCCATGGTTTTGAAATTGGCCGCCCAGAATTGATCGACTTCTGCTGAATTGCCAGCGAATCAGCTCAAGTCTTTGTCGATGTTGAGGAAAGATCCGCAGAAGGGCCTGATGAATTCGAATTGAACAAAGTCATCCTTTCTCGAATCCAACCGTAAACACACTTTCAAGATACTACCAGTGAACTACAGGCAGTTCGAAAGAATGATCTACAGGAGGTCCATGAGGTGCCGACGCAAGTGCTCATGGCTCCAAGATTCATCTCCGGTGAGATTGGCGATTTAGTCCCATTCATTGTCAGGTGCCCAGGCGAAGTTCATGGCATTCACCTGCGCGCTGCCACCCAGCGTGGCACCTCGAGGGTAATAGATACTCGCACTAGATTGTTCGTACATGTTAGCATCTAAGAAGACACAGTATCAAAGTGCAGTAAACAAAAATAGAGTGACTCACGGCACTGCATCTTCAGGGGGGTCCAGCTCGTGGTAGTAAGACCCATTGCTTTGTATGTATGTGTATTTAGGATCGCGACGGGCTTGAGTCTCATTTTGATAGTGCTCAACGAAGAACTGCCAAGAGTGACCTGGCGTCTCAGCGGCTTGTGCAGATCTTGATTAACCGTTAACAATCGATTCAGGAGGTAGCGGTTTTGTAGGTACTCATAGTAGCGGGAGCAATTCGAGGATGTCGCCCGAGCTGTCGCCGCCGGCTTCAAGCAGGAAAACCGAGTACCCGCTTACGGCCAGGTTGGCTCTATAGTCCATTATCAGCTGACACTTCACACCTGACTAGATAATGAAGGCATGTGTTGCAACTCACGCAAGGGAACCACCGCCTGGGCCTGAACCCACAATGACATAGTCATACTCCTCAACTGGAGTTGCGGCCACAAGTGAGCTAACCGCGAGGCCGGCTGCAAGAAGCGGCGAAAGGCTAGGCATTGATGTAGTTTGTTTGTGCTCTCAATGTACGTGTTTTTGGGTTGTCGTGTTTACTGTCTCCTATTTTCACCATGAGCGAATGTAATACTTATACAAACCTAATGGGAAGTGAAGAGTGTTCTGTTTACCACTGAACTCTTGACTCTCGGACTTAGGACTGCTCGTTATCGACTTGGCACTTGCCCTCGGTCGGGATCAACTCGAAATCGTGTCAGCCGATGACAATGGCTTGCAGAGCACCATTCTGCATCCACGTAAGCGTTGCCCGGCGATGGGAGAGATTGCAACCAACGACCCCAAGAGCAACCTACTGTATCATACCCAGTCTCATTCGCCAGCGATGCTAGCATGTCGGATGTGTCGTTTCACCGAGTGAGACATGTCTTCTCAATGGTAGCTCCAAGCCTACACTAGTCGATACTGTGCCCCATGCCAAAATCAAGATGCACCGTCAGCTTCGCTAGCCAAAGCCAAGCCCAGTTGACGCGTAGGCTAATGAGCCCCGGAATGACATTCTTTGGTATGAACCGTGTCTTGGTAACTCTCTACCTTGGTCACTGTTTATTCGACGGCACTTTTTATCGACTGGCTGATTCCGCTAGGTCCGAGAGTTCCGGATACATTGTATCATTTTCTTCCTCGAGAATTACGCCCTTTTCTAATCTTCCTGTCTTTCTCAGCTCCAAGATTGATTCTCATTGTACCTGTTAGGAAATATATAGAGAATCGGTAGTTAGATAATGATTACTCATGACGATATACAGTGGGGACCCAAATGTTCGTAAGCAAGATCCACCTCGCGCGTTTCCTCGCGTTTCCCCTCCTACATCTCTTTTTTTCTAACTCTTACAACTTTAGTAAGTAGAGGCTGAGTTTCAGTTACTCAACTCTATTATATCAGAGGCTAACTTACTACATATATACATTAACACGTTTAGATAACAACAGGTGAAGTACAGTATATAATATCTATATAATGCACTTTACAGTAGTCATTAAGATTATATAGATTATTTAGTAGCTTTAGAGATATCTTCTTAACTACCTAGCCTAACCTTTACTTCTAACTTTCTACAACTAACTGACAAGCAATATCACCACTTTAACAGTAATCGTTACTACAACTAGATACTTAAGTATCACCCTTTTTACCTGTGAATCTAACATTTTCTTACCTTATCCTACTTACCACCAATGGGAAGCCCAAACAGATACTTAAGATCAGAGTGATCTGCGTTGGAAGCATCAACCATCTCGGACAACGCTGTGATGTAATTCAATCGGGATGGGAAGACATCGTGTTCTGCAGCTGGAAAGGGTTGGCTGAGGACGTCATGAAACCATTGGAACCAGACGAAAACGAAACACAGATCCTATCAACATTCATTCGGGAAGTCATGACTGATTCAGACGGCGATTTCGAATACGCTCGCCATACCCTAGCACAAAGACTGAGCGATACTCGACGATGAAGTTGGAGGGCAGAACCGGTTGACCGAAGCACTAGGCTCCGAGACGTTGGGGAGGTCGCAAGTAAGCTGACATGGTCGAAGGCTGTTTGCCGCTGAAGCCGGGATCCTGGGTCTGGTGGCGGACGCAAGTCGAAAAGGAGACATGATCGCGGTGCTTCCGGGGGCAAGATTGCCATATAGCTTCTGTCCTCGGGATTCCTCGCGAGATGGCACGGTCGAACTAATTGGCGAAGCTTTCGTCCCTGGTGTAATGAATAGCCAATCTGTGTCGGGATGCAGTTTTGGGTCCACTAGAAATATCCATGTAAGCCGGGAATAGTGTCACGCTCTCTGCCGCAAAGTCTATGGAACAGATCGCATAGTCAAAGCACTTGCATCTTGTGTGTATTGGTATTAACGCAAGCGCCGCAAATCACTAATGGTATCCTTTTTCCTTCTCTCTCCATTACCCGACACGCTTCAGTCATTTTGCCGTTACGCAGGAGCATCACGGCAGCATATATGTGTCTCGTTGACTTCTCGCAAGCTTTTTAAAGCCCATTAGAAGCACAACCAAAAGGTTTGCCGACCGTGCCCGCTCGGAACTCTTCGATAATGCCCTCGACACTGGCATACGTTCCAGCCGTGAGGAAAAGAACACCGGTGAGAATAATGATGATGTTGAGACCCATTGACGCCCAGTCGACGAGCTTATTCTGCTTAGGGACCCCAGCGCGGTTGTCGGCACTTCTCATGCGGAAGTAGGCCACTCCCCAGAAGATGAAGCCGAAGAAGGAATCGAAAAGAGATGACATGAGGGAGAGGACTAAGACTGGTTAGCGAATTTCATGGAGGCGAAGTAGCGAACTTACGAGAAGAGAAGAAGGGAATCAGCTCGGCAATCAAGAAGGCCAAAAGCCAAAGGGCCACTGTTTGCGTGTAAGTTTAAATCTCTCCAGCAGCAGTTACTCTGTACTCACGAAGAATGGTTGCCCACGAGCCCCAGCCAATGATGGTGTGCTCGTGCAAGTGCTTCGTTCCCTTGAAGAATCGGAAGAAGAGAAAGCGGGCCGAGACACTGGCGTACAAGACACCCAGGAAGACGAGAGTGGGAATCATGAAAGAGAAGGACACCTTCTTGTAGACGTCCTCGAGGGAGCCAAAAGCAGGGGCGGTCATGTACTGATTGCCAACGAAGGCGTAGACAACGGCACCAACGATGCTGAAAACGATGATCTCACCAATGGTGACAGCCCACAGAGCCTTGGGAAAGTCGCTGCAACAGTCAGCACATTTTCGCATCGGAAGAGGGAGCTCAATGCCTACCGGGGGTCCTTCATCTCGGCAATGAAACTAGGCAATGTGATTTGACCAATGAAGGTATAGCTAATGTTCAAGAAGGCGTTCATGCCGGACACAAACGTGGTCGACGCCAGCGGGATGGCCGTGACAATCGGGTTGCCGCCGGTCTTGGTGACGCCATTCTCGTCGACGTACGTGGATCGGGGGTCGTAGCCGGCCGGATGCGACTGGATACCGGCGAAGATGGTTGCCAAAAGCACCGAGATGAAGGTGAAGGCCGCCGAGGCCGTGCCAGCTTTCGAGAGCGATTCGAACGTACGGGGCAGCGAGCAGACCCAACAGATGATGGTGACGACGATTGAGAAGACGACAGTTCGGCAGACGACGGGGTCGGATTCGGTCATCGTGTTGAGGTACTTGGCACCGACCAGGACGTGGAGAGCCTGCGCTGTTGTCAGTATGGCATTCGCTTACTGGCGTCGCACGACGAACCTGGATGAACTGTGCGATATTAGCAATCTAGCCGGTTGGGTGGTTTGGACACGACGACTCACAGTATTGTTCAAGATGAACATGACGGCAGTGGCATACCATGCCCATTTCTTGCCCCAGAAGAGCATCTGGCCAATGTCGCAGACGTCGCGGACTTCGGGGTGCCTCAAGCAGAACTGCCAGAGAACCAGAGAGCTGCGGGTCGAGGTTAGTATAAGCGCCTGTCATCGTGGGCCAAGCGGACGACATACGTGTAGAGGACGATGAGCGCGATGACGGCGGTGAGGATCAGTCCGGGCACGAGCCCGAGAATGGAGTATGACCACGGGAAGCTCATGATGGCCTAAACTGTCAGCGAAGAGCACCGGGCGCGGCCGAAAATGGAGAAATACTCACCAGACAGATGTACTCGGAGAAGAGCAGGCCGGCCGTCTGCATGTCGTCATTAGCATGCAAATCGGCGCATGAGTCACTCATCGCGCTCCTACCTTTTGCCAACTGCACGTCCGATACTTGATGGCATGCCCGTCCTCTTCTGCGAGCTGCTTTCCCAAGATCGCATCGGGGCTTTCTTCGCTGTCGGAGTGCTCTCCCACGCCCTCCTGGCGGGGCGCTATCCGGGGCCCGACTTTGGTCTTGCGGCCGCCGAACCAGGCGCTGAAGCCGGTCAGCCCTCCCGTCTCGGCATCTGTGCGGGAGAAGGCGAGCTCGGCAGCGCCTTTATCGCTCGGGGCGGTCTCGGGTTGACGCAGGTCCTTGTCCATGACGCCGATTGGGGTCGCGGCAATACGATGCGTCGGCTGGGAAGCTCGGAGGGGGGAAGAGGTGGATTGGCGATGCGCCGGAGTGGTGTGCCAATGGTCGTACGACGGCCGATGCGCTCAATCAGGTGATGCAATAATTTAATGATGCAATGCTACGGCGACGACGCGACGGACTGGTCACAGACGAGGGGCAGAGGAGGAGAAGGGATGGAGAGCAAGACCAGAGATGAGACAGAAAGTTCGGAACAGACTCTCAGGCACAAGTGTTGGGGAGAGAGAGAGAGAGCGCGCGCGAGCACGTGGGACGTGCGAGTTTATGAGGAGGAGCAGACAGACGACGGGAAAGATCAGCCAGATCGGTCAGAGTGCGGGTTGCAAGTTGCGAGTCAACCCCGGCAGTTGGAGGCTTGAAAGATACTTGCGGCCCTGAGGTGGACTTGGGATGCAGATTCCTTGCGAGCCTAACGTATTAACTGGGCCGGGGAGGGGGGCAATTGGAGGACATGCGGGAGGAGTTCGCCTTCTGCCGCCCAGCTGGGAAGAGACTGGTACATGACGAGGCACCGGAAGGCGGACGGGATGTCATGTACATGCCGTCGTTCCCGGGACCGGCTCAAGCATGGCAACGTCGGTGTTCCTCCGCCAGAGATTGCGATATCCGCCAACGGCAGACTTCCTCCAGTCATGCATCGGGGCAATGAAATTCGTGGGATCCCAGCGTGGATCGAGGTCAAAGAGAAGGGTCCAAAGGGTGGGAACCGAGTTCGCCCCGGTCAGAGATTTCAAGACTTTCCCATGTTCCACGGGCCCAAAGGGACCAAAAAGTGTGAAATGGCCCAAGTCTGGCCGAGGTCGCGGAGCACGTCATCGCGGACTATGGGGAGGGCGGCCAAGGCGGCGTCGTCGCTGGCCTCGGACACGGCAACAAGGCAGAAGATCCCCCGGCGAGTATCTTGCAGTAGTGCGCGCCGACGAGAGGCAGACTTCCCCGTGAACGCGCCACGAACGTGCCTTCAACGAGCGCACATTGGACGTTGGAGGAACCCAAGTGGGCTGCCCATCTAGCGGCCGTATGTAGTGGTATACCAAGGTACTCGACGAGGTACACTAGACGAACGTTTCTCGCGCCCACCTCAGACAGAAACGATGAGAGCTTGGCCGCGGCACCGCCGTCGGGCGCCGGGGCCTATGCGCCACCAACAGAGTCGAAAGGCTTGCGGTCGTTGACGGGCCAATTGACTTCCCCAGGGCAGAGATGCAAGACCAGTGGATCGACAAAGACAAGCATTGTGAGGATGCGCCACCACAGAAGCTTGCTCGTGCTAGTGACGTCGGTCCCGTCAGCGAAACCCCGGCACCACTACGGAGTCGACGCGGCGAGACGTGTGGCGCCCGGAGGGTTTGTGCCAGCGCCAAGGAGCGACGCTGAAAGTCAAGAGATGGCCAAGAGATGAGGCACTTGTCTCGGCGCGCGTGGGCGAGCTTGGCAGGGCGGGTGAGCCGGACGATTCCCAACGGCTGTCTGGCATTATCTCACTCTGTTCCCCTTTTTGAGGTGTTGCGAGCGGGATCAACAGCCTCTGCATGTGGTAGAATGGAAACGTGCAAACGTCGTTTCTGTTTACTTGCCATTGGGCCGAGTGAGCTCTGGACATACGAAGTACGCACAGTAAGTGGCATGCGTCGCATGGGGCGTGGAGAGGACATTGAAGAGACTTCAGGCTTGAAACTGGGGACGCAAGACACCCACCAACGGCGGGCCTCGTCTCTTTGTTTGCCCTAGCCCGTCAGCGGAGCAAGGATGCGTGCTGCATGCGACATGGCAGGGTAGGCGGAGAGTAAGCGCTGCGCTCCGGTCACTCTCTGTACCGCACTGGATGGCCTCGGCAACGGATGGGTTGCAGCAATGGCCACAGCCTGTTCAGTCAGACTTGGAGGTACGTCCTGACAGCGGGCTGTTGGCAACGCCGGGAGTCTTTGCGTCGAGAGCTTGGATTACTTGGTTCAGCGGGCTGGGATGTCGGCCAGTCAGACGTGGCCATGACACATGAAAACGCAGCAAGCGTGGCATGTTTGCCGCCTTGTGAGAAGTGACTCTGATTGTGTGCAGCTGAGTTCGGGATACCGCCGCCACTCTCCAGGAGCATGGGCCGGCGGCCGGATGGCGCCATCGGTATTTGATATTGCATCAGGGCAAGGAAACGGGAAAGCCAAACGTTGGTTCGACCATCGTTGTGCGCTACATGCGAGCCAACCCAACCCAAACCAAACCAGCGGGATGGCGTTTGCCTCTGGCTTCTGGTGAAAGTTGCAGGGTTCTGTTGATCCCCGAAATCTGTGTTGATCTATCCGTACTCCGCAGGACTGTCACCACGACACGAGCTGCCACGCAAACGGATGGAGTTTGCGCCGGCCGCAATGCCAATCTGCGCGCAAAAGGCTCTACATACAACGCTGGGTGATGTCCCCCGTCACCCGTACCTCCTGTCGGCCACATCTCTGAGGCATGTGACGTACACTACACCTGCGTCTCGTCCCAGTCAACCCATCTCCGAATGACCTCGTCGACCGCCCCGATGCCCTTCTTGGATGTCTGCACCTCGAACCACTCGCGGTGGACTTGGTTGCACCCATCGCACGTTATGGGCCCGGCGTGCAACCCCATTCCCGACAGCTCAATGTGAATCAGCCGCTCGACGCGGTGAACGTGTGGCGTCATCCGCGGCTGCTCCCCCGACGCGGCGCTCGTGCCCGGTATGTATGGATAGTACCGCAGCACCTCGATTTCGTACGAACACTGCTTCGTCCATTGCTGCATGCGGCGCTGCACGTTGGCCGCCCGCCCGATCTTGATGAGCATCTTGTTATCCGCCGACGCGCCGCCGTTGGCATTGGCGAAAGCTGAGACAACGTCGCTCGACCGGCGCTGGCGTCCCGCACCCCGTGCCGGCGAGGGCGGCGCGAGAAGCGACCTTGCCTCCTGCAGCGGCGCCGCCTCCTTCTTGGACGTTGGCGTGATCCAAAACATGTAGATGTAGCCTGCCTCCTCGGAGCTGCCGTACGGCCGTGCCAGCTCGGCCATCAGCGCCGAGGCCGTCTGCGGATCGGTCGTCGGGGGAATAAGGGAGAGGTACTGCGCCGTCTGGGAGGTCGACAGGGGCTGCGGCGACGGCTGGGAGCTCTTTCGGGAGTGGCTCGACGTGCTCGGTCTCGGTCGGCCGTTCGAGGGGGAGAGGAGCTGGCTCGAGGGACGAGGCATGGCTGCGGAGCCGCCATTCTGCACCGGTCGCGGCTGGGGCCGGGGCGCGGGCTGGGACTCCTGGACTTCGTCGATGGGGACCTTGAAGCAGAAGCAGAAGTGCAGCTCCTTATCCTTCTTTGGCGGCCGCATATATGCAGCCGACGGCTTCGAGCCCGTAGGCTGCGGTCTCCCACCGCTGGGGCGTCCGCCTTGTGGTCGTTTATGCTTCTTGCTCGGGTTCGACCCGACGTCCACGAGGCCGAGGCGGTCGGCGAGGGTGTCGATGCTGGTGCGCTCTTCCAAGATGGGTCTGCCGGACAGCCTAGGCCCGGGACTCGACTGTGCAGAGCGGCTGGCGGCCTGGTCCTTGTGGTGGTGACAGTAGAGCGACTCTTCCTTGAGGGTCGGCGAGAGCGTCTTGCCCTTGACCGGCGTGACCGGGTTGCGGCACAGGTTTCCTGCGCCCGTGAGGCCCTTGCAGGTCGTCTTCGGGTTCTTGGAGTCGGACCGCTCGAGGCGGTCCTCGGGGGTGTTGGCGATGTAGCCCATCGTTCGCGCCGTTCGGGTTCGGATAACAATAGGATTGTTCGTGATCGTTCGCGTTAAGGCTCAAAGTTTGCTGGGCACGCCGGGCTTGAAAAGAGCACGAAAGAAATCTCAAAACCGACAGCGACAGCGGTTAGGCGACGCGTCAAGCGAGGTAAAGACTGGCCGACAGTTGATGACTGGAGAGCTATCGTGACGAAGCTGCCGAAGCGACTCACGAACCCTGGCGTGCTTGAATCAAGGCTGACTCCCCCCACAACGGTCTCGCGAGTGACGGCCTGCGGATGATGCAGCAACAACAGCGAGAACAGGATTACCGCCAAAGACACCCATGGGATGGCTCATCTTGACTGAGGCCCATGTCACGAGGTGGGCGAGGACTCGACGTGACCAGGCAACTGACTGGAGGAGGTTGGGCCTCGACGGGGCCGGCGACCGGGTCAGAGAACAGGGCATTGAGCCTGCTGAGAAGCTGCCCTTGTCATTGTCGACTTGTGCGGTGGGGAGCTGTTGGCGCCAGGACTGCAACTCGGACTCAGCTGCAGACGCTGGGCGCGATGTCATGCTGTGGCAGGACAGGAGTGGCTGGTGGGTTAATCGCGTGCTGCATGGTGGCTGAGTTGCTGCACAGCCTCGATTCAACGTGGCTTGACAGCTGTCTCCCTCCCCAGCCACACTCCCTCCCCCCGTAACTCTCCACAACACTAGGAAATGCATCGTCAACTTTGCATTCTGCCTCAGTTCGTGCCGCTGGCCTGGGAGGATATAGGCGCGGCTACTTACCCAAGTGTCAGTGGCAGCGATGTCTAGGCGTGGCCTTATTCACGCCCCGGAACATCAGAGGTGCCCGCAGCTTCAGCAACCGATTGCCACCCACGTACAAGTCGCTTTGGCTGACTGCGAATCGCGATGCTTCAAGTTTCACGTTCATGGCTTTTATTGGTCTTCAACCGTATCATCTGGCCGTCGGCTTGATCATTATCCAAGCTGCCATCTTTTAGCTTGGGATTGGCAGCGAGCAAAGTCGACAGGCCAAGGTTCCATCTCCGAACCCTGAACCCTTGCGTATTCCATCAAGCCTTATCCCTTGCAAGTGTCGGCATTGGCATACGTAACCTCACGTCCCGGTCTTGAACATCATATACCCGCCGCAAGTCCCGGCTCGCATCCGTTCAATAGCCCCGATCAAGAGGCTTTTGAACCCGCACTGGCGTTTCCGCATCGCCGGTGGAGTGACTGCCGTGTGTTTGTGGCCTTATGGGGTGTGACGGCAACCTGACCAGCGAGTCACTGGCCGAAACAGACCAGTTGGGCCTCCGATAAAGGTTCTTAAAGCCCGGCCGGGGCGGAAGGTCTGTCCGGCGAACTCGCAGCCGATGCGGGCACACAATATCTCACCATGTTGGCGATGGCCTTCGCCTCCGCTTGCCACAAGAGTTGCTTGCCTACACGTCATGGTTTGCGAATCCAAGCACTGATCTGCTTGGCGTCCACACTTACTTACAGCTCTCGTTCTCAGCCCAGGAGCAATGAGCTGTTTTGATATCTCTCAGATCGCCTTCTTTTTCCCCTATTGCCAGTGACAAAAAAGGCCAAGGCATTCTCTCGCCGTCTTCTAATCTGCTCATTGGCCGCCCACGCGTCTGCAAAGGCCCAGAACCGTGGACTATGTGCAGCAGCCCCCAGGGGCCGGTAATCTCGGGGGTTGCAGACGCGGCGACAAGAATCACACCACCAACAGGCCATCGGCAAGTGGATCACCCGGGGTGGAGCGGCCTTGGTAAATGGGGGCTATGTGCCTCTTTCAGCTGAACAACGGCTCCGAGCCCGTCTGGCCCGGCTTTTATGAGCCCAGTTGCGGTGTCTGAGAGGGAACAAAACGAAACCAAGGCGATCAGTTCCCGTCTCCAGATTCGCCAATCTCATCAGTGCCACAGTCAGCCAATGGCAGCAGCCTCTAGGTATGGCATTCGTATTCGGGATGGTGCTCCCTCTTCCCAGGGGAGAGGCACGGATCGAGCGTGGCTTGAGAACCACACAAGGTTGTCGTACCACATCCTGAGCGGATGCCGGTGAATTTTTATCGTGCCATCGGCGTCTGCACCCCCTGCACCTCTCTTCGAACAACGATCCAAAGCCCGCCATGTGAACATGCGCAGCTGGGAAATGGAATTCACGGCTCCACTGAACCCGAGTGGTTTATAATTTCACAATTGCCCCTTCACTGCCTTCACAGACCCTTTCCGACCCTGCTACTATCGTTGTGTCTTGAGAGCTGCATCTCGTCTTTTCTTCCGCCTTTCTCTCTTGCTTGCATTGGGGTGCGGTCGAAGCCATGGCGTCCTGGTAAGCTGTCCGCAGACACTCAGTCATTGCGGCTTGGAACCCGACAACCACTTACACATCATAGGAACTCGACTGTCGTATTTCCTAACCATACCTCTACCCAGAGCTACCTCGGCGTGCTCGACGACGTCAACAAGTACAATGTCCAGCTCAACACCATCGAGCGCCTCTGGGCGGCATGGTATCTGTGGATGCAGAACGATATCCTCGCGACGGGCATCATGACTTTTGTCATGCACGAGGTCGTTTACTTTGGCCGCAGTCTGCCGTGGATCATCATCGACGCGATCCCGTACTTCCGCAGATGGAAGATTCAACAGGTGCGCCTCTCTTGGTCTCAGTCAAGCTGCACATGGGCGCATTGCATACGCATTCGCCTAGTTGCACCTTGACTCCGCCTCATGCGGTAAACATCAACTGACCTTTCGCCAGCAAAAAATCCCAACCTGGAAAGAACAACTCGAATGCGCAGCACTCGTCCTCTTCAGCCACTTCACCGTCGAGCTCCCACAAATCTGGTTCTTCCACCCCATCGCCACCTGGTGTGGCCTTGACTACGGCGTGCCCTTCCCGCCCTGGTGGAAGATGGCCTACCAGATCGCCGTCTTCTTCGTCCTCGAGGACACCTGGCACTACTGGGTGCATCGCGGCGCCCACTGGCCCCCGCTGTACAAGGCTGTCCACAAGATGCACCACTACTACTCGGCGCCCTTTGGCATGACGGCCGAATACGCCTCCCCGATCGAAGTCATGTTTCTGGGCCTCGGTACCGTTGGGTCGCCGGTTCTCTGGGTGCTCATCACAAAGGATTTGCACCTGTTCACGATGTACATGTGGATCGTCATGCGGCTATTCCAGGCCATTGACAGTCACTCGGGCTACGATTTCCCCTGGTCCCTGAGGCACTTCCTCCCCTTCTGGGCCGGCGCCGAGCATCACGACGTGCATCACGAGAAGTTCATCGGCAACTATGCGTCCAGCTTCAGGTGGTGGGACTACATCATGGACACTGAGGCCGGAGCCGAAGCCCACCAGCGCAGGCGGGAGAAGAAATTGGCCAAGGCCAAGAAGGCTCAGTAGGTGGTTTGGCGGCCACCTCAGGATGGGGCGAGGCTAGGTGAATCGACTATGGTGGAGAGGTTCCCAATAGATCTTGGAGTGGCAGAAGTCGTCAAAAAGCTTTCTACAACAGCCATCAAGACGACCTCATTATGATGAATTATAATTTTATTAGACCAATATTTTAATACAAAGAGCACTGTCGTCAACAAACTTGACGTTGTGCATATTCAAACAACTACTTCCACGACAACTTGCCATTCAATGCACAGTGGGATGATTACCAGTGGTTCAGCGAGCATTCCTAAACTCCATTGGGCAACGAACACATGCACATTGCCTTTCTGGTGTTAATCTTGCGCCAAAAGTCACCACTCCTGTTTAATAGCAGGACAGCGACGTCGATTTGCCTTTTGAATAAACTATCTTGGACTGCAGATACGAATCCAAGATTCACATTTTCAGTGCCGCCAGATACAGATGTAAGTTGCAACAAATCTACGTCCAGGAGATGGCCACGGAGGCAGATGACAGATGGTTAGTGGCCTGGAAGTTTTGTGCTACACCAGGATCGGAGAGAATAAATGGAATTGACTTCAACATAGTTATGATGTATGGCAGTGGCAGCATCGAAGAAAAACGAGCTTGTCTAGGATACCGGAGCCCAGATGAAATTGGTCGGGGGCTTTGCTACCTCAGATATCATGATCATTACAACTAAAGGGCGTGGATTAAACCCAATAAGTGTTTATCGTTCTAGGCGAGGAACGAAGGGGACTCAGGCGATACAAAATCAGTGTTCTGTTTCCAGCGTCTGAAAAATCGGTCTCTGGGTGAGTTACACGGGAAATATCACGACGTACGCTGGGGGGATGTTGAACAATGAGATGATTGAAGGACCGAAATACAGCTACCGTCCGATGCAGCACTTTAGGGTCCCATGTCCGGAGGCAGAAACTGTCTAAAAAAGGTATCTCGAGGCTCAGAACACAATGATGAAGAGTGGAATTGATATTGGCGATCCAAGGGATGGTAAATGGCACCGCGATGTTCAATGATCACGGCAAACTGCAGACCGAACTCATAGTGATGTTGGTAACACAATGCTGAGTGAAGAATAGTGGACTGTATTGAGTCCCTTCACCTTTCAACAACTACTCACGGGCCAAAGCAAGGGACTAGTTTGCCTCATTACCTCTTCCAAACGCACTCCAGTTTATGTGGTTCTAGACCATTTCAAGTTTGCCCGAAATCAAATCGACCGTCAGGCCTAACTAGCCACCGGCAACCGAAGTCCCTTGTTCATCTTCCTTTCCCATTTCGCCCAACGGCGATCCGATGGAACCAGTGCATGCAAGCGATGCGCCGATGCGGCACGCCGTATCCCTTTTTGGCTGTGTTCAGGGGTGTGGTAATATTAAGCAAAGGACATCGCAGGATTTTCATTGGAAATTTCACGACGCACGAGAAACGAAAAGCTTGGCCTCATAGAAGAATTGCTTTTAAAAAAATGCGAAGCCCAATATGTTTGTTCTTGTTGTTTATCTTTCTCGTCTCCAAGATCAGCAGTTGATTTCAGCTAAACCGTTGGGAACTGCGGTTCTTCTGTTTTCAAGTCAAGCTTTTCAACCTTCAAATCCGACCGATACAAAGATCAAAATATGTCGCGCTACCTCCTCCCTGTTCTGGCTGCCACAGCCGTACTGGCCAAGACTGAGATGGAGGGCTGCACCTCCTTCACCTCGACTGTCACCGTCAGGCCCTCTCCAGGATATGGTAACACCTACGAGACCATCATCTGGTACGTTCCTGATACGCTCGAGATCTGTGCAGGCGTCGACTGCGGCGGCGGCCGCGCGCCGCCCCGCAAGGTCCCAGGCTGCCCGGCCTACTCCGGTGCCGAGACCGTCACAGCGAGCTTCCTCGCCGCCACGCCCACCGCCGCGCCCACGGTCTTCTCTACTATGACAAGCAAGACATACGAAAGTGAAGAAAGCACAAATGCCAGCGCCAAGCCGACGCGGACCAGCACTGTTATCAAGTTCGTCACGACGACTGTGGTTACAGCAGAGGGCAAGTCCACAAGCGGCACGAAGCACGAGTCGCATTCGCAGGCTGAGGAGGAGAGCGGTTCGACAGACGGTGTACTAGTGATTGATGGCGCGACGACGGTTACGGGGGCTGCTGCTACTACCACTACCGCGGCGGCGGGTGCGAGTGGTACACAGAATGGAGCGGAGGGCGTTACGAGCACGGAGGTTCCGGCGGGGGCGGGGCCGACGGCTCGAGCTGGCGCGGCGGCAATCCTCGGTATTGCTGCTGCCGTTGTTGCGCTTGCCTGAGATGACAGTGGTTGGTTTTTAATCCGAGTTATTGTAGTTGTTAGCGCCTCGAAGTTTCATTCATAGTAGGGTAGTCCTGATCGTCCACGCTCGGCTTCATTCTCTGAGCGGGTGGTGGATGGGACGCTCCATACATGGTGTTCTTTCCAAATGTGCTCGTGGGGTTGAAACGCATTCAGTGGTTATGAACCAGAGGTTCTACGTCTCTACGGACTTCTCGAGGTCAATGTTGGGATTTGCCTGGTAGTTGCCATGGAAATTAACCTTGGTGAGGCTCTGCTTCTTGTAATGGTTAGCCCCAGCAAGAGATTCCAAGCTTTCTTGAAGTTTTTCCTTTTAGAGCACACGGAGCTAGTATATGTAATCGTAGCCATTTCATCCGTGTATCTCATCAAAGAGGGTATATTTGGCGAATCAACGGTTTTTATCAACGTGTCTAAGCCCACTAACCTCTTCGGTCAAGGCTCATGATAGACGCCCGCCTGCTTGCCTATGCAGCGTGCCACTCTAATCACCACCGGAGACTTGCCAATCGCTGACTTTATGCCTCCAGACAAGTTTGGCTAGTTGTTCTAAAATTTGAGACCAACCGCCTTTCTTTCTGTTCAAAGAATCTACGGCACTTAACAATAATACGGGAATACAAAGCTTTCGCAACCTTGGCTCGTATCAGCCATTTCTTGTGCCCGGACATACCTCGAAAAGAGCACGAAAAGTAGGAGGAGCTTATTAACGAGGCTCCAGACGACCAACCTTGTAGTCCTAGCTTCCATTCAACCTAACATTTGGATGTGATACGGGATGAACTTCAATGAACTTGTTGTAGTCATACCTATCACAGCCTATTAACCCGCCTCAGCCACGTCCCCGAGTTCCCAAATCCCAGCCCCTAACCGAAAGATCCGAATTGCGGAACTTACACTAGCCTGCAGCACAAAAACCCGAAGGCCCAACTATGGTCTACCTAGCATGAGTCAGCCGGGCCATTGATTGTGCCATTTCACTTAGATACCGCTGGATGATTTAGACTTTCGGCTGGGTGGAGGGCATGAATCACGGATCAGGCGAGAGGCCGAGACCGACGCATCAAGCCCGCCGGGCCGCTGCCCGCACCCGCAGCGTCAGTGATGCCCCCCGCACTCAACAGGCCCGGATCCTAGCTTCGCTCAAGGTCTGTGTTTCATATGCAATATTGAGGCATTCACGACACGTTTTACGCGAGGTTGTATACAATGCGGCCTCTTGGATAAACCCCACTTCTATGTTGGACCCTGGAAGCCGAATTTAGCTGCCGGTGGCAACTTACTACATGCACCGGGATGGGTAGCTGTTGAGCAGCGCCCCCTGTTCGCCAGTCACATCTCATCCATGGGCTCTCAGGGGGGGTGTGACGTGTAATCCCTTGTAGCGTTTGACGTTTGACGGCTGTCATGCCGTAATGGCCTGCTATTCGGATATTGAATGCGTGTTGAGCCGGGGATATTAGATCACCGGCTGCGCGGTTCGGCAGTTTTATACACCATCAAGCAAGAAGGCACCAAGGCGAAATCCATATAAAGTCGAGAGTTCACTGAAGTCTTCAGTGTAAGCAGCAGCAACAAAACTGATATTCAGCGATTCAAAACTAGAGTTATAACACTGTGGACCGAAATTTTCCTCAATTCAATTACTTGTGTTATCATTCCACTACATCCTTTCGACATCATGCCTTTCCTCGTCGTTATCACTCCTAACATCCTCGCTGACAAGAAGGACGAGTTCCTCGGACGTTGGCCATCAATCAAAGAGGACATTTCGAAGCAACCTGGCGTTATCGGTGTGGCCGGGGGCCAAGTGATCAACGAGAGCGGGTCGCCTGTCACTGACTTCAAGTTTCTCCAAACGATAAGTGAGAATGAACCCCCACCACGAATGAGCGGTTCATATGTCTGACAAAACATGATAGGTTTCAACTCGGAAGCTGATGATAGAGCTTTCGCCGAGTCATCATGGGCCAAAGAGCGTGAGGCCCAATTCAAGGGTATTCATGGTGGCGAGCCACGCATCAAGAAGTTCGAGACGGGCCCCCTTCCAAACGAGCAGCCAAAACCCTTCACCCAATTCTCATTCCTCGATATCGCGGACGAAAGCAAGCACGAGGAGGCGAAGCAAGCGTGGTTGGATCTCGTTGCTGCTCTTGGACAGTCCGTGCACTTTGGTGGGAAGAGTGTCGGCGATGGGCCGAGTACTGGATTGGGTATCCTGGGTTGGGACAGTGAAGATGTAGGTTGCCTACTCCTAGCACTCTTCGATTTGATACTGACGTCTTGAATACAGGAAGCTAAAGCGGCGTTTACCAAACCGGAGGCCCAGGCTGCCTTGCAGAAGTATCAGACTTTCGGAAAGAGCGTGGGAGTTATGGTCAAGCTCGATATCTGATGAACTCAAGCCAAAGAGGCTACAGTCCGATACAAATGAAGAAGCACCAGCCCCCATATCAACTTTCTTAGGAAATGATGTCGCCCCGATGAAAGATGTGTGACTTATGAATATTTGCTCAACATCGACTGGACAGTCACTACTTGATTACTGCCGTGGTCCTATTTCTAGTCAAACAGCTAATATTGGGGAAAGGCCATTGGGCCAGTGCGCTTGGATAATGGAAACGTAGTACTTCACTCTACCGGAAGTTGCAAAGGTATGTGATACGTTCCCTCTTATTGTGTGAAGCAATGTTCTGGAAAGTATTCCCTGATACTTCATGCTTCAGCTCGTTTGATATAAAACCGTCGCCCGGCCATCCTAAATTCGGTACGCAGTGGATTATTCCCCCTGCGATACATTGAGCGGTAAATGGACTTTGATTGTTGGCTCCATAGCTAAGTGATTGGTATGAACACAGTAACTGGCTCTCTCTGCCTGGCTAGTCTTTATCATACTTTACCCTGAGCACTAGACCAGATTATCAACGACGATCGAAAAATGAACGGCGCTCTTTGCTCTCCATGATTCTTGATGTATGCTCATTTCATAGTCTTCAAGAACAGCAGCGCTTGCATTGTGGAAACCTGTCTTTGATACAAAAAATGTCTAGATATTCACGGAGAGTGTAAACCTAGCAAACCGTACTTAAAGGGTTTGCTTCCCGTACAACATAGGGTTCTGGCAGTGTGAGACTTAACCCATAAGATATACCTTTGTACACAATGGCCTAGATTCCAATGACTTTTAAGAAACCGACGGGTTGATCCGTTAAACTCCACCAGCATGTGCGTTCAAGAGCCGGATTTGCTCATGCAGAATGATGTCAGAAATCTTGACAACGTCAGCCTCGGCATCAAAATTGCGAACTAACCACAGTGATTAAAACGCACCGCCTTCCCAATCGACCTAGCAGCGCAATCCAGAAGCTTTATTTCCTGACACTGGCTTTCTAAGCGGGATCTCAGAATTTTGTTCTCTAGTCGGTGAGGTGACTTTTCGTCTTCTCTCCTGCTCCACCTCGGAAGCGGATGAGACATTTTGTCGAAATCCGCGATGCATTTAGTCTGCTCTTCCATAATGGATGAAATCATAGACAGCTCTTTAACTAACTCGTCAGCCTGATTTTGTACATCGGCAAGCTCGAAGTGTAATGCGGGCGCGCGTTCTCTGGAACCGGCAGCCAGATGAACTTGAAACCTCTTGCGCAAGGCATGGGTTCTCGAAGACTTGAGACTGATAAGCTTTTGATGGACTGCAGATTGTCGAATGCACACTTCAGATAGTTAACTTACCAGTTCTCGTACACGTTTGTTGACAGACACAATGCCAAACGGGATAGCCTCCCCATCTGCCCCGGATTGTTGGAAAAATGAGCCAATGCACTCGTCCAAAACAACAACAGCTATATTGAAGGTGGTCATTTCAACGTCTTGAGCCTCAGTTTCTAGCCTCTTTCGTATGCGGCGGTATAGACTGTGAGGGTCACCGGCTTCGCGACCATATCGCTGAGGGAATGCCGTGATGACCATCTTCATATCCACAATTCGCAGCCATACCTGATTAACCATGATGCTTTCTGGTCTAGTGTAGCCCATACCACTAATCGTTGTGGACTCTTTGTGGTGCACGGAGAATGCGCCTGCACAAGCTTGAGAAAGCTCCAGCCGCGGGTGAAGGGGCTCATTTCCGAGCAGATGCTGTTGAACTAGTTGCTCATCTGCAAGCAAAGCCATTTTTTCGTACAAACGTGCAGCTTCAAGAAGTGATTGGCCTAGTAGAGTTGCAGGCAGCAAGCGCCTTTCCTCAGATGCAGTCTGTCGATGTATGCCATAAGATCGTTGGCTCGTTGACCGAGGAATCGTTAACAGGTCACCGAGTTTCCGCTGTGACCCTTTAAAAGTCGGCTTCGGAAGATTAGTGTTGTTTGATCCCTCAACTCTTCTTGACATCCATAATGAGGTCTGTTTTGCGCGCGAGCTTCTGTCCCAGTCAATGTAAGGCATCTGTGAGATAATCAGCTTTGCCTACAACTTCTTCGTGGCATTAGAACGGAAGATTACCGAAAGGATGATGTCGGGAATAGAAGTATGGGACAAAACTTGCGCACAAGTTGTTCTCATGCGCCTTGCATTGAGTGGCCCTGTCTGGAGGGATTGCCACGCATGTGCTTCGTTACGCCTGTATGCACCTAGGTGCTTGGTGATGGCCTCGAAAGTAGACATTAGTCTGCGCACATGTTAACTTGCGAGAAATATGCTCACTTACATTCATCCACTGCAAAGACACATCAGCATTACGGTCATTGACCATCAGAAGAGTCGCAACACGTACTTTCACATTGTTTGCGGGCAGATGAACGTGGGTTGTCCATTTTCCTCTAGAAATGGCTTCCCAGTTACCACATGGAAACTCGCTGTACTCACTGCTATGTCCAACATTTTGTCGGAACTGTAAACTGCGGACCTGGAAGTCGAACCTGAGTACCGGGGCTGTCAAGGTTGTTCGTGGGCCAGCTATCATCGAGCCCCGAGACGATAACCCCTTACCCTTGAAGGTAGTACCAGATAACGATGTGAACTGAGACACACTCCCGTCTATATCTGATCCATCGGCGTCTGGCGGATTGCTGGTACTCCTTCTAAGATCCAGCCACCCCCGCAGGGCGTTTTGCGCATCGTGTCGTAGGTGTCTTTCACCCCGAAGAATCATTTGCCTGATAGACTCAATCCTGTCTGACTCCCGTAAGACTTCCAGTTGTTCCTCTGTCTTCAGCAAATTGAGATACCTTTGCCGCTGTGAAATCTCGGTGCGACTGTATTGATAGAATGGGTGAGCCGTGCTCTGTGATTCAAGCCCGTGGGCGGCAGGCCCGCTACCTTGGGCCCTAGCTGTTGTCCGCTTTACACTGGTGTGAATGCCAAGCTCTTGGAGCATATCGCGTATCTCATCTGGTGTCAGGTGGGTAAAATACCAATTCAGATTTTTGTCTGACATTAGCCAGTCAACCAAATGAGACGCGTCCGGCAGCGAGGCGCCCCATCTCATGATGATCTCTTGAAGAATGACTGTCGGGTCGAGATCTGAGTAGGGGCGATCAGGTTCAAATGTAGGATCTTGACGTCTTTCAATCAAACGGGCCAAGTTGTTGGTTTCAGCCACGGAGCTGCGGAGAACTTCGTCGCTCATAGCTTTCCTAGCCAAAATGACTGCTTTGTTGGGATCGATATCACGATGCACTTTGGCAAGCTCTGCCAAGCGTTGGAACGGCGATGGTAGTCGAGAGTTTCCAATCTCCTTCATGATGTCTTCCAGCGGAAGGACGAAAGCGTTCTCATGCGTGCCAGCAATGACATGTCCGTAGACAGCACCTGACTCAAAATCAACAACCCAGGAGCCAGAGTCTCCAGGTCTCAAATGATGTCCTTGTCAAAAATAAATCAGTGTTGTCCGATCATGAGAGATGGGCCCCGTGAAGAAGTTGGCAAACCGTATTCTGGAGGAAATACCTTCGAAGACACCTAACTTCAAGGTCCATACCCTTACCCGCTGACCTGAATCAAGTCGCATAGGAGATAGCTTTCGGGATACCTTGGCTTGAATAATCCCACTTACTCCTGCTATGATGTATACGAGAGGTTCTGCATCACTCTCTTCTGCGGGCTCAACCGCACTAAAGTACTTCATATGACGATGTGGTGAAATATCGAGGAAACCTTTGATAGCCTCCCCTGAACTTTCGTTGTCTATCCCAACCTCCATACAATTTGGAAGTCTCAAGGATGGTGCCGATACAGAAATAAGTGCCCATTCAGAACCTGACCGTAGAATCTGTCCAATGCCGTTGATACCCTCGGGATGGGTTTCTTTGGTTTTTGAAGTTCCGGGTTCTTCCTCGAATCTTGACTGGCCTCGATAACGTGCCACCACATTGGGCCTTTCGAGGTCAGTGAGCGATTCGTTATCTTGTAATAGTCGTTTAACTAGCTCTTCGACAGTCTCCAAAGACGATTCTGAGTCCCCCGAGGCTTCGAAGTGCCATGCAGTAAGAGCTTGAATCTCTCCATCAACCTCCAGTAAGCCGCCAATGGTAAACTCATGGGAATCCAAGCCACTTCCCGTAGACGCTAAAACTCCACACATTGACTCGGTTGGTTGCATCTTGATCGTAACAGCCCGTCCGACTGCTGAGAGATCTTTCATCGTTTGGTAACAGATGTTAAAGCGAGGATCATAGAGCTTTCTTTGACTGGAGAACTTGAGATGAAACTTGATGATCTTTTGGTTGTGGCCAAAGTCGCCATGAACGATTCGTATACATGGAGTGAACTTTGTCGTGTCACTGACAGAAGCACCCGCTTGCAAAACCGCTCCACGAAGAAGTTTCAGCTTACCAAACGGCAATGGTGAGTCCGGCTGGTCTAGAAAATCGAAAATGGCAGTTTCTGCTCTCCGATAATGCGATTCGAAGGGCTCGCGAAACTCATCGACATGCTGTATCTCAATGATATTGATATCTTCTGCGATCATCATGATTCGTTTAACTTCTTTAGCCGAATGCGCGTGTCTGTAAGGTTTCTCCAAAGTTGACGTTTGGTGATCTGCTAGTCCCAAACCGTTTGATGAATCCAAGTCTTGCTGGGTGGAGGTGTTTCGAGGGTGGGTTTCTTTTGCAGAGATATCTGGTTTATTCGTTGATGGCGCCCTCGAGCCCGACCGTGGTGCATCTCGTCCTGCTGTAGTGTTGTTTGAACATGCAATCGACTGCTGAGAGGTTGGAGTGGCGCAACGTTCGATCTGGGATTCGGCTGATGGACTGCTTTTTTCCTTGAGCGGAATGAGGTAGCGTAGCTTACCCCAGCGTCGCCGCCTCGTCGGCAGCTCATGTGTCGGGGTGGGCAAGGATTGAAGCTCTCCTAGTTGACGAGAGCGCGCTCTCATATCAGTATGGCCATCTGGCGTCTGCGAAAGGGTCTTCGATGGAGGAACTGATCGGGTTTGCAGAGGCGCAACGGACATATTGACTGGTTGGCTAGGACGACTGGTATTTTGATGGCAGCAAAGGCCTTTGAGAGGGGGTTCGAGGCAGCTACGATGACACGTGAGATGTAGGACGCTGGACAGGCCTACAGATATTTGTCAGATTGCGATGGGTAGAAGAAGTACCGCTTTCTGCATACTCTCCTGCATGGGACTTCTTTGACCAATGATCGCCGCACGATTGTGTTTCTCTACGTATTCGTGCGGCTGGGTAACAGCACACCATTACCCCGCCTTGCGGTGCTCGGAAAGGCAATAATCCCCCCTTACTGAAGTTCTCAAGCTTCATTCACTAACTGGTTAATCGGTTTGGTCGAAAATCGAACACATCATCTACAACATCAACCATGACTCCAAGTCAGATTTCGGTGGAGAACCTCGAGCTTTCAAACCGAGCGCAGGAACCGCTATCGCAGTTAAGTTCTCGACATCTTTCACACAGACATACTCTCTTTTTTAACCGGTCAAAGTCTGTGAGTCCAGCGGTGTGGAAGTCAAAATTCTTAACGACGCTATGGGGCTTCGATCAAAACGAGGACAGCTCTAGTACGAGGTGGCTCAACAGAATTGAGCGGCTAGAGGCATACTTCCATGACTACGAAGGATTTCTGCCGCGTTTCAATAACGACGACTGCGAAACAGTATCTGAGGTTGAAAACTCCAGAAGGATAGAGCACATTTATCAGGGAACGGCGAGCCTTGCAAGATACCCTCCAGGAGAAGAAGGAGCAGAGCGAAATGCACACGCCCGACTTTTGCGGTATATACAACTGCTGAAACTAAATCCTGAAATACCTCGATTCGAGTTGAAGAAAGAAGTTTTTGGGGACCTACAAACAGACGAGACAAGCCAGAACGCCCGAAATGGGCACATCAGCACAGTGAAAGATGAATCTGTATACCCAGGGAACACCAGGAATTACGGTGGACCATGCCTTTCGGATACCTCGGCAGTCATTTGGCCCATGGGAGCAAGACCTTCAGACTTCCTATCGCCACATTTAAGCCATCAAGATACTGTTGCGCTCTTCAACACAAGCTTGGCGGCAGCAACAAGAGCATTGTTCGGCATATCGATACACGACGAACCCTACTTTAGTCAAGGAGAGAAGCAGATCAAACAAAGTAAATGCCTCTGGAAAGACAACATGAATCTCAAGGACCTATTGGATCGTGAATTTCCAACTAGCCACCGCGGAGACCATCTTTCGGGGAGGTTCAAGGAGAGGCTAGTTTCGTTACGTAACCTAGTAAGGCACGCTGATATCAAGATAGTATGGACGAAGCACCTACCAGACCACCTCTTGCTCTCATACAGCGAGAACAACAAGATGTTGAGTGTTTTCGCTCTGCCGTCTTTGATAGAGATCAGCTACGATGCTTGCGAAAGGTTTGAGGAAGAAAACTCAAATATCGAGAGTCTTTCATGCTGCTACCGAACTTTGTAAGTTAGGAATTCGGGATTACGACAATCCTATGTATTGAGCTAACATGGAACTTGCAGTGGAGGGCTTATGTTCTCTGCCGAATTCATGCTGGAGACTTTACAGACATATCGTCTCTTAGTGCCGTACCGCGACCTTAAATGGGCCCGTAGGACGTTTCTTTCAACATCAACCGGTTCTAGAATGCGGCGCTTTACACCTTGGACCGTGGCTCACCAGCAAGCTTCAGATCCAAGGTTGACTGAAATATTCAGCTTCTGGCATCATGATGCAGACGTCGGCACCCGCCTTACGACCTATTCGCAAATGTTCAAGAGGTACCCGCATTGGGGCCTACGCATACAAAGTTTGATGGAGGAGGCCGAGGATCCGACACCAATGACTTGGACTGGACGTTGGGCCGAAAGGCGAAAAGGACCAAGACACGCCTTCTGGGTTACAGTCATTGCTTTCGTTGTGGCCAGTCTTTTTGGTACCACAGCTATGGTCCTTGGGATAGCTCAGTTTTGGGTATCATGGTGTGATTGGAATGGGAGCAAAGCCGCGCTGTGCAATCCGAGAGGTGCAACTTTGCCGGACGGCAATCAACCCTCAGGCGTCATCAGAGTAACTTAGCTTTCCATGTAAGCGCTCTTATAACGAGCTTCACTTTGCATCAAAGTTTGATTCTTCTATTTGGTGAGCAATTCTCCACGATACAGGCTGTAATCTATCACCTCAGTGCTTTTATCCCAGACATTGCTCTGAACCATTCTGCTTCCCAGTCAGGAAACGCGTAGTAGTGACCCAAATCCATCCAGTCTTCAATCTCATCCGAAATTATTGCTCTCCATGCATTGCCCACAGCCCATGCTCGGTTAGCGGTTTCCGGCCTAAGATAACGAATGCTCTCGATCCGCCAAAATATTGCACGTAATCGCGAAAACCTCCCGTTTGCCATAGCTTTGGCCAGCGATCTGAAATGTTCATCTTCATAGTTGTTCCAACCATCAACGTGGAGCTGTTGCACGCATTCGGGCAAAAATTTGGGAAGCAATCGTAAATCCGAGTCTATTTCCTCAATAGTAGTTCCAATGTCTCGATCGGGCCAGATCATGTACCCGTCGAGATTGATGGTCGTGAGGGCGGCAAACTCGGCAAGAGATGTCATGGCATACGGTTTCTCTGCCCTCGGCTTCCAGTGTTCGCATTGCCTTGACATCCACCTCTGCTGAACCACATTGAGGTACTCCAGAGTCTCGCGGTGGCCCACTAGTGAATCTTGGATCTCTTTTGGCGTAGGGCAATGCTCATTTTTGGTGATGTAGCTGAAATGTGTGAGCCGGGGTAGGTTTCTCATGAGCTGCGGTAACATCCCTTCCCAAGATCCCTTCATCTGGATTTGTAGCCACTTCAGCCTGGGAAGTGACGGCAGGCTGTCCAGGGCACCCGCAGTACAGGATAAGAGCCTGAGATTTGGCGCGGCATCAACAAGAAGACGTTCCACTGGGCTTGGCGTTGTTGGATGATCGCACAACTCGTCATGTACATCGGAGCATTCGTCATTGACATGACTCTCGATCTCTAGTTCCATCCCTTCCATCTGATGCAAGAATGGATACATCTTCTCTTGGCCTCTTTTGAGGGCGCATTTTGCGAGAGGTTGAAATTTCCACCAACGGGGAACACACAAGTTCAGCTGCAACAAGTTTGGAGCTGAGACCAATAGTAACTGAATGAGAGCCTCGGGGAGGCTATCTGTGTCGAGATTCGAGGTATCGATGTTGAGGCCTGTCTTCCTGGCTACTTGTATGACCAACGCGGTTTGCTCGATGGTTGCCGGGTCAGCGTCGTGATAACAACACGTGCACTTCTCCTCGAAGGCTTTGATGTCGACACATTTTAGCAGATTGGCGAGGTGGGGGTGTTCATCAGTAGTCCGCAACAACTGACAGAGGCGCGTGATCAGTGTTATCTGTGGGATTTGCCAAGCTCGATTGTGGTGATGAAGAAAGCCATGGAAAAGTATTGGCTGAGCCACGTTGTGGAAAAGTTTCGAGGTCAAACACAAGCTGCGAAGTGCCATGCGCTCGACGCCGACATTTTCCCATTGGCTTAATCCCAGATTGTTCTCGATGCT
This sequence comes from Colletotrichum tofieldiae, assembly GCA_022836555.1. Classification (NCBI taxonomy): domain Eukaryota; kingdom Fungi; phylum Ascomycota; class Sordariomycetes; order Glomerellales; family Glomerellaceae; genus Colletotrichum; species Colletotrichum tofieldiae. The sequence continues at coordinate 2,677,727 of BQXV01000010.1, forward strand.
TGGTTTCGATATCTTGATTGTGTAAGGTCGGCAGTGACTGCATAGTAACATGAAAATCTGTTGAAGGATCTCAACCGGTAGGTCAGCGAGAACCACCATTTCGGCGCTCTTAATCTGGGGTGTTAAATAATTCACGGTACAATTGAGAGATGCGCTGAAAAGGGGTTGGTTGCTGTGAAAAAGTCATTTCGTGACGCACTGGAGGTGGTCTGGCAGATTCACGACGCAATGAAGCGGGTGGAAAAAGGCGACCTCTGTGACTCATGTTGTTTCCTAGGTGCGCCAAGCTGAGGACGTCTGAGGCCAATTTTCTCCGCTGGCTGATCTCGCTTACATCACACCGAGTGCATGCTGGCAAGCAAGGATATATCTACTGTGCCGCGTTTAGGGTACTACCATAGCACATTCTCCAGCCGCTTTCTTGCCCAGGAATATGCGTATTCTATTCATTCAGGGGGTCTGAATAAATCCTTGGTGTTTAGAACCTGTAAGTAACCGGTGTTTGTCATTGATGTTCGCACATGAGGTTTAGGCGTTTATTAAATGAATTTCATGACGATGGCCCTGAGGAAGTTATCTCTTTGGAGTTATAAGTATAGAGATCAATGAAGACCATCCAACAATGGCGCATCGACCACAATGTAGATCAGTATCGTACGGTTGTTCCCTGATCACCAACTGCAACATCGGCTTCACCCTTAGACGACCTCTCTGAATCAACAACATGCCTGCGACGCAAGTTACCGGCGTCATCATGCTCCTCATCCCATTGAGACAGTTCGGAGAGCGGTACTCGAACGAGGCGGTGTGTGTTGGCACCATTATCGGAGACATCAAGGATTTCTGGTCGAATTCTGTAACCGCGCCATTTGGGCAATGCCCACATCCAGACGGCATAGTAGAGAAAGCACACAACGAGGCTAGTACCAAAGTAAGCGACAGATCCCCGTACCATGAAGAAATGGAGGGACTTACACAGCAATACCGACGACGCAGTACGTCGCATACCAAAAGCTCACGTTGCCAGCGTATGGGCCACCTTTTGGTGGCCACCAAGGCATCGCAAGGATGTACACTTGGAGAAGGATGAAGAAGATGACGGTTACGTGCCACGACTTGAATTCCGTGCGTCCAAGGTTGGCACGTTTGCGACGATTGCGGATGAGGTAGACGCCGATAGCCATAGCAAAATGGAAGATGCCATCAGGATACGTCTTCAAGCTGACGACTTTGGGTCTGTTAGACATTGCAAGTGCAGTCAGAAGAGCAGATACTGACCAAACTGAAACGCGTCTCCTGCGGGAGGAGCAGCAATCATGATAAAAGTCATGATCCACTTGAGCATGTAGGGTCCGATAGGGGTTCCAAAGGGCTTCGTATTGACCCAAAACTTCGTCCAGGGCAGTACACCTTGTCTAGAAACGGCTGTTAGCAGTTGGGATGAAGATATGGAGTGGCGGAGCCACTTACCGTCCGATCTCACGGATGACGCGAGAAGAACCGATTAGAACTGCAAGTAGGTTGCCAAAGGCACTCAAGAGGACCAAAAAGTTGAGCGCTTGCTCGGCAGGTCCACTGCCGAAGACTTTGGTAAAAAACACCGCGGCAGCAATCTCCTTGGCGGTCCTGAACTCAGCCTTGGGGACTGATTTTTTGTTAGTCTTGTCATCTTCATCAATTAGTTACGTTGGATTTTCTCACCTGCAGCAAAGTATGCAACGTTGCAAAACATATAGAGCACAGAGACGACGACAACTGAGATTGTCGCATGACGCTTCAGCACTGGAATGGGGTTCTTGATCTCGTTGACGACATTGAACGCATTGGAGTAGCCCGTATATGAGAAAATGACATTAACCAAGGCGGTGGCTAGATCGTTGCCATTATCTGTAGTTCCCTCGAACGAGTTCCGGAAGTTGGCGGTCGGATCAGGAATGTGGTCGACGTTGCCACCAAGAACGACGAGGCCGGTGATTGAGATGAAAATGAGGGTGATGATTTTGATTGCGCCAATGATATTGGTAGCCCAGAGGGAGTACTTGTTGTGGGCGATGACACAGATAACAGCGAAGGTGTAAGCGGCAATGGCAACGCCCTTCAACTCCCAAGGGGAAGGGGTCTTGCCGGCGATTCTCCACAAGTATCGAGACAGCACTATGGGATGTTAATAGAGTCTTCTGGACACGAATGGGTCATTGTCTATACCAATGGCGTTGCTACTGCTGAAAGAAAGCAGAACAGACTGCACGGCAAAAGCAATGGGGAAGAAGTGTTTTGGTCGCGGGTAGGCTTGTTCGAGGTACACGACTTCGGAGCCACTGCGGTTAGGGAAATAACTGGCCAGTTCCAAGTATACGCTGAGTCCAGCGAGGGCCATCAAAAAACCGAGCGTCCAGTAGATGAATGCTAGGCCAACGGACCCGGTACCATTCAGAACGGACGCAGCTGTCAGGGCATGTCAGTATTGCCGAACTCGCCAAAGTGGTCAATGTCACTTACGCGTCGAAAAGATACCGGTGCCAATCATCTGATTGACATTGAGGAAGATGACAGTAAGCCATCCGACATGGTATCCCAGTGGCGATTGCTTCTCAACCGGCGCCCCAACGGCCTCCTGGTATGCGGGCTTTGATCCATTTCCTCCTTTTGCAAGCGTATATGCAAGGTCTCCATCGCGGATGATGGAGTGTTCTGAGTCGGATGCCTCAATATCGACGGCATGAACGCCCGCCTCGTTGGACTTGAACCGCGACGAGAGCTTGGAGAACACCATGGCCACAAGCTGGCCCGAGATGGATGTGTCAAGCTGACGTGGAGGGGAAGATGGTCCACTGAATAACCGTGCGGACACGGAGGAGACGAAGAGGGGGGGCGGCCAACCACAGATAAAGTATTTTGCTAAAGCTTCAAAGCCGGGAAAGCTTATGCAGGGCAATAGAGCTCAAGAGGTCCACAGCGAGATGGAACCTACGGTCGTTGCGTCCCACCGCATCGCCTTTAAACCATTAGGACATCAGACGGCCAAGCCTGTCGATGCTCAAAGAATATCAATGCCAAGTGCCAACTAGATGCCAACGCCGTTGTAAATATGGGGCGAAGATGGCATAATGCTCCCTCGTAGCCCTTGAACTTCGCATAGCCTGACCTCTGGTCTGCCCCAGGTGCAGGGAGCAGGAGTTTGACCTTCCTATATCAGTGAGAGCCAAGAAGCACGCAATGCTAGCCGATCACGACGGCCGGTGCAGCAAACCGCGTGGGCGCCCGCCATGCGCGGATTGACACAGTGAGTCCGGGGTCTGCAATAAGCTACTAACAGGATGTAACCTCTTACATGCCCTGCTATCGCCTCCATCCGATAGGACCATATTGGCACGTTTCTTATCTAGAGCAGAAGAGCTTGGGCAAATGTCGCCTGGAAAAGCGTATGTGTCTCATTCAACCAAGGAAGGATCCAGCTCGTGTTCAGACGTCTTGGCATGGCTTAGGATTGTTCCGCAAAGGGTTTGGGTGGCGGTCACCGGTCAGACTCTTACCGAGAGGCGTGCTGATTTGAGGTTTTCAAGGGATGTTCTCTCACGGCCCAGAACAAACAGTCAACAGGGAAGGGGTGCATGTCCATTTCTTCGCATTCGTCTGGCTCGATTAACTGCCCAATCCTTGTGCCCAGAGTCTTAGGTGTGGATTGCGTGCGAAATGGAACAGAAGCCTCATGACCGACCCTTGTTCTTGTTTCCCTCGCTGCGGATGAATGGCTCGAGCGGAAACACTTGAGCCTCGGGCGTGATGCCTTCGTACAGCTGGGCCCATCTCTCCTTCAATGGCTCGGGCGTCTCCCACCCGTACTCCGGGTCGCGCAGCCATTGTCTGAGTAGATGGCGTCTACAAAAGAGGCAAGTCGCCATGTCAGCTCATCACATGTCATTCGCAATAATTGACAGATTCCGCATGATTAACTTACTGCTGCTCCTGGGTGTCTGTGAAGCCATCCCTGGCATGGAAAATACCCATGTTGTTGGCGTACTGGATGTCGCCCTTTTGGAAGTCCAAGTTCACTGCAAACTTCTCGCCAAGGAAGTGAAGAGTGTCCAGCGCTTCAGCCTGTGCCTCGGAAATTGGAGGAATCTCCTCGCTTCGAGGGAGCGCGCCGTAGCCTACGAAGTATCGACGGGCGTACTGGACGGCCAAGCGCTCTGGAGTTGTGGCAGTGGCGGGTTGGTAGTGAACAAGAGGTCGCGACGTGAAGGACTTTTGAGGTGTCCCAAAGCTGGATATGCAAGCGTGAGTGTTTTGCCCCAACAAAAGACTGAAGCATGTAGAGACGTGATAGAAACAGCGCTTACACTTCAAAATGCCAGTCTTGGGTGAGGGTGTGAATGAGATCCGGGCGCGTACTGGCGATCTCGTTGTAAACTCGTGCGATGCTCGCCAGCTTACTCTTGCCGCCCTCCGCGGCCGTCGACAGCGCGAACAATGAGACAATGTCACCGGCATCAGTGTGGAACACCTGCTTGTCTGCAGTATAAGCGGGGCTACCAATCTGGCCCTTCTCTTTCGTAAGCGTCAAATCTTTGATGTGCGTAAGAACGACGTCCGCCGGCTTGCCGTCGTATTGCCTATCTTGTCGACCGCGTTGGGGTGCGATGTGCGACGACAACCCTGCGTAAACAATGATGTTTTCTTCCCGAGTGTGCTCGTCGACGCGAAGCCCGCGGATGACAAAGAAGCCATGGCCGTTGTGCAGCTCATAGGACAGCTTGCGAAGTTCAGTATGCAGTTTGGGCAGCGGGAAGGTCTCCTGGCTGATGTGGCCGAGCGACAAACCTAGCGCTGGAGTGCATTGTTAGTTGGAGAGAAATGCCCTGCATACATAACTCGAACTCACACTTGAAGTGAGCTAGCGCTGCGTCAAGCTCGTCGAGCTGTTCCGGGCTCAAGGCATACGTCCAATCATATTCGCTGGCCAGCGTCGCACCGTCCCAGACTATGTCGCTCTTGAAATGCGTCGGGAGGCCCGCGGGCAGGGACTTCGGGAGACCAGGCTCCTGGGCTCGGCGTGCCACCCGAGCTTGGAACTTTTGGTAGTCCGGGGCATATTGAATGTCCGGCTGGACGGGTTGGGCGATGGTGACGGTGGTCATTACGGTAGACTGGGGGATTCCTTGGTGCGACTGGTTGGAACGGGAAGCGAGCTGTTCTCAAGCCGGCTTTGCTCTCTTCTTTCCGACTAGGCAGTGCTGCACTCTCTGCGGCGAGTGTTTTTATGTGTCTCGGTTCCGGGAAAGTGAGCGAGGGCTGAGAGGCCATTGGCGATGGCGACATTGGGCTTCCTGATGTCGTGCCGCGCAGAAAGTGGGGAAACTCGCACTCAAATGGCTCGCCCAGAGGAAGCCGATCATCTGATGACTGCTGGTTCCGACCCCTCGCGTAATTCAAGTTGAATTCTTCAGGGGCCAGGTTGGAGAGTAGTTGGTTTGGACTTCAGCTGGAGATGGCCTGCATCTTGGAGTCGCTGGGCATGCACCCAGCGCATAATCTCCTAATAACTTGTATACGAGACAACAGAAGCTAGCCGAGCCACCGGGATCGCTGGGAAGTGTGCATGATTAGAATGACTTCTCCGAAGAGCGTCCGAAGATACTGAGGCTAATTTCACAATTCGACTTTGCACTGTTTGTTTGTTCCACCTCTCGGCCATATCATTCACCTCCTCGTTTGTCTTGAGAATCCGTTCCCGCGCTCCGGGCCAAGCCTTCCGGCCCCGCCCCGTGTCAAATAGCCGGTAGACCGCCAACGCATCGGCACCATCCATGAGCAGATTGTACACTAGAACGTGCAATCGTTCCACCAGTGCTTCCATGCCTCCTCCAGGCTGAAGCACACCAGTCGATCCCTCACCCCTGTCCCGGCAACCTTATTGACCCAGTTGTAGGTTTCGCTGCCGAACATTCGGAACCCCAGATGGGGTAGCGGCCCGCGCTTGAGGGTATCCACAACGGTGTCGTAATGGCTGTTGATGTCTTGCGCCATCTCTTCTCGGGATGAAAGCGGAGCGTCTCCGCTCCAGATGCTAGCCAGAGCCATCGTCGCGACATCGCTCACTAGGACAGGTGCCTTGAGCAAAAAGAAGTTGCCGATTACTGCGAGAGACTTGGGTCACTGCTCGGACATGAACCCACGAAGCAGACGGGCAAAGCTGCCATGCGGGTATTTGTACCTTGCCGCATTGCTGCGCTCTAATGATCGGGTGCTTTGATATGGTCGGTGAGATTGCCAGCATCCTTGAGAAGAGAGAAGTCGAAGTGGTATCCCGTGCAGATAACAGTAGTGCCGATATCGTCGAGAAAAGTACCATCATTAAATGTCACCGATCTAGGGCCAGTCACTCCGCTAATACCGTGGACGCTCTTGACAATACCGTCTCTGAGATTTTCGGCCAGATCGCATGGAAAAGCCGGGATGCGATGCTCTGCACTCTGCAACACTCGAGGGGCGATGAATGATGGATGCTGGCTCAACCAAGGATATGCCTTTCGCCGTGCATTGTCCATCACTTTGGAGGAAAGCATCCCACAAGCCCTGGGTCACCAATCACCCAGGCTTCGAAGGAAGGCCATCCCTCTGCGAGACATGTTATGGTCGAAAGCTTCCCTTCAATCATTTTTGGCAACTAGGATCTCATTAGCGGACTCCAAGCAGGGCACGAAGTATTTTGTAACCAACCAAGTAGTATTGACCGCGATGGCCCATGTAGACGGAGCGGGCCTTGGCTCCAGTAAGGAAAGACTGTTTGTCCACGCCCGTAGCTCCGACACCAACAGTTAAGACATTTTTCCCTTCGTGTTCAGAATTCAGACGGGTCTTTGAACTGCAGAGAGTGCACTGCGTCGCCCTCAAACTTCCCAATACCCTTGAAGTCAATCATGTTACGCGTGTTAAGCATGTCATTCGCAAAAACTAGCCGATCAAAAATATGATACTCATCTGCTTCGCCGGCAATCTTTCCTTCCAGGTTTCTGGCGTATACAAGCCATTTCTTATTATTTTCATCTCTTTCGATCTTGACAGCCTGTCTGGGAAAGTTGCTATACGGAATAAGATGGTGTTCTTTCACGTACGCGTCAAGGTGTCCTTCAAGGTCCTTTGCAGTAGGGTGTGTCGGGGAATCGATTAATAGTTAATATTATCAGTTTCATGTATTCCAGAAGCTTTTAACAAGCTTAATTGACAGTAACATTTATGATATGGGAAGGGAAAGTCGGTGATGTAAGCCTGTAATCGTCGTTAGCGCGCTGAATCGCAGTTCCAGATGACTTGGCAGAACTACACCATCTGCTTCGATGTGTTGAACGCCGTCATTGGCAGTGTAGATTTTTGATGTCTTCTCGGGGTAAAACGCCATATATCGCCAGTGAATCGATTTTGCTCATAGGCGGTGACTTAGAGTCTTGGAGACCTTGTTCCTCCAGATGGTTCATCGCCAGAAGCCCCAAAGCACTAGCGCCAGTGATTCCGACATTATTTCCTACTGATGTGCCGGACAAAATATAGGTCACCATCTTTCCGGGCAATCTGTGAAGAGTCACAATAGCGAACCTTGATGGTTCGTTGAAAACACTGAAGCGTTACTAGTCCGCGCTCATGCTGTGCGACCAAGGTCTGGAAAACTATTTCTTTTCGTGAGGTTGCTTTTAGACCCACGGAGAATTAATTCGGTAATTTTAGCATTCTAGTCTGTCAGAAAAATTGAGTCTGGCATTAGCATTTCTCGGCGAGTTTCGGGAGCTATGATTAGCGACCTAATCCTGTGCTTTGGAAAACTCAGGGAGTGGGATCGGGCCAGCCCTTGATTGCTTGCTTGGGTAACTAGTTCAGTTGTAAGGAGCATCTACTGAATAAGAATGTGAATGATTCAGAAACAAGAAGAACAAGCAGGTGCTTGTTAGAGCAACATTGATTACAAGGCCATGATGAGTTATTATCAATGCGTGATCGGTAGAACCACGCGTTTTGGCCGGCCTCGGCTTCCTTGTGCAATGCCAATGCGTGGAAAGGGTTGTTGAGATAATCTTGTATCACTTTTGGCTTGTGTCAAATAAGGCATTCCACACTCTTCGCAAATCCAACCTTCAGGCGTACTTTAACCTCAGTTGGTTGTAGATGATGGAGAAGTTTAAGGGGTTCGGAATTTACAATTACATTCCATCTAGAAACAATAATCATCCACATGTCTAAGTCAAACATGCGCACAGCTGTGACTAGTATTTTCAGACACCGGCCAGGGAGAGTATCGAAATCTTGCGTTAGTCTTACCACATATTCAAGAGTGTTAACTGAGACCCACTTTAGAGAATAGTAGATAACTTTGCTCACCGCCGTGACAGACTGCACCCCGTAGCTCAACGTGTTAGTAGGTGCCTTACACCATCACCCTAGAGCTGCATTGGATTATAACTCAGTAAGTATAAATCAAAAGTAAATAAATGGTGACAAGGTCGCCGCCTTGGCTGTATATCGAGCAATTCAAAGATTGCAGTTGGCGAGGTCACTAAGCTTCCTAACAGATGGTTTAGAATCGGAGAAGGATCCGGATAATAAAGCCCCTGTTCAAGTTTGGCCCCTTTTCGCTCAATGTGACATGCATGGGGGACTGTGGACCAAAATTAATGCTGAGACGGCGGCACGCTCGTATCCAGAGCCAAGACAGCGAGTAGCCGGGGTGTTCGTCTCAACTGGCCCCTTATGTTGTTTCATCTCCTTCAGAGAATGGTGCCGGCCCCTTTTTAGTTTGAGTTTCGGGGTTGTATAAGTAGGCCTCGGATTCTTGTTCCTCCTTTATGTGCTCGTCATTACCTGCCAACAGGCTATTCGTTCCATTCAGTATATTTCGTCATCGTCCTGGCCGGCCAGACTTTCGCAACTTGCCCAAACTCCCTTGTCCAACACCTATAAAACTCTAACAACCAATCAATTCATATAAAACAGTGATGAAGCACTCGGCACTTCTCCTTGCTCTTGCAAGTATTGTGGTCACATCTTTTGCTGCACCTTTACCACAGTCTGTCCCTGCGAAGGACAACAGCGGCGGCAGGTTCGTTCTTGATGGCGCTCAGTGCAGCCCTGTCCAGGGTCGACTAGTTTGCGACGACGGATTGGGTAACACATTGTGAGTCGTAATTCGCTTCCGTATTTCTTGGTTTTGCTGACATATTTTCCTAAAGCTTCGCCGATGATCCCTTTGAGTCTTAGATCATCGACTGAGAGAAAGCCTGGATGATGGAATGTCTAGTATTCGATCAATTGATGACATATTCAAGTGATTAGAGTACCTTCAGCGAAAAGTTTTAACGGCGTTGAGTGTTCTTGGGTTTGGTGAACCGCGGCAAACTGCTTCACACAACTGCGCCCACTAACGGGCATTGCAAGTTGGTGTACATTGAGTAACAATATAAACATGCACCGAGATGCAAATGGTCGATGGCCCTACCTGAAGTCAATTAACCCATTCTCTTTCTCTAGTCCCTGGTGAAACAAATTTCACCTTGTGTGTCTCGCGCCTCTTTTATTGCAGTGGTCAGATGTGGCTTAAGAAACGACAGTGCCGCTATGCGTGGTTTATGACCGAGGATTTCGCAAGCCTTGAAACCATCTAACCCTTGCATACGTCGGTACAACCATGATGTGGACGGTAATGGGCCTCATTATGGTCACAGCTATTCCTATGATAGCCCAAAAGCTCAGAAACTGAAGGTAAACAGAACCGATAGTGCACGCCAGGGAGCACCCCATCAAGGCCATCTCCAAATCGTGCAGGTACTCATCAACAAAGGAGCGGCTGTCAATGCGCGGTGCGGATTTCTTGGAAACTTTCTTGGAAACGCGCTGCAAGGAACGTCTTTTTCTGGCTAATTCAAGATTTTCCAGTCCTTCTAGACAAGAAATCAGCTGTTGATGTACAAGGCGGTGAATGTGTAAGCGAACTTCAAACGGCATGTACATAGGGCTAACTTCAGATAGTGCGGGTATTTCTTGATAAGGCTGTAGGTGTTTAACGCATATGCAACTTCTTCTCTCCAAACTTGCCGGTTTCTACGAATGACGGCCATATTTCAGCCGTACGGAAGTTGCTGGTCATCTTACATTGCGTTTAGGCCAGCATGAGAGCCTTTACCGGCAACGAGGATACGAAGTTGTCAAGCCTAATTGGTTGGCGGAAAGTGTATGGAGCGGTCAATTGATCATGAGCCGGGTTGCGGGATACAACTATAAGTTTTTTATGTGAACAACGGCTTATAGAAACGGGTGATAGATTTGGGGACTGCGCTCTCAGCGCAACGAGAAGCAGAAGGCCGTCTGCACTACCTTGGCACTTGAGGTAGCTTAACAAAAAGACACTTTAGCTGGAGACAAACTACTGCATGATGCAAATTTGGAAAAGAACCTACCGCCCGGAAAACATATTTCGTAATTCGCAATAATTTAGCCGTGTTAGTGAGAATCTGGCGAAGCAAATCTTGAGGGCTTTATATGACATTTAGGTCCCATGACTGATGACTCACGCGATGTATCACGAAAGTGCTCTTAAACATCAAAGCTACTGTGTGATTTCTGTAGTTGTTCGCATTGGAAACTTTTACAAGTGTATTATTTAAACATTAGCTTAAGGAGTGTCTAAGTGTTGCTGTCTATATATAACGTGGTCATATAACTTCAATATTATTCGTTCGATGTCTTTCATATTAACACCATTTAATAGGTGTAGACCTGCTCAGGTCCAAGGTTTCCAAACTGTCCAGAGCCGAAGGGGCTTGAAGGAGCGGTGGTGACAGGCTTGCCGTTGATGTCGGAAACACCGAACCAAGCGAGCTCCGTGCCCTTGACAACGGTGACGACAGCGAAAGCAGGAGCAGGGTTGCTGACGTAGCCCCAAGAGACCTTGAATTCGGAGCCAGAAGTGCAAGGCTGGTCGGACCAGCTTTCAGTGGCAGCGTTAGAGCCGGGCATACGGATGACAGTGCATCGCTCAGTCTTGCCGTCAGCCTCGATCGCGAAGTTGTAGTCGCAGCCCTCGTTGCTCTCGCCGCAGTAGCGAGTCAGGTCTTTGAGAGCCCACTGCTTGCCCTCAACAGGCTTAGGGTTAGGATAGGTCGGGGTGTTGTCGCCGGATCCGGAGGTCGGCTCAGCAGTAGGTGCTGCCGTGGCCGTGACAGTTGGGTAGGTGAAGTAGGATGAAGGGCATGATCCCGGGTGGGCCGGGTTGCAGCCACCGGGAATACCGGCGATGGAGGTGAACGAAGGTGCAGCGGAAGCGGAAGCCGTCGGGTAAGTGAAGTAGGACGAGGGGCATGATCCCGGGTGGGCCGGGTTGCAGCCACCGGGAATACCGGCGACGGAGGTGAATGAAGGTGCAGCGGAAGCGGAAGCCGTCGGGTAGGTGAAGTAGGATGAGGGGCACGACCCCGGGTGGGCCGGGTTGCAGCCCCCAGGGATACCGGTCGAGGCCGTCTTCGGCAGGTTTGCAGTTGCGCTAGCACAGTATTCACGGTTGCGAGCGTTGTCTTCGCCGAGGCAGGCGGTGAGAGTGCATGCGCAAGCAACCTCCGGAGTGCCAGCGGCGACGCAGACTTTGTAGGCATCCTGGCAATCATCGCGGCGGCCTAGAGTAGGAGCTGCGGTGGCAGCCGAAGCTACAGCCAAGGCGACGATAAGCTTGTTCATCTTGGTATAGATGCAATGTATAAGTTGTGAGGTTCTTGTAAAGAAATGATTGCTGAAGCTGAAGTGACTACTGCTGCAGATCTTGAGTGTGAGTATGAAGAGGAATTACAACATCTGTGTCGCGATGTTGCGATACTTATGTACGGATTTGACCTCGCTTGTGATGACTTCCAAACTCTGTAATTCAAATTGGAACCATCACCAACCACCGCCATCTCGTGTTCATGACAGCGAGTGCCCCCATCTGTGGAGACGCGAAGGCAGGGAAAGCATAAAGTTGTTCGTATTGACTAGCTCCCCACCTCGCCTTTGCCGTTTGTCCTAGCAACTAACTCGTTCTAGTTGACAGCTCAATGGCCCCACGACTCTTCTGATCCCATTTGGCTAAGTAGCGTCTGGAAAACCCCATATTTGCGGCAGGGCAGTTGGGACTGTCACGTCTGTCTCCAGCATACTAAGTAGTTAGGTCCGTCACCGACAACGGAACGAGGCTCTTTGGTAACAGACTTTGGTTGACATCAGCGATATGCTAAAAATAGACATAGGCTCTTGGAATTCGGGGCCCTCTGATCGAAGCTGGCGAAAAAGCTCACTGACTATCCACAGTTTTCTTCGTAGCTGTTGTTAGCGCTGCCGATTGTTGCCGGGGGAGCCGATCTCCTTGGCCCCACTCCCGCTTCTCTCTTGTTGGTGGAGGGGCACCGAGAAGACCCAAATCCGATTTGCCCCCCGAACGAGTCAGGCCATGCTCCTCTTTCTGTCAATCTCCAAGAATAACATGCGGTCAACCAGACTGGAGGTTCGCAGATGAAGAAGCACATTTCCAAAAGTGAACCATGGATTCACATAACTAACTCAAGACACAGAATTCCTTTCCGGACCCTTGGGAGCTGATCCCCAATTTTTCAGGCTCGATTCTCTGTCCAAAGATTCAGTAGTCCTAGTCAATAGGCATTCTCGGCCAGAGAGTCGAAGATGGTAGATGCGGCGGTCATCGAATGCTATCCTTTCAGTTTCCCCGTGTAAACTTAATCCATTTTTATGTCGTCGAGACGTTGCGAGTGCATAATAACAATCGATAGTCTACTGAGGAACATTAATGAACGCAATGAAGACTGAAATCAGTTTGTGATCCGAGTCTCGTGTTCAAGATCACCTTGGGAAGCCTGAAGTTATTGTGGATGGACCTGGTCTTTTCTTTCAAAAGCCTGTTTTTGCTCAAACGGGATCTTGGGCTCCGCCGCGTGGAGAAAAGCCGTCAGGTGACCCGAAACCCCACGTGGCGCGAACCTTTGAAAATCAAACTGTCCTGGCTAGTCGTGTCTCTCAGCTGTGTCATTGACTTGCCTAAAAAGTTTTCCTTGTCACAGTCTCAGGATAGTGTAGTAGGACTTAGTTAATGGGTTAGTCAAGTGCATATACTTTTCATTGATCTCGGTACCTTGCTCTTGGCTCTTGGCAGCCAACGACTGTCCCAAGCAATCCTTATCAAAAACCACGAAGGTATTTTGATTTAGGTGCATCTTGTGCATATCAACTGGTAGACGAATTGAAGTTTTGAACGTCCGTTCACTCGTGAGGAAAGATACTACGCAACTAGAGTCTTTGCAGTCCTGCAATATCATACAATGCCCTTCGTGAGAGATAATTTGAACGGTATGCCCCTTTTCCTCATCATTACACCGAGTTTCAAGAGCCTTAACACACTGAACAATGCAGTCTTAAGATAGGACAATCTGAAAAGCAAGCGGATACCAGCCTGCGACTTGGGGGTCACAGCATACGACCGGGCCGCGTCTACTAGGCATATGGATCTGGCCGCAGACTCATCTAAATCCCGCAAGAGAGTTGCAGGAATTATGTATCCCAAGTCATGGGAACTCTGATAGGCCGTGCAGATAATGTGAACATTCTCTGGTTCGACTTCAATCACCGACCCTCCTCGCCATCCTATACCTCCTATAATCCTCCTCTCGCAGACTCATCCCCATAGCCATTGGACATATCTGAAAGTCTCGAATGACTTGCGAAAGGGGCAAACTTTAAGGATAGAGCTTCAATCAACAGAACGAGGTAAATTGCCCTTTAGGGCCACAAATGAAGTGATGTCTGTGTTTTTGCGGACATACAGACTTATGACCCTCACTGTAAGTACAAGTTTTTGAGTTCCAAATGATCTAGTTCTTAGTATTTTGTTTTACTGGTAAAGTTTCTCTTTAGCTATTTCAGATTATTTTGTTTTATGCGGCTCTATACTGTATAAACCCTGGATTTATCGTCGTTTCTAGGCAAGAAAACTTTCTCTTACGAAGCTACGCTTTTGCACCCCAGGTCTTGGCCAAGAGTTCATCGACCGTCAGCGGACGAATGTCAGGATGCTTGTCACTCATCCGGTTCTCCTTGGGCATTCGCAGAAAGCCCGAGATGGTCATTCTCCCAAACATAGAATTCGTTGCTTTGAGCTCATCCCCCTCCATTCCCTCATAACCACCCAAAAGCGTCGATTCGTTGTTCCTGAGCTTTTCCTCATTATCATACGAAACGTTGAATTTCTTGCCTGGTATCGCAGTCTAATGTTACAATGGTTTCACAAGTTTAAATGCGACACATGGCTACATACCTCGAACACTCTCGATCTTGGGCAAAGCTTCATTGAGCGTAAGGTCAGAGCCGACAACGATGCTGAACTCGGGCCAATCCTTGACGTCGAGAGCTCTGACTATAAAGCGGGCAAGGTCAATGGTGTAAGTCACGCTCACGATGTCATTACCAGATCCAGGAATGACGGCCTGGTGGTTTTCGATGTCAAATGCCCACTTAAAAGCGGGCATGTGGCTCTTGATGTGAGGCATGCCCCAGTAGTCCATGAAGAATCCGTTCACGAATCGGGTGTACTCTAACCCGGAAGCCTTGAGAGCATCGGCAGCTCGAACCCATACGTTTGCATAAGGCTCGAGCTTTGCGAGTCTAGTATGAGGCGGTCAGAGATGAACATGAAAGATAGCAGATAGGGACAGGCAAAGTCAATACTCTGGTGTGTTGATCAATCCGAATTCGCTCGGCATGAATCGCTTCGTACATTTAGACTGCTTCGCAGCCTGAATCAGGCTGAGCTGTGCCTTCTCGGTCTCCTCAGTGTGAAGCCCAATGGTGCTAATGACGGTTTCGACATTGTTGGAATCGAGCGTTTCGACGAGGGAAGCTACATTGCTGTAGTCCACAAGAATGAACTTGATCCCATCGTTGGTTTGCTCGGCGGGGGCCTACCGCATGTTAGATAGATTGCACAGTGAGCATAGCGAATGCCAAATAATCTCACGACTTACCTTTCGGCTGAAAACAAGTATTTCATGTTTTCCGCTAACAAGCAGCTGTTCGATCACAGTCTTTCCCAGTCCGCCAGTTCCTCCGGCTACGGCGACGACAACCATTTTATTGGTGAGAGTTGGTGCAATTGGGTTGGGTTGACAGATTTGAGGATGAGACTTTCTAGGCAGGATGACAATGCTGAAGTTGGTGTGGTGTAGACTTACTTAAAAGGCTACCAGTGTGTTCATATTTATAGAATATCCACTAGCTTGGTATGACTCCCTCAATATGTAGTGGTTATTAACACATTCCGCAACACTTTGGAGATAAACAGGCAAAACAAGGGGTTTGTTTTGCATCGAAAACCATATCTTGGCTTAGGGCCGGTGGGCGGCGACGAACAAGAACAGTCTTGCGGCCCGATGGGATGCGATTATTCCTGAACCGGCCGGAAGAGGTAAGCTATCCCACCGGTACGTGCGGACTTTTGGGTGAAACTTAAGAATGAACATGCGGAGTTCTGAAAAGATGACAAAGACAGTCGTTGTTACCTAGAATTCTCGGGACGCGCGGCCGCCGCTTCTCAAATACTCTCAGAACCAGTGGCGGAACGAAGCAAGTAAAGTCGGGCTACCACATTGCATTTTCCTGACAAGTTGCAGGAGCATTGGAATCTCATAGAGATATGAATTCAATAATCATTGTCTGTTTCTCCACCCATCGCCGAAAGCCAATTCTCTTTGGAAAAAAATAATCAAGCTCTTACCAAACTCCAGCTCAATGTAGATTCCTTGCGAACCCACAAATACATAAACGCCATTCCCTACTCCGACAAGTACTTTACGTTTACATCAAAGCAAGTTCACAAAGTTGAACCCAACGACGCCCTCCGCACAAGCATTATCCGTCTCCGACTTAGGGTAGACCGAGACTCTTCGCCCAATAATTCCGTCATCGCCTACTTGCAAGGATATCGGGCTTGGCAACGCCAACTCAACCGTTGAGCCGTTCTCGAGGACCGTGGCACTGGAAAAGGCAATGCGGCGAAAGAGGCCGCAGTCTTCTGGTCTTTGAGTAAGATCGCCGGACTCACTGTGAGAGTATTAGTTTCATCAATGACCTTAATTACGATGTCTCACATTGTTTGTGCTGTGTTGATGCAACTTACTGGATAACGACAACTATGTCGGCTAGAGACTCCAAGTCTAAGTCGTTGCCGCCCGTAATCCTCGCATGTGTGGCGAAAGGACTTGATGGTTTCCCCGGAGTGTGGAATGCAAGATCTCCTCGCAGCTTAGGGCTTGTTTTTGTTGCTCCAGGTTGGGTGAATGGATGGTTGAGAACTGCCAAAGCGCCGCCTCGAGGCTTGGTACAAGTGTCTGGGCCGCACATGTTGATTGAGGTAGATGAGTCGAACACAGCAATGTTGCTATTTGAAATGAACTTTTGCAGGTATGAAACTCGTCCCAAATGAAAAGCACTAAGAATCCTCCTTTAGAAGACAGCAAGTATGAAGTCCTATAAAGGTTATGGTCCAAGTCAACAACTCCCTCAAGGTGCTCAATCATTCTTCAGACCCCTGTCATCCCAAAACGAGCGCGCGCGGGTCCGGCCCGGGGAGTCGCTAACAATAAACCGACCAATCATGACTCGGATCTGCCCCTGAGTCGGCAATACGTTCCCTGCACGTGGGCTTTCGGATGAGCAAGTTAGAGCATAATTGATCAAGTTTACGCCAACTGCTGTTGTACATCATTGAAGAGTCGCCAACGGGGAAAAGAGGAGGCATCTTGAGCAAACATTCAGTGCGGAATAACATACCTAGCATTGAAAAGGAGGGATGCTGATGCAAATTATGTCCTATCACTCCGTGGCCAATACATGTCGAGATGGGGCCCGTCAACGTTGGAAGGTAGAGAGCCATCAAGGTGCTCGTCACATCATCGGCCTTGACGGAGTTAGAGCGAGCAGAGACCCATGAATACCGAGATGATGAAATGTGCTCACTGTTACCCCTCCTTCCGATGACCTTTGCTCTCATCTCTTCGTTCGAACGCTTTACCCCTCCATCAATCTCTCTTCCTAGCCCTCAGTAAACCTCTCTCGTAGAACGACAAGAAAAAGGTTCAACATCAGAAACGATCCCAAATCCCCTCAGACATCACCATGGCCAACTCGCAGTACACATTGCCTAAGCTCCCCTACGCTTACGATGTACGTATCCATGTGCTCCGACTGGTAGTCGCACCCGCTGACCCATCTTCAAGGCTCTCGAGCCTCACATCTCAGCTCAGATCATGGAGCTGCACCATAGCAAACAGTAAGAGATTTAACCGCTGGAAAACAAAAAAGAACGGAATTGACCTTGAATTACCTGTAGCCACCAAACATACGTCACAAACTTGAACAAAGCCATCGAGACTTACAACGCAAACCCCCTTCAGAATCGCATCGCCGTCCTCGCGGCTCTCAATTTCAATGGCGGCGGCCACATCAACCACTCCCTCTTCTGGGAGAACCTCTCCCCAGCTTCGAGCCCCGATGCCTCGCCGGATGCGGCGACTAAGCTGGTCGCAGAGATTACACGCGTTTGGGGCAGCGTTGACACATTCAAACAGGCCTTCAACGCCACGCTACTGGGTATCACCGGTAGCGGCTGGGGATGGCTGGTCAAAGACGATGTGACGGGTCTCAGCATCATCACGACAAAAGACCAGGACCCTGTCACCAAGGGCGTGCCCATCTTCGGTGTTGACATGTGGGAGCACGCGTACTACCTTCAGGTCCGTAGACGCCGACAAATTATTCTGTGAAAATCCACTAACGGTTTTCGGGTTTAGTACCTTAATGGAAAGGCGGCGTACGTTGAGAACATTTGGAACGTCATCAACTGGAAGACGGCGGAATTGAGGTTCTCGGGGTCCCGAGACGACGCTTTCAAGGCCCTCAAGGCGGTTCTCTGAGAGGTTTTGTTTGCGTCTCGGCAAAGCCGCAGATGGGACCTAAGGCCTTGTTTAGTTTGCGCAGAAGCAAGGGGCTCAATGTAAACAGATCCGTTTGTTCGGATCCTCAACAATCCTTGATAAAGTACTGCCAGTCCGGTATAAATGAATTCGAATGATTGAGGATGGCAATAGAAAACGCACAGCGCCCAACTCGGTTTCGAAGGCACCATGAGGAAATATGATCAGTGCCGAACAATCTCATCTGCTCGTGTGACCTGTATCCGTGAGGCAGTAGCAATGCCCCTCTGACGTGAAATCCAAGACAGTCTCGGCTAGCCGTAGATTCAGTCGTATCGACACTCAAGTTTCAATGATTGAAAGTGCGTTGGTCTCGTCGTGCGAGGAACAAATGTTTCAGACATCATTGCCATCTCAGACGGGGAAACGCGCTTCAAATCTTTCCCAAGTTCTCAGTCATGCGTCAAGGCGATACTATCGCATGGGAAGAGGTACTCAAAGTTCGGTCAAACAAACAAAGAGCCGGTCAAGTGGGTCTAGTAACGAGGGAAAAGAACACACCCGAGTTCCATCCTTTACTCCGAGGGTCATCAAAGAGAGACACAAACATCGGATGCCAGACGGACATACGTAACGTGAGATGGAATGCAAACAGAAAGTTCGCTCCCGTTTCCGCTTGTTTGAAAACTTTGGAGTTATCCACGGGAACTTTCATGCAGACTTCCGATCTCATAATGGCAATGCTACAGTCGGCAAGGTTGCTTCGCCGACTAATAGCTGATGTCAATCGTGCGGGATCCCTGGTCTATTTATCTGCAACAAGTGCTATTCCGCCATGGCTCGAAGTACCAGACAATGTACTGCTCCCTGATTCAATGTGCGCCGGTTTAGTGATTCAAGACCATGGACATGCATGGAAGATTGTGATTTTGGACCCCTTAAGCGTGCAGGTACTTTGGTGCTTGTACACATGCGTGTGATGTGGACTTGTTCAAACGCAAAGCAGTTTCTTCCCCACACCACTTTTTCCTTGCACTTCCATCGGCATATCGTCTGTCGTAATTTTGTCGTACTCAACATGGTGAACCCAAGTTTTCGAAATGGCTTTAGCACCGTGGCCCCAGCCTTGGCATGACAGCGTGGCCTTGCCTGGAAATGTCTTGAGACAAGCACTCGACCAAAATAATCTGGAACTCCACCCGCTTGGCTGTGCGTATCTATGTGGTGGCCAACAAGTTCGAAATGACATCTTGTTACCTCGTTTGAATTAACCGACGGTTTGGCGTTTCCCAAAATTGCGTAGGGCGGGCACCCGCAGCCGAAGTTAGGACATCTGCAGCTGCCGTTATTACAACTTTGCCGTCCAAACCCCCCTCTACTTATCCAGGCAAAACTAGTAAGATGTCTGTTTGAGGACTTTGCAATTTACTGTAACGGGGCTACGGTGTCTAGACGGTCTATCCGCCCTCTGACCGGCTGTCAATTCGGAAAGGAACCCGAGCCATGCAGGCTTCCACGTCATAGACAAATCACAAGAAATGGTAGGTTCCCGCTGGCTCCCGGTATTTGCGTCGTCCCAGTACGGCGCAAAGTATTAGCATTTTTAGAAGTCAAACGGTTATATGAAAGGGGTATCAAGGCTAAGCTCGGACAGAGTGACTGTTCGTTGGCCGAATGTTGCTTCCGATGTGACGATTGGCAGGCCCCCTCGCTCAGACAACGTCAAGAGCAAATTCCTTATTCAGACGGGCTGAGTTGAGCCGAATAGGCCGTATTGCATCACCCAGAAGTGAGTGATGCGCAGTTAGTCCTTAACGGCGGCCTGCATGCAAGCCCTTACCAATGTTCATTCTCGATAGTGGTGGGACCAACAGCTTGCGCGATGAGGGTGTCTGCCGATCTTCCCGTTGGCATTTAGATTGTGCATGTTTGTGCTGGCTTGAAGTTTACTCGGCAGCCGCGATACACAAAGATCGAGGTTTTCTTTATATAAGGCCGTGGAGCTCGGAATAAGTGAAGTTGCCTCTGTCTAGATCTGCAAGCACCAACTGTTGCGACATCACACTCGTTTGATACCCCAGCACTCTCGCGCAGAATGATTTACCCTACCTTGAGCTTCGGCCTCTTGGGTCTTGTGTGCGTAAACTTGTCCGTATTTCCCTTGCCTGATGCTGACTTTGCAGTGTTTCATTGGTGAACGCCATCCCTAACGCCAACTACCTCATCCCACGTCCTCCGGAAACGGTCACCATCACGGCTTGCAGCTACCATTGCCCCAGCACCGTGACTGTGACTAAGACTTTCATCAAGACGGCTCCGTACTTCTTCACCTGCGAGCCACCCAGCACCCCTGCGACGACTGGGAAATTGGGCTCCTTGACTTTGTCCCCCAGCATCATCTTGCCTCCGCCTTTCACGCCTACCAATCCGACTACCAGGGCTTCATCTCGTACTTTGTCTCAGACTACTGGTCCCGCTCTCAGTTTGAATCTGTCATCTTCTATCGGAACAATCATTGAGACATCAACCCCTGGAGTCACAGTCTCTTCCCAGTTGCCCAGTGCCAGGACTCCCAGTTCGTCGTTCATATGGACCTTAAATAGTACCTCGTAAGTCATCTACCAACTCTGCTCATTTTCAATCATTAAAAATGACCACAGGTCTGGCATCCGCTCCAGTTCTTCAGACTATGGGACTGGCACCGCCGGAACAAGCGTTACAAGCGCTAGGTCATCGCTTTCTTCTACCCTCTGGAACAATTCCACGAAGCCCATCACGCGCACCATTACTCGCACCGTTCGGACCACCGGCATCGGTTCATCTACCACGGTGGCTGAGGTAACGATTCCTACCATCCCTAGCATCAGCATCCCTCCTCCACCGCCCACTGTCACGGAGTCCGGGTCCACTACGTCTCTTGGTTCCTCTTACACCGTCACCACGTACACCACCGTGATGGTCATCAACACTACCGTCTCGTCCCAGCTTCCGGGAGCATCTACACTCTCGCGGCCCGCCTCTCGTACAACAATGAGAACCACCGTTGTTGTGACCGTCACGAGTACCATCCCTTTCAGCACCGGCACTGGGCAAACATTCACAAACAGCGGGACCGGAGCGTCCAGTGGGTTTCCCACGTTGTCTTCGAGCAGCTCTATCCGTCTCTCCAACACCCTCAGCTACAGAATCACTTCCACGTCCGCCTTTTACAACAAAACTTCTATTGTGGTGGGTGTCAGCACTGGGTTAACTTCTTTCTCGGAGGTTGCTACCACAGGTGTGGTCTCTACCTCCAGCTCCAAGGTGCCCTGCGCAACAGACACAGAGTCGGTCTCGAGGACCTCTGCCATACCGGGAACCAGTGTCTCAAGCGTTTTACCCAGTCTGGTCATCTCCACAAGCACAGCTACTCCCAGTACCATATCTGAAGGGTACGAAAATCCCCCCTCCTCTTCTCTGGGAACAACGGTAGACAGTGCCAAGCCGTCTTTCGTCTCAAGCAGCACTTCTGATATTCCGGGTGGCTACGAGACCGAGTATCCGACCTCCTCTCCAGGAATAACCGTCTCGAGCGCCTTACCAACTCTTGTCACGCCTTCGATTTCCAGTATGCCAGCTGGGTACGACGACTACCCTTCTTATTCGGAGGAGTCAACTGCTATGTATTCCGGCACCACTATTGCTAGTGCGCTACCATCTTTGGTGACGCCCACGCCGACTACTCTCGAGACTCGTAAGTCTGTTGAGTATACTTCGACCTCGATCGTCTATACTAGCTACGACTATGGCCACTCGCCTAAGAGTTTTTAAGGTTCTTAGTAACTGGAATAATACACATTAGGGGACAACGTTTCGGTGATGAGATTTTACAGAGTGTGGGCGATTGAGGTGGCATGAGGCTGAAGTACAAAGTTGTCGATTCTCTTCTTGACTTTCGCTTAGATTTATTGCGCATGGAGGGCTAGAGTTGTGAATCGATGTTGGCTTGCAGAATGCACATTGAGAATGTTTTTGAAGTCACCCTACTTGTGAGATTGTGTCTAAGAAGATTTGATGCATCGTGACTCCTACAACTTCTGCCTCAATGCTGTCCTTAGTTTTCGGTGCCTTTTTGGCCATGTGAAGTAGCACTTTCCTCCTCGAATGCTGGATAATCAACGTAATCGGTCTCTCTCACTCCATCACAAGAGCCTTAAACCCAGCCGGCTTCGGTCATAAGCATGCAGCGGCGCGCCGTTTTTGAAACGAGCGGGCAGGTCGGGGTTGCTCACAAACCATTTAGCAAACACGACTGCGTCCCATCGTTGCTCTAATGCTTTCTTGTGATTCTCAAGCTTCCAGTCACACCGCAGGTCAAGGTTGGCGTGTCCCTGAGGATCTCCCGGAAATAAACGTTCGAGACACCGAGAGGCTCCAGCTGCGATAAAAGTCATCCCTCTCCGCTTCAGAGTCGATACGGTCAAGCCGAGGCTCAATGGAATGCACGTAGGACAGTCGATGCTCGCTGGCATAGGTTTGGGCAATTTGAGAGCAAAGGTACGCCCAAGTCTCCACGCGTTCGGCGCCGCGAGTGTGGTTGTAGATTCCCCTCGGCTCTAAGCGAATGGCGACGCTGGAAGGGCCTACAGCATGTATGACCGCTGAGCCGAGCTCCAGTGGGAACTTGGCTCGCTTTTCTGGGCTGCCGCCGTATGCATCTGTTCGTGTATTGATGTTTGAGTGAAGAAATTGATCAAGAACTAGCAGGTTTGTCAGCTAAAGGCAGGTTCAAACTCGACATTCATCAACTTACGGTTACCATTGCCGCCATGATCTCGACACCAGCAAACCCGATTTCAATGGCGGTCTTGGCTGCAGTGACAAAGTCGTCAATGGTGCGAACAATGTCTTCCCGGGACATGGCCGAGGAGGGTGATCCTTATACGCCACTTTCACCGTCGTGGCGAGATCTCGAAACGGAAGCTTCTCGTCGTCGTCCTACGGCGTTGCAGAAGCACTTAAAGTCTTCGATCCCGTCACATGGGGAATGGTGGCAAACTCGGTATGGTCTCTCGGGTGTTCCCTCTGCCAGCGGTACTCCACGTTTGCGTCTCATAGGCGCCATGATGACTCGGTGCTGCAATGCGATGCGCCCATTGGCAATGGGAAGGGGTGTAAAGGCACTTGAGGACATTGCAGCTGTCGCGAGGTCTTCAAACAAGTCAACGAAGTTTAGATGGTATCAAGTGAAAAATGTGCCGCACATTTTATGACGGCTTTGGGACTGATCCAAAGTTCGGAGTTGCTGGCTTCTTCTGCAACGTAACTTAACAGCGGAGCGCTGGATTGCTGAGCTCCAGACACGATGCCGCCATCCCCTGCATCGGCGATTGGGCAACTGGTAATGGTTTGCATGCTGCGACAGGAGGTGCGTAGAGACCAGCAGGGCCTCGTGCAAAGCCCAACGAGACTTCAGAGCTTCATCAAGCTTCTGTCTGCTACAATTGGCCTCCCCGGGTTTCGTCATGATCGCAAACTCCCATGGAGCAGTCTCCTACTTTCTACTCATTGCTGGCTATGGTGTTGAGATGTGGTGCTGCGCAGGCCAGCTCGGGACATGACCTCTACCCACGCAGAAATACTCCTGGTCTTAGGAGCGAATTCTATGTACCATATCGTTCGACCGGTGTGTAGGAGTCTTGTATTTCGGGGTCGAGCGGCAAGACGGTCATGGTCGGGTTCCGAAGACATGACTTTGCAAGGCGCGTTAGTCGAGGAGGAAAAGGTCAGGAATTGAATACGATGTCGGTGGGGTCGCTTGCGTTTGAAAAGCAACTGCAACAGGCTGGAGGCCCAGTAAGCTTACAACCTCTAGTCGATCCCAAAGGCTTCCCGTTTCTCGACGGCAGCTTGGAGGAATCACGACGCGAACCAGCGGAGGGGAAAGAGAATAGGAGGGGCATGAAGCTTGGGCCGAATTTGCTGACTAAAACACAAGACATGCCTCTCATGGACACCCTCTCGCCAAGTGTTAGAGCGCGTCTGGCTTCCGTGTGTGTGCATGTCAGGACTTAATGGATCGACCCGCCCACCTTTCTTTCTCCTCCAATTCCATCAGTATCAAACCTTTTATTACTCCTCGGGCCGGAGTTTCACGAGCCCAGCCTACCTAATGTCTCTGTTACGAGCTTGACTCGAGCGAACTAGTGTCAGGGTCAGATGGTCGACCCGGAGCTTGGCTAACAGCTTAATTCTCTTGGCGGCATACGTACTAGAGTCGATACCTTGTGGAATTCCATGCGGGTAGACCGTTTGCGGAACATCTTCTGCAGCCGAACATAAATTTCATTCAATTCATCGAGTCCATCTATCCTCTCTACCAGATGGCCGCAAACGCTCACAATAGCTAAAGCTGACATTTGCGGCACTCGTTCGCTTCGTCGAGTCTCACAGCACAGCGCTTTTCATCGATTTCATGGGCGTTCCAGGGTGTTCCTGAGGATTTTGGCATCCTTTATAATTATCGAAACCATGGAGTCGCGGTCATCTGCCCTGTCCCAGAGCGTTCATGAGGACTTTCTAACCAGAGAGATGCTTGAAGCCACTTAGACTTCATAGGAAACCTTACTGTTATTGTGCGTCTTTTGGTGCACCCACTTGTAAGTGAAGGGCAACAGAGCCTAACCTAGGCACGGCGGCAAGCTGAACAAAGCTGATGCCCAGCTGCACTGCTCACCAAAGCTCGTATGTTCAGTTGTCCCATCACCGTCAAGATTTCGCTCTAAGGCTGAGTACTAGAACTTGCCAAGAACTCACTAGCAGCGCAAAACTTCGGAGATAGCGCTAGGGCTGCGGCTGAACTCTACCAACGCTGATAGCTCGACTCTCATTCACACCAAAAGGCTTGGTACAGGCCACCCAGACCTACAGCAGACCACATTCCGCTGTGATTCCACTGAGAGTCTCTGGATGCGTCCAAATTACCTTTCGTCGCCGGTGGGTGTGGCGTTTTGGCCGGGCTGTTTTTACACATCTGCTTGAAACAGTTGTGGGATGGTCTGGCGTGGCGAGCTGCGCTAGCGCCGTGAGCTCTTGTGCTTCGGGATATAACATCAACCAATCTTCGAAATCGCTGTCGCCTGTCAACAAAAGATATTGCTCTCCTACTTTTGTGTTACTGAAATTTTCCGAAACGTCTCATCCCTAGGTGCTCCTCCACCATGAGGTTCCCAAAGCTTGTTCTCGTCACTCTGACATTGTCCGCCGGAGGATGTGCACAGGATCCCAGTTCTCCATCAACTGGGAATGCACCAGCGACTTCTGTTGCCGCACCCTCAGTATCCGCGAGCTCTCAAGGTATCAACCTGTCTCTGAATTCCGCGTCTTTGTCGCCGGCAAGGATATGGGTTTGAATGTCGAGAACCTGATCAAGCTAACAAGTCACAGCGCCTGTTCCAAACAGTCAGCCTAGCGCTCAATCAGAGCCAACCTCTGTGAAATCCGTAACAAGCGCTCTTTTGAGCTTAACCCAGCCTTCCGTAAGATCCGATTCCCCTTCCACGAGAAACCCAAGTACGGCCAAACCTACATCGGCGCAAAACAACGAGGATGCGATGTCGAATAAAGACCGACAGACAATCATCTCGTTGAATGAGCCGGAAACGTCAGGCACGCCTCAAGTCAAGTCAGTAGCGGCTTCAGGAGGGCCAGGCACGTCTCCAAAGGGAACAGCCGTGCCTTCGGGAGGAACAGCCGCGCCTTCGAGAGGAGGAGACCGAACTATCGAACCAACGCCGAACAGCCCAATCTCTAACACAAAACAGGGCACCCAGGTGCAGTCTGACTCACCTCAAGCATCCGATAACATAGCTTCTGGTCAGACACAGGCAACAGCTGCCGCTACTACTGGTGCACCCCGAGTTTCCGGGGGCCAAGCAGTGAATGGCACTGATGGAACTGCATCGGCCCGATCGTAAGTCTCGGGTAATCATCACTCATGTCGAGTACCTGCTAATCATAGAAGATCTGGGGCCGGGTCGCTTGGTGCTGACGGTGTCACGGCCACGGCTTCCTCACCAGAGCTCGCCACCACAGTCGCCTTCGCCGCACAACCCTCCGACGGCTTCCGCGTTATCAACGAGACTGCTGTGGAAGCCATGCCTGAGTCCAACATACCCACACCTCCTGATGTGGCGACTGCTGATCAACTCCGCGCCGAGCTTACCGTGAACATTCCTGACCAGGCGATTAACGAGAAGAACGCCAAGGCAATTGCTGTGCTCGAGACGGCATACTTCGAGTACTTTGTCAACAAGGATCCGGCGCCGGTAGACATAGGGAAAATATCAATCCCGGCTAATATTTCACAATGCCAGAACAAGTACTCGGAGAAGCTGACTAAGAGGAAAGGCTTTGTTGACGAGGTGCTGGACTGGGTGCCGCTCATGTCGAGAGACCTTCGGGGTTTTGACAATTGCAAAGCTGTCGATTCACTGGAGGTCGGAGTCTACTTTCATTATATGAGATCATCGCCAACAGCTGCTCGCCCCAATGAACTGGAGGCCAGAGTTAAGGCACAGGTATTTGAATCAACCACGTCCCAGCAGCTCTGATGGCTGACGTTCAACAGGTTGAGGCTCTCAATGAGGCATTGGGGGCCGTGAAGATCAACTTTCGCTTCATGGCACTCAACTGGTGGGAGCCGAAAGCAAATGAAGATTGGTCAAAGGTCTCTCGACGCGAGAATAAGCTCAAGGAATGGCAAAATCGAACTCGCGCCCCAGGGAAACTGGTACTCACAGTCTGGATCTTGAACGGCCTCCGCAGTGGTGATAAGGATGACCAAGAATTGAACAGTGTAAGCCCTCTGCTCCTCCGGGTTTACATGCACTTCGCAGACACAAACAACGAACTAACTTTGGTCAAAAGTATGCCACCTTCCCCAACGAGAAGCTTGACGAAGCAGACGGCATTGTCATCGAAGAGGCTCATGTGCAAGGAGGCGATGCCACGACGCTCATTCATGATGTTGGCCACTGGTTTGGCTTGGGCCACACGTTCGACTCGATCGGTCAAGACTGCGTCATTCAAGATGGGTTGACCAATGCCACGCAAACCTCAGGCAACCGCGACGTCGTATACCAATGTTCGCAGGTAACCTGCGCCGGTGGGCCGGCAGTGGAGATTAACAATTACATGAGTGTGCGTTCCCTATTCCTTCAATCTCAATGTTTGCTACTGGAAGACAGCGTCGGCTGACACGGCTCGCTCTGCAAAAAGTACTCTTCGTGCCGCGGCAAAACACCAAGGGACGGCTTTACCACGGACCAAAAAGCGCGGATGTTTGCGAACGCGCTCCAATTCCGCCGCGGGTACGAGTCGGGAGAGTGCATGCCGGACGGGACGGCTGCAGTGAAGAAAAGATCAAGCATGCAAGATCTGCTAGATGGAAAGTGTCCGGATGTTGACAAACAGGCCAACATTCTGATGAACGCACCACATAGTTCAGGAAAAACGCTGTCTTCTTCAACGGGTAGGGTTTGGGCTGTGGTTGCAGCACCTTGGGCCCTCAAGCTGTTCCTCTTTTGAGTCTATAGTTTCGACACATAGATCGATAGTATAGGGAAACTCTTCTCTAGTAAATACCTAGATACGCCCTGTCATGCGCGGTCACGTCGATGTCAATTGGCCTCTCCCATAGTGAGGCCGGTAAACCAGTGAGGTTGATCCATGATGCGAGAATGACGTGATTCAGTACTCATTCAAGTCAAGAGACCGCGCTTATCAATCTAGCCAGAGAGACGTATTAATATTTTATACCAGGCTGCTTGCATTGCTGTTCAAGTACATGCGCGACCCCAGAATGTCCCAAAACATAAAGAACACGGAAAATGCACCTAGCATTGCGAAGCCTGTGGCTTAGTTACTCATACAACATCAACCATGATCCACTTCATTGCACCTTTTCACATCAACGAGTATACTCCAGAGTGGCTTATCCTCGCAGCCAGCTCAAAATCATACAAATCCCCTAATCTTCCATGTGAATACCTGGGCCTCGCTTAGATGACAAGGGCACCGAGGAGGAGCATCGCCAGACCTCCGATGGGGGCAATACCAGCGGCCCCAGCCGGGAGGGCAGTGGTCGTGCTCGCCGTACCGTTGCCGGCAGCAGTGGTGGCAGCGCGGCTGCTGGTCGCGGTGGTGATGACAACGTCGGTGGCGGTAGGGGAGGCGGTAACGGTGGAGGCAGCAGTGGTGAAGGGCAGAGTCATGGAGCCCTCAGCGGAGGTGGGAATGCTCACGGAAGCGGCGGCCGAGGAGGCAGCGGAGGCCAGCGAGGACGCGACGGACGCGGCGGAGGACGCGGCGGAGGCGGCAGAGCTAGCGGCACCGCCCGCGGAGGCTGCGGCGCAGAGCTTGTCGGAGGCGGGGAGGACCTCGTCTAGAGTATGATTAGTTGTTTGAACACAGGATTGTCCAGTTTGACGAGTGTCATCACGTACTCAAGGCCTTGTCAATGCCGCAGGCCGAGACAACACAGCCGGTAGCAGCGGTCTGGATGGCAGCCTTGTTGTCGGGCTTGCAAGTGCAGGAGTAGTCACCCTCCTTGCAGGTGGTGGCCGAGGTGGTGGCTTCGGTCAAGCACTTGCGAGCACACTCGGGGATGATGGTAGGGTCAACCTGAGCGGCAGCGACAGCAACAAGGGCGGCGAGGGCGAGGGAGTACTTCATCTTGACTGTGCTGGGGTGTTGGTGATTGGTGGCGATAATAAGGTATAGTTCGAGTGTGTTAAGTGGTACAACAGAGCACAGCGAGTGTCAGTTTGATCGAGGGAAGCGAATGTGGACGAGAGACGAGACCTAGAAGGGACGAACGGAGCTGAGGGAAGCAGGGCTTTATGTAGTTGATGGAGAGGATGGCTGCACTCCGATGCCTTGCGTCTGTTGGGTATCGGCGGGTCTATAACTGAGTTTGCATGGAGGACGAACACCCAGGACGAGAGAATTAGATTAAACTGGTTGGCTGTTCTGACCAATGCTGGGAAAAGCCGGACAAACTCATAGTGGAATCTCTCTCACTCTCTCTCCCCCTCTCTCCATCCACCCTCATCAGTCACTACTCACACACGCACTTGGACTAGACAAAAAAAAAAAGGCTTGGGCGGATGAGAGTGAGCGAGGCGGAAGAATCTGGGGGAGAAAGTGGGCGACTGAGATCCTTGCACAGGAGTGGTAGCTAGATCCAGATGGAGTCGTGCATGTGTATGCGCGCGTTGCAACAATATGATGAAAAAGCATCGAGTGACAACAGGGCCGACCTCTTTGGCCGGAGTTCCCCGCGCCATCCACGGTCCGCGAGTGGCCTGCAGACCTCAGGGCTGCGCTGGTGACCGTACGGAGAGAGGGTTGTAAACCAGAGGGATTGGCCGGGCTGAGATACCGAATTGGATAGTCTCCTCCGTTGAGACGGGGATCTTCTTGGATCAAGGTGAGGCCAGGGGCGGGCGATTTTGGAGCTCCTACCAGCGGCGCGTATTACAGGGGAGTTTGTGGTAGTGGCGTTGGTGGAGTGTGTGTGTGAAGCATTGACTAACACATCCTTTCGGTATTTCATCTCATCTCGCTGGACATGTGAAGAAGGAGATCGATTCCCTGTAATGGACGTGGACGTGGCAGGATGCAAGTTGACCCTGATGACTTTGCAGAGTTGGGAAACCAAATATTCTGTATTGAATCGGGTGCCATCCCGGAGCCATATGATTCTTCACAGATGCCCCATTCGTGCGACCCTGTGCTCTAGTTGGACGCTTCTGGCTAGTAGAATTGAGATCAATATTTGCTGGAATGATGTTGGTAGCCCTCACACGAGGGTCATCCAGTCCTAGGCCAGGGTGTTCTCCCCTTTCCCCAGCCGGGGAAATCTGGGGGATGGCTAGGGGAAGAGAGCGGGAGCGTTTCTTGGCTACAGAGAATCGCTAGTTTTTGCTGCTTGTTCGGTGTGTTCATCGCCTGAGAACTTTGGCGTACGACTCCACAGTCAGACGAACCTCTAGTCGTGATCGGTGACTGCGTTGAAGGTTTGGGGGATGTTGAACTCTGAAAAGTCACTTGAAAAAATGGCTAGAGGGGGCTGGGTGCATTCAGCTAGAGAGGGCGTGGCATTGTGTTTGGATTGGTTGGGCCAGCCAGCTCAATGCATCCGAAGTCAGGAACCAGGACAGAACGTTGCCGAGACAGCGTCTTCTCGTATTACGAGAGGCGAACCAGCTAGAATAGTCCGAAAGCCACGCTGAGAGGCGAATAAAAACATTGGGCAACAACAAGAGAGCAGACACACTATGAAGACGTGGGCGGATGCAGGAACATGCCGGTCACCAGCCCACGATGATCCCCCCTCCATCAGTTTGCCGACAAGGTGACATCCGTTTGTCATGGTTACCATGATTGGACAGACGCCACCACCACTAACGCTGGATTGCAAACCTTTTGTGCTTCTTCCAGGTCACTCCCGAAGGTGAAGGTGGAGATGGCGAGGTACCAGGAGAGTGAAAAGAGGAGGGGAAGCATTGCTGTTTTCCTTGGGGGTGATGCCAATTTCCCCCGCACGAAGCTATTCCTCTTTTGTCAGGAGGTGCTTGGTTGCCCCTGGT
The DNA here is from genome assembly GCA_022836555.1 of Colletotrichum tofieldiae. NCBI lineage: Eukaryota > Fungi > Ascomycota > Sordariomycetes > Glomerellales > Glomerellaceae > Colletotrichum > Colletotrichum tofieldiae. The sequence goes on from BQXV01000010.1 coordinate 2,708,346, forward strand.
TAAGGGCACAAGCCAGCCGAGGCGAGTGTGCTTCCTTTTCCCATTCCTTCTGCAGGAAAACCGAATCAGGGACGGAAAAAAAAAGCATCTGACATTGGGACGATAGGTTAGCGACGAATTAGCTGGCATCGATGCAGCAATTGCTTCTCTCGCGTGTACGCTATGACACTGGTGTCTTCGCAGAAAAGCAAAACAGCCCCGTCACCTCTGCTCACATCAGCGTAAAACTCAGAGCTCTGTTGGGACTGAGGAGAGTTGAGATGGAAGCTCTGGTCGGCGGTTGGCCGACTCCGATTTAACTCTAACCCAGAGCTAACGAAGGGCCAGACAACTCGTTGGCAGGTTCTCAAAGCTGGGCCCTGGCTGGTTGAAAGAACCCCAGTCCGGTCCTTTTGCTGGGGCGGTGCAGGGATGCGCCAGCGATGTGGCTCGACGAATCGGCCGACCAAGCCGGCCTTTCCGTCCTTGCTTCTGTTCCTCGTGACATTTCACACTCAAGACTGGACTGGGCACCTGCCATAGCTGCCTCTGCTGTGAAGAGGCTTGGCCTCGATAGTCGTCACCGACGCTTGGTGGCATTGGGTACAGATACACTCAAACTTGCATCGTGTCTCCCATGGTGATCATTGGGAAGCCCTCTGGAATAGTCTTTTGGCGTTTGGCCATCCTCCCCAACCCGCCAGTGACATGTCATGGGAGGTCCGAGGGGGAGCTCTCGTCATCTCGCTTCGCGGTACTGGCGGCATGACGGTCTGTGAAGAGGCGGGGCTCGGTTTGTGGGGAGGCTACTGGGAGTGATCTTCAGTTCAGACTTCGGAGCCAAATTGCCAATATCTCCTAGACGATATTGAGCCATTCGTCGTTGCGCGCATTTTTCCATCTCATATGCCGGTCAGTCTGTTGTCTCGAGTATGGGTTACTTGTCTGGGTAGGGCGAATATCGTGACATTCGAATTTCGGCAGAATGGGCTTGCGGTACCATTGCCTGTCGCTCAGCAAGCTCAAAAGCCTTGAAAGAATATAACGGCGTCACACCAGGCAGGCATTCTGGTGTGTTTTGACGATTCGCTTGACGCCGAGGATGAACATCGGAGACCAAGGCTTTCCCAAGCCAGAGGTTGTCTGCGAACCCGAGGCTGCTTGTGACAGGCACTCGCCCCAGCGCAAACCTCTGGCTACCCTGTTTTTGCCGTTCGGTGTAGGAGGGGGTGACGTCGATTGCAACCTCGAGCTCGCATGCTTTGCAACAGTCCTTTGAGACTCTGGTTATTCGCGCTGATGCCGGCTCCCTGTGCCGTAATCTCGGTCCTCGTCGTTTCGCATTTCTTCTTTGTTGTATGTCAGCTTTCATCTTGACATTCCTGCATCCCTTTGCTTTTTCTCCAACGATCTTATGCCCCATGTGAGGGATTTTGCAACTCTCTGCAGCGGCAACATATTTCCTTGTTAGATAGAACAGGTTCTTTCCCCCCTCTTTCCCGGAAACCTGCAGAACTACCGAATCCTGATGTGGCGCTTCTACCAACTTGCCTCAGAGGTTCTGGCGCTTTCGCTCGAGCCGTTTTCCATGCTGTATCCAAAGAATACGGTTGTGCCTGTCTTCTCCCATTCCAGGGCTAGGGTCTTGTTGACAAGGGTTTCCAGAGTTGCTTAATAATGAAGTGTGCCTCGCGGTGATGCGAGAGGGTTGTTGTTTACGGCATTTACGTCTGTTGGTGTCAAGCGTGGAATTGCAAATAAGGATGAAGAGTAAGAAATCATTGTGGCTTCCAAAGACTGGGAGATTGACGCTCTTATCAGAACGCGAAGTGTCGCGTAGCTGAGCACGTCATGATGCAGGTGTATGAGGTCAGTCAGGTAATTAGTATGTCCAACCATACTATGTATGACCTTGAATTGGGGCAAACACAGTCTTAGGAATACCGTCACCAAGATCTATGTTTCTAAATTCTGGCCGAATCGTAACTGTTCATATAAGGTAGCGGCTGGCTGATGTAGGTGTCTAGAGTAGTAAATACCATGGCTTTGTCGGCTGTTGAAAATGGTTCAATCTGACAGTTTTACTTCCCGGAAACTGAGTTTACGTGACCAGCATCCAAATTGAGTTAATCTTCCGAAGGTAACTATCACCTGGCTTTCCAGCATATCCTGTACAGATATCAAGTCAATCCAGTAAATGAAATCCACCAACCCGGATCTGGGATTTTAGAACTCGTGATCGGGCCATCCACATGGACTGCAGGCACTCCATTGACGTAAACAGCCAAAGTAACTAGTCCCATGATCCATCCCTGCTGCTGTGCATTGTTGATCCATCTCGTAAATAAGCAGGACAGCGAATTACCTGAAGAGATCTTAGCCGCGCAAGGTTACTGCAGAAAATTGTTTCAATCCATCATGGCATGGTCCTATGTGGTATGTTGATATGGTGGTGAGTGTGGCCCATCAAGTTAACATTTTATGAGAAGTGTGTTTCCTACCTGTGATGCAAAGGCGAAACCGTAGTTGCACTTCTCCAACCACAACTTATAGACCATTACGACACTAAGTCTAAAACATTCCCCATGATTTTGTGTCACTTCTTCATTGTATTACTCGTAACACTATCTTATAAAGTAGATAGTGCAGTCAACTCCAATGCAATCCGCTTGAGAGATGATGCCTTCCGGTTGAAGATTCTTACGAGAGGATTGTTACTCACCTGCAAGACGTCGCACGAGGGAAGCGCCTGACAATGACTGAATGGGAAGCGGCAATCAAATATCTAATAACCGTTGCCCAGGGATGCACCAAACGGCCGTCGACGGTTTTCCTTCCGTTCCGACATCCTTGGGCTCCCTCTCCCGGTGGGCTTAATCGACCATCCCACACCAGCGGCCTCTACAGATTGCACTGTCCTAGACCCGTTCTACACCTTCAAGGCGGAGCACGTCAAAGGAGTAGCGTATTTTCTCACAGTGAAGATGGCGAGTGAACGTTTGTTTTGTAACCGGTATTTTCGTACGTGACATGAAGAGCCTTTAGACTAGATTTGACAGCAGTAAGAAGGTTCCTCGATTGGCGTCTAAGAAGAGGTCCATACAGTGATATACCAAGTTTCTTTTCATTTGTTCATGTCTGGTAAAAGTAGACATCGGTAAGACGATTTCCTGGCATGCTAACAGCCTGGTTCAGACTGGACGCCACCATATACGACGATTATCACCTTTCACATTCTTTAGAAATTAAAAGGCTTGCACATGAAAAACCAAATGTGTCTTTTCTCTCTGACCTCGGCAATCCACTCTCGCATATCGTGGACATGCTATTGTATCCCCTTGAAGTGCCAGAGATTGATGCGGGTAAATGGCGGCAAAGTGCTTTGCCGCCTACAGCCACTATCAGCGGAGCTTTATCAATAAGTGAAATCAAATCTGCGATCACAGCGCGAGAGCTCCGACATGAGAAACATAGGGATTTTTCTTCAATTTCACTCAATTCAGCTTATCGGAAGATAGTCATGGAAACAAACGTCGTTCTAGAGAAAACACTCCACTTGGCAGGGATTGGTGTTGGTCATTCCATCGCGCCACCCATGCACAACGCGATCGCAAACTCTCTGCATCTTCCATGGACCTTTTACGCAACGGAGTGCCCGACCATCGATGACCTTCTCGCCTTGGCGCGAAAAGAGTCCACAGCAGGCTTGGTCGTTACGATGCCGTACAAGAACACAATAATGACCCGTCTAGACGAAATTGACGACCTCGCCAAAAACATTGGGGCCTGCAACAACGTCTATCGTGATCCCCAAGCACCAGAACGCTTGCGCGGCACCAATACAGATTGGCTCGGGGTGAAGGGTTGTCTCCAGAAAGGAGGCCACGCGGACCCCGTGCTGAACAAACCCGCGTTAATCATCGGGGCTGGCGGTGCAAGCCGCGCGGCCGTCTACGCCCTGCACACACATTTCAAGGCCTCAGTCATCTACGTCCTGAACAGAGACGAAGAAGAAGTTGCTCATCTCATTGCCGACTCGCAGCGTTTGTCACCTCCGGCAAAGATCATCCACGTCAAGGAGGGCGATTCGAAGGGCTTGGAAACGCCGTACTATGTCGTCGGAACAGTCCCGGACTTAGAGCCCATTTCGGCATCGGAATTGGCTGTGCGGGAATTACTAGAGGACTTCCTTTCCAGAACCGAGAAAGGTGTTTTGCTGGATATGTGCTTTAAACCACGAAGAACCCGTACAATCAGGCTGGCAGAAAGCCTTGGCTGGGCGGCTGTAGAGGGGACACACGTTATTGGGTATCAGGTTGAGGAACAGTGGAAGTTATGGGCCGGAGAGGATAAGCTGGCGAAGCTGGATAAGGACGCTGCTTGGAAGGTGCTACTTGAAGCAGCGGATAATAGCCCAAGCATAAACTTCTAGAAAGACAATCTGTGTTGAATTTGACCTGCTTTCCTCTACAAAACTGAATTCAATATTGAGCCCACAGTCCGCTATATCGACTCTAATGACTACGAGAGTCGTCGTCCTATTAAGAAGAGGAAGCCTTCAGCAGATTGGTAACTACGTCTAGACGCGGGGGCATCATGTAATTTGCTACCTAGCCATCAAGCCGAGGAAAGCTAGGTAAACTGAAAGCTATCCTACTTCTCACCTAGTACTTTACGAATTCAAGTTCATGTGCTGAACAAACTTGTTCCAAGCCTCAATGCCCCTCCGCGCGTGCTCCGCGGGTACCTGTTCACCACTTTCTGACATTGTCCTGGAGAAAAGCTCCATTGATACCCAACCTTTGTACCCAAGGCCCTCTATCAAAGCCCGGGCGACATCCTCAACTGGCAGGTATGCTCCGCGATCAGCTTCGTAGATGAAGGTGCGCGCATTTCGCGACCAGCTCATTCTCGCTGGGTTTCCACTAACATGAAAAGCATGGCCTTCGATTAGTGGAGACTCCATGCGCTCGGCATCAACTACTTGAATGTAGAAAACCTTCGCCAGGTCAACATCTCGTACTAGCCTCTCCAATGACTCCTTCAGTTGCGCATCTCCGTTCGGAGTTTTGCCCGAGGGAGATGCTGGGTCACCCCAGACACGGCCGGCAATGTTAAAAGTGTCGAGGCAGAGGCCGAAATTGGGTCGATCAACTTTGCACACCACTTCCCACGACTTTTCCCACGTGTCGACCCACGTACTCCAGCATAGGCTCTCATACGCGAAACGGATTGGTGGTTCTTCTTTCAGTCCAAGGTCTGCGAGCTCAATCAAGTCACCGACGATGACATCCACGTCGCCCGTAAGCTTTTCAGCAGGGAGGAAATTGGCAGGGATCTGAATCGTGTTGGTTCCAAGGGTCTTGGCAAGCTTGAACCACACCTTAATCTTCTCAATGAGGCGGAAATGTTGCTCCCGGTCCAACAGACCTTCGTAGAAAAGGAAGGGTTGGAGGCCGATAACTGTCAACCCTACATCGTCGAGGGTCTTGCGTGTATGTGTCGCGGCTGCAAGGAGCTGATCGGTGCTGGGTACCTCGACATTGTGAAGTGCCTTGGCCACATATTCAAGGTCTTCATAGAACACTTCAATGCCTTGGAAGCCATGTCTAGCGGCTTCAGCTGCTTTTTTGTCGAAATCATGGTGCCAAGCGCGGCCCAAGGAAGCAGAGAGCAAAGCGGGACGGAAGGTAGCCATGTTCAATTTAATGGTAGAAAATGATAGCAGATTTTAGCAGTGTAAAAGAACAAGAAGAGTTCAATGACTTTTTGCATTTAGCATTAGCGAAACGTCAGCGCGTCCCAATGTTTGTAACCCCCGCTTAAGAGGAGGGTCCGAGGTTGCTTCACTTCAGCATGAGGCGGGTAAAGTCAAGCATCCGGATGCTGCGAAGCGGGAGAGCTCATTGCCGGGTCTCCCGAATCTCACCAGACATAGTCCCCTAGATGATCGGCATTTTTGGGTGATTGTTTCCGACATTAACCCACTGGAATCTTTACCACTGAAGACGAATTGCCCAAGAGAGTTTAAAAACTCATCCGGGCTCCTCATCAAAAAAGCACTGCAGATCAGAAGTGGCATCACGAAGAACACCCAAGTGCTCCATAAACTCTGGTGGGTTTACTGACCTATAGGGTACTTAGTAGAGCGCTCCTAGGTTGTTTCAAGGAATCTCACCAATCGGCCGAGTCCAAGTTGGCGAGGCTTTGGAACAATTCGTCATCGTCTACCTCACCCATGCTGGTATTCATTACTTGATCAAAGTCGCAAGCTTGACTCAAAGATGCCCTGAGCAAGCGGCCCGGTGTCGCATCTGGATTAAGAAGAAGTTCAGAAGCCACGCCATGACAAATCTCTGTTTGTTGAAGATAGTCTGAACAGTGGAGGTTAGACCGGGTGTTTACTGCTTCAGGTCGAGCTGATGGTCCGGAGCCCACTAGGGTGGCGGTGCTCATTGTAATGTCGCGCGCCGGTGACCAAATGCCTGGTTGCGAGTCCGTATCCAAGCCCTCAATTGTTCGAGATGAGCTAGTTGTTTTCGGATTTTGGTTCTGAGAATCATTGAGAAACATCCGAGCTTGAAACTGTGTTCTGTTGACTTTGGAAAGAGTGGTGCGTAGTATTTGGAGGTCTTCGGTGGTTCCGAGATTGTCTTGCAGACGTATATGGTAGTCTAGCGACTTGTCAAAAGAGTAAAAATAGATACCACAAGTTGGCGGTATGCAGCAAGCTCCCATGATTTGAAGACGTTGACTTAAAAGTCTGCCTTGTTCTTGCATGTTCGCAAAACTGCTGCCACCCACAAGCTCTTGTCGAGACAAAAGATAGCGCAGCTTTTCTGTCCTGAAGGTTTCGAAAATACTAGCGCGTGCTAGCCGAAGATTGAGGTTTTGGGGTGTCACTTGACCATCGTGCCAGTTTTGGCTTGCCAAGATGTTGTTCTGGCTCCAAGTCTGTAAAGATGTGCTGAGCTCCCGCAGACGTTCAACTCTCTTATCGTCGTTATGGAGTGTAATAAGGTCATTGATGAAGGCGACCAGCTGCACAAAATGGTTGAAAGTGCTCAGAATGTGTCCCGGAGTGTGTCGAGGGATGAACGCGCGGCCTTGGTTGTCCTTAGATTGCCACGGCTCCCACTCCTCCGTTGAGTCTGTAGAGAGCATTCCGATTTTTGTCAAATCCGCGCGCTGGAAGTACGGGCGCGAATTCACCCAAGACGCTATAAGCGTGTCCAGAACAAAGCAGCATAACAATGTCCGCTTTGTCCCTTCGTCGATCTGACGGTGGCTGTCTTCCGGAGTATCCGAAAAGAGAATAGTTGTAGCAGCATACGTAGCCTGGCCTACGGCAAGCCATGCGTTGCTGCGGTTGCCACAATGGAGTTGAAGGATCGTGAGAACGAGAAAGGTTCTCACATGACCTATATCATGCTGCTCCAGGTTTTCTGCCAAAAGGTTGGCGGCTCTGACACGGAAAGCCTCTACAGAATCTCGAACCCGTTGATTCTCATCGTGCTGTGAAGCGCATGCCAGTATCGCCCACAAGAATGCAAGATCGCTTTTTGACATGCCTTCAGGGATGTCGGAGCCGCCGCTGTCGTTGGCTACCATGTAAGCTAACCGCAAGATCTCATGTTTTTGGACGAGGGGTAGCCACGAATGTGTGTTGGCAAAGTAGATATCCAATAGGAGTGTCCAGTTCTCTGGCAGTAGGGGCTTGTCGGAATGAGAAGGTGTCTGGCCAAGCTGTATTTCCATGCCATCATCGGGGCAGTAGCTCCGGGCAGTATTTGGCGAGACGTGATCAGCAAATATTGATTCGGTTTCTTGGTGTGTAAATGACGGTGGAGTTTCGATAACCCCATGATGGTTGTGTAACTGGGTAGGAAATGTCGTGTTTGTATTGTTTGGGCTGGTTGTATTGGATGTGGCATCGCCCGGAGGATCTTGTTTATCCAGGATGCTCGCAGTCAGTTTCATAGCCGTATTGACCCCGGAGTCAAATGTCCTTGAAGAATCACCAACTTCATCCCCCTCAACTGACTCAACATTGGAGAGCCATTGTTCAACTTGTCCCAACACGTCGCTTTTTCGCCAAGCATCCACCAGGAATTCCGCGACATCTGTGTCTGGGGCCATTTCTGATCTCCAATCTCTCAGGCGAAAAGATGGCTTTTGCCCTTGGCCCTTCATCAACGCAGCCATCCAAGAGTCGGAGTCTTTGATAGTGCTGAGCATCATACCAAGAATGACCTCGATGGCCCGGACATATCCGGTACGTAGACCACGCTTTTTCGGGGGGTTGTAGTTGCACGTACGTCCGGTATCCACGCATGAACCGCAAGACGGGCGACCACCATCGCAGCGGTCTTTACGCTTTCGGCATTGATTGCAGGCTCTGGTCACTCTCATACGAACTTTAGTATGCGTCGCCGCGTCATCAGAGCCGTCGGGATCGACCCTTGTTCTTTTCCGCCGTCGGGGAGTGGGCGTCCGGTTGAGCTCATCATCACCCGTCGAATGCCGATCCAGGCGACGTTTGTTCATATTTGCGCCTACAACTTGATCAAGAATCATAAAAAAAAGATCTTGATTCCAGACCTGATTGCCAGTGTCTTTCTGAACTGAGGATGGAGCGTGCGTGACATGACACTTGTGATCCAGACGACGTCGCGGGGTGCTGGAGTCACGGCCCCACTTGACTGAGTCGGTTAAAATGCATATAGCGGGGCGAATCTTTCTGCCGACAGCTGTGATCTCATGAACAAGTAAGAGTGTGTTTGCAAATATGTTGGGTCTATCTCATCAGTGTACTGTGATGGATACAAAATCCTACATTCCAAAGAAGAAGAAAACACGGAAGACCACCGTATGGACCACAGTATGGTTCCAGTCAGTCCCAGTCGGTGCACTCTCCACACATGGCCTTTACATCAACTTAAATAACTTCAGCCCAACGTGCCATCTATCAACCCCCTTGAATCTTGTATGGAGCAGAGGTTTCAGGAGTCGACTGGTTTGTGGCGTGGCTTAATTGGCTTTGGCATAAGAAGAGTGGTCTACCCCTCATACGCTTTGATGCATACATGCGGCATATTTGGAGTACCTAATTAACCAAATATCTGCCGGATATGAATTTTGCCGCCGGTTAATCGGCTTCAGCTAGCAAGCCCTGGGCCAAGTAACGGTTTCCACATCGGAGGTCAATCCTACTCAAAGGCTTGGTTAGCATTTCAACCGTACCCATCGGCGCTCGCAAGTGGTAGTCCCATGCTTACAAAACCGAAACTCTCGGATCATCGGTATCGCCACGCCGGCCACGGTCAAGTCGCCGCCTCACATCACGGAATTCCCTGTGACTATCATTATGCTTGGAGCGTCTACACGACAAGTGTTGATGGATCGATAATGAGATTACAATGTCGTCACCACGCTCCATCAATTCCATTGCAGCCCCAGCTGAGTCGGTTTCCGGCACGACAGCTCGCCGCGGGTCCAGAGAGCTTCTCGCATCCGCAAGCCTTCCTTTGAGCAATCCGAATCCTCAGCGTTCGCCATCGTCACAGGGCCAATGGCGAGGCTTCACTCCTTCTCAGCGCTCTTATGCACCGGACGCATCGATCGCGCTTGTTGGCATTCGTGGTACCGGAAGGTCAACCCTGGCCGTCATGGCATCCAGCGCACTTGGATTTCGCCTTCTCGATGCCGACCAGCAATTTTTACAGACGACTGGTCTCTCACGTGCGAGCTACAAAGCACAGCATGGTGCAACGGATTATCGTTGGGAAGAGCTAAAACTGATGCGCTCCATGCTATATGACAACCCAACCAGGGCGATAATAGCGTGTGGGCCTGGGGCCGTGGAGAGAACAGGGCAGGCTTGGCTCTCGGAGTATTCTCAAACCCATCCAGTCATCTACATCTTGAGGGATGCCGAAGAAATCAAGTGTCACCTTAAGGTATGGGATACCGATGCTATCTCTCGCCTTATAAGCCTCAGTGGGCCAACTCATCGGTCGCTGTCTAATTTCGAGTTCTACAACATCTCCGACGGCGCTGGCCAGGAGCCTGACGAGGCTACAGGTTCCGGTTGCCAGTCACCTAAATCTCTTAGGCTGAAGCGGGTCGAAGATGATTTTCTCAATTTTATCTTCAACATCACCCACCGTGCTCCTCAAGGTCCAGACTATCATATCAGAGACGGCCCCGGTTCGCTACCGCCTGAACGCAGGCCATATACCTACTCTCTGAATCTACCTTTGTCTGTGGTACAGGATGTTGGGTTCCGGCTTCGCAATATACAAACTACAGCCGACGTAGCAGAACTTGTGGTCTCTCTCCGGGAGTTGCGCGCAAGAGCACCCAGCTTTGATGAATTGACCGCCAACCATCTTAGTCGGAATTTTTACGCTGTCAAAAGATATACAAAATTACCCATCATATTGAACATCCAGTCAGACGATTCCCCTACCACAGAAACGACCGATGCTTCATTTAAGCCTGATCCGAGTTATTACTCTCGACTCCTGAATTATGGTCTTCGTCTCGCGCCCGATTATTTGTGCGTGGACCTCGAGGCCAACGACGATCTGTTGCGCGGCATTATGGCAGCCAAGGGCACAACTAAGATAATAGGCCACTACTTCGACGGCTCCGAATCTCCGGATGGGTGGTGCAAGCCTGACTTGAGAAATAAATTAAGACTCGCAGAACTGATGGGCTGCGATATTGTTCGGATATGTCGAGAAGCCAAATCACCCACAGATAACTTTGCGACTCAGCACTTTGTTCAAAATGCTCGAAAATGGGGCGCTGACAAGATCCCACTCATTGCTTACAACACTGGCCGATACGGACGGATGTCATGCTTCATGAATTCCACATTCACACCCGTTACGCATTCCCTGTTGCGGACGGTCGTTCCAAAGCATACCACTTGCTTTCTTTTGACGATAGAGGAAGCCCAGAAGGCCCTCTACTCGTCTTTCCTTCTTGATACTGTATACTTTGGGATCTACGGTAGCAATGTCTCCCAAAGTTTGTCGCCAGCCATGCACAATGCGGCGTTTAAATCCTGCGGCATGCCTCACGAGTACAAGATATTCCAATTCTCAACACTTAACGAGCTACGGCGGCTCGTGTCCGACGATAGCTTTGGTGGAGCAAGTATAACGGCACCATTCAAGAAGGAAATCTTTGCCATTGTGGATTTCACAAGTCCCGAGGCACAAGCAATCGGCGCCGTCAATACCTTGGTGCCACTCCGCTCTAGCAGCATCGACTCATTACTTGACCGTAACAGATCAGGCCCTGTAGTTGCTTTGTACGGGGACAACACGGACTGGATAGGAATACATACGTGTATTCGCCATAACCTTTCACCTATCAACAACGTTAGACGGCGGACTACTGCGCTAATCATTGGTGCTGGCGGCATGGCGCGGGCCGCGATGTACGCCCTTCTTCGTCTTGGTGTTCGCAATGTTTTCATCCACAACCGCTCTGTTCAGAACGCAGAAGAGCTGGTCAGGCATTTCGAAAGGTACAATGTAAGAAACGGAGATGAGAGCGCGTGTCCGTTTGCCACACGCATCGGAGAAGCAAACAAGGCCACCATTTGTTCTCCTGTGATTCGAGTGATATCGAAAAAAGAAGATCAGTGGCCAGAGGGTGCTGATTTTCCAACGATCATAATATCTTGCATCCCGACACAAGAAGCTGAAGGCTGTTCATCGATAGACACTAGTCTCTCCCCGGGGTGGTTTGGCAGTCCGACTGGGGGTGTCGCCATTGAGGTGGGCCTCTGTTTGTATTTATTCAACATGTCCAACCGCTTACTTGGCTTGCAGCTTTCATACACACCTATCGAAACACCATTATTAACACAAGTCCGTAAGATGAGCGACCACGGATGGATTGCTGTTGATGGCCTCAAGATTCTTCCAGAACAGGGCACGAGACAATTCGAACTCTTCACAGCACGAAAGGCGCCCCGGAGTGTGATGCGAGAGGAAGTATTACGAGCGTACAAGACGAGAATGATAAAGCAGCAGACCGAGAGGATGGCTATTGGGGCAGAATAGGGTTAGGATAGCAATGATACCATCACAGACTATGAGCATCGTCCATAAAAGTGATCCTGACTACAAGGCACAACGATGTGTTCCACGTCACTCAAATAGATTGGGCAAGCAGTCTTGATATGCCTCAGAGGAACGGGAACGCCCCGCACTGCGCACACTGGCCTCTAGTAACACGCCCGACTCACTCCTGACCCAGCAACTTCACAGTGTCGAGCGCGCCGGTGCCAATTAAGACGTTGCCTAAAGGTTCGCCTCTCCGAGCAGCTCGCCACCTTCAACTGCGCCCTCTTCGTCACCCACGAGCTGGCGATGACGAGTCACTGTTTGATCGCCTGCCTTGAGCCCTTGGTCGACCCCTTCGTGGTCATCACCAACAGAATAAACAGCTCACCATCAAGCGACACCATTGTTGTGCCCCCTGCCTGTTGACGCAGATGTTCTTCTCTCACTATATCACCCACGACGCCAGCTGTCTCGCTGGACAGCACTTCAAGTACCTTGGCACTACCTGTATATGCATGTTTCCGGACGCCACCAAGAGCGCGCCGGCCTCGAACTCTCGCACGCCCTCGTCGCATTCATCCAAGACGACATCCGCATCGGCAGCGACTGCAGGTGTCGAAGCTGTGGCTACTGATCGCCTTCGCCCACACCATCCTCTCAACTTCCACCTAGATGGACATGAGAACCATGAATTTGGCGTAACCATTCAACTGAAAGTGCTTGGTGACGTTCCCGTTGATGTTATGGCCAAGGCAGCGGGGGACGGTGTGGGCAGCCACACCGGCAAAGATCTTTTCCGTCCCATTGTTGTCGTTGAATTACGCTATGCTTGGGCATTCATGTCCGGGTTCCAGGTTGAATCTCGTCGCATATTTCAATTGTGCTCCTTTCCAATCGTTGGCAGACATATGCTTTCTCCATCATTAACAAATAGTTGATCGTTCGACTGCAGGGACATTTACAATACACCACTCCAGCAAGCATCTCAAAAAGAAAAGAACAAGAATTTTTTTTTTCAAATTCAAACTCTTTTTTTAAGCATATCCAAGCTTTTTCGATAAGAGCCCAAAGTGAAGACGCAATGGAATCAACAGAGCAACCCAAAAAGACGATAGAGAAGTGCTTCTTCATATTCGGCCATAACATCTCCCACACCCTCTCGCCAACGCTACACAACGCAGGATTCCAGGAGCTTGGTCTGCCATACCACTATAGCATCCACCAGACTGAGAGCGTCGATGAGACGGTTGAGGAGATTATCAGACGGGACAATTTCGGGGGCGCATCGGTCACTTTCCCACACAAACTCCAGATCGGCATGCTACTGGATTCCGTTACTTCTTGTGCCGAAAAGATTGGAGCGGTCAATACTGTCATCGTCGACAAGAGTTCCGGGAAACAGCGCCTCTTAGGAGACAATACCGATTGGCACGGAATCAAGAGATGTATCGAAAAGAGCGGGGTGAAGGGTATCCAGCCATCTGCAGCGTTGATACTTGGTGCTGGAGGCGCTGCTCGGGCTGCATTTTATGCCTGCCTAGACTTGGGCATCTCCGAGGTTCTCATAGTCAACCGGACGCTGTCGAAGGCACAGGCCATGGCAGACCAGTTTCCCAGCGTTGAAAGTCACGTTATAGCGACCCTCGGAGACGCTGCGGCAGACAGACATCAGCATAAGAATGCCCAAAAGACACCTATTCGCGTTGTCATCGCTTGTGTACCGGCAGATGATTTGGGAAAAGACAATATCCCTTCTGAGCTGTTTGCCGGGACCGAGACTGGCGTGCTGATCGAGATGGCTTACAGGCCACAGGTCACGGGTATGATGGCTATGGCATCTTGTTATAGAGGTTGGAAGGTGTTTAAAGGGATTGATGTTCTAGAGGAACAGGGATATGCGCAGTTCGAGTCGTGGACTGGGAAAAAGGCACCTGTACTGGCGATGAGGACTGCATTGCAAGCCAAGATCAAGCGCAATTCACAGGCGAAATCATCCGTATAATTCGATTGAAATGTTTTACAATCAGTTAGATACCATGAACCTCATTGAGTCCATTACCTATCTTGCTTTAACGCTTTGATTTAGTCTCTGTAGACTCTTTTTTTATATTAAAAGAAAACCTTAGTACCCTCTAGAGCGTTGTCAAATACCATTCCGGGACATGAGTGGGGGCACTTCATCGTGCTTAAGTGATGTCTAACATAAGTGATGAATTCGATCGATGCTATTGTCGGACAGAAAAGTTATCAGCCAGCAAGTACACTGTGAAGATCGGCCAGATTTGGCCAACCTGGCCGAAAGAGATGTCCTAAACTGGGTGTAAGGCGATCGTGGAAATTGGTGGTCTTCGTAGTATCCATAGGTTCGATGAATAGGTTTTGAATCACCTAAAGCCGATGCGTCTTTATCTGCCTTGCCTGCCTTTGAGTTCAATAACTCAATCGTTGCCTTGATATTTGTCGGGGAGACGTGACTCCACCTGGCTCCGAGCGGACCACCGCAATAGCCGGCGCCGGAACTCGCATATCGGTTGCTGCTCCGATTTATGCTGCACGGATTGTCGGCTCTCTTGCTCACAGTCTAGCCACGTTTACTCATAGAACAGTATTCCTAAACCTCTGGCTCGTGTTAAGGGGGAAAGGCAATGTGAATATGATTATTTTTAGGTAACTGGAGTGATTTCTTTCTCACTTTTGGCACCTTCAAATCAATTGACAGCAGTGAATTACTCATCACCTTGAACTCTCAAACACAGCACGGATTATAAAAATAATGGAGCAAAGCTGTACATCGTACGAGTAGAGACCACCTTACATACGTACAAAGAGAAATTTAGAAGCCGCGGTACTTTCTGCATATCTTCTGTAGCTCAAGAGATAGAAGATTAACCCATCTCTGTTTGTTCTAAACACATACGGTACCTCAACTACGCATCTGGGTCCGCAAGGAATTTCAAAATGGGCCCTTGGCTAGAGTAGCCAGCGTATAGGTATGCTTTGAAGAAATCGGGAATGTATGGGGACAGCCATCGTGATGCTTTCTTCAGCAGCCATGTATCCTGCGCTTCGTACCTCGTGACGGCTGCTGAGATTTTGAGTACAAATTCTGCCTTGGACCTCTGGGCCTGCTCGTACACGCTGAACATGGACGAAAGTTGAGATTGAGTGGGCTGCGGATGTTCTTGCAGTAGATCGTGGAGACCATTTACGAGGCGAGTGGTACCCTCGTACGCGGTATTTGCACCAAGTCCGGCGTTGACTGTGAACTACAGAATGTCAGCCTCTCATCCAGTTTCTTGAAATCGGCAAACTACACACTTTATGCACTGCATCTCCGGCTAAGACGACTCTTCCATGGCTCCATTTCTTAGCCACTCCTTCCTCGAGTGGCGCCAGTGTGGCCCTAATTCTCGAGTCCCATAGAGTCTGAAGCGTATAACCCGGACCTAGTACAGTTTTCCCGTACTGATCGACGAGAGCATGCGCGTCTTCGTCCGTGAAACGTGGGCAGTTTGGCATTCTCGTGACAGATGGCAGCTTCACGTAGAAGAACCAGAAGATGAGACCAGGGACTCCAACCAGGCTAAATGATGAGTAATAGTCATAGTACGCGGTGTGCAAAACACCATCAGGAATAAGTGATGAGTCCCGGCTGTTGCGAGAAACGCCAAAAAGACATTTGTACTCGCAAGTGAACCCTCCTCCTGTTAGCAGATACTTCAAAACAAACAGGCCCATCAGTGAACCGACCTGCTTCAACAATCTCTTCCGCGAGCTCAGGGTGGAGCACGGCAACTTGATTGACCATGAGTGTTCGTACGCCACTGTGGACACCATCACAGCCCACAAGAATACTACCGTATATGGTTTCATTCTTGCTTGTCTGAATAGAGATCCTACTTTCCTCTTCTTGATACGAAACCACCGCCGTTTCTGCGTGAACTTTTGATTTGTCATGGATTTGATCGTAGAGTATGCGAATGGCCGCGCACCGTTCGAGGAAAACCCAGGGGCGGCCAAATCTGAATGGGAGATGATATATGAGTTAGCAATGGGCACGTTCCAAGGCCAATTTTCTTTCCATAGACCTTCAGTTAGCTTCTAGACCTACTTCTTGTGAATCTCAGTGAACAATGCTGAATCCTCAAAGCATTTTCCATGCTCGTCAAAGTGTTGCCTATTGCCCATGGGGACCGTGATACTCTTCATATCATCCCACACCCCAAGCTGCTCAAAGAGCTTCACCGAGTGCGGTTGAAAGCCAATGGATGCGCCCAGTTGGGGACCGATTTCTCCTTTCTCGAGCACGATGTAGTCGATTCCTGCGCGTTCCAGTTGCAGTGCCAACATAAGCCCGCCCAAGCTTCCGCCGGCGATTATGACCTTGAACGGTTCCGCCATACTTCTGGGTACCTATGCAGTTTGTTGGCTACTTTTGCAGAGATTGAAAATTGCAAAGCTCCTTGAATTGAATTCTTGTTACCAGACAAGAGGTAGATTGGGCTTATTGGCATCACCAGCTCTGGAGATACTGTGCGAGCTCAGAGCAGCAACACCGCCGGGGACTTGGCCAGCAAACAGGAAAACCGCTATCTTCAACAAATGTTGCAGTCCATAGTAGCGGACGATTGGATACTCCAAAAGCAGCATGCCTCGCACAGGGTCCATCATATCTTTCGGGCGACTGGGGATCACGTCGTAACGCTCCAGCAGCACAATCCCTTATGCATTCGACATGCCAATTGCTGACCGCATACGTCAAAGTCGCCCTTGCCCAGTTTCTTGGCTCTTTTCCTCATATTTCGCTCCTTAGGCTTCCCCATTTGGCACGGGCCGCAGCACGTCGAGTGGCACGGCATGCAATGCCAAGCAGACCGACTGCACCAGAGCACAGCGCCTGCTTACATCTATTTACCATATCGTCCTGGGCTTACTTCCTGAAACGGTACGGGCCGATTCAGACAGGAACGGATCTCCTCTTACAAATATTCGAATACGCCAAGGGCGGGTAATACAACGCGCATCAAACCTACGGGACAGCATGCCTGAATCCTTCATACTACTGCATACAAGGATACCTGCGGGTAACATTCTGGCGTTGCATTGGCATAACCGGTTACACACTTCCCCATCAAGGAAATGACCGAAGGTAGGTAGTGTAGTAGTCTACTGCTTATGTCCAGGATGACCATCTTACTACATGAGATGGTCGTGCAGTAGAGTAAACGAGCATCAGAGGCGAACCAGACAACGGACGGCCGTGTTATCGGGCAGAAACTACGTCAAGCGTACCCCGCGCTTATCCGAAGCAAAGCCAAGGTTGATTCTGGTATTGGGACAGTTTGAGTTAGTCTCGAGTATTCTTTGGCAGGCGGGATAGACTGATCCATGTTTGATAGCTTGTCAGTGTGCAGAGCACGCCAAACCAGCATGGCATTTTGGGCGGAAAATCCGCCTCGGTCTACGACTTGGCAGAGACGCTCATCAAATTATATGATCATCTTTTCAATGATATGCTAATATTTCAGTATAGTATGCAGAAAGTCAAACACGTGTTGACTACGGCATCTTCTATTCCTATTCCCACAGTTTGCTCTCGGTTGCTGTTGAATGTGTCGACTGCCCGGGCGTCAATTGACGGATTCAACAAGCATCTATCCATCTTCCGTTATCTATGCTCTCTCGCTGATTTTCTTTACATTCACCATAACTTTGTAGTCGGTGTAAATGAGGCTGCTACCTGCATCGCGCTCCCAGATAAACCCGTCCCGATCCAGTAGTTCGAAGTCATATCTCCAAAGCAATTTGGCTACAATGAGCCGAATACTCTGCTGGGCCATATGTCTGCCGATACATGCTCTACTACCTATTAGGAAAGGGCGATAAGCGGCTCTGACGTCTGCCTTGAACTCAGTACTGTCCACGCCGTCCAGCCATCTTTCCGGGCGGAATGTCGATGGGTCGACAAAGTTCTCTGGCGATCTCTGGATTGTGTATAGGTCGGCTGAAACGGTAGTACCAGCGGGAATATAGAACCCCGCAATGGTGCACGAAGGAGCGGTGCGTTGCGCCGTTTTGCCATTTGCGGGTGGCAGCAGGCGCAGAGTCTCGCGGATGCAAGCGTTCAGGAACGGCAACCTGGCGAGCCGCTCTCCTGTAATGTCACCTTCGCTAGCAATGTTGGAGCGTAGTTCGGCACATAGCCTGCTGTAGGCGTCAGAGTAACGCAGGATGTGGTAAAAGGTGGCAGCCAACGTTGTAGCTGTGGTCTGGTAACCAGCCAATCTTCGCATCTGTCAGTGAAGGTTTTTTTGTTGAACGAGAGTGTTACAAACGTCAGGCCCATGGCGTTGCTGAAGAACGCATCCGAATCGAGCGTTAGACCTTGCTTTTCGCTACCCATGATGGCCGTAAGAAAGTCTTCTCTGCCATCTTGCCTTTCGATACAACTATGGGAATGTCAGAGCACTAGCGTTGCAAGAATGAGCCGAGTGACTTACTCTCGCAATTTCGCCGACGGCACAAGCTTAGAGATCTGCGAAGGAAACGGCATTATTGCTGTAGCAAGGCTTCGGGCAGTCCCAATTGCTTGGGCCATGCCAGGTATGGCAAGGAAGAAGCTCAAGGCTTCGACCATGGGCATTGATGTTTTCCCAAACTGTTTCAGGGACTCGTAGGTAGCTGAGAGCATTGATTTAGCTTTCGTCTTTGGTCCAAAAGATGCAGTTGCGCGACTTACGGCGTTTCCCGGCCATCAGCGGCTCGCCGAAAGCAAGATCACCGATAATCTCCCAGAACATTGTCTCCAACGTGTTGGCGAGATCCAGCGTGCTTCCTTTCTCGGCAAATTCGTCTACCTCGGACATCGCCATGTCAATGTGGAGCTTCTGGATAGGCTCTTGCTTTGCGAGTGCTTGGGGGGTAAAGGCCTGCTGGATCACTTTGTGCAGTTTCTTGTGAAGCCCTGGATCGGGTATTGTGATGAGCGTCGGAGCGTTCAAAACAAGGTCCGAGAATAGCGTCAGAAAGGTCCCATCCTTTGAGAACCGGCCGTCCTCTTGCTTTGCGTAAATTGCTGTTTCAGCCTCCAGGGAAGCAAACGACACCTCATTAGGGCCGACTCGTACAACAGGTCCTGTATTATATGCGTCAGCTTTCTTTGCCAACGCTCAACCACCTGATCCTCACCGTATTGTTGGTGGAGGGACTGTAGTTCCGAGTTGAATCTCATGCGATACAAGGCTCTCACTATCCATAGCTTTTTGTTTCGCCACCTATCAGCAACATGGCTAACGTCTGGATTGTCTGTAAGAACTCACAGGAGAGAACTTGGCCAAGACTGGTCCAGGAATATGGGAAATTGGGTGGAAGAAGCAATCGTATATCATAACTGTTGCGAGAGCAAGTGCGAACTGCAAATCCGAAATGTGTTAGCAAATGTAAGAAAACACAAATGAGGAACGATAGCCACGACATACGACAGCTGTTACAAGGCCAACTTGCTGTCCTAAGCTCCAAGCTGGTAACAAGAAATTGACTGCCATGGTGGGTGTCCGTAATGATTATTGGTGACAGATCCGTATAAAGGTATGGCGAGTAAGAGAGACGGGCTTCGGAGAAGAAGGAAGGAATAGCAGCCGACTCAGTTCGTTGTGGTGACCCGTGAGTGTAAGTGTGATGATTTCCAAGACCTCTAAACACTTTAGCCGCCCAACGTTGGAAACAGAAATACGCCTATGTGCAGAACAGTCACGGGCCCTGAATCGCGGCGAAGTGCTCCGATATGCTGTGCCGGGGCAACCTAGGTCGAGTAAGACGAGGTGTGAATAGGTATGTTTCGGCTGTCTCGCTGCATATCAATTATCCCCTGTTGCGCTTAGGTACGAGCTGTCACAGACACGTAGTGACTGTGGCAGAAGATGTGCTAGCGCTGACAGGGCGTCGTGCATGTCGATGAGTCTAGCCACCCCTCAACTATGCCTTCAAGTGCCAAGGGCATGCATAACCCCCCCCCCCCCCCCCCCCCCTTCACAGTCGTATCCCTTACTCTCCCCACGCCAAGGGGACTTAGAGATGATATCATCACAAACCTCATCAGAGAGCGGCCTATCTACTTTGCATGATAGGGTAGCAGCTGAAGAAACGGACAACACCGCTGGATTCATGCATGCGTCTAAAACGGAAGAAAGAACGGCAGTGCAGCTTCCTATGGATGCTTAAAAACAAGTAATTGCCTTGGAGCACGATTTCTGATCTCGACAGAAAAAAACCACACCATGGAGGCGCTATCGTATCAGTCGAAACTTGTCTCTGCCGACGAAGCCGGCCGGACGGGCTGCTTCACAACGCTGCCCATTCGCATCCATCCTCGAGATGATCTCGCAGACGCAGCAAGCCGCCGTTTTGTGAAAGACTGGGCGAGAGAGATTGGAGACGGCCGGGAGAAACAAACTTTTTTCTCTTTCTCGCCGGTAGGTAACTGGTCTTCTCTCATCTACCCGGAGGCTATTCCGGAGCGACTGGGGGTACTAGCCTACCTCTCAGACTTGGGCCTAATCCATGACGGTAAATTGCTCCCATCCAGGCTCCCCTAGCACGTATAACACATGTTTGACGTTGCATACAGATACTGGTGAAGGCCTCACCATTGAGGAGGCTCAAGCTGAGCATGACGAACTTCATGCAGCCTTGGACCCGGACGATAAGAGGTCTCTGGCACCGGACTCAAAAGCAATGAAGACCAAGAAACTTGTCTCACAGTGCATTCTCGAATGCATTAACCTTGATCGTGGGCTAGGTCTTAACATGCTTGCTGCCTTCCGCGATGTCTGGCTTGCGATAAGCGAGAAGAACAGCGACAAGGAAGCGCAAACCATTGAGGAATACTTGGAATACCGTAGCGATAATGGGGGAATGCTGTAAGCAAACCTAGCCCACCCTTAACTCGTATATTAACACTGATCAACTCACAGCGTTTTCTGGCCAATGCTCCAGTTCAGCCTTGGTATTTCCCTCTCAGAGGCAGAGCATGAGCTCGTGCAGCCTATCATCAATGCAGCCACAGAAGGGCTTTTGTTGGCCAACGACTATTTCAGCTGGGAACGGGAATACAGGGAGATGCAGTCAGGCCATTCCAAACGGATTGTAAGTGCCGTTGAGCTGTTTGCCAGAACGAAAGGGCTTTCAATCGAGAGCGCCAAGGATGAGGTAAAACGCAGAATCATCGACGCAGAGCGCAGCTTTTGTCAACGCCGTGATGAACTCTACAGAACCAAGCCAGACATAGCTTTGAAACTGAAGAGATGGATCGACTGTGCTGGGTTGGCCGTCTCAGGGAACCACTACTGGTGCTCGGCCTGCCCAAGGCAGAATGCGTGGAAGAACGAGACTCTTCACAACGGCAACGGGGTCAAGAAGCTTCCCAACGGCAGCGGAGCCAAGAGGAGAGTTTCGCATTCTGCAGTGACCAGTGCAGAAAGAGAGGCACCCACAAAGAAAAGGAAAGACTCGAGCGTCCACGCACCGGGGACCAGCGAAGACAAGCCCAACCTCTGCGAAGTGTCCCAGTATCCGCTTTACAAACCCTCGAATCTCGCCATGAATGCACCCGCAGACTACATCTCAAGCATGCCTTCCAAAGGCGTCCGAAGCGCTCTCATTGATGCTCTCAACTCCTGGCTCCATGTGCCTCCGACAACAATCAAGACCATCACTTCAGTGGTCGACGCGCTGCACAACGCATCACTCATCCTCGATGATCTGGAAGACAACTCTCCGCTGCGCAGGGGTCTTCCGGCCGCTCACGTCATCTTCGGGCAAGCCCAGTCGATCAACAGCGCCAACTTCATGTTCGTCCGGGCGGTGCAGAAAGTCGCGCAGAGCCTGAGCGCGGCGGCACTGACGGCAGTGCTCGAGGAGCTCGAAGGCCTGTACCTTGGGCAAAGCTGGGACCTGTACTGGAAGCACAACCTGGCATGCCCCAGCGAGGCCGAGTACGTCAACATGATCGACCACAAGACGGGTGGCATGTTCAGGATGCTGCTGCGGGTGATGCAGGCCGAGGGCGCGGTTGCGGGCACGTCGACGTCGCAGGTTGACTTTGAGAGGCTGACGCTGCTCTTCGGCCGCTTCTTCCAGATCCGAGACGACTACATGAACTTTGGGGACTATGCCGCGCAGAAGGGCCTATGCGAGGACCTGGACGAAGGGAAGTTCTCGTACCCCATCATCTACTGCCTATCGAATCACCCGGAGTACCGCGGGCACATCCTCGGCGTGTTCCGGCAGCGCCCGACGGTTGCCACGAGCACCACGTCTCCGCTGTCCAAAGAGTGCAAGGCGCATCTGATGGCGTGCTTGGGCAAGTGCGGGGCGTTTGACAGAACGCTGAGCTGCTTGCGGGACATGGAGTGTGAGCTGGAGCGGGAGATTGACCGGCTCGAGCGGTTGATGGGCGAGGCAAACCCCATGCTTCGTCTGTGCCTCGCCAAGCTTAGTGTCAGAGAATTGCCTGATTGGGGTAAACGAGATGGAATGATTGGCGAGCAGTAGAACAGTTATTTGGGGGTGTTTCTGTGTTTTGGTTCTTCTTTGGTATGGCTAAATGCATGACTTACACGTTATCAACATGACCAATTGGACGCCCTTGTGAGACTACAGTGTAGTTACATAGTTGTCGCGCTACAACTCTGACATGCTGGCCGCTGCTACTCTGACATGCTGCGCGCAGGATCGCCATCCTTGTATCTTGCAAGGGTCGAACGCGGCCCGCGTATGCAGTGCCGGGGGGTGGGTAGATGTCAGTCGTCGTGCAGGTGCTGCATTGATAGCCGACGCCAGACTTACACCCCGCCTGCAAGCGCGGCGGACGACCAGGGCCGGTCTTCCAAGGTTTTGAATTATTCTTGTCGTAGTATTTAAACGCTTGTAACATCCTTTGACGGGGAAAAGGAACTGTATGCTATTGGATCACTAGGGCCCAGAACACAAACACTCGGAACTGGATGCACAGAGCCCACGCACGCGACTCATCGCACGCAGTAGCAACGCCCCAGCCCCCGTTAGTGTTCACCATCATTGTTTTTTGACATAAATAATCTATTACGGAAAGAAAAATGCACCAATCACTCGGCTTGCTCTGGATCTGCGTCCTTGGCGCTCGTCTTGGAGAAGGCAAGGGCCTAACAGCAGACTACGGAGCATGCCAGAGCGCAGTACGTATCAGAACAAAGCTCCGCCGTGAAGTGACGCTGTCTGACAGTCGTAGTGTATCACTCTATCTACCCTTCTCTCGGTCGAATCAAGTGTCAGCTATGCTGCAGACTTCAGCCAGGGACCCATTGTTGTGGACGAGAGAAAGGCCGAACCGCTCTTCTGGGCGCAGCAGCAGCAAGCCGCCCGGCCCGCCTGCGTCGTCCACGTCCGATCTACCGGAGACGTCGCAGTCGTGATTGGGACGTCGCGCTCCACCGGGTGCCCCTTCGCCGTCCGCGGTGGTGGGCACTCGGATGTGCCAGGGGCGAGTAACAGCAACGGCGGCATTACGGTGAACATGGCTGGCCTGAGCGATGTCCAAGTAGACGAAGGAGCCGGAGTTGCCAAGGTTGGTGCAGGCACAAGATGGGGGGAGGTTTACAAAGAGCTCGAGAAATTCAACAGGACCGTTGTGGGCGGCCGACTGACCGGCGTGGGCGTGGGAGGGCTGCTGCTTGGCGGCGGGCTGAGCCACTTCTCCGGCCTGCACGGGTGGGCCTGTGACAATGTTCGCAACTACGAGGTAACATCGGTGTCGAGATCCCATGGTGTAGGTGTAGCTGACGTTGCTGTAGATTGCCCTTGCCAACGGTAGCATCGTCGACGTGTCACACTTGACCCATCCAGACCTCTATCGCGCCCTTCGCGGCGGTGGGAACAGCTTCGGTGTCGTCACACGTTTCGATCTTGACCTGTTCGTACAAGGGCCGGTATGGGGAGGACTGCATGTCTGGCCACTGCTGACGTCCGTGACGCCCGCCATCACGGGGGCTTTTGTCAAGTTTGCCCACGACGCGCCGTCTGACCCGCACGTCTCGCTCTTTGCAGGCCTGGGGTACATGCAAGGCAGTTTTGCCTGGGCCGTGGGGCAGTACGACGCCCTCGGGAGGGAGGAACCTCCTATCCTCGCCGGGTTCAGAGACGATGTAGAGATGTATGGCGCTGCCAAGATTGTCAGCACGGCACGGGTAACGTCGCTGTCAGATCTTGCGGACGAACTAAACCAATCAGAGCCGGCAGGCATGCGAAGTCGCTTTACGACAGCAACGTTCAAGGCCAAAAAGGAGTTATTGGAGCTCATGGTTGGCTACTTTGTGGAGGAAGTCGAGATAGCGCTGGAGAATGGACTGCGCAACGATGGACGTTTTGCGCCAATGCTGGGGATCCAACCGCTGACGCGTAACATTCTCAACGAGCAGGCTAAGCGCGGAGGGAACGTGATGGGTCTCGATGAGGAGGACGGGCCATTGGTCGGTGAGTTGATGTCCTCCACCATGATTGAAACGTTGCTCACAGCTTCCGTGTCAAAGTCTGTTCTTTTGGGTGGGAGTGGTCTCATGAATCGGACGATGACAGTGTCATTGCTGGAATCAAGGCTGTTCTCGGAAAATCGGTAGCAGCTGCGAAGGAAAGAGACTTGTATCACCCCTTCAGGTACATGAACTACGCTGCAGAAGACCAAGATCCAATTGCGAGCTACGGGGCGGACAATGTCGGATTCTTGAAAAAGGTCAAAGAAACGTACGACAGCGAGGGACTGTTCACGGAACTGGTCCCTGGAGGGTTCAAGGTCACATAGGTCTTGTCAGCCTCTGTATGTCTGCAATGCAGCCTTAACGGGCACTGGTCAAAAGCCTTCGGAGAAGTGTACTTCTTCATATGGTATTATATGATGATCGATAGATACTAAGTCCTGTTTTCTACCATAAGATTCAATAGTGCACAAGTGGGGGAGAATGGAAGAGCTGGAAAGGCGGTGACGAGCCCATGCGTAACCAAATCATCCACAAACCCAGCCGCGAGGGTGGTCATGGCAAGGAAAGCCCACAAGAGTCCAAAGATTCGCCAGTGCGGACCGTGCCAGCCGAGCCTCTCTCGGGCAAAAGTAATGACCAAGTCCTCCAGCAGCAAGATATTCGGCATAAGAATGAAGAAGATGAACGTCCTTGCGAAGGACTCGGACGGAGCCGCGAGTTTAGCGGCCGCCCAGTGGTAGAGGCCGGAGAGGGCAAATGCGACATATGACTGGATTTGCCGACTCAGCAGAGATCCCCTGGGTGCACGAACGAGACTTCGCGCAATGAATCTGCTCGGTATCTGCAGTCCTCGGCGGAAGCTCTGATGCCACGTGTGGCTCCAGAATCTGCTTAGCCTGTAGCATTCGGTCCATGGCCCGTTGACCGGATGGACGTCTTCAATGCGTGTCCAGAAGAGTCCAGACGAGATTCCAACCATGCAGACGAGATGGTAGACGATGTCCATGATGGCAATCGAGGAAGCGATCCAGCATGCTGTGGCGAGGCTGCGAGGAACGAAGCCCAAATCGAGAACAGGTGTTCTTCCTCCGTGTGTCAACCAGAGCAAAAGCCCAGCCCCAATATCGTGGGTCACATATTGCTGAATAATTCTTCTGGTCGACAGCCTCAAGAAAGCAGTCTTCGACGTGCCTAGCGGGGGCGCTGGTGGAAGATACGAACCACCCCAGTTCCAGCCAATCCCTCGTGTAGAATAAGCGTTATCGAAGCACCATCTAACCCGGTCTGTTATACGAAGCGAGTGGAAACTTGGCTGGGTATTGCTCCCGTCATCGTTGCCTTTGGTCCACACGTGCTCCACGTACGGGTCTTGGAGCACGAGCAGATTGAAGTTGGCCAAGCCGACGTAAAAGACTGGGACACGGTGCTGTCAGCATCCGCTCGATAGGGTAATTTGATTGAGGATTCCCGACCTGTTCCAAAAGTGTAGTTCTTTGCAGGGTCGGGACCGAAGGGAAAGGCAACGACCAGAAGCAAGCAGAAAGCCACGAATGGTAGCAGCAGCAGCCAACGGAGCTGTTTCGGCATCCGGGAGCCCAGCAAAAGGAGAAAGGGGGTGGTGAGCCATACAGTGCCCACAAAATCAGCACGCTCTAAAGGCATTGTAACAAGCTTGGAGAAAAACAGACAGATTGCTTCTGGGGGTGGCAGGACGCAGATGGTGTGTCGTCGAAGCAGATGTGGCCATCGAAGAGCAGATATCAGTCGCTCTGGCGGTAGATTGCCGCCCAATGATTAGCAAGCCTTCCTATCTTGAGCTAGTCTTGGGCAGGCATTGTCTTCAGCGCGTAAGCGGGAGAGGAGTTAAGGTGGTGGCCGGGGGCAGGGCGGGCGTTGTACATCATGCATATGCGGGCTGCGGAGCCGATCAGTGCGGCCCGGGGTGTCAGATTCCTGATGCGGGCATCTCCGCCCCGTTCCGGTTAGATTGCTGACGCTCTGCATGCTTCATCTCACCATTGCCTGCGCCGTCCTACTGCATGCCGTCCCGCCAAGAGTCATCTTTCTTGTTCTCAGCACAGAGGCGGATTCACCACTGGGGCAAAGACAGCCGGCTATCGCGGTTGGATATGCCTGTGCCCGATGACAGGTTGCAAGAGCTCGCCGTTAACTCCTCGTTCTTCTCGATTCTGGCGCCGTCGTCTCTTCCCGTCAGATGCCACTTTGCCATCATGTCGATTTTCATCATTCCTGTTGAGACGCTCAGCCAGTCGATGACGCTGGCGTCCCTCATCGCGCTTCCAATCCTCTATCTTCTGTACCTCACCGTGTATCGTCTCCTTCTGAGCCCAATAGCGCATTTCCCGGGACCGAAGCTTGCGGCATGGACATACTGGTATGAGTTCTGGTACGATGTTGTCGCCGAGCCCGAGTATACCTTCAAAATTGGTCGATTGCACGAGGAATACGGTTCGTCATGGCCTCGTCCGAGTTCTCAGAGCTACACTGACCACCCTCAAGGGCCCATCATCCGCATCAACCCGGATGAGATCCATATCGCAGACCCAGACTTCTACGACACGGTCTACGCGGGCAGCGGGCGCAAGCGCGACAAATGGGACTGGATCACCCGGTCCTTCGGCGTCGACGAGAGCCTGATTGGTACTCTCGGGCATGACGAGCACCGCGTGCGTAGAGCGGCACTCTCGCCGTACTTTTCAAAGCAGAGCGTGCGAGCCCTGCAGCCGCTGATAGACCGAAATATGGCGATTCTGCTTGAACGTCTCCGCGAGTTTGCCGTCAGCGGGACTCCAATGAAGCTAGATGATGCGTACGCCGCATTAACCAACGGTGAGACACCCTCTTGGGCCTTGCAGTTGAGCTTGTGCGCTGACCTGACGACGCAGACATTGTTGAGTACTACGCTTTTGGGAGGAGCGAGCATCGCCTCCAGGCCCCGGACTTCGACCCATCTTTCAGAGATGCAATGCTGCAGGGCGGTAAAGCCGGACATGTGTTGAAGCACTTCCCATCGTTGATGGACATGCTGCGGAAATTGCCCGACTCGTTGTTGCTCAAGCTTAGCCCCGCGATGGGCGCCTACTCCCAGCTTCAGACCGGCGTCAAGCGACAGGTCGCCGAGATTCAACTCGCGCACCAGACGCAGGCGTACGAGAAGACGAGGCGCACCATTTTCCACGAGATCCTCAACAGTAAGCTTTCGGACTACGACAAATCGACCGACCGCCTCTGGCAGGAGGGCGAAGTTGTCGTCGCAGCGGGGACCATCACGACGGCTTGGGCGCTGGGCGTGTCAACGTACTTTGTCCTCGCCACGCCAGCCATCTTAACGCAGCTCAAAGCCGAATTGGAGGCTGCCGTACCCGACCCTTCGCAGCCGCTCAGCCTGATCCTGCTCGAGAGTCTGCCCTTCCTGACGGGCGTGGTTCAGGAAGGCGTCCGCCTCAGTCACGCCATCTCGCACCGTCTGCACCGCATCTGCCCAGACGAGACGCTCGTCTACCGATCCGGCGAGCGCGAGTGGCATATCCCGTCCGGCACGCCACTCAGCATGACCAGCAACCTGGTCCACCATGACGAGCGCGTCTTCCCGGACTCGCATGCTTTCAAGCCCGAGCGCTGGGTCGGGAACCCTCGCCTCGACCGCTACCTTGTCTCCTTCGGCAAGGGTGGTAGGGCGTGCCTCGGTATCAACCTGGCGTACGCGGAGCTTTATCTCACGCTGGCGGCTCTTTTCAGAGTGTACGGGACGGCGCAGGTCCATGGGAAAGATGATGTTGGTACGCTGGAGCTGTTTGAGACAACTGCTGCCGACCTCGTGATCACCAGTGGTACAATCGTCCCTGTGATGCCCGAGGACTCCAAGGGCTTGCGGGTGAGGGTTCATCCGCGATCCAAGTAGCTGCTCGGTTTTTGGGCAACGCAGTAGAATGTCCGGGGATAAGTCATACACGTTCAAGGTACTCTAGCGGGATGGGACGATGCTGGTCGACCCAGCATGCTTGATAACATAACGTCCCATCTACCATATTCAACGCCCAGTGCTTAGTTATGCAAACATATCATTGCCAATATCATCATTATTTTTCTTTCGAAGGCTACTGCTCATGGGTAAATACTTACGCGACGTAACTTGGGTAATAGCCTCTATAGGCCAGTCGAACGGAGAAGAGGAAACTCGAATCTTTCCCACTTCAGTAATCAGGGACCCCGGCTATAATCACAGACATCCCTGAGTATGGTAAGACAAGGCAAACAGCCAGCCAGCCGTTGTCTGCCCACTCCTAGTCTCTGACCGGGCACGCCGTTCGAGGTCTGAGCGATTTCTGTGAACATGTCAGGGATCTTGTGGGGACGAAATGATTACACTTGGCTCATTAGAACGGGTACGTTTGGGATGTACAGGTGGGTGACACAGTTCGTAGCCAAATGGGAGATTTGGGAAGAAGCTCAAGGGACGGAAGGCGACTAGCGGGACTCCATCCATGACGGAAACGCGTGGCGGTAAGGCCAAGCTCAGTGAATGCAGAAACAACAAGCGATGACACGACGTCTCGCAACTACGCCTGCGAGCATGACAGATGTGACCATTATCTGTCTGCATATTGACCACACCCTCTTCTGAAAAGAGTGTATGTTCGGCTTTGCCTCCCGCATATCACCGCAGGGGGATGGCCATGCTAGTCTAATGGCGGCCTGGACTAAAACCTGTGCCTCGACGCAGCGCAGGTGTAAACGAGCTGTAGTTCTCGAACACTTGACCTTACATTCTCATTCTCATACAGGGACGTTATTCACCACCGCTATTCAAGCCCGAAGAGCCCAGATTTCTACAGCGAACATCGCCTGCCGTGGCAGAATGAAGCCCAGAACGAAGCCCAGCATGGAACCGCTGGCCATTATTGGCATGGCCTGCCGCTTCCCCGGCGAAGCATCGACGGTGGAGAGGTTCTGGGAGATGCTTACCAAGGGCCAGACAGGCCATTCGAATGTCCCCAAAGACCGGTATGATGCCGAGGCGTGGTACCACCCCAACCACGAGAGACGTGGAGCGGTACGTAAAGTGCAATAACCAGCCGAGGTGGTGAGCTGACTGGACGCAGATACAACCTCGAAGCGGCTTCTTCTTGCAGGAGAGCGCAGCGGCATTTGACGCTCCATTCTTCTCCATCACAGCCAAGGAGGCGGCGGGCATGGATCCGATGCAGCGGAAGCTGCTCGAGGTGGCATACGAGGCATTCGAGAACGGTACCTATACGCTGTCCATCGGAAGTGCCACGGGAGAACGTTGCTAACTGACACCGTGGAATAGCGGGCATGCCAATGGAATGCGTGGCTGGCTCGCAGACAGGCGTGTACGCGGGTTCGATGACGGACGACTACGCGCACATTTCGGCGGGCGACGAGTTCGACATGGCGCAGAATTCGGCCTCGGGCATCTCCAGAGCGATGCTAGCAAACCGAGTGTCCTGGTTCTTCGATCTCCGCGGGCCAAGCATGGCGCTTGATACTGCGTGCTCGTCGAGTCTATACGCGCTGCATCTGGCGTGTCAGTCGCTACGACTGGGTGAGACGAAGCAGGCGCTGGTGTGCGGAGCCAACTTGGTGTTGTCGCCCAACTACGTGACGCAGCTCTCGGCCATGCACATGGTTGGGCCTGACGGCGTCAGCCATTCGTTCGATGCACGAGCGAACGGCTATGCGCGCGGCGAGGCTGTCGGGGCGGTGGTGATCAAGACACTCCGTCAGGCCATGGCAGACGGCGACACGGTGCGGGCGGTGGTTCGCGGAACCGGAGCGAACCAAGACGGTAGAACGGCCGGCATCACGGTGCCCAGTGGCCGCGCCCAGGAAGCTCTGATCCGAAACACGTACGACCTCGCCAACCTTCCGCTGTCTGACACCGGCTACTTCGAGGCTCACGGTACCGGCACCCGAGCTGGCGATCCCGTCGAGCTCGGAGCTCTGCATGCGACGTTCGGTGCTGCGCAAGGCCGGAGCGCGCCGCTGCTGGTCGGCAGCGTCAAGACCAACATCGGCCACACCGAGGGTGCTGCCGGGATCGCGGGCATCATCAAGGCTGTGCTTGCCCTTGAGCGAGCCCTGATTCCGCCGCTTGCCGGCTTTGATAACCTCAACCCCAGCTTGCAGCATCTGGTCGAAGATGGGGCCATTGTCCTTCCGCGAGACACGCAGCCGTGGCCGGAGCCTGCTGCACGACGGGCCAGTGTCAACTCGTTCGGCTTTGGCGGTGCCAACGCCCACGCCATCCTCGATGACGCCTCCCATTTTCTTGCTGCGCATGGGCTTCCACCTTTTCATGCCACTGTCGGTGACAAAAGCACTGTGGCCGGCTCGGGCATGCACCCGACCGACGACCACAAGCTGTTCGTCTTCTCTACCCACGACAGCTCTGGTATCCCTCGCCTGGCTACGGCATATGCCGAGTTCCTTCGCCAGGACCCTTCCGTTAATGTTGAAGACCTGGCATACACTCTCGGATCCCGCAGGTCACGCTTCAACTTCCGCAGCTATGTTGTTGCCCCCTCGCTCGCTGACCTAGCCGCTTCTCTCGAAGATCCGTTACCCTCTGCCGTTCGCGCTTCGCGTCACGACAACGTTATATTCATCTTCACTGGCCAGGGTGCACAATGGCCTGCAATGGGACGCGAGTTGCTGCGCCATAATGTCTTCTTTGCAAGCATCGCTCGCAGCCAAACCATTTTAACCGAGCTGGGGGCTGACTGGAGAGTGGTCGATTTCCTCGACGACCCCGCCAACACTAAGATTAATGAGCCGCGCTTCTGCCAACCTGTCTGTTCCATCTTGCAGCTTGCCCTGGTTGACCTGCTTCGCCATTGGGGTATCAACCCGAAGGCCACCGTCGGCCATTCAAGCGGGGAGCTTGCTTCCGCTTACGCAGCCAAATTGGTCCGCTTCGATGACGCTGTACGCATCGCCTACTTCCGCGGTGTCTACTGTGAAGAAGCCAGGCACAGGCTTGGCTCCCGGCGTGGAACCATGTTAGCTGCTGCCTTGTCTGAAGCCGAAGCCCTTGATTACTTAAAACTTGTTCCAATGAATTCTGCATGGATCGGCTGCATCAACAGTCCATCAAGTATCACGCTGTCTGGAGATGTCGAGTCGATTGACCATCTCGATACCATGCTGAAGGATCGCGGGAAGTTTGCTAGGAAGCTCCGAGTCCAGCTTGCCTACCACTCGCCTCACATGCAATCTGTCGCCGAGGACTTTCTGAAGGCTATCGGAAATATCAAGCCTTGTCCTCCCTCGGACGTACTCATGTTCAGCTCCGTGACTGGGGAACTTGTTGAGCACCCTGCATTCGTGGACGCCGTATTTTGGACTACCAATATGCTTGCTTCAGTTAAGTTCAACGCTGCCGTTGGGAAGCTACTCCGCCACCAAATCGATGGTCACCGAAAGGAACCGATCCACTGGAGTGCGGCAGTTGAAGTTGGCCCACACGAAGCACTCAAGGGCCCCTTCAAGCAGATCGCAACGGCTTGGAGTGAAAAGGCTTCCAAAGACATCACCTACACGAATGTGCTAAGTCGTGGTAAGCACTGTGTTCGTACGGCAAAGGCGGCGGCTGGGATTCTTTGGAGCCTCGGACACCCGGTCAACTTGGCCACTGTGAATGACGAGGATCAAAAAGTCAACCTCAAGGTCGTGACCACACTACCTCCATATACGTGGAATCACGACAAAGATTTCTGGCACGAGCCAACGGCCTCACGGTCGGCACGATTGCGGACACAACCTCGGAACGATTTGCTGGGCGTGCCGATTCCCAACCAGAACCCGATGGAACCAATGTGGCGCAACTTCCTATGCGGTGCAGAGTCCCCTTGGCAGAATGAACACGTTATTACTGGTACCACATTGTACCCTGCAGCTGGTATGCTTACGATGGCTATTGAGGCTGCATTCCAGATGGCTTCAACTGAGAGGAGACTTTCCGGTATCAGGTTCCATGACGTCTATCTCGACAAAGGGTTGGTTATCCCTGCTGGTGATCAAGCTGTCGAGGTGTTTTTAAGCGTCAAACCACATGAGACGCTTGATAACTGGTATCACTTCACTGTCTTCTCTCTGCGAGCAGACGGCTCTTGGGTCAAACACTCATGGGGTAAGTTCGACATCATATACGAGAACGTCGAAAGTTACGCCGCGCCAAGTACAGAATGGGCGATGCATCAGGAAATCTTCCACGACACCATGGCGCACGCGACCAAGATTGATACCACCGCCTTCTATGACCAGCTCCAGAGCATCGGCATCCAGTATGGACCCTCATTCAGAAATGTTGTCAGCGCCGGATGTTTACCAGGCAAGCACCAGGGCGTCGCCGCTATCACCGTCCCAGACACAAGGTCGACAATGCCTTACGGCCACGAGTATCCTCATCTGATCCACCCCGCAACCCTGGATGCCATCTTCCATCTGGTTTACGTGGCGATGGGTGGAGGTGAACCGATCAGGGAAGCAGCTATTCCCCAAAACATCGCGGAGCTCTTCATCTCTGCTGATCTGTCCCGTGGACCAAACGGCAGATTCACCGGATACTCGCAGGTGGCCACGACAGGTGCTCGCGGAGTCGTCGGAAGCATTTTCGTTTCTGATGAAAACTGGCAGGAGCCCAAGATCATCGTTCGAGACATGGTGATGACGAAAGTCTCCTCCAGTGCTCCTGGAGATGCTCAACCATCTACATTTCAGAAACGTGTTGCACAACTTCTTTGGAAAGAGGATGTTGACAATCTTATCGGAGGTTCTGCGGCGAATCTGATGGCAGCAAGAGCTCAAGAATACCAAACACCCAAACTCAGTAGGGCCGCTGCCGAGCTGAGCGTCTGGCTAGATCTCCTTTGTCACAAGCACGCTGATCTCAGGGTGCTTATACTACAAGGCTCGACTGTCTGCCAAGATTTCATTGGCTTACTTACACGCTTTGCACCAAAGAGTAGTCGTGGAGGTCGTTTCAGGTTCTGTTCTGTCATAAGCGCTTCTGAAGAGTCTATCTGCCAGCTCGAGAATGAACTCGTAGGGTTGCAGGTAGACGTGGGATGCCAGGTAGTCGATAAGGCAACTTCTCCATTTGTTGGGCAGTTTCATGACGAAGTCCCCTATGATCTTATCCTGACGCCAGCGGACATCACCTTAGGCCGCGACTCGCCCGACCTTGGTGAGGATTTGCTCTACCCTCTCAAGCAACTACTGGCTCCTGGGGGCCACCTGGCAATTATCAATTACTACCACCACTCATCTGATAATGCCGATTGGAGGGACCTAGTTACCACTGCCGGCTGCGATTGCCTTGTTGCTGCTATCGACCACGCCGATGCGAATCTTATAATCAGCTCAGTCCCTTCTGAACCTGATGCAGAGAAGCAAGTATCAGATATTGTCCTCCTCGAGCGCTCTTCTCCTTCAGAGCCAGCAAAGCTGCTTGCGAACCAAATTTCGAAACAGTTCGCCGCTCTTGGTATCAGAGTCAGCTTTGCCTCTATCTTGGAAATTGGGAATCTGCATGGTAAGGCTGTTGTCTCACTTCTCGAGGTGGACGAGCCGTTTGTCATCTCGTGGAACGCGCAAGAATTTCAGTTGTTCCAGAAGCTTGTTGGCTCCGCACGCTACCTCCTCTGGATCACAAGGGGCGGGCTTTTGACCGCAGATGAACGCTCTTTGAAATTTTCTCCCACTACTGGTCTTCTACGAACCGTACGCGTTGAGAAACCACAAATATCTCTTCCACACGTTGACTTATCGCCGGACATAGCTCCCGACAGTGGTGAGGCAGCTTCGCTTGTAATGGCAGTGTTCAAATCGAGCATCCAAAAACGAGTAAATGGAAGGGCCAACGAGATGGAGTATGCCGCGCTCAGTGACCTTCTCTTCATCCCTCGGGTCAAACCGGAAGAGAGTCTCGATCGGGAACTGGAGCTCTATTCACCCAACGTGGGAAGTGTCGCAGGTCTCTTGCACGATGGCTCTCACCGCAAACTTACGGCGTCCAGACCAGACGACATTGACAGTCTTCGCTGGGTGCAGGATGAGCAGGCAATACAAGCACTGAAAGACGGGGAGGTGGAAGTACGCATCAGCCACGTCTTACTCGACTCGTTTAACATTCAAAATTCTTTGCGGGATGGAGAGACCGCGACGTTCGGGCGTGAAGCCGTTGGTTTCATTACGAGGCTCAATTGTGAGAACCAGAGTCTGGAGATCGGACAGAGAGTGTTCACCATTGTTCCGAACGCGTTTAAAACGCACATCCGCCAAAGAGACTCACTCGTCCGTCCTATCCCTGCCGTCTTGCCCTCGGATTCTGCCGTGTCTATTGCATCAACTTTTGCTACCGCATGGCATGCCCTTCACAATGCGGGGCAATTTATTAAGGGAGACTATGTACTTGTTGATGCAGCTGCTCAAAATTTTGGCCAGGCAGTCATTCAACTTGTTCAAATGTTTGAGGGCCGTCTCCTTGTTTCAGTCAGCTCGGAAGGAGAAAAAAAGATAATAATGGACAAATACAATATTCCGGAGGGCGGTATTCTAGGCATACCCGGCTCATTCACAGCAAGAGATCTGGCAGCCCAAACCAACGGAAGGGGAGTAGACATTATCATCGGCTCCAGCTCTGGTGTTGCACTCAGGCACCTCTCGACTTGTCTTGCTGAAGGCGGTCGCTTTGTCGACATTTGTCGTCACGCTATGGCGACGGACCTTGACCCAACTTTCTTCAAGAAAAATGCCAGCTTTTCCTCAGTCAACTTGGATACTCTTGCGCAGAGCAAGGTTTTAAGCCTTGTTGACACAGTTTTTCAACTTACACAGCTCAGCGGAGTTGCCGAACACCATACCACAAAAACGTATTCGGTTGCAGACATTGGCAAAGCTTTGTCTGCAGCGCAGTCAGATGAGACAAACTGCTCAATTGTTGTTTCATTTGATGAGGGTGCTATCGTACCTTTGACGCCCGCATTACCACCAAAGCTTATGCTGAATTCAGACTCCATTTACATCTTGTCTGGGGGTCTTGGAGCTCTTGGGCTCAGCATTGCTGACAGTTTGATCACCCACGGCGCTCGTCATATAGTATTTCTGTCACGGTCTGGCGCATCGAGCTTGAGGCAGAAAGCAGCCCTGAAAGACTTTAACGAACGCGGATGCAGTATTGAGACAATACAATGCGATGTTACGGACGCGGTTCAAGTGGAGCTTGCTGCCCAGTCCTGCAAGATGAGCGGCTGGAAGGTAAAAGGCATCATCCAATGTGCTATGGTGCTCCAGGTATATCAACCCAGAGCTATGCGCTAAATCTGGCTGACACTGAAAATTTTAGG
This sequence comes from Colletotrichum tofieldiae, assembly GCA_022836555.1. Lineage (NCBI taxonomy): Eukaryota > Fungi > Ascomycota > Sordariomycetes > Glomerellales > Glomerellaceae > Colletotrichum > Colletotrichum tofieldiae. The sequence goes on from BQXV01000010.1 coordinate 2,744,310, forward strand.
ACTCTATCTTTGAAAACATGACGTATGAAAGGTGGTGTGCCACGGTCAATCCCAAGGTCAAGGGCACCTGGAACCTTCATTCTCAGTTCCCATTAGATCTGGATTTTTTCATCGTTCTTTCTTCCATGTCTGGCGTCATTGGTAATGCTGGCCAAGCTAATTACTGCGCCGGAAACACATACGAAGATTCACTGGCGCACTACCGGCGAAATATTGGACTTGCTGGCACATCTCTTGACGTCGGCCTAGTCACTGACGCCAGCCACTTCGACAAGGGGTCCACCTTCAACTCAACTTCTGAAGAATATCTGAAGAAGTACAAGCACTGGAATTCAGCCCAGGTCACAAACGGGGAGCTGCAGATCGTGCTGGCGGCTGTCATGCGCGGTACCTCTTATCCCAACGCCAAGCCTTTCGCACCACAGCTACTGGTAGGAATCACGGATGACATCCAACGCGGTGACGAGCCAGGATGGTCGCAGGATCGTAAGTTCGATCATCGCGTCAGTCAAATTGTCGTCAACGCCCACCCCATCACAGACGAAGTTTCTACCGGTCAGAAGATGCGGTCTGCGAGGACCGCAAACGAGGCCGCACTGGCTGTTGAGGAAGCGCTCAAGACGAATATTGCAGTCGCCATCACGGCCCAACCCAATGACATTGATGTCGGGAAGCCTCTCTTTACGTTTGGTATTGACTCACTCAAAGCAATCGAAGTCCGTAACTGGATCTTTGCAGAACTCCAGGCGGATATCTCGGTCTTTGATGTATTAAGTCAAACGCCAATCAGCGACTTAGCCTTTATCATTGTTGAAAGATCTTCTCTTGTATCGGATGAAGTAAAGAGAGCTGTTGATTCGGCGGTAGTTTCCGATGGCTGGGCTTGAAAAGAGATGAACCTGTAATGGTGATTATAAGTAGTCCGCCATCGAGCAGTCGATGGCAATTACGAGGCAGTGCAAGACTTTCAAATCAAATTTGCCAATATGTTTTAGGAATAGAAGCACTACATGCGCCACGCCTTCCAAGGCACGTGTCTTGTGGTATTATTTCTCGACAGACTGAATCTGAGCCGGACTTTAATAGCTCTTAACTTCTCCTAGGCAAGAGCGGCGTTGTGTAATGAAAACAAGAAAACCATGCAGTGTTTAGCTTAGGGCGACGAATAAGATGATGTGTCTCGGGCCCGGGTGGAAGAAAAATCATCGAACTCTTTGAAAATAGGTTGAGTTATAATGATTGCGGCTTGGCGGAGTTCGTCTACTATTTGATTCACTGTCCCTCGCAAGACTACTATTGCCAACCCCATAACATCGCCGCTAGGTCTATTAAGCAGAATTAGCCCGTCAAAAAGGGCAGAGTAGTCCAGTAATTATATTCTCCTTTTTGCTTCTTATGGCATGCGTGCCACCTTCAGTCGAGAGTTATTGCGATTTCTATCAGCAAGAGTCGACTCATTAACAGAATGAACCACAACGCACATGAAAGCTCCGACTTGATCTTCATGATTTTTGGCTGAATAATGATATGAAACAACTGCCGCAAGATCTTGCAGCTTGAAAGATTACATTTTGATAAAGAGGTGTACTTGGTTGATGGTCTGTGGCAACAGGCGGTGCTACAGGCGATCAGCAATAACGTTATTACGTTGATTACCGGATACGACGTCAAAGGCACGGCCATCATTAATGGCACTATTACTCCTAAGATTGCTAACGCTGGGTTTAATGTTAGGTCAGTTTAAACTAACTTTTCGTTAATGTACTCTGTAGCCGTTCTATGTAAATTTGTTTAGTTTTGTTACTGCGTAGCATACGATTATTGTTTTTTTGAATCGATAGTGGATCTTGAACGCAATTTTACACTTCTCAATAACATTCTCCACCTTTGTTGTCTTTCCTAACTACAAGTCACCAACTACCTCCCTCTCTGCTCGTCCTCCTGATATAAAAAAGACTGCTCCAGTATCCTAAAACAAATGTCAAGCTGATCAAATGGCCGAACTCGGAGAGGAACAAAAGAGTAGTTCCCACACCGAGGTTCGAACTCGGGTCTCTCCGGAGCGCCTTCAAGGGAATGAAAGCGGAGTATCCTAACCACTGGACTATATGGGATGAGAGTTTGAACCAATGTGGTTGAGCAACAGCCGCGCAACAGACAATACATTTCGCATACCAGCTTGCTGTTCTTTATCGTAAACTTTCGTTCACTTCCCCCTCTCTATTAAATACTAATTATGTCCTCTCGTTTCATGCAGTTTGATTTAGTAATCTAAAAGCGCTAAAGAGCCTATTTAAAGCAGGCCAGTATAGCAGATAGTAGTACTATTACAGTACAAGTAGGATGGCCGTCTTATCTAGACAGCCTGACTTTTAGCTCCTGATAACTTACTCCAGCCTGTATAGAAACTGGCTTTAAGACTCCTCGTCTTTTAGCTAATAATCCTTAAGTAAAAGTGTCTTTTGCAACTTTTATCGTTTAAATCATGTGGTCCGTTTCATAACCAAGTTCAATTTGTTAGAAACGATATGGTGAAAACTAGCTAGAAACAAACAACTATTCTCCCAGACTTCGACTATCGCTTGTGCAAGAGGGTGATAAAGAACCTCACGGAGCCTTACTTGCAATAAGCTTCACTCTTGGCAAATCGTGCGACGAAGGATGTCAAAGTTTTGCATTACTCACTCGTGGTGAAACGTTGGTTCTCTTGCCGGGATGTTAGAGTGTGTGTTCCAGTACGAGCAGGAGGAACGTGCAGAGGAAACCAGTCGAATTGATAGGCTACTTTTCAGGCTTTCATGAGTGGTCACTTGCATCACGAAGCTCTAGATAGCACCGTATCGGTGGCTATTGTGAATTACGTTCGGCTTGTCCGCAGACGGAACGGAAGAAGGGCTACAAGTGGCACAGCTGGAAAACTTCGAATGATCATCCGCTGCAAGCTAAACCGATAACTATTGATCCATTCGGCAGTTTAGGCAGCAGTCCTGCAGCAACATTGCAAAGCCATACACAATGGCAGAATCCCCTCAACCAAAGAGTCGAACTTGTCTTGACATCGTCCCCAGCTTTTGTCCCGGTCTGTGCTGCATATGATGCCTTCGGGACCTCACCTGCCGCCAGGACCTAAGGTGTGTGTACACCTCGAACATGGATGGTTCGATCCCAAGATCGGGTTGTCCCTAGAGCCAATGCGCGAACCGCAAGATACCCTGGAAGAGATCACCACCAATGCTGTCGTTAGCGGAGACAACTCCAGGGGCCGGGAGTTCTTGTCGGGACTATTTGAGAGCATCAACAAGCACCGCAGAATAACCAAGGGAGACGCCCCATCATCCCACCAATTCTCTCGCCTACCACCAAAAATCCGCAACCGAATATGGTTGTTTGCGATTTCAAGCCGTACAATACATGTGAGCGACAACGCCCAAGAACAAACATGTTGGAATCGTCGCCTGCTCATCCCCGCACCTGCCTTGGCTTGCAGCGAAGCCTGGCAAATCATTAGGCCTCTCGTATATGAAGTTTTCAACCGCACTCATGTCTTCACTGGGGACGAGGATGAATGCTCACCAGAGAAACGAATGGAGAGAGCATCTTGGGTCACATCAGCCGACACTCTTAGCGTTGGTGGCAGCGCATACTGCCACTGGGCCACTGCGGAGATGTTTTACATGCCAACGATACCCACCATTGCTGAAACTGTGGTTTGTCTGCAAAGTATGCAGACAAACGGTCTGCCTGCAATGCTTTTTCAAAGCCACAACTGCGTCAATGTCGTTCTCCAGACAATTGAAATTGTCATCGCCAAAGCGGCGAAAACTTCGGGCAAGTTCGCTCGTGTCAAGGACGGTGTAATGGCCTTCAGAAACCCTGTCGAATTTGTCAATGTAAAGAGTGTCGACGATTGGTCTCGCCACGAGGGAATAGCCATTGATAGAGACATCTCTTTTGGTTCTCCTTCTGGCTCTGGGTTTCATGTTGTCAGCAACGTCAATCTTGGTGACAGATTCCGCGTGGCAGAGTTGCTCAATTTGGTATCAGCCAATGGCGGACAATGTTGGGATACATGCACCCGTAAACACCGGCTTGATGCCATGGAGGACTGGAGCAGAGCATTCTGCGTCGATTGCTTGACGACGTGGTGGGAAAAGCGCGGTCGCAATCTTGCCGAGCAAGCAATTCTCAAGATCAAAGTAGCGGAGATACGCGAGAGAGATAATGATCCAAAAGGGTGCACAGAAGCGGAAGTAGTTGATCCTACGATGCCACAGTTGATTCCAGCAATTAAATTTCTTGCCAGATTCCCGGAGATTCTACCACCTGGCACCGCCCTTGAAGAAAACGAAGTAAGGATGTTACCCCCAAACCTGAACTATTTGGAATGCCGCAAACTGCCCGACTGGATGGTCGATGACTTTGAAGATGATATTTGATCATCCTTGAAGAATGGGCAGGGGTTTACACGGCTGTTCAGTATAAAAACAGAGCTTGGTAATAAAATCAAATATTCAGTTGGTCGAGAGCTAAGAGGCAGTTGGAAACTGCTCAAACCTCTCCCGCGCTTCCAGCACCCATTCACTAGACTTGATTGGTGCAGTCCAACTACGTCTTATCAAGGGGTTTTCAGCTGGATTGCAAGCCCTTTTGAGCAAAACGGTGTTATGAATGATCATCGTTTCAGCTTTTCCATTTTCCCAAGACGACAAGGACGACTGGAGAACTTAGGCATCCCTTATGGCGTCAATATTCCAGGGCACTTACATCACAATTGCAGTAACCAAATCATCCAGGCGGAATGAGTTATTTTTCGAAAGCCCCTGAGAAAGTACATTACCATGAGGGTGAAGCACCGTGACGAAAACGGGACGATGTGGCACGCATATGTTCGGCGAACGATTCCCCATTTCTTCTCGCCAGACGCCTTTGGAGAGTCTGATTGCGTCGTCGGAAGCTTTTCTTTGCTTCGGAGTGGCTGGATCTTTCGGAAACGGCTTCTTTCACTGCGCATACTGCACTTCGGGGATGTAGAGATGGCTTGGGAGTGCGACGAACCCTGCGCCTGCGAGTGTATGGGAGAGATATCGACATATGATTCTGAACCACGTTGGGCTCACACAAAGGGCTCGCATGTGCGCAACCTGGCAGCCGTCTCTGGTGAGAATGACTTATACCCTGACTGGCGCCGCACGGTGGGGAACTATCAAGACACGGTCTAACCTTTCAAGAAGATATCTTGCCGACAATTGCGGGTCTGTGAAGAATATCAAACGTACAGGGGTGATAGGTATCTGGCCGGTGTTTGGGAAGGTAGCCTACGTGACAATCTTGCATGGCAAGAAACGCAAGACATGCTCCCTCGACCAAAGTCATGGCTGTCCCCAACGTGGTCATGAGCTTATGTGACGTCGTGCGTGCACGACGCCAACTTCCTCACCAATCTTGTCCCTAGGTATATCGGAGATCCGCAGCAGAGGAAGAAGGGAACGGCTGCCATCGAGACATCAGTAACAACTTTCAGGATGGATTCAACGGTCGAATTCTGCTCTGGCCATATTGTGCTCTTTAGCACAACGACATCGGCTCGTCTAGTCCTTGACGACGAAGTTGAGAATCAGACTCTGAACCAAGGATACCATGACCTCTATCATCGCGCACTATAGTTCAAATCGGGCCCCAAACTATGATTTGACGGCACCCAGAAAAGATGGCATACCCCTGGAAAGCACGATCTGTCTCCTCCATCTTTGCTCTGAGTCAAAGCTCCGTAACAGAACACGACACCGGCCCGCCCCCACTAGGGTGTTCTCATTGGTGCTTCGAAAGATTGGGGAAACCGAAGTTGAAGCTCTTGGGCAGGTTCAGGACGGCTTGGGAAAGATTTAGGGAAAACGCAGCATTGGGAGCGCTAAAAGATGGAACATATGAAAGAATAGGTATCATAACTACACCACAAGTCGAAATTGGCGAGGACGACGTTGTGAAGCATGGTTCGGATTGGATGGGTAAGTTAGTTCAATATTCCAAAGAGGATTTGAATCCCATTACACATGCCAGAAAGAATAATGTACTCAATCGCGTGAAACACATCAGGAAACATGCAGTATCTGACCCCACCCTTTCTTTTAAATGTCATAATGACAAAAACGACGAATGGATGGCCAGCTTACAGTTTTGAATCTGCTTCGATGCGATGGCACTGACGTGATTCCAACCCCCCAACGAGGATGACAATGAGTAGAAACCTAGTGACGTCCCGGCTAGCTCTGCAATATTTGCAATACTTGACAAAGAGGCACAGAGACTCGTTACGAACTTAATGAACCAATACCCGGGTCCCATGTCCACGATAACCGTCTTGAGCGGAACATGTCGGAAGAAAACGGGGAATCGAGGCGCTCTCAAGGTTCGAGCCCCTGCTTAACCCTAGCTTGGCAGAAGGGACAAGACTTGGCCTGCAGCAATAATAACTCCAGAAGGGCTGGGCAGAATTCTGGTCCGAAGCTTTCTGGCTTGAAATCGAATTGCAAGAGAGTTTATCTATGATAGCGCGATTCTTAGCTTCAGTAATGCGTCACACTAGGTATACGAGCGTTCAAGGCCGCTAGACAATTGGCGGCGTCCATTGGCTCTCACATCCGCAGAAGGATAATGGCCTCATATCAAATCATCAAGTTAAGTAACGATGGAGGCCCAACACCAACGCGGTTGTCACCAAGATAAGAAGCGCCCAGACAACGATTGTAGAACTGGACTCGGAACAACCGAACATGGTTACGTTTCAAGGCTTTTGGTCTTGCCTAAGAATTGCCCTGGAGCCGTTGGTAAACTTTCTCTGACTTAGTGCCACTGTTTTTCCGTTCAAGTCACGCGACGCAATTAACATCACTTCCCGTTTTTCTTTACTTTTTTTTGGATGCACATTGGCTGTCAATGCTCATCTTCTCCCTGGGCAGCAGTCACAATGATGCAATATGACCTGATGGGGCGCGGCTCGGTGACCAGTGATGTAATAAAGCGCAGAGAGCTTGATCATCTGCATGTTGTGCACGAATGCAAGCGTTTGGCCTACGTGAACCCATCCACACTATCAGATTTGGCAACTCGGTCTTGACACAAACGGGCGACTTAGGTGCAGACTAGCACATGTGAGGTCAGGTTTTGCGGGTTGTGTATGTTATCATCAACGTGCTAGCCAAACTATACAATTGGACGTAATGTCTCGAATGATCTGCTGCAGAAGGCCGGTTTTGACCTCGTTTCTCCTGAATGCGGGAGCATGCAGAACGCGGAGGCGTTCTTCTGGTCGGCGAGGCCGGAGGCGCAGATCACCTCAGCTGGATTTGATCAAGATGTGTTGTCTGGTTTACTGATGATATTCTACAGCCACAGCCCCAAGTGGTCATATTAGAGTCTGCCCATCAACGTCTATCCATACACACACTGTTTCCCCCTGATGCGGTCAGGATCAAACACCTCTCCATTCAGCTGCCGACACCCTAAGCACGGGACTTCAAGGCACAGAATGCGCGCTTACGAGTCCATTGCGGTGGGTCTATGCAATTCTGGACAAGAAGAGCGAGCCACTTAATCATGCGGAGGAGGTCCAACGGGGAGAGGAGATTTCAGAGTTCAGCCTGGGGTGAATACAGGTTGGTTGTTGTAACATTGACTCCTCCGCCGCAGCAAGGCTACCGACATGGCGGTCAAACAATTATGTTTGGAACTCGTGCTATTGGAGCAGAGCAACTCGTGGTGGATACCCGAAGACGCACACATCAATATCGAATCCTCCATCGACGATGTCACCATGGAAACCGCCTAACTGAATGCGGCCACATTGGTCAAAAGATGGTCCCGACTGGTTTTCGTTCCTCCTCCTCCACACTCTGAGCCACGCGACTTCCCCATGGGGGCTTGCAATCTTGGGTTAGAACAATCTGGATCATGGACCTTGCCGGGTCTCTCGTCCCCTGCCTGCAAAAGTGAATGGCTTGGGGTGGATATCCAATTTGCCGTGCAGCGAGCCAAGGCATCGACTATTTGGCACGGTGTTCCCCCCGTCGCCACGGACGGAGTTCAGCCCGTGGCCGACGCTGTCAGATCTGAACACGGGATCCAAGTCCAACCTTACTCGAAGGGGGACATTGGGCGCTGCCGCGCTGGGTTTGTTGCGGGGGTTTGGAGTGTGGAATGTGGAGTGGCTGGGTTTCGGTTTGGGGCAAAGTTGGGGAAGAGGAGAAGATGAGGGGTCATCCAGTGGTCATCGAGCGCCCACATTGCCGACGGACGCGCTTGTGAGTTATCACGACGATAGGCCAACGGATGAGAGTCCGTACCGCGACGAGTCGTGTCCACATTGGACGCAAGGAACGTATTGGAGTCAGGGGGGCCGTATCTGAGGGGGAGATCCGGTGCATCTGGCCGGTTCCTCCTGCATAGATCTGTGTTTTGCACGGCGGAGAAACGTCTATCTGACTACCATAACTACCGGCTCGAGAAACTGGTGATACGTTCGACCTACATCCCTTCATCTTGTGCCATGAGCGATAGTTGCGGCATCCATACGACTGAGCTCTGGTGAGCTGACCATGTTGGATCCACCAACTTACCACTCCATCCTCCTTGTCGTTTTCCCCTCTCGCCAAGACACCGAGAGCAATCGTTAGGCCTGCATGCCCAGCTTCGCCTTCTGACGCTGGGCGCTCTTGGCCTTCCACTTGGCTTTCGACTTTTCAACCGGCAAATGTCTTGGCTATGGGCGATCCATTCCAGCGCCCTCGCGGGGCTGCACGAAGAGGACGCAAAAGAATATGCCTCATAGTCACCAAGTCGCTCACTCAACGCGCCAGTTCAAACCTTACCTTAGACCCGGATGGGTAGTGGAAAGCTAACAGAGGTGGACGCCGCTGCCTCCCCAAGGGTTGACCCAAAAGTACGGTCCGATATGGACCACGATGGGGCTCAAGATCCGGGGAATCATCGCCGCGTCGCTTCTGTCAACTGTCAATCTTGTTTTTGACATTTCCGGGAACGTGTTTTCGGGGAAGACCCCTTAACAGACCTAAATGAGAACCCTCCAACGCGTTCGTTCGTCCTGTCTGCTGTCCCATTTTCTCCATGGACGCTGCTGCGCTGGCCCACTCTGGGGTCACCTAGGGGAAGACGAGACTGGAGCCGTCGCGATGAAGGCCCATTGGGTTGGTTCTTGGTGCGAGTGGTGATTCACAAGGATGCGCAGGTCAGACTGCCTTTGCTGGATGGTCATCTGCGATCCCACATCATCGTCAGACAGGACCATAATTGCATGCCACAATAAACATCAAAGCGCATGATTGGTCTGCCACCGGCTTCCTACCAAGCAAGGTTAACGACTGCCGCCACAACCCACCAAGGGACTCAAGGGATCTCCGAGAAGCTGCAGACTGGCCATTTTCAGTTCAATGTGGATAGCTGTCGTTGCACTATACATTACTGACCCGTTGCTTTGGGCCACTACGTCTGGCTTTCCGGTAGCAGCGGTACTCCGTGACACGAGTTCCCTTGGGAAATTGAACGCCAGGGTCTTGTTTGATATTTTCGTGCCTACTACGGACTAGAGCCCTTTTGAAGGCATTCGCAACGTCACCCGACGCTTCAACTCGGCGGCTCTACGGATTCTAGTCTCAGTCGAAGCATTCTAGCGCGCCGCGCCAGAACGAAGCTTTCCCCAAGTCTCCGTGGCGCAACTGCCGAGTGAAAACTAAACAGACAATCGACGCGCCAAGACTGATGGCTTAACCATGACCGACATGGCTGATTGCTGATATGAGGGCAAGGAGGGCCACACAAGACACGCAGGTTGCTCAAGCACACCACCGTCCATGAATTCCAGGCGGCTGTTCCTCAGTCAAGGGGCCCTGGGCAAGCTATCCATTACACCTAGTCCAGCATGTTGGCTAAGCTTGAAACAAGGTTGGCACTGGTTGGGGCCGCTTGGCGCGACGCCATTTTCTTGGAACCCGCGTGCAACTCGCTTTCAGCGACCATTTGTTGGTGCTCACGAATCTAGACCGCATGATAGCCCGTGCTCTCAATATCTCTTCCGTATCTGTAGGTTTGTGGTTCGCCCCGGCCTCCCTTTGCCCCACGGAAAACTACTACTCCATACACCAATCTAACTGCACAACGGCAAGGAAGCCGAGCGAGGGAGGAACGCGGGGAACAATGCGGGCCTCCCCTTTGACAACGTCTAGTCCCCTCCACCGACTAGATTCCTTTACCCCGGATGGAGAACAACATGCACAGCCCCCAACATGCGACCCGGTCGTGACACGATGCGGGCGCACCCCGGTGGACTGTGGCGCCCTAGAAAAGGGACTGGGCCGGGCGTTCAGCCTATCTCGTCTGTCCAGCTCCCGTCACTGGATGAACGACGAGAGACTTCCAATGTCTGATCCGGGGCGAGTCATCAAGTCGCAGAGCCAAGAAAAGGCTTTCCCACACCACCGGGGAATTGAATCCCTCGCCCGGCAGTCCATGTTACTACGCCATATGACAAAATTGTGGAAGAGGGCGACGTCTTGGACCGACACCGACGTTCGCCAAGGAGCCGGGCACCCTGCGGGCAAGGAAGAAGCAGGGTAACATTACCCAAGCTTGGTTCCTCTTGGTTGCCGAGTTCTGTGGCACAAAACGTTTGTTCATGGCTCCTTACGGGCTGCCGAACGCTCAGAATAGAAGCTAGCCGACGTACATACGGCTCCTGCTCTGCTTGTGCATCTCCTAGGATCGCTTGCCATCCGCCTGGGCAAGCCTCCTTGGAAAGCCATCGAGTTCTTGGATGTTCGGAACATGTCGGGAGTGACTTGGCAATCAATGAACTAAGTTCATTCCACGATGAAAGTGTGTGGATGGGTGTAGCTGTCTCCAGATACCGCCGCCCCCATGTCACCAGCCGGTGGAGGACACAACATGGAGACACAACATGGAGGGGGAGCTCTCCAGTTCGTTTCTTTGAGGTCCAAAGTCTGGGCATCCCCACTACAAGAAAGTACATAACAGCCGGTATCCCCATGGGGGGACTGACAGAAGAAGCCTCTCTCCATGGTGCTCTGAGCTCAGCGACGCCCAGCAGCCATCTGTCCACTTCAATTGCATTTCTCCCTCATCATTCCATCAAGACTTCTGTGAAGTCTTCATCATGGCCCGCAACAACAACAACGACGCCGACAAGGTTAAGGACGCCGAACCTCAGATCTTTGAGGATGAGAACCCTGAAAAGCCCATCCCCCGCAACACGGGCAAGATCGATTACTCCGGTGCGCAGGAGAAGACTGACCCAAAAGAAATCGCACTTGTAAAGAAGTTGGACAGATGGATCATGGTGGGCACTTTACGCCTTCACTTTCCGTCGTCCATTGACTAACACTTTCGTGTAGCCGATGCTCTGGTCCATGTATTGGCTCAACGTAAGTGATGATAATTTGCTGTCGCCTGTCAATACACTGACTAAAACCAATCAGTACCTTGATCGGAATGCTATCGCGCTAGCGCGTCTCAACGACCTCGAAGAAGACCTCCAACTCACTGGATCTCGTACGTTTACACAGTTTCCGCGCGCGTGGCGTGCTCCAACTAACCTTCTGTAATTCATAGAGTACCAGACCTGCGTATCGATCCTCTTCGTCGGCTACATTCTGTAAGTCTTTCAACATACGTTGTTCATCGCAATCAGCGCTGACAGTAACTCTCCTAGGGGTCAGATCCCATCCAATATGTTTCTCACCCGAACCCGTCCTAGTCGCTACATGGTGTGTACCATGGACCCGCACAATACGATACCAAGAGGCTAACTTGTCACCAAGGGAACCATGATGATGCTCTGGGCTGTCGTCAGTGCGCTGACCGCCGTCTCCAAGGACTTTACCGGCCTCCTCCTGACCAGATTCTTCCTTGGAGTCACAGAAGCCCCCTACTACCCCGGGGCTGTTTACCTGCTTTCCATCTTCTACACCCGTAAAGAAGTTGCAACCCGGATTGCCATCCTGTACACGGGAAACATCCTCGCTACCGCCTTCGCTGGTCTTATTGCCGCCGGCATCTTTCACGGAATGGACGATCTTGGAGGTCTTGCTGGCTGGAAGTGGCTGTTCATCCTACAGGGCGCGGTGACCTTTGTTGTTGCTGTCGTTGGCTTCTTCATCCTTCCCGACTTTCCCCAAACCACTAAGTGGCTGACGCAGGAGGAACGCGACCTCGCCTACAACCGGATGGAACTTGACACTGTTGGTAACAAGGGAGAGACCAGCATTTGGAACGGCCTGCGTCAGGCTGCCAAGGACCCGATGGTGTGGATTTTCTGCGCGATGGCTCACATGCATCTTGCTGCCAACGGCTTCAAGAACTTTGTAAGTTCCGTTTCTTCCCACGTCGAACTCTGAGCTGGAGACTGATTAACACATGAAAGTTCCCCACTGTTGTTGAGACTCTTGGATTCAACACCACCATCACCCTGGTTCTCACTTGCCCTCCTTACCTCATCGCCGGTGCCATCACAATTGCTGTCTCATGGTCATCGGGCAAGTTCAACGAGCGAACATGGCATATCACGATCTCCAAGGCCGTTGCTGTCGTCGGCTTTGTTTCGGCTTGCCTAACGCTCAACGTTGCCGGCAGATACGTATCGATGGTTATCTTCACCATCGGAACATATGGCGTCAATAGTCTAATTGTAAGTGCAGTACTTCTTACCATAACACACAAGTCAACTAACATGACTTCCTAGCTTGGTTGGTGTGGTAGTGTTTGCGGACAGACCAAGGAGAAGAAGGCGGCCTCGATCTCCGCGGTAACCATGATCATGAATATCAGCTTCATCTGGACACCGTACCTCTGGCCCAGCAGCGACGAGCCTCGCTACGTTATTGCCATGTCGAGCAGTGCCGCATTCAGTATCGCCACTGCAGCGCTCGCGTGGGTCGCTAAAATCATTGTGAAGAGACGAAACGCAAAGCTAAGAGCCTCTTCTGACGAGACAACCGCCTTCTACGTCTATTAGGGGATACTTTGGAATTCGTGTTTTTAATTATTGAGCTCATAAGTTCTCAGGCTTGTCCACGTACTGAAGCCTTATGGGGGCCGCAGCTTGGGATCGCACCCGGGCTTTGTTCTTATGCTATGCTTTAGATCGATGATAGATCGTCAATGATAGCAAATACAAGGCGAGGACCCTATACCATTGATTGAATCACTGCCACCCACGTACTCATGGAGCTGTCGCGTCTGTTCATGGTGTTTCTGGGAGTGTGCAATTCACGGTCTTACAGTCGATGCAAAAAGATTCAAGATTCAAGATTCTAAGAGCAGTGATGGTATTGTGCAATGTTCGTTTTCGCCAGTGCCAAAGCCACGACTTTTTGCGATGCAATAAAGCCTGCTGTTGACATGAAATTATTCAGGCGTAGGTTTGCTGGTCATGAGCCATTGATGATTGTAATTCAAATGTGTGAAGACGTCGATGAGCGAATTCCCGACGTTACCGATGATCTTTAGGCTAATTAGAGTCGGCACATGTTCTGAGATCCTCTCGCACCAATAGGTCAGCAAAGATGACCCGCCAGATTTCCAGCTCATTGAAGGATTCTTGAGCGCTTAACTGGGTCTGACTGCCTAGCAATCAATTGTTGGGGGAGGGCGGCTGAGATTGGATAAGCGAGGTTGCATTTACGCCAGAATCTCACATAAGCCCATTTTGGGTTCGAAGAGGCGTGGCCCCTGGCAAGTGTCGAAACGCTAGCCCTACTTCACGCGGGGGGCGTTGGGATGCATCGTCCTAATCCGAGACTTCACGCATATCTGTCTTGTGCATCACAGAGTCGTGCTAATCAAGCATCCAAAGCCCATACTTTCAAGATGTCGCAGACTGCACCCTTCAAAGTCCCAACTAGATGCCCACCGACTGCGACCCCTGATGTAATTACGTTTCCTGTCGCTGAGCGGCCCAAGGCCAACCGAAGGCATGCCCCAAAATCACGGGCGGGATGCATCACATGCAAGTGAGTGGTGCAACAAGGTGTTTTTGACGGGGATAGCGAGATTCGGGGGAAAGTTGAGGCTTACAACCTGTGTAATGATAGAAAACGGCGTGTACGCTGCGATGAAGGAAAGCCGACCTGTCAGAACTGCGTCAAATCGAAAAGAGCGTGCGAAGGATACGTTCAGAAGCCAACCGATATCGAAACCAGGCTCCGAGCATATCGGCCGTTATTCATCAAACCAAACTATGAGACCCAAATGTTCACCAACCAACTCGAAAAAGATCATTTCGACTACTGGATGATATTCAGCAAGAAGTTCACTCTGTTTCCCTCAGAACTTGTGACCCAGGTGATCCCCCAAATCGCCCGCGAGGAACCCGCTATCCGTCATGCTGCCTTTGCCATTGGTGCAGCCACTCTCGGGTGTGACAGCCGTGGACTACGCACGTCCGGCAAAGGCCCCTTTGTCAAAGACGCCTTTCAGCATTATGGCCGAGCCATCCAGCTCATTCGGTCTAGCGAATCAGATAGGAGGAGCATGCCTCGCGCGCTGCTGTCATGTCTGCTGTTTGTCACTTTCGAGTCTATCCAAGGAAACCATAGGGCTGCTTTGACGCACATTAACCACGGCTGCAGTATGCTCGATCAACTAATGAAACAGGGGGTATCTGGACATTGTCCTCCACAACTGGTCGATGAGGTTATGTCAAGCTTTCAGCGCCTCACACTCCAGTCGTGGACCGTCAATGGTTATCACCCACCGGAGACCGAGACGTGGGTGCCGTGGTGCTGCCGTGGCAAAAGGAGTCGCTACGCCATCGACGAGCTACCAGACACATTCAACGGCCTCTCCGAGGCCTGTCGGTGGTGGGAAATCGTCCAGCATCACATTGTTTATCATACACAAATGTACTCTTCATTGCGGTTCGAAGATGTCCCAGCACATGCAGCAATGATACAGCTATCCAAAGAGCAGATCAAAAAATATCGCAACATTCTCGACCGGTGGCGCACCGGCTTGGAAACTCTGGATGTAGAAATGGCACAAAGTAAAGATGGGAGGATGCAGGCACACTTGCAGATGCTGAGTCTCAAAGTGTTACACTTGTCATTTGAGATTTACGTCAAAACATCTCGATACACCAAGACGGAGGTCCTGGCAACAATGACACCCGGGTTCAAAGAGATAGTCTCAATGAGCAGAACCGTCCTTGAGGAACAGTCTTCCATGGATATGTCCAAGGAGGTGTTCACTATGGATAATAGTCCGAGCTGGTCGCTGCTCTCCGTTAGCACCTTTTGCGTGGATGCGACGGTGAGAGAAGAGGCTCACCTTCTGTTGAGGGATTATCCTCGGCGGGACGGCATTTGGGATACGAGGCTATTTACCGCAATATCCAATGTAAGCCAGGATGCGCAGACGCAATGCAATTGGAGCTGCGATGACCACTGCGAGGCAGTTTTGCTCAACAAGGAGTCGGTTTTATACCAAGACGACGTGTGCAGGAGGGAATATGGTATCGCAGGAGGAAGATGGCGGATAGTGGACGAGCAAAGATTACCAACCGCCTCAGAATGATTTTTGGTCCGCCCTAAATCTAGATCCTAGTCAAGAAAAGACGCGAGTGCAGCTATCACGATGTTCGTTCGTGAAAGGAACAATGGCCACATAATCATTCAACAGCTGCCTCGAGACACTTGCACGTCGGCCATCGAGGTCCGCAGAAGTGCGCTTGTGAACCGTGAATTATCTGTGGTCTCAGGGGTAGCGGAACGGTGTATTTGAAAACCCTTAATGGGGTCGTTATGGATGAGACGGCCGCATCATGGGCTTATAGGCGAGTTTCGCTTGTTCTAAACAAGTTGGCGCCACGATGTACTCTAAGAGTTGGCGAAGCAACCTCTCATCTACTGTGATTAAGCGCCACTACCCAAATATTACAAATTGGGCTGTCTTTAGCCCTATGAGCCTGTGATTCATGTTGTTTAGTTGCAGACGAGTCATAGTGGTTGCCCATGAGTGGCTCAATGAGGGCAGTGCTGTTGTTCAACCTGTTTTCTTGCTAATGTCAAGCAACAGAAACGCATAGTGGCATACTTCTTGGGTGTCGTCTTTGTTCTCTTTCTCGCCAAATATGCATACACTACGTTCACATGTTATTCATTCGATGTCCACTACTAGTTTGGTCGGTAATCGGGCATGGATCTCAAGCCAATCGAAAAGAGTAAGACTCTTGTTCGACCGAAATTCTGAGTCTTCGATGATTGCTTGAACTGTCAACCTCCAGGGGTCAAAGAAACTGCCAGCGGTATGGGTAGTAGTCACGGCAAGATTTAAGAAATCATCTGCGAACCTGTATCTCCAAGAGGAGAGGTTAAGGGGACAGGGTGATCCCCTCAAAAATGCTTGCCAGAGCCTGACTTCTCGCCTTTCACAGGCGACTGCCATAACGCACTGTGGAGCACCTCTAGAACTACTCAATGAATGAGGGGATAGAAGACCATTTCCGGGGTATCAAGCTACAGAATTGCCGACAGTTCTCAGGAAATATCAGACCTGGTGCGCAGATCATTTTCAGAATGTAAGCGCTACTTAGCTAACTGTTTTCATAATTTAGGGGCGCTGCTACAACTAGTTACTGTAGCGGTTGCACTGGCAGGCATGTTACTCACTTGCTCACCCGCTGAGCTTGGTTATCCTGATGACACTGAGACCTTGCTAATCTAGATTTTGCCATAACACCAACCTAGATGGGCGACTAGGTGGGTTGATAGCATGACGGGACATCTGATGTCGGGGATGCCCAGAGACGATAGAGGCCTAGCAAGCTGAGCTCCCTCCGCGTCCGGGACTTCAGGCCGGGCTGGAAAGAAGCGCTCAACGTATCAGTGTCATAGACGTTCAGCCACATGCTCAATCGCTCCATACACGCCGAAGATCAAATTCAAACCCAGCTGGCCATCCTTCGGGTGTTCAGTGGGGGGTATTTGCTGTTCAAAAAAAGCCTTCAGAGCGGCAGTGAGGGTCCAAAACCCGTTTCTAGGTTTCATCGTGCGTTATTGCCTATATACCGGCGGGAAGTGACTGGATCAGGCGCAATTCCTCGTCTCACGACCTTGATAGTAGCTTTAATAAAGTCATCGTCGCTTGACCCACACTGCCAACCTTGGTGGTAGGTTCAGTGAAGCCATCACCGGTTGTGGTTGAGGCACTCGCAGGCACGTTCGTCTGCACCACATTCTTCAGCTGTTGTCTAAGCCAGCCCATTAAAGAGTATGAGGACCCTATTTGGGACACGGCCGCCATCCTCGGCATCATTTCCAATGTCTCGGTCAAACAATCCTTAATTCTACGCAGCCTACAGCCTGTCTCGGCTGCTGGACTCTCTCCAAGACGATGTCATTGGGCACGAGGGCAACACTTTGCGCTTCTTGCACGAGATGCGCAAACACTTGTGAGCTCGCCTGGGACAAAATAATCCCAACGCAATGTTGTTCCTTTGCTTGTGCTTTGCCAAAGCCCGGACTAGAAAGTGGTGGGCCGATTTTCGTGCCAGACATGGGGTGCCGGCCATCTCTATCTACTTGCGAGAATATCACGGGACCGACAGAGCTGTTCAGCCACTCATTCACTCGGTTCAGATACCGAAATAACGGCCATGAAACAGTCTCGACACCTGGTCCACCACGATCTGCTTTCTGTCACGTAGTCTGATTGAGTTAAGGATATATCAACCCGCATATCTTGATGCATCTCTATAATGAACAAAACATATGTTTTCACCCCCACACACCCATCTAATCTTCTGATCACCATTCACATATGATGAGCCTGGTACCAGATACTTCATCATCACAGCCCGGCCCTACACCCGCATTCGGATCCCGGAAACATCGTATCCCTCTTACCCCGTCGCACACCATCTGCCCGATGCGGTCCCGACCTCCAACGTTGAAGCACTGGCTACCAAAGAGCTTCGGGATCCTCCAGATCGCCGTCGGCCAGTCGCGGGGGTCCACATCGTCAAACTCATACGGCTGCGCCCCATCAGGCTCGCAGAACCCACCACTATCCTCCTCGCCCTCCGCATGCATTTTAACCACCCATACATGCTCCAAAGCCTCCCCGGGCGGTCCCCGCGTCCCGCGCCCAATCGACACGCGATTCCTCTTAGCAGTAGTGTCCGGGTCCCGACACCCGCCCAACCACGCGCCCAGCGCGCCCGTCCGCGGGTCCACGGCCACGTAGTCGGCGCGGCCCGTGCCTTGCAGCTTTGCGTACTTTACATTAGCCCCGGACGTGCCCACGCCGCCCGCGATCTCCCCCCCTTCCCGCCACGTTGGCTTCGTCGGGTACTGGTTGTACCAGACGCGCACGCGGCCGTCAAGCTTGCGCGTCCACACGTAGTCGGCGCGGCCGTCGCCGTCGATATCGACGAAGTCGATCTCGTCGGGGGACTGGCCGATGCCGGACGCGTCGGCGTTAGGCATAGCGCGGTATTTGTTGCCGTCATTGCCCGGCGCGTAGACGTTGCGGTAGATGGTGGTGCCGCCGTTGGGCTTTAGGAGGATGTAGTCGTCGCGCTGGAGGACGATGAAGAACTTGTCAGCCTCCTCAGATCACAATTACGCTGTGGGGAAAAGGGAGGAAGTCCTGTACTTACCCCGTCGCCGTCAATGTCCGCGATCCGAACCCTGTGCCCAGGCCCAAGACCCGAGGCGATGGTGCCAATGGGTCTGAATGGCCAACGGCGGTCGACAACGTCGTATCCAAGGTTGAGATACGCCTTTAGTAGGCCGGTCTTCGGGTCCAAATCCAGATAATCATCCAGCCCGTCTCTAATTCCCAACCGTGGTTAGTGTGTTATTGGTCATCAGTCACCTGCTGAAGGTGGGCGGACTCACCCATCAATGTCACCGAAAACCACTTGAGATGCCGGGGCTGCTCCCGTCGCAATGGGATTGCCACCATCTGCTGGCCGCCATGTCCAGCCAAGAGAGTCGGCGTTATTGATACCGGAGTTGATGCTGTGGGCTGTCAGCGCTGACACGAGATAGTAAAGGTAAGTGAGCCAGTGCACTCACTAAAGTGTCGGAGCCCCAGAATCGGGTTCAAGCCAGATGTAGTCATCGATTCCGTCACCATCTATGTCGGCAAAGCGTAAGCCGTCAATGGACATGTGATCAGCAGTCCTTCCACGGTTGTACCAGACGGACAGAGCGCCGTTATCGCCGACGTATACGTAGTCGTCTTTTCCGTCACCGTCCATATCTGCCAGTCGGATGGTGCTGGACGGCTTTTGAATACCGTCGGCGATGGTCTTGGCAGGCCCTTGATTGATGTAAAGAGGAACTCCTTCTCGGTTGGTCGGTTGATTGAGAAAGCCCGTCAAACCCCCGTCATCATCCCATATAAGGTAGTCTGTTAAATGTTAAGAAAGAACACGACGGATATAAGGCCAATAAGGAGAGGTACATACCATCTCGACCGTCACCATTCATCTTGGGTTTCTTCGTTAGCATTTCGTATCCTTTACCACAGTTGGGCGCTTTCACTTACATCGGCAAACACCAGTCGTGATATGTCGTCGACCGCACCGGTGGCAATCCCACCCACGGCATGGAAAAGCACATCCTGCCCCCCAGGGGAACCTGTGTTCATGTGATGCTTCAAGGAACCATGTTCTCCTATGTACACATAATCGGCCCGTCCGTCACCGTTGATGTCGGGGAATCGCAATGTCTCGAGGTTGGCGTGTTGGACTCCCGTGGCAATCTCGCCACCGGCAACGAACTTCCAGCCGTTAACCCAATTCTCGTCTGGCCCATAGTTCCACCAGACTCTGACTGAGCCGTCTCTGGGGCTCACCACCAGATAGTCGTCCATCTGCGAGTGTCAGTTGAATCTTTTGCTCACCAACGTTCCCTAGGTCACTTACCCCATCATCATTCATATCCTGCAAGATGTTAGCTACGTTAGATTGGGTCAGCCTATGAAGGATACTTACCGCCAAGTAGATAGTTCTTGCTGGACCGACTCCGCTACCGATGATGCTGTCGTTGTTTCCAGCGGGCGACCATGGTTCAGGGAGATTATTCAACCAACAACGAATCTCTCCCGTGTCGGGATGAATCCAGACGTAATCTTGCCATGTCAACGATTATACCCCAGATTCCTGACAAACAATATAATGACACTCACCTGCTTTTCCATCGCCATTCATGTCATGCAGCCGGACATAGCGTTCGTCCCACCCCAGGCCCGAGGCCACTTCTCCCTCAGCAACCCAGTTCTTGTGGTACTCCCAGTCGCCGTTGCGCTCGAGGCCCAGGGCAATCTTCCCCGTGGCGCGCCAGTTGGGCACGTCATGGCACGCAACGGGAACGTTGAAGCCTCCCCGCGCCCACTCGGCCGCCTCGCGCACCTGGTCTTTGGACGTGACCTGGATGGGACTCCTGCCCCAATCCGGGGGCGGGATATTCTGGTCGATCCCGCCGTTCTCGCCATCGTCATCGTCGATGGGGTCGGGCCCGACTGGGTCCTCGATCCAGCTCTTGGGAATCTGGTGTACGAAGCTGTACCAGTAATCGTCCATGAGCTTATAACCGTTGTTGGTCGGGTGTATGCAGTCTTGTAGATTGCTCGTCTGGAACGTGGTGAAGTCGGCGGCTAGCACGCGGTTCCCGTCATCTCTGCGGGACCGCACTACACCGGGGACGAGCTGCTGGAACTGCCGGGTTCTCGGCGACTGGTCCTGGTTGCATGTATCGACTATCATGGCAACGATGATAGTCGCGTCGGGACACGTCTCAATCATCTTGTCAATGAGCCGGCCCAAACGGTCCGCTGCTCCGCTGGGGTCGTTTCCTTCCTTTGATATGCTGGGGTTGGAGTTCATATCGTTTGTTCCTGCTGCCAGAAGAATGATATTCGGGCGTTGCTCAAGGGATGGTCCGACATGGTTAGCTATGTACTGGATAGTCTGCCCAGACCACGCTGCCTGTAAATCGCTACGTTAGTCACTGTCTGACTGATATAGGAAGGACACATTCTACATAGTTGCCATTTCTCATGGTCCCCGAGCGTTCTGTGCCGGCAAAGATCACCTCGTCGCCTATACAGTCGTGAGCTTGGTTGTCAATTCTGATGAAGACAGTAAAACTCACCTGACAGATCATCTTTCAGTTGCCCTCGATATCCATTTCCATCACCCCCGTTGCGATCGCTCAAGAAGCCTACGGTGATGGAATCTCCCACTGGCAAAATTCGGAGTTTTGTACCTTCTTTGACAGATCTACCTCGTTCAGTTTTTCGGTACTGTAAGACAGAGCGGCCAGGACCCGGGAGAGCAGTAGGGTATCCAATCACGTTCGTATAGTTGGCATCCCACACGGCGGTGAAGACATAGCCGGCAACTGAAGACATGGAAGAGGTACGGGCAGCCGGGTCGCTAACGCCATTGTATTCATCTCCAACGTCCAGCTCGCCCGGGTCCGTAAAGACCATGCAGCCGCACTCTTCCCACTTGGGAGCTGTGCACGTTTGTAGACTATTGCCTACGCAGTCTCCGTGCGTGCAGATTGGTGGCGTCTCTGGGCAACAATGATAACCATTGATCTCACCCGCGGCTGAGCATTGCGATTGACCGTTCTAGCATCCATCAAAGTAAGTAGAGCCCCCAAAGAATTATAGTGCTGTGTTCAAGATAATACTTACATCACCACCACACTGCTCGTCCGAACATCGAGGAGGTTCATTGGGACAATTCTGCTTTTCCTCACAAGGACAGCCGGCTTGGTCGCCACTGGAGCAGAGACCGTTCCCATCGGATCCACCGCAGTTGGGGCAGTCCTCCTCGGGGTCCCTCATACAGGACCTATCGTCTTCATCGGCGTCTTCTGGCTTTTGATTTGGGGGCCTCAAGGCATCAACTGCCGCGGCTCCGCCCGACTCAGCTAGACAAAGTTAAACTTCTATTTCACCTTCGGACGCTGTCTTGGATTTGGGCAAGACTTACATATGGCAATCCAGCCGATGCCCCCCGCGAAGACAGCAGCCAGCGCAGTCTCCAAGCCAACACCACCGTCAGAGGCCGTCGATGTGGCGACCTCGGTCACTGTTACGGTAGTATGATATCGCAGGTTGGAGTATTGGGTGAGGGTGATTGGCTCATAGATAATGGTATCGGTCTGGCCATTGACCACCGTGGTTGAGGTAATTTGGGGATTGTGGTCCTGGCCCTCATGCGTACACTTGCAATAGTATCCTTGACAATTGTAGCCGAAGTCCAAACACGAGTATAGCTGGCGTCCGGACAATAGGAGATCGTTACAGATCCCGTCTGGGTCCCCCGTATTCTTTCCCTTTCCCAGTGCCACGAGTAATCGGCGGCAACATATGCCATAGCCCGAGATGCTTTTCCCACTGTTTGTACTCATAACGCTGGCATCAAGATGTCTTGCTACATACCAACATGTTTGCAATGACCGGATAGCCCAGAGTAGAATTAAGGATGCTATTCAGGAGGCTATTAAGATGGCAAGGAGTACAGGGAGTCTACAATCCACGAATTTGAAAGCCTACTAACAATTTCGGCAGATGCAAGGGATCAAATCAACAACCTTGACACAGACACCACCGAAGCAGCATTCCGTCCACTTTTCAGAAACGGCGATGTGATGAGGCTGCAATGTAAGTGTGCCAGTTTTGAGTGGCTACATAGGGTCACTGGTTGACAAGAATCGCCGCAAGTTCTCTACAACCGCGTGGTCAATATAGCCAATATCGACCGCGAGATTACATTCTACTGCAAAGCAGACTTTATCAAAAAAGTTGAGTACATGGACAGTAATGGTGCGACACAACAGGCTTGGAGCGACTCGGGTTACTACTATCACGACTCTACGGACACTGTACAGAACGTTCCTATCCTTCGGGTCGCAAGTGGCAACTTGCCTCAACCAAGGCGCCCAAGGTCAAGATCCTTCACAACAATAGGTCAGTATGATTTGAAGTGCTCAGCGTTTTAGACTATCCGTGCCAAGGTTCTTATTACAAACAGGTTCCAGGGAAACACTGCCTAATGGCGACATTGCCGACTATAGCAGCCAAACCCACATTCACGTCAACAGCAAACGGTGGGATCCCCCCTTACGTTCTCCGCTCGACCACCGAGCTCTCGACGTAGTGAACAGGGACGGTCTTCTTACAAGCCACCCGGCTCTTGACACCTTGAAGCCCTTGTCGGAAACCATCTTGCATGAGTTGATGCACGCGCTTGGCGGCTGTAAGTTGGCATAAGCGCACATGTCACGCGTGAAAGGTTTCTAACCATGTCACAGCGGCTCCATCGGCTCACAGGAGAGCGGCAATCACGAATGATCCGGTACGACCCATTCAGCTAGCCAAAATCTACGGTTACGAAAAGTGTGTCTGGATGAACGAAAACCGCGATAATCCTGCAGCCATCAGAATCGGTGCAACACCCCTGACGCGAGCTGACCGCCCAACAATCCTGGCCAAAGGTAACAATCTGGATCAAAAGAGCTACCGAGTGGCACAGATCATTATGCTAACTTCAAGGTTGACACAGCATTATATCTTCAAATCCAGGGAAGGGCAACCTATTGGAGTACAGGCGTTGTGAACACAACAACACTGCAACCCTCGGGTATTCAGCCGCCGCAATCAACCTCTAAGCGACGTGCCTCACGGATTGTACCGAAAGTTTGGGGCCAAGCGGTGTAGTTGCAATAGAGGCCGTACACAGGGTCAAGTTGGAGGCCGAGGAAAGCAGCCACGCTGGAGGCATTTGTATACTGTAAACAACCATACGTGTCAATTATCTTGCCATGAATTGTTCGTCGTATTTTGGCATGATTGAATGTAGGTTTTTTAGAGAAGATAGAGAACGCTATAAATTGGTCACGTGAAAGAACCAATGAGAAAACATCTTATGTGAGAATGAAAGGAAATTGTTTTTTGAAATCTCAGTAACTCGACACAATTTCGCTCAATGACTATACCACTTTGCAGGCAGTATCCCATCGGGTGCTGCTTGACCCCATTTTCGCCAAGCCCGGAAATACCCACTAATTATCCACTTTTACTCCGCATTCAAAGGGATACATGACAGTACGTTATGTACCACTATGATTTCTGACCTACTTTCACTACTAAAACTACCATCTTGGTTAATGCTGTGATGTCTTCTAGCGATTCTGATGCTTCTGACGCTTCTGTTACTTCTATACGCAGCTGTATAGTAGTTGAGGTCCTTCCGGAAGACCTTACTACTGCCTGTAATACAGACTGTACGCCAGAGCGCTGTGACGCAGCAACAGTCCGGCCCCACGAACCTCCAGCTGCCGAGCATGGTCTTCCGGGCTCCTTCCGGCCCTTCAACGTGCCGGCCCGGGCCCAAGAGGTACGGCAGCTACCTGCAAGCCCGCTAGAACTATTCGTCCAATACGTTCCGCAGGGCCTCGTGGAGCAGTGGGCCCAGTGGACGAATGCGGCGCCGTTATCTAAGGAGGGCCCTAGGGCCAGAACGTCTAGAGTGTATAAGTAGAGGAAGACTTCAGTAGAAGAGATCTACCTCTTCCTAGGGATCCTATTATATATAGGAATTCATAGGGAATCTAGATTATTAACCTACTGGTTGACCCAGCAGCAAAAGGAGGATCCTATCCACCTATTTACGCGGTTTATATCCCGGGACCGTTTCCAACTACTACTCCAGCGACTACGGATATTCAACACTGCTGAATTCCAGCCCAGCCAGCCAGCCTAGCCCAGCCAGGGCCGGGGTCGGGGCCGGGGTCAGACCCAAGATTAAATGCCAGATGTATACCGGAAGGTTAACCAGTGGTTATCCCACATCCAAGAGACTGGGGATTCCCTTTATATACCTGGTTCAGACCTTACAGTTGACGAGGCTATGGTCTGATTTACAGGTCGATCTCTTGAGACGACAACGATTCTAACGAAACCTATCCCAACTGGCTATAAGATCTGGATCCTTGCCCAGTCTGGCTACTGTGTACGGTGGCTGTGGCACGTCCATGGAAAGGGCCCATACGCATTAGTCCCCCAGGCCCAGCCCGCCCAGCCTAGCCCAGCTCAGCCCGGGTGGGCAGCCCGGTCGACTGGGACAGCTGCTGGAAAGCTGGCTCTGTTGACACCAACGCAGCAGGTAGTAACTACCCTTATCTCCCTACTTCTAGCTGCAACCTACTACGTCTTTCTTGACAACCTCTTTGCCTCTATACGTCTCTTTTGTACCCTACGGAATCAACAGGTTGGAGCTTCTGGTACCTGCCGGAAGGATAGTGGGATAGATGAGATCCTAGTTGCTGAGAAAGAGACTGAAGGACGGGGTATCCCCTGGGGCGAAATACACTGTATCCCTACTTTAGATGGAGAGGTAAGCTGCCAGCCAGCCAGCCTAGCCCTGTCCTACCCTGCCTAGTCTAGCCAGCCTACTTACCTAACTAGCAAATAGGTCAACTAGTTCACCTGGAAGGATAATGCCCTTGTGCTCTTCCTGTCAACTGTCTTCTAGGACGGCCAGGAAGTTATCCGCAGCCGCCGCCGCCCAGCTGGGAATTCCGCTGCTAAGAAGGCTGCCCGACAAGTCTTTGGCCCAGACGTCCGCAAGGACCTTCCAGTCCCTAGGGCAATCGATGAATACAACCATAAGATGAATGGGGTTGATGTAAGTGACCAGATGAGGTCCTATTACCAATACAGCCACCCTATTCGTCGAGGGGGCTGGCAGTCAATTGCCTGGAATTTCCTACTAGAAGTGGTAGTTGTGAATAGCTTCCTACTGCAGCTCTGGGGCAGCCCTAGGTGGCAGAAGGTGAAATCACACCACCAATGGCGGCAGTTGCTTGCAGCCCAGCTTATTCAGCAGTTCGGACCATTAGCACAAGGGCGGCAGAGGTCACGGCCTAGACGGACTATAGATAAAAGGAATACCTCTATTCCATGGGAACAACATAGAAAGGGGTCGAGGAAGGTTAATTCGCCTTGCTCTTATTGTAGTAATCTAAGGGCAGTAAGAGCCCGCCAGACCCTAGGCGAGATCTCTGGGAATAACCTCACTCGGAAAAAAACACGGAAGGGCTGCTTAGACTGTAATGTACCATTATGTATTGATAGAGGTTGCTGGTACCTCTGGCACACTCAGAATCTATAGGCAATAGAGGTATTTTAACCCTATTGGTTAACTTAATAGATTCACAACCCCTTATTGGCTCTACCCCGCTCTTGGCGAAAATGGGGTCAAGCAGCACCCGATGGGATACATCGTTTTTCTGCATACATCAGTTACACCGTGCAAGCTTTGCAACTTGAACTCTTACACAATGCTTCCCGATATCCGTCACCTTTACTGTGCTCTGAGCCTGTGGGTCGCCCTCACGCCTGGCGCACAAAGCACCCAGAACAACAACAACGCGAGCCAGACCGACAGTGTCGCAAGGCCACTACGGTTGGCTGATGTCCAGCAATGTCCCGTCTCGCCCAAACCAGGGTGTGGCGACCCCAATTGCCAGGGCGCCCGGCACCAATGCGCCACACAGTATCTCTGCAGCAGCGAAAGCCCCTTCACCGAGCCTTCCAGCGGTCGCCGCCTCATCCTCGCGGGATGCAGGTGCTGCCCACTGCCAATTCACGTCGAGTGCAGCGACCTCCAGTGCACCGCGCCCGCGGGAACACGCGTCTGTGCCGCCGAGCCGCTGCAGGGTTGTACGTGCCAGACGACCGACGACCGGGTGCGCGCGGTGCAGGAGAGGACCGCCGGGTGGGTGTGGCCGCTGGACAAGAACGACGCCGCGTACGACGTGGACATTGAACCGAGCAGCGGCGACGAGGACGAGGCAGGCAACAGCACCGCGCGCGGGGTGTCTTCGAGCTCGGGTCCCATGGCCACCATGCCGCCCTTGGCTTTGATACAAGATTACTACTGGGCTGTGAACGATGAGCCGGACTTGAAATTTCTTCTCTAGCCGGCGAGATTAAGCAGCGATCGGTGCCAAATCAAGGCAGTTGGGCTGACTTGGACCTGGGGAGCCGTCTGACTCATCCGCTCAGCATGTCTCGGGCGGAGGAACTTCAAAAATTGCATCCAAACGTCGTCTGTCATAGAAGAGCAGGAGTAAAGTGTGACACGAATCAAATCCTCTCTCCGTTTTACCCATGCTTTTCTTACATATTCTGCGCAACTACACGAGCAGTGAAGTCCATCAATCAATTAGCAAAAACAACTCTTGTAATTGCGCAGTAGGCCCCCTTTTATATTCACCGTACTAGAAGGCAAGAGAAGACACAGTCTTTTGGCTGAAGTGGTCAATCAATTGCAGCAAAGGTCTAACATGAGCAAACGAATATGAGCTTGATGGGAGTCGAAACCTCTGATCAATGTAGCCTGCCTTGGAAATTGCTTCAGCCACCTCAGATGATTATGCACTCCTTTTGACGGCCAGCTGAGGGAGGCATCTTAAGTGTGTCAACCAAAGAAAGGCAAGGAGCCGTGACGTTTACTTTCGTTGTTGCCATATTCACAATCTTTTTCCAACGCAGGGTCCCTTGACATATATATATTGTTGTGGACCAAAGACTGGAAATGCATGGTGGTTGCTGCTTACAATCTACTGCTCCTGCCTTTGACTTGCTAGCTAATCAATGAGGTAACAGACATAATCTAGTTATCTTTCGCTACGCCATTGCCTATACCGGATATTACCTAACTGTCGTGATAGTATCGGCTCAGATGTGGCTTATAGACGGCACGGACCATCTTGTAGGAGTATTGCTAGCCACTTTGCGGCCCATAGGTAGTTTTCTAATAAACAAAACCACTTTTACATTTCACTTCGCAGACGCTTGGGTTCATCACACCTACAAACTCGACTGAATACTTAGCTGGGGGTATGTATACTTATTCCTTCGCGGAAAGCTACACCTAGGAGTACAAAGCCCTTGACCAAAGGACTATCGGGGTACGAAAAGATGATTACGACCTCTGTAAACCTTCCCCTGACTCGCCTAGTCCTTTAGAACCAAGCGTCCTACCTCACAATATGCCTGATGGCTGGCGAAATCGGATGCTGATGCCTCCTCGCGGCACCAGCTGGGTGCCTTGTCAATTTGTTATTCGATTGAAGAGAGCCACCTGAAGAGCGTATTGTACTCGCGTGTATCGAGGCGCAGGTGTTGCGTAGTTGTTGACAGCTCTCTGAAGTTCTGTTGGTTGTATACTGGGACGGGAAATTGGTACGAGGGTGGTGCGATTCTTTCCTGCTAGACCGCAGCTAAACTTCGACTTCCCAAAGAGCTAAAAAAAAAAAAAGTCACATCTGCAGGTCAAGAGAAAGACAGCTTAGCATAACAATCTGGATTTCTGCGAAAACTGGTTACACGATAAGTTATGGCAGTGTTGTCACTCTTTTGGTATCGCTCTTGATTTAAGTGTTCTTCGCCTGCCAATATTGGCTCCGCTGTAGCTGGGCAGTGATTGGTAAATCCCACTGATACGCACACACTCAATCCGCATCTGCCAATCATTGGGCCTGTCAGTGGAGGTACGAATGGGATCGGAAGTTAACAAATCAAGTTTGTCTCCGGATCCATTTGCCTGCCGACCGTCGGACAGATTATCCAGAAATGACCGCCCGATGTGTGGATATTATCCACTTCCCGCTCGGTTCTTGCAAGGCCCAAGCTCAAGAGTGTTTGCGAGGGCATCGCGAGTCCGCTACAAAATGAATTCGGCCAGAAATTCTTGTTCGCCGTCTCATAGACCCAAGGGCCCGAGGCAGCAGTCTCAAGTTGCGACTTGGACTGCGACAGGAGGGCACTTATATCAGGTTGGGGCGTATCAGCGGCATTCAAACACCACGTGGTTATCAGACATTGAATGCTGACTGTAATATTAGAAGCTATTTTAATATGCAAACTATCGATGTGGTTGCAATATTGGTCGATTCACGAGTCAGGAACGCGAGCTCGGCTACCTTTCCGGCTAGTTACGCAACTTCGAGCTTCCAAGACTGGGCGAACGCGAAGGATCATGGCCAGGGGTCTGTTTCGGCAAGATGGAGAACACGTCCTAAAAAGGCTCACTCGATGGCAGCGAGTCATCGCCCTGTGCAATAAGACATCGGTTTCTGGATCCGCATCGGATGACGAACAGGAAGCCAACCCAGCAAACCTCTTTATCCCCCACACGGGGCTGAGATGCCCAGACTTTATGGCAGGGGTTTTTCGAGACGGGTCGGTGCGGCATCACGTCAAAACCCTGGCGTCTCCCGCCTGATCTTGGGAGAAATTAGGAGAGCAGAAGCTTGGTCCTTTTCATCAGTTTTTTGTTGACATCGTCATGTACGGATGACGTCGCGGCGTGAACGGCAGTCGCAATGGTCTTCCAACTCCCGTCGGCTGTCGATGCAGAAGCCGTCGCGGTTATTTGTTATTCGTTCATCTGCTTCTTTTCCAATGTCATGTTGGTGTGGCTTCTTTGGACGCATAATGACAGGGCAAGCTGCAAGTATCATCCAGTTCTCTTCAGGTTTCATCGCGCAATCTTTCTTGGATATCGGATGAACGCGACGGCATCTAGCGTACGGATCGTTGAGCTAACATCAGTCATGACACAGACATTGCCTGTATCTCGTACGCCACACTCATCATTACCACAACAAGTATCTGCCAACAATTCTACGACTATGCTTTCTGGGTGGACATCTTGACGGATCAGTTCTACTATGCGAGGGCGAACGCCGACAACGCGGAGGTTCAATACCATAAAGGATCACGTGGGATTAAGCTCGTTTTGAGTTATGTCCGTAAGTTAAAGAATTTGAGCTTAGTTGCTGGCGTTCTCGGCAAGTCGTATGGCCTAAAAGAGGCATTTCCTGATTGGTCATAGGCATTTATGGATTTACCATTGCATCTACCTTTGTCTTCTTCTTGTATGTTCACCTCTTAGTTTGACTCTGAGAGTCGGGCGGTTGCTAAAATGGCCCAGCGCTTTGTCACTAGCTGCAAGTGTTTATGGCTGGTTCGCAACGACGCCAAGAACAACGCATACGATCTCTGTTGTCGGAAGAATTCTACCCATCATACTCACCAGTATTACCGTCGGCTTGATGCACTCGCCACCAGCCAAGAACTCATTTCTTTTATACATGTTTATTGCAAACACCCAATGTTAGTCATGCTGTGAAGCCTCGGTGGCACACAAGGAACCTCAGTACTGACGGAAATACAGTCGTTCTCAGCCTCCTGGGGAGCGCGGTATTGCTCCTTATGATCTTGATTAGATACGTCCACTCGCGACGGAATCTCACTAGCTGGAACGTTATCTACGGAAATGCCGAGTTGTCGCTGCCGAACAGCAACGGCGGGGAAAGCAAGCCGCGGTCTGCCTGGCTCGGCAGTGGGTCAAGCCGTGGTGGACGGAGTCGAGCTTACAGCGTTGCTGGCGCCAACAAAACATATGACAGCTGGCTTGTGATACGGCTTTCCATCGCCTTCGCAGTGCTCTGGTAAGTTGTAGCTAGTACCTTTCCTTCCCCTCCCTGGCGAGAAACTGACACTCACGCGCAGCGTTTTCGAGTACACAAACGTAATCCCGCGTATTGCGGCAGCGAGTCACACCATCGATACTGCCGACAATTTGGAGCCCGACCTCAGCCTTAAACGAGCACGATCAAGCATCCGAGGCTATGTTGCCGGCGTCACCCCAAGCCTAGTCGCCTTTCTCGTCTTCGGGACAACCAAGACGTTCCAGCAAAAAATCTACGAAACTTTTATTCCGAAAAGATTTCAGAGAAAGCATAGACAGAAGCGAAACCTGTCCATATCGTTTGGGAACTCGGCACCATCGCCGCCGCAACCACCGGCTCGACGCGTTTATCAAGCTGACGAATTCTCTCTCACTGATATGAGCCCGAAGTTTCCATCCGACGGGAACTTGAGTCCGAGGTTTCCACACAGCTATCAATCAAACCCGGCTTCGAGACTCAATATACCGAGGTTTCCGCCTGTTCAAGCCCGTACACCGTCGGGTCACTTGAGCTCAGGATTGACGGTGCCATCTCCTCGAATAATGAGTCCAGCAGCCTCTCCGAGATTGCATTCGAAGTTTTCGGTCTATGGAAAACCTGACCAAGGGGACAATACATTTTCCAAAATCATTTACGACTGATAAGGTTGAGATAGACAACATCGAGTATTGCAAGGAGTTATAGGCGTACAAAGAGGGAATGCCAGATACCAGGTTTTCGTTCAACCATTTGAATCTTTCAAACTTCATCTCGTTTTACCAAAAAGATAGTTCCATCACAATGTCTATGAATTGACTACGTTACAGAGAACAGAATTGTCTCCAATTACATTTTGTTGGACAAGGCTTACCAGTGAGCAAGTCAAGACCTGGTGCATCGTGCGCTTTCTGGACTCTCTTTTTCTTTAATTTCGCCAGCATTCGGACTTACAGATGCATCGTCTATTCAAGAGCCGCATTCTAAGGTATTTCCTATGGTTCTACTCATCACACACGTAGAGTTTAAGTGCTTTGGCTGTCAAGTGTTTCGAGAGAACTTTCTTTTGAACTCGTCGTACCGCCCCTTCTCGCCCTCTCCAATCGAACGCAACATTCCGGCGACTTATTCTAGAATTTAGGAACCAGCATAAAGTTATTCAATTGGCTAGTAAGGGGTACGAAGTACGTCACCTCATACCCGGACAAACCCCAAATCAACACCGAACTATTTTACAACCACCCATGTTGAAGAGTAACTTTTTAGGCGTTTCAAATGATCCACCCATACATAGCCTTAGATAAAAAAGCTTGCAAGGAGCATGTTATCGTACCATCTTGAGTATTACATGTGAGCGAGGCTTCCCTTTTGTGGTACGGCTGAACGAAATGAAATCTATGAAGGGACTTGGCGTCAAACGCTTGACCTACACCGCAATAAGCGTACCCCAAGCGACTAGGCCCGCGAAGACTGCTATGCACCAGTCTTGGTCAAAGTCCAATATACCAGTGACTAGTAGATGTTGAATGCTTTTAACGAAGCAGATCTCGTCAGTATGCTTCTCTCGTTTTGGCAGTGGGCACAAGCTAGAGGGCGGCTGTTGAAAAGACCCTGTCGCAAGCGGACATGTTCGAGCAGCCCAGACTCGCAGCCCCAAACTCCCGTCGCTGTGTGGTGCAGACCAAGCTACCAAGCAATAAAATTCATAAGGAGATATGAGCTAGGACTGGATCTAGGTCCTAGTAAGAGATCGAAGTAGTATCTCAAAATAGTGAGCCGAGAGCCGAAATGAAGCTGTCCATATCCTCGAACTACACTAAGCCCTCCTTGGCCAACACTTTTTATAAAGCCTGCCAGATTTTACCCTTTGCGGATAGAAAGCGTCATCAGTAGCCCTCTCCGAGTCGATATTGTCTCGTGGTTCGTTCTTCGCATCAAGATGACGCTTGCTGATGGCCGCAGGGTGGATCCTTCGACAACACAGCACGGGCTTACCGTGGATTAAAAGCCGTCAATTATCCGTGTTGGGACGTTTCGAAATCTCCGTATTAGCCCGGCTGCGCATCATGACTTAGCTTAGTTCGTTACGTGGATTTGATTGGTTCCCTTGCCCTCCAAGGGCTGGATTCGGGACCGAGCCGGTCGTCTTTCGATGAGTGCGCGCCTGTCTTTGTAGGACTTCGGGCCCGATAGCAGCAGGCAGCATCGACAACCAGAATAGCCAGTTTATCATATATATCGAATCATTGAATCGGAAGAGAAGATTTGCTCTACCGATACTAGTCGCGGACAGCTTCATCCCATACAAAAGATACAAAAGATCTAAATCAACAACCATGACGAAGCTCCACGACGTGATCATAGTCGGGGCCGGCCCTGTCGGCCTGCTCCTTGCCTGCGAACTCGGCCTAGCGGGCGCATCTGTCCTGGTGCTCGAACGCGATGCAAATTCAGAGTCTCCTTGGAAAGGGCACCCACTCGGCTTCCGCGGTTTGCAGACGTCCTCAATCGAAGCTTTCCACCGGCGCGGCCTGCTCGACAAGTTCTTCGATCTCTCCGACCGGCCCCACTCTCTGCCGAAGGATGAGGGTGGTTTCAAGTTCGGCGGTCACTTCGCCGGCATTCTGCTCAATGTGCACAAACTCGACCTGGCCCGCCACAAGTATCGTCTTCCCGGCCCGTCTCTTATGCCTGCGCCAACGACTATCGAAAAAATCGAGGCTATTCTGACCGAGCGCGCTGAAAGCCTGGGTGTTGAGATCCTCCGTGGGCATGGATTCGACCGCATCGTCCAGGAAGACGACAGTGGCATTACAGTCGAGGCAGGAGGACACGGCAAACAGTTTCGCTCCGGATGGCTAGTCGGATGCGACGGGGGTCGAAGTCGAGTTCGTAAAGCCGCTGGGTTCGACTTTGTTGGAACCGAACCGACCCTCACTGGTTACAG
This sequence comes from Colletotrichum tofieldiae, assembly GCA_022836555.1. NCBI lineage: Eukaryota > Fungi > Ascomycota > Sordariomycetes > Glomerellales > Glomerellaceae > Colletotrichum > Colletotrichum tofieldiae. The sequence goes on from BQXV01000010.1 coordinate 2,777,826, forward strand.
CCTTCGCTGCGACATCGACCACCCAGAGAAGCTACAGATGGGCTTCAACACTACCGAGAATGGCTTCTACATCTTCTCACCATGGGGAATGTTTGCCATGATAGACTTCGACGGCGGCGTCGGGCGGACACAGGAGCTCACCCGGGAACGTATGCAAGACGTCCTCGAACGTGTCGTTGATCGGACGGATGTGCATATCACCAAGATCCACCTTGTTTCGGCGTGGACAGACCGCTCAAAACAGACGACAAACTTCCGCAAAGGCCGCATCCTGCTCGCTGGAGACGCTGCACATATCCACCCCCCTTTGGCGCCCAGGGAATGAACGCCGGCTTAGGTGACGCGATGAACCTGGGCTGGAAGCTGGCTGCTACGGTCCGAGGGGAGAATCGCGGCGAGGGGCTGTCGAATTTAAATCTTCTTGAGACCTATGAGAAGGAGCGCCATCCGATTGGCGCCTCGGTTCTTGATTGGAACCGCGCACAAGCTGCGACGATGCAGCCAACTCCAACTGGCCGGGCTCTGCGGGCGCTCGCCAACGATCTGATCAACACGGACGACGGAGTCAATCACTTTATCGACCGAGTATGGGGCCTCTCGCAGCGATACTCGCTGGGTGACGATGAACATCCCTTGGTTGGGTGTAGTGCGCCTGACTTCACGTTTAAAGACGGTTCGAGGCTCAACCCAAAACTGGACAAGGGCCGGGGATTGCTCCTTGACTTTGGGAACGACCAAACTTTGAAAGCGGCAATCGAACAAGACAAGTTCGATCGGCTGGTTGACTACCTCAACCAGGATGTTGAGAATAGACTCGGTATTTCCGCGCTTCTCATTCGATGCGATGGCTTTGTTGCTTGGGTGGCGGAAGAGTCTTCAGAACCTGACATGGCCGGACTAAAAGCTGCACTTGATACGTGGTTCCATATCTGACGAAAAGATAAAGGGATGTATATTTACAGTTTCACCGCTCAACACTATTAGTATAAAATCTGGACTTTTCCCTATGCTGCGCAATAGGCGCATTTATATGCGACCCCGGGTGCGCGTATTTCATCTTTGTCGAGTGTTCCCGCGTTCTCCTAGGACCCGAATCCCAGCAACTTTCCAAAGCAGCTCAGAACTGGTGGCTCACTCCTAGGTTTGACTGAAATCGCTCCTTCTAGCTGCTCACCTGAGAATAGCTGATTGAGTGACGCCTAGGGTGAGCCTGGGTGAGGCCGGGGTGAGCATGGCAAGCCTTGAGTAGGCAAGCGTTAGATGTACAGCCATAGGGAGTACAATTACTGATAGCTGGCAAAATGAGCATGTATATACGGCATCTACATAACGAAAAACAGAAATAATGAGATAAACAAAAGTAGTTCTTTCTATTCATTGCCCAATGTGACTACTCATCTTGTCGCCCACCTTAGATGTACGTCCCGGGGACGAGTCATCTGCAACGTCAATATCAGCTGGCTCTCCTCCATCAAGTCTAGCAATCTCTTTCTTGCTTTTTGCATGCTTTTCCCTTCTCGTGGAACCGGCTCGATGGTGCACTTGTGGAAGAGCGTCGCGATAACAGCCACAAACTCTACCTGGGACATCTTCTGGCCCGGACACGCCCTGGGACCGCCGGACCAGGGGAGATAGGTGCCGCGGGGCGGGTACATGAGCTGCGCTGCATCTGTTCCGCCTCTGGCGGGTCAGAGCCACCGGCTGGGCTTGAAAGCTAGTGAGTCCGAAACCCCAGGTTGAGGTGGATGTGTGTAGCGCGACGGTATTGATGTAGACAGCACACGAGACCGAGAGGTGAAAAGCTTCTGACGACAACGGCGATGATGACAAGGAGGGGGCGGAAAAGTTCGTGAGCGCCATTAAGGTTTGGGCTGTCTTGTTGGAGCGCATTAGGCTCGTCAGAGGTGTGTAAAGGCGATGAGACTCGAAATAGAGAAGTTGGTACCTGTCAAGGTTTGATGTACCACATCAAAGTATTGTCTCTGGAGCGCTCTTAAAGCTTGCCATTTTTGCAAAGGGGACCTCGTGCTGTGATTATAGAAATCAACGCTAGTACAACACGAACTCTTTTTCTTCCGGTTCAGTGCTGAGGTATTCTCCATGCATGAGGCCATCGATGTATGCGTCTCCCTGGAAAAAGTAGCCCCCTTCTGGTCGCTTTCGCAGGACTATTGGAGTGCGTGCGCCCCATATCAATGTGACGGCATCTCCGACTTTAACCACATCGTGTCCAAGCCCAAGCATTCCCTGTGCAGTCTTGAACAAGGCTCGGTCTCTGGATACTGAGCCAATGGACCTTCTCCAATCAGTCGCAAACACATCCAATTCTTCATCATCCACAGGCACCCGCATCAGTGACCCCCTTTCCATCTCGCCGTGACCTTGTTTCCTCACAAATGCCGCCTCTTCGGTCGTCAATGTAGCAGCGTCCACACGCTGAACCCGCATCATTCGAGGTCGTAACCGGCTGAGCTCGTCCCTGTAGGGGAGAAACCGACTGTCGTGTGGCATATCGCATTCACCCGCTGTGAGGGTCCGCCAGACACGATCATCGTCAGGGCCGCCGCATCCGGGGTCCAGCCTGGTAAAAACAATAACTGATCGTGCCCAAGCATCTGGGTCCTCTAACTGCGATGCAATGTACGGGGAGTATTGGTGCCAAAGCGGCGCCTCCATGACCTCGGTGACCTCGTCAATCAAGCAGCCGCTGAGACATACACCAAGCGTACCGTCTCTTCTCACGGCGTCCGTAAATGCTCGCTGTTGGGTTTTCTTTACAGCTGCCTCGAAACTGATATTAATACTGATAGGGTAGGGCCTCCTGCCATACTGACCGATATCTCGCCAATCCGGAACCCAAGTTGGCAAGGTCCCGCTCAGGTCCCCAGGTCGTACGCAATCAAGAAAGAATCCGGATCGTTCTGGGTTGTTCAGCAAGGCTGCGGTGACTCTGAAAAAAACCTCTTCTATCGACAGCGAGTAGTCTGCTTGAAGGCCCCCCATTTCATCTGCTTGTAATACTCCAAGCAGACCAAAGGCGATGTCCCGCGGGTCTGAGGCGGAATAGTGAGGTCGGCCCGGGCCGGCGTCAACTCCCCAGATGATGTCAGCCAGCCGGACGTCGACGCCCGCCTTCCAACTATTGCGGACCTCAAGGGATTTAGTAGGGTAGAGAGTGTGTGACATGCCTCCCCTGAAGAACGACCATGCTTTAACTCCCAGGTTAATGCAAGGCAAGAACTCCCACAGTGCGGCGAAGGCGGCATCGAACACATCAAGCGAGACACTCCTGGTCCCGACGACCACCAACGCCTCGCGAGCCAAGGTGACCTCTTGTATAATCCATACGCGGTGCCAGTAGTCCCTTTGGAGTATATTATTAATGCCAACGCTGAGCGGAGGTGCCTTGTGGGAGAAAAAGTTGCATAAGAGTTCGTAGACGGCTAGCTTCATCTCCGAATCCCTAGCTTCGACGACATCTGAAAAGGCATTCTGCTCAATCTCGGTTGAGATACCATCAACATCCACCGAATCCGAGTCCGAATCCGAGTCTGACGTAGGCGTAACCGGTTCGCCCTGGGAAGAAAAACATGTGCTGATATATGATTTGATCCTCCTTAATCCCCCATGATACTTGAGTCCAACGCGGCTTCTGATGTTGGTCTCGTTTAGCGCTGGTCCAACTCGCAAAACGAAGTCCATTGCCGCGTCACTCTCTCCGCACCCAGGACCCAGCCACATGTATACCATCTCCGCGCCGCTGAAGATGTCACGCATAGCATTGATCTGCCAGCCCTTCTCTCCTAGATCAGCCTGCGCGATGCAAACTGCGTCAATCCACAGCCACGAGTCCACGCCGTTCCGGGCGAGCTGCTGCAGCGCTGCGTGTAGATTCCTCGTGACGGCGAAGGAGACGCCATCAATATCGAGTGTTAATGTGTCGGCAGCGTCGCCCCAGACATACGATAGGGCCGAGTAGGTGACGTCGTCATCGTCGATCGACACGTGTCGGATTTCGAGTGAGATGTTTTCGTCTGTACTGAGTTCCAGCCCGGGCAGGGTACGGAGCCGGACCAGCCTGATTTCACGGCGGTCTTGGCTGAGGGGCATGTGGGTATACATGTTACAGGGCGCTATTTAACAGACCTGTTTCTGTTTCTTGCTCGGATTTCAATCGTAACGACGGTGTCGATCGGTTTGCACTCAGAGGATGGGTAATACTTCGACTGCACAACAATGTCTGGGAAACAAGGTGAGCGGCAGCGGAAGAACTGTTGCCTGGATGCATGGCGGGAAACTGGGCGTATGTTGATTGGCTACTTCACAATCTATGTTACGCAGGACTCCTATGATGTAAGATAAACGATCAGGCTGACGATTAGGAAGCATTATCAGTAAGTTGTAGCGTCTCTAATTAACAGATCAGAGGACCTTACCTAGGGTTAAAAATCCCTAACCTATAGGGACCTATAATAAGATAGTTCTGCGATATACGTGAGTTTCCGTGTCTTTAGGTAATAATGCTGTCTCAGGTAAATCTGGTCAGCATGTGGATTGTTCATAGGACGTTGAAATGTGCTTGTTTAGTAAGACCATCGCAGCAACCCTGCTTAATATTGCATTCATTGCATTAATTGCATGAATTGACCGCTAACTAGTGTTCAACTAATAGTATCTACGATACTACGCAATTTTATTTGCCAAAGTTAATTACACAGTTAATGTACACAAGCTGGCAGAGGCCGACCGTCTTGCTAACCTAATAAACACCAGGCAGGATCTTCCATCTAACAACGTTCTTATATCTATCCCAGTCCTCTCCGTACTTCTCCGAGCAAGCGGTGTCATCTCTTCTTTCACGGTGAAGAAGGAGGATGGCGAAATACAAGAGGTAGAAGTAGGTAAAGACCATACCCCAACCGCGGGCCGCGCCCTGAACCACCTCACGACCGTCGAGCATCGCAAAAGCGCCTGGAACATCGCTGCCGGCGCTGATGATTTGGTATCCAGCGATGCCGGTGGGCAAACTGAACGGCCAACCTTGAAGCCAATCGCCAAAGTAGTTGATATGACGCGACTTTCCCCACCATCCGCTAGTGAGCAGCCTAGTGCCCCGTTTTGTTTGGATGAAGGGCATGTCCTTAACGCTTGGGTGATCTGGTTGCCTTCGAAAGAGCTTCTTCTGGTTGTTGGCGGAGCGGAAGATGTAGAAACCGATGGCGAAAACAGTGGTCACCCCAGCACATCCAGCCCAGCCCAACTGAACAGGATAGACAGCGAGATAGCGGGCTTGGGTTGAGTAAAGGAAAGGAACCCAAGCAATGTTACCGAACGATAGCATAAAGCCTAGGCCATCGGTTGTGACATCCATCATCGTAAGGAGGTCAGCCTCCCAAAGTTGGCTCTCCAGGACATAATATGCTTGGAAAGCCGTTGTGACAATGATGCTGCCAGACAGGTACCCGTACGCACGGTATTGCTTGGCGCAGAATGCCAAATTAAGCATCATCCAACCAGTCAGGCCGGGGCGCATCTCTACCCAAGACTTGAGGTCGACTTCGCCAAATAGGGGTAGGGTAACGCGGGGGTTAAGCTCACGGCCGATCCAAAAGTCGTATATCAGACTACCAGTGTTGCCGCCTACAGCTAGCTCACGGAGCTCTGAGTTGCCAGGTTTCACGCTGAAACTGTCAATATAGACGTACACACTGATAGCATAGGCCAAAATAATGTTGGCAGTCAGCAGCTGGAGGTAGTGATCAGCGATGTAGGTCCAGACAATAAAGTCAGCGCCCTGGAAACAGGTGCCAATAGCCAGAGCCACAAGCTGAACAACAGTAGAACTGAAGGCTGCGGACAACGTCAATCGTGCCGCCTCTTACAAAAACAGGAGGAGCACGCCTACAGTTGAAGCGATATGTCAAAGGACGGCCAGACTGAACCAGCTTTGTACCAAGAAGCTCCTGGGCTGGCAGGATGCGGTAGAGAACCAGGCTCAGGAGGTAGTAGGCTAGAGTCCAGCCCATAACCTCCCAGCTACAGAGTCCCCAAATGCCGTTGGCCGGCCATGGCGTGTCAGCCTTGAGCTTATACAAGGTCAAAGTGGAAGGACTGAGTGTGGCAGGGGCCGGGCATCCAGTCTTGTCATTGCAGACGAAAAAGAGCGTCCACAAAAGAACAGGAAGTCCGAAGACAGCGGCAGCACCGCCAGTGCTGGAACACATGTCGTTAGCCAGCGCGTTCTCACGTCAGTGGTTAGACCTCATCGTAGTGGCCACCAAACTCGTACCTATGCTTCTGCTCCGCCATGACCACCACGAGATACCAGGCAGTAGGATGTTTCTTATGACTATTCAAGTCAATTTGATCCTCAGATGCCGTTCTAAGATTTTGCACCACCTTTGCCAGCCGCCGGAGACACGTTTCAATGAGGGGGAGGGGGAGGGAAGCAAACAAAGATATTTTCTTAAATGAAGTGAGCTTATCAGGTGAGGAGTGTAGGAAACATCCCCATTCTTATAAACTAGATGGACCTGATTGCTAAACATCCTCAAAGTCCCACCTGCTGGAGTGATCAACAGGGCTCCGTCTTCTGGCGAACTATAAGTTGGGTAATGCTGGCATCCATGTCGTCGCTTCTGTGCTCAACCGGCACTAGCGTGGTGTCAGCTCGTAACTTTCGGCTTGCCAGCAATAGTCCGAGGTCATCGCTATGCGAAGTGGAGTACCGTCGCTTCTGTGGGGATGAGCTTGCTTGCTTGATGCTAGTGTGTTTACTGCGGATGCGCCTGTGTTGGACCAACGCAGCTGAAAAGGAGGCGAGGCTTCGGTCGGTGTTCTTGGCGTCGTCACAGTCTTTCGATGTGCTGGGAGCTGATGGCTGTCTCTTCTACCAACAATCTCGTTTACAGAAATGGGGTTTCAACGGAGGGGGGAGGCCTCTAACGAGGGTTTGGGCATGGCTGAAGGGAGTTGACGACGCTAGCAGTGTGGGTTTATTCATCTATTTCCAAAGCATCGAGTAAGACTGGTGCAGGGTTCCAAAGTCCACAATTTTCGAAAGGTTTCAACTATTCAACGGTTCATCCCATACACACGGGGAAACTTCAATATCCCCGGTTATGTTTTTTCCCAGCCGGCACCACCCACCCCATCCATGCTCCCTTCCCTCAGACAGCAGAAATTCCTTACACAGAAGTGAACGGGTCTACCTCCTACGTCTGATCCCAGAGTCTCTTGATATTGTATATGGCGATGATGTCTTCCAGCGGGTCGTCCTCGAAGAGCGGCCAATCCGCCCGTTGACCACCACGAACCATGCAGTAATCAATAGTTAGTGAGCCGAAAAGCTAGGTAGCAGTGTTATCATGAGAGACATGCACAAATCCCCGATAGTAGCGCTCAAAAATACAAGTCTGCCCTTATTCCTCCTTCCTGAGCGTCAAGTACCTCAAGCACAAGTCAAATGCAGTCTCGGGCTGCTCGTCGAGACCTCACATACTCACCTTCCCAAACTGCGTGGCATCATTAGGGGTCTTAGAACCGTCCGTGATCACTATGAAAAGAGTGGTCCAAATAATAACTTTAGCCGTCGCATGAGCGGGCTGTGGCGACAGGGCCTAAGAAGATTGTTCAATGCTGGAGGCAGGCGTTCTTCCCGTGTATTTCTTGGCAGTGGTTCAGTGCAGAGCAAAGGGAGGCAACGTATCGTGAAGCCATTGTGCAATTCCCAATTCGATCGCCGAAAGTGGGTCCAACGGGTCCCGATCCGGTGCGGGCCGTCCAAAACTCTAAGACGGCCTGGCCATGTTCTGGAATCTCATCGGGGTTGAGATGACGCACGCCAGTGCTGTCAATCGGACCTGATCCGTCCGTCCAGAGCTTCTGATGCTTCATCGGCATCTTCGTATCCGCAGCTTCATTCAACCTCGAAGCGACTCGTCTGACATGCCCCAACCACAGCCGGACCGAGCTGACGATTCCCCAGCCTCGGGTAGGTGTTCGCAGATCTGCAAACTTTCACAACGGCTATCGCACCGTTCTCTGTGGTACACTGGTCGGGCTATGACTTGGCTCCGCGGATCTCCTCGTAACGCCCAAGGCTTCATCCGAAAACAACAACAGCTGAGACCGAATCCCCGCAATGAGAGCGATCTTCGACAATCACCAGTCAGCGATTCCCCGCGCTGAGAAACCCTGTGGTGAGTCTCAATTAGCTCAATCGAATACGACAGGCGACTATGCGGCAAGATGTCCCACCAAACATGTTCATCTGATCCTTTCCCCGTTGTGGTGTATTCCTAAATCAGAAGTGACATGTCCTCCCTTTGGCCGACCGAGACACGGGACAAAAATATCGACTCCCTTTACGGAAGAATGGGCGTGAGAGGTGGCATGGTTGCGCGGTCCTACCGTGGACTGGAATCCGGGTTATATAAGGCACTAAGACAACTCATTAGCCAACATTCCAGACGAAGGTCAAGTCTATTTCATTCATCAACAACTCAACGGTCACCGTTTCCTTTTACCCGATACCCTTTTCTCATTCTCTTTCTCATCCTCTCCCTCTTCGTCGGCAGCCAGAACACACCATTCAACATTCAAAGTCAGCAGCAGTGTTGGTCATGATGCTTGTCTCTAGTATCCTCGCCGTCCTCGGTGCATCCACCTTCGCCGCTGCGACCTCCGTACCACCAACCGTGACACCGTTCCTCACTGCCCCAGGCGCCGTCCCGACGACCCTCGTTCCCGTCCCCCAGCCAATCTCCTCCACATCCTCAGTCTCGGTGCCACCACTATCCTTGAACTCATCATCGTCGGCGCTCGTCTCGACGGTAACCTCCCGCACGGCCGTCACGCGGACAGTCACCCTTCGGCCGGCCAAGACCCACTCCTACGAAGCCTGCGGCGGCCTCCGCGCAACGCCGAAACCCTGCCCGGCGAGCTTCGAGTGCATCGACGATCCGTTCGTCAAGGGGTGCGGGCTGGCGTGCGATCAGCTGGGCATCTGCGTGGTGCCCATCATGTGTGGCGGGATCGCGGCCATCAAGTGCCCCGCGGGAAGTTCTGTGTGGATGACCCGCGGGACGACTGCCATCCACTGAAGAACGGTGCTGACTGCGCTGGGCTTTGCCTTTGAAGGGCAATATAGATCAGTGACGAGGAGAAGAATCGGAAATTGAATGTCCCGTCGGGGAGGGTTTGGCGTTGTGGACAAACGAGTTTCTTTTGTGGCAATACTTTTTTTCTTTGTATCTTGTTTCCCAGGAGAGCTACAAAAGGGATGGATGGGTGCCTCTGGATGGAAAAGTAGAATGGTGTGCATTGGACATCCTGGACACAGTTTTGTTTTTTGCTGTCTCTGCTGTTGTCTCTGTCGCCCGTCTGGGTGTGAAAGATAATCGGGCCGGAGCATCTCGGTGAGGAAAGGTGAAGACCGGCCCAGCGGGGCGGGAAGCTAGAGGCAGGAACTGTGAACGTCGGCAGGTGCTCCTTCCCAGTGTATCAAGAGAGGTTCTGCCTCCTAGCTTTTATTTCTTTCCAACGCTTCTTTCACCCTGTCTACTAGGAGAAGAAAAACTTCCTAGATACCTCACAACCATCACACAGTCAAACTCTCTCATCTTCACTTACTCGTCTTCTTCGCAAGATCGACTTTCACGCCCTTGGCATGACCGGTCTTCGTCCCAACAGCTTCAAATTTTGACCTTGGAGCCGCCTTCCGACTCCAAGGTGAACGGCGCTCTATGAGCCCCCGAGCCTAAACACCAGCCGCCTTCGTCTCTCCCATGATGTGCGAAATCGAGAAGGTCAAGCACATGTGCGCCCATGTGTCAGTCACCACCAAACTCTGCGACGACGCTCTGTACAAAGCCGGCAAAAGATTCGAAGCCTGCAAGAACCTGGTGAAGACAGCCTCTGCCAGCCTGACCTACTGTAACCCAGGCTGCATCTACAGGAAGTGGAGGAAGCGCTGGATCTGCCACAAGTGCAATGGGCCCAACCAGCGGACCCCGCGATGCGCCATCCGGGGGTGTGGACATCGCGTCTGCCGCAAGTGCAAGCCTTGTGAGTCTTTCGAGATGTTTTAAGTGAGGGAACCGGTGTAGGCTGACAGAGTCAAGTGACTTGCCCCAAAAAGGAGACCAGGGCGAAAGTCCAGTACAACGCAAGAAGTCACATCAAATGGATTGGAACGGCCACGGCCACTCCTTCGTTGGAGAATCGCGACGCTCAGTCCCAGCCAAGAATCCCTATCTATGATCCTTCTGTTGGAGACTGGGTTTAGACACGGGGGCAGACGGATAGCAGATTACAGAATAGTACTTGACCATGGGGGGTTGGTTATTGTGGTTGCGGCTAGCTTGGGGTAATCAAAAGAGGGCGGCAGCAGCCTGGCTAAGACGGCCAGCCTTCTATTTGCGTCGAGAGTTCTCCCTCCTAGTCTATCGGTCGAGGCTCTATAGAACGGGTACACGCAGGAAATGACAATTACAAAAGACACATTACTTGCCGCCCGAAAAGGACACGACAGCCCACTTGCCGCTCCATGCCCACTTGCGCGCGCCCGAGTCGCCGCCGCCGCCCTCGGTGGCGAGCAGCTTCTCGTCTTCACCGGGCTGGAGCCCGACGACGACGTCGGCCTTGCAGGTGCGCAGGGCCAGGATGTTGAGGCCGGATCCAGGGCCGATGTTCTTCAAGGCTTCGGTGAATGGCGTCGCGGCGTCCCAGTCGGCCTCCACTCATGTCAGCAGGCTTCAGCAGGTCATGGGGCAGATAACTTACATCGCCAGTCAACTTGCGGTAGTTGAGGTCGCCCTTGAAGATGACCACCTCGCTGGTCTTGAGGTCCTCGTAGAGGTCCTTGGCCTCCTCGGGCAGTTGCCAGAAAGGGCCGGGGTGCGTCCAATAGCGGTTGGGTCTAAGGATGAGCTGCCCCTCGGCGTGGAACTGGCTCCATTCCTGGAACAGGAACAACAGGTTGCCCGCATCCGCCTCCGAAAGGGGCTCGGGGGTCTTGTTCTGGAGCTCCTCGTCTTCAGAGGGGGTCTCGTAGAACGGCTTGGGGTTCGCGATGGCGCTGAGCAGCTGGGCAAAGTCGCCAGGGAGGACGTCAGAGACGAACCACGGGATCGACTTGGGGTGCAGGACCACGTTCGTCGCCAGACCGGCCGAGAGCAGGTATCCGGCGAGGATCAGGTCGACGTAGAGCTCGAAGCCGGCGTTGTCGAGGATAATGTCAACGCGACGCTCTTTCTTGCCTTCGGCCTTGGCCTTCTTGAGCAGTTCGTAGACGGCGGGAAGGTCGTTGACAACAATGTTCTTCTCCGATGCCTTGCGGGCCTCGGAGCCCTGAAGTTTCTGGATGTCTTCGTACGTCAAGCTCGTCAGCAGCGACAAGTCCGTTGCGTTACCCCACAGGCAGATCTCGCACATCTCGGTGAAGAGAAGCTTCTCGGCCTCCTCGTCCTGGGCGGCGCCCTTGTTCTTCTGGAGCTGCTCGACCAGCTCCTTATACTTCGAGGCCAGCTCGAGCACGGCGGGGCGAGAGGATCGGAAGGTGCTGATCTTCTGGCGGGCGAAGACGTCGTAGTTCTTCCAGTGTGTGGATTTGGCAAAGTACGTGCTGATGCGTCTGTCTTTACTCCATCAGCATTGCGCTTGACGACTGACATGGGGATCGGCGCCGGCAAGACTCACCTGAACAGGTAGCACTCGCAGTAGAGCCAAGGTACGTCGAGCCACGTCGGCGAGCCGAGCTTCTTCAGCTCCTCGTTGTAGATGCTAACGTCGGGGTACCCATCGTCCTCGATCGGCCTGGTACGGTCAGCAAGCTTGCTGCTAAGTAACTATCGGCAGGAGGGTCGCACGTCAACGGTCGGTCGTGTTGGACCTCGTATTTGAGGCGAGCGATCTGCTCGATAATCTTCTTGCCATCGGCCTCCTTCTCGGCGTCCGTGGTCCGCGCGACGGATCGGTAGAGGTCGTCAATAGCCTGTGTCTGTATCACAGCTGTCAGTAATAACATTGCACCCAGGACAACTGGGGAGACCAACGATGATCACGGGCCAACGCTCGCGGGCTGTGACCCAGCCAAAGGACCGCTTGTCGCCGGTCGAGTAGGGAGCTGCCGTTGCACGTTAGCTCCTTGGAAGTTGCAACGCTTGCTGGAGGAATTGGGTACCAGGCATCGTGAATCTATTGGTATGGAGATCAGACTCGAATCGGGAATGAGTTGGAGAGAAATCTAAACAGGCGATCAAAGCAGAAATATTTTGCAAGCTGGTGTCTCAGACCGCAGTTTCGGCCAAACTTGACGGCTCCAGGGACCACGTTCAGCGTTTCTGTCACAAAACAGCTAACCCCTCCATGGCGGGTGGGGCCTAGCCGCGGGGCACAGCCCCGTTAACGGCATAGGAACCGAAATGACGTAAGCCCCTTGTTTCGGATAGAGATATGCATGTATCAAGGCAAGTCGACTAAATACACCGCACGTTTTTTCGCTTATAGCCATTGGCCAATCATCGCCATTCTCTCCGTCACCTTCATTTTCATCTTCACCTCAGCTGTTTTTATCTTTGCAAACTTCACTGACCGACAGAGCCCACCACTGCATCGTTGTTGCGGTGAGCTTCTATTCCAACTACCACATTTCTCGTCAAAGTCTTCTTTCGTCGCCTCTGACCTCCGTTCCAAAACACACCCACAACCCGTACGGCGCTTCCGTAACACGTACCATGGCTTGGCTCGTGTGCTTGATCGAAGGCTGTCACGGCCGTTTCATGACGTGATCCCATGCTATTGGGAACGGGCCATCTACGCGGCGTTGAACATAAGGACGGCAGAATTTGACGCTATTTTTATATTTTTATTTCGATTTTTTCTTGCCTCGATGATTCCAACATTCACCCAGCTCAAGCATCGCTGCTATCTATCGCTATCTGATGAGTGTTTGGCGATGCAGGAAGGCGCCTGTGACGAAAACTAGTAAGCGGCGCCATCTCAGAATATCATGTTGACGATACGAGTTGTGTGCGAAAACCTTAGAAATCCATTTGCAAATCTGTCTTTATGGAATGATGGCCAACGCCTTCCGAAGGTTTGTGGCAGATCCTACCTAGGCGGCATGTCGCCGCGGCTACATCTCACCCACAGACACGTGTCGAAAACCGAGGAGATCAGCTTCCGCCGTCCCTCTTTTCGGTCAAGCTTACGCATGGCGAGCATAAGGATCGTACCGGGAGTGGCATTAGCTGCGTTGCCAGCCTCACATCTATTCTCCGTGTGGCCCCTTTCACTACGAGCCACCACTAGCCAATACGGTGCGAGACCCCATGACCTACCCGGCTCATCTGGATCATTCTCCAGCTCGATAGAGGCTTTGCAGGGAGTCTTACCACACACAGTCTTCCTCTTATGCATGCCCAAGTCCCGGGTACCACCAGCCGAGGTTTTTCTAACGTGAGTACTCGATAAATGCGACTTCCTTACACAAGGAACGCCTCGGATCATGACAAGGAGATCTGCCGATTCGCCGTTCTTGTCTATAAGGTCCTTTGCGACGCTGTCGATAACCCAGAGCCACGGTTTGTCCACTTGTCAAATACACCCTGCATGACGCTGGCACGCCCGTCGATCATGGTGGCCCACTTGAATGTCACTACGAGCCATGCCATCGACCGCAGTTGACGTTCTCAATTGGCAATAATAGCTCAGCTTGAAGTGGAGACTACATTTTATGGCTGCAAAACAACAAGTTGGGCGAAAAATATGGAGCAGGTCATCGAGGCGGACCTGGTGGCTGGTAACTCCAATGCTTCTTTCGACGCTCTGCTACTTGATCGATCCTCAGTCCACTACTGTCCGGGCTTGTAAGGTTATGCCGATTATTATGATTGTGACATCGACAAGTTTCGACTCAACGAAGGTGCGTCTGCTGTCTGAGAGATTGCCTCAACTGCTCAACGAGATCATGTCGCAATGTTCCGAGTGGGAAAGTCGAGCTATCTTGCACGCTCGGATTATGTTGAATTCATGCGAGATAGCTCGCTGCGTATGTATCGCTGCTCTTGATAAACAGCGCCTCTCTCATACAAGAACGTTGGTTTCCGCAACAACACATCGCCGCGGTAACTGACCTGACAAGCCTCTGTTGCTGCTGCTGTCTCACGCCTATGAGCAGGCACAGAGCAGTGTATGCAGATATTTGGTGACCCGCAAAAGACTTTCTCATCCTAGGTCACCGACGATGTCAGCGACGACCGCTACAAGATTTCAGCGGGTCTATCCAAGGATGGTCTGCGTTGTTTGCCAACCAGAGTATCAGTCGCCCGCGTGTCGCGAAGACTCGGAAACTGAGTCGTGGAGCTACTTGCGCATTTCCGACATTATCCGCAAGTGGGCGATGATCCCACAACCTCTCCTGCGCATGGCAAGCGAGATCCAGTTTCGATGGCACCAGGTAGTAACACAGTTTCTCAAGCAACAAGATTCATGCATCACAAGAACACAAAAGTTTTCAGAGATACGGGCTGCTCGTTCTCAATAGTCGCCTCAGCTGCCAGGGGGACGGACAGAACCCCGCGCTGGTACACCCCCAGCACGAATCTGTCGTCGAGTGACACCAATCGCAAAACCGCCAGGTTGTACATTTGACAGGTACTTCAACATAGATCGGGCGGCCCCTGCCGAAGGAGGCTCGCCTTGCAATGGCATTCTGGCAACGAGATTCGAGCGCAGACTTTTTTTTCCTTCCCTTGCAGGGACCGGTGAAGGCTAACCCCGCAGCAATAAAATCGAGCACCCGCGAGTGTGGGACTTTTAGTCAAGCGTCGACATAGCTCTGGGAGACCATGACTCCTGAATTGCTAGCTTTTGTATAACCGCGGGCCTGGAAGAAGTGAGCAGTGGGCAGGATTAGATAATAGCGCAGTGGCCGACTCATTGCTAAAGTTGCGGCTCAATTTGGCGCATCGTCGGAGCTTTTTGTATCTACGACGGGTATCCCAGCATCTGGAACGCTCGCATATCCAGAACATCAAAACAACGTGGCGACCATGTTGATGCGGAATTAGGAGCCCGCATTAAGTCCACCAGCCTCAAGAAAGCTTACGAAGCTAGTCCCTGATCATCCGTAGGAAGTAGACAGTCGACGGCCTCTCTTCGGTGTCATCGTCGAAGGATGGGGATTTCCCCTCACAACTTTGTTTCGTCAAGTCTGGCCCAGCGGGATCCCCAGAGAAGCCAAAATCCCCATGGTCCAAATCCCCGTGGGCACACCGCCGACTCCATTAGTCACGAACTGGTTGGTCTGCCGCTCCCAGTGGAGTGTTTACTACTTCTGCATTGATCCACAACTCGGCCAACTTCCGCTTTGAGCACTAGTTCCCGGCATCTTTTTCCGACGTTACACGACTTCAGGACGCTCGTCGAATGGCAAGACGCAAAGCGTCCATGAAAATTTCACTGCAGCTCGTTGCGGGGGGTTGGAACAAATCGTGTGATGCCCCCAACTCCTCACAGCGCGGGAGAGCGGCGGGGTATGCTCACAGGCGCGTAATATGGGGTATCCAGTCACTACACTGCAGCCTGTCCAAGGAGTCCGAAGGGGCTAGGTATGGTCGGTTCTCGAGCCTGCCGCAGACCTACGTTGGCTTTCAGAGGGCGAATGCTAAAAGATGCCAACTCCGGGGTATAAGCACTTCGGGGGAACAAGCTCATGCAAATTGTCTAGCGCCTGCAGCCGGATGTGGTCATGGCAACCACTGGTGGGTGCATCGATGTGATCTGACAGTACCGAGTCTGGGTTCGGGCTACAGAGTGATGTCTCTCCCATGATGAGATATTGAAAAAGCCAGACGATTATGGAGCCAACGAAATATCGACGGACTGACTTGGACTATTCGACGAAAACGCCAGAGTCAGCAGTAGTGCACGACAAACGGCCCACGAACCAAGGGCATGGGTCCCATCTCTTTCAACCTTGCAAGACTGTCAAACCAGAGTCGCATCAAAGCTTGACACATGATGTCCAAATCAGGCAAAACCGGCCCCATCATCACGGGAAACGTCCCAGCTCGACTACCCAGGAAGGCAATCCTTAGCGTCAACTTTTGCAACTTTAAGTACAGACGATGTCCCAGCCTACTGGTTGAGATGACCATCTTGTATCCCCGGTTTTCACGTCTGGGGAGTGTTTGTTTCTCCATTTAGGGACGAGCTCCTACTTTCTATTGCCCAAGCCGTCGTCCGAAAGCAAGCCGCTCTCTTGTTCATCATGGCTATCGAAGCGGAGACCGCCGCCGAGGTGCGCACGAAGCTGGCGTTTCAGAACCGATGGAAAACCCTCGCAAACAACCCAAAGATAATCGTCATTGCTCTTTTTGCTTCGTAAGTTAGATGTTCGACTGGCCATGATATGATAGTGAGTATCTGACTGATTTGAAATTAGGATAGGGGGTCTTGAGTATGGTTTCCAACAAGGAGTCTTGGGCCAATCCCTTGTCATGACGCGCTTCATCGACAACTTCCCGTCTGTTGTCGGCTCATCCAGTGCTACTGGATGGTTGACCTCCATCCTGCAGCTGGGAGGTATCTTAGGCTCCCTCACTGCCGGTGTCTTTGGCGAGGTCTTCTCCCGCAAGTACACCATGTTCTCCGCCTGCGTCTGGGTCATTCTTGGAAGCTATCTGTACACAGGAGCGAGCTACCACAAGCCAGAGCTTCTTTACGCTGGCCGGTTCTTCACTGGTCTTGGTGTCGGCACCTTCAGCGGTGTTGGGTGAGTTTCTCAGCTTTGATCCATCAACATACAGCATGGTTCCAAATGTTACGAGATGCTGAACCATTCATAGTCCACTCTACAATGCCGAGCTCGCAGCTCCCGAGATGCGCGGTTTTATCGTCTCCTTCTATCAGTTTGCTACCATCCTGGGCATCATGCTGAGCTTCTGGATCGGCTATGGCAGCAACTACATCGGCGGCATTGGCGAAGGACAATCCGACCTTGCATGGAGACTCCCCTCCTACATTCAGGGTATACCTGCTATCCTACTGGCGCTGGGCATCTGGTGGCTCCCCTTCTCGCCTCGCTGGCTCGTGAAGCAGGGCCGAGATGAGGAGGCCGTCAAGACCATCGCCTACCTCCGCAAACTTCCCGAGGATAGCGACCTCGTCCAGGTCGAGTTCAAGGAGATCAGGGCCGAGGCTCTCTTCGAGCAGCGCGCTTTCCAAAAGGCTTGCCGAGAAGGAGAAGACCAGTGTGTGGATGCGCGAGGCTGCACAGTACTGGCGAATTGTTCGCGAGTGGTCCCACTTCAAGCGTGTTTCTACTGCGTAAGCTTTCACATCTTTCACTCCTCCCACTACTCTCACATCTTGCAAGTCCATCACCACACCTTCCACCACTACGACATACACTGCCACCATAGCTACCACTTACATCAACCCCCCTCTCCTCTTTCCCAGCCCCCATATAACTATCATGACTCCATACTAACGCATAATCAGTTGGTTGCTCATGTTCTGGCAACAGTGGAGTGGCATCGACGCCATTATATACTATGCCAGTAACGTATTCCAGAGCCTAGGCCTCACTGGCGGTACTACTGCTCTCCTCGCTACCGGCGTCACGGGAGTCGTCTTCTTCATCAGTACCCTGCCTGCCATGGCTTTCATCGATAAGATTGGTCGCAAGCCCATTCTGATCGGGGGTTCCCTCGTAATGTTGATTTCCATGGTCATTCCCGGGATCATCGTTGCCAAGTTCAGTAACGACTGGCCCGGCCACCCTGTCGAGGGCTGGGTTGCTGTTGCGTTCATTTGGATTTACATCGGAGCATTCGGCGCTTGTAAGGGCTATCCAGACTTTTCCTTTCTTGCTACATCTCACTGACAGCCTCCAGCATGGGGTCCGGTTTCTTGGACGCTGATCTCCGAGATCTTTCCTCTTTCTATTCGCGCCAAAGGGGCTTCTATCGGTGCATCTAGCAACTGGGTATGTAGTAGCAAAGTACCATCTCTGAAGCCACCGTGTTCTAATGTATTCCCCAGCTCAACAACTTCGCTGTCGCCTTCTACGTCCCCGCCATGCTTAAGAACTGGGAATGGGGCACCTACATCTTCTTCGCCGTGTTTCTCGCGGCTAGCATCGTGTGGGTTTACTTCTGTCTTCCAGAGACAAAGGGTGCCACCCTCGAGGAGATGGACCGTGTCTTTGGTAGCAATACTAGTGCTGAGGATACGATCTTGCTGGAGCAGGCCAGAAGGGATGTTGGCTTGACCGAGGACCTGGAGGATAATGCCATCCACGCCGAGAAGAAGGGACTTGACGAGACTCACCATGAGTCAGCCTAAAGCTTCTCGGCTGGATAACTTGTATTGTTACCAAACCTGATACCCCATACCCACGCCGAGTGTACCTCAAGTGGTCAACCCATAATGATGATGAAGGAGCGCGCCCCTGAAGGGGTTCCTGTACTATAGCAATGCCTGGGTCTGACCACTTGTCTTCATGCTCAATATTTGAGTATTATTGCTCAAGTTCATTTCTTCAAAACAAGGCCGTTGGCTTACATCGCTAGCTCATGACATGGTTCGGTTTACCGGCTCCCATCTCCGACAATCATAAAACCCCCAATCTCTTCTAAAAAGCACATTCTACAGCTTTGGCGGGATGTTGATACCCAAGTCTTTTGCAATGATATCCGCCGCCTTCTCACCAACCACGAATGCCGTGTTATTCGTGTTCGCGCCCACATTCTCCGGCACAATACTCAGATCCACAACCTTGAGTCCCTCAACGCCGTACACACTGAGCGACGAATCAACGACGCCCAAGTCATCCCGGGGCGCCATCTTGGTCGTCCCGAGAGAGTGCCACGTTGTGTTGATATTCTCCCTCAAGAACTGCTCAATCGCCTGGTCGTCCTCCTTGGAGTACTCCAGGGGTTGCACGTCCTTGTGCGCGTCCGCGGAAACAGAGTCCACGAGCGCAACCTTGGAGCCCGCCGGGAAGGCGGGGTGGCCACCGGCGACCTCGCCGCGGTAGAGAGCGGTGCGGCGGGCGACCTCGCGCGAGTGCTTATAGGCCCAGACCTGCTTCTTGAGGTCGAGGTCATCGGGATCACTGAAGAAGCCGGTGTCGAAGTCGAGCGGGTCCGTGAGGGATGGTCCGGTAATGTGGATGCTGCCGCGGGAGTATGGATAAGCAGTATAGTTTGCGACAGTTGTGTATTGGCCTTGAGGGATTGCGGCATGGTCTCCGAGGTACCTGGGCTGGTGTCAGTCCTTTTTCTCCTTTTCTCTACACCTCGAGAAGAGGGACGGGGTGAGATGCATACCCATGCAAAAAGCCACTGAGCATGACCGGTCGGTTGGGGTCATTCTTGAAATCCTTCTCCCACGCTTTCTGGAATTCGGGACCAAGAGCCTCAATTTCCTCTTCCGACGGACGGATCTTGCTGACGACGTCAACGCCGTTCCAGCCAAGCATCTTGTGCTTGTTCTGTATCGCGTCCTCGTGGCTGATGCGCCCGCTGAAGATGTCATCCAATGTCTCATCCGGATTCAGCGCCGTTTTGTAGGGGTACAGGACCAAGTTGTGATCCTGGTAATCGTGTCCAACGCCGGGCAAATCCGCAACGACAGGCACGCCCACCTTGTCAAGAATCTTCTTGTCACCTAGACCAGATCGCTCGAGGACACCTGGGGTCCCGCAGGCGCCGCATGAGACGACAACCATTTTCTTTGCACGTACACTCCGGACGGGATGCTTCGTCGTGTTCAGAACGGCCTGGTAATCCGAATTTGGTGTGTACTCCACCCCGACAGCACGCTTGTGCTCATCGAACAATACGCGGATGACCTTTGACTCAACCAGGACATGCAAGTTCGGGTGCTTCCCATCCTCCAACAGCGGATGCAAGAACGTGTGTGCGGCATCCTGTCGCCGGCCATCAGGCGAGACATATCTCATCCACCTCTCATATCCATTGTTCGCCTCTAGGTTTTGCAGGTCCCGGATCTCGGGATAGCCCGTCTGTTTCGCGGCGCCGAGGATGTCTTCCTCGGCGCCGCCCACGCGGAACCCACCAGATGATATGTGCACCGGGCCGGAGGAGCCGTGGTGCGAGGGGTCGCCGTTGCCATGGTACGTCTCAAAGCGCTTGAGGTACGGCCAGAGATCGGCGGCGGACCAGCCTGGGGTCCGCCAGGAGTCGAAGTCTGATTTCTGTGCGCGGGTGTAGCTGTGTTGGGAGGCGTGGCTCGTTAGCTTGAAGGGGGCCAAGAGGAGAAGATGGAATGGGATCGACGTGAGAGTTTCAGATGGCATGGCTAAAGGGGAGCTACCCCGATTCTTTTACTTTCTCTAGTCAACTACCCATCGCCTCTCCCCCGCATCTGGGTACGGGTTGAAACGGCCGAAGCAAAAACGGGCGGTGCGTGAGGGGGAGGGTGCCGAGTGGCCATCGGGTATTGAGTCCGGGAGACGTGAACTGGAGGGAAACAGACTCTCGGGAGGGGGAAAACTGGTAAACTTACAGCATAAAGTTAATCGAGGATCCGCCACCGAGGATTCCTCCGGCCGGGACGATGGGACTGCGCCCTGCCAGCTTGTCGGATTTCTTGCCCTGGTAGAAGATGGCTGTCTTGCTCTCGGGAGCGAGATGGTCGAGGAAGAAGGCCGGGTGGACGACATCGGGTACGTCGCGATTGTTGGTGCCGCCTTCAATGACGAGGATCGAGAGCTCCGGGTCCGAAGCTGCGAGACGCCCGGCGAGGACGCAAGCTGCTGTGCCACCTGAAAATCCACCGTCAGCACTGGCCGGGAAATATGGCGAGCAATTCTAGGTGAATGGCTGATGCTTACCGCCGGCGATGATCACATCCACCTCCTTGATATTATCCGCCAATTTGCTGTAGATACCCATGGCTGAGGTACCTCGAGAGGGTTACGAAGAGGCTTGGCAATTGACAGATCAAGGGCCTCGTGCGGCTGAGAAAGGCAAAAAAGAAAAACAAAAGTCGGGACGAAAGACCAACGAATACTTCCGTGGGCCGCGAGGGTTCTTGTTTTATATTCCCCATCCGCATGTCTCGCAAGCATGCAGCCGTGGGGGACCAACCTCGCCTCAGCGGAATGGCATGTCCGAGATTCCGCAGTGTCCCTTTCCGCTGCATGCTGATCTATGTTTGGAAGGGGTGATGAATCTGAGTTCTGGGCCACATGGCCGCACGGATAGCGGCGAACACGTCGGACGACCGGGTAGTGCTGCCAGGGTCGAGTTGGTCTGGGAGCATCGGATGCGGGGAAGTTTGCAATAGTTGAGATGCGCCCTGCTGCCTTTGGCAGCGTCTTGCATGGGATCACGCAGCCAAAAGACGAAGTTCGTACGGGGCTATGTCTCAAGACACGGGCCCGTCGGCCAATAGACTTCGTTAGGTTTGCTAGTTGAGCAGCATGCAGCTCAAGGGCTGGACTGATGTCCACAGGACTAAGTAGGGGTTGGCCTCAGTTCTTGAGCGACCTAGTTGAGCTCAGAAGCACGCCAGTTCTATCTTGGTCTCCAAAGAAGAAGCACCTGGAGCTGGAGAAGGCCAAAAGGAACTGGGGAGTTTTCTGACTCGGCTGGATTTGAGTCTGCTAGGGAGGGATGTGTCAGGGCGCAGCTCGACGTGGACGATCGTGGAGAAAAGAGGGACGGATGGGCATGTGGGGGAAGGATCACTAGGCCTCGAAGAGGAAGTCTTGGGCGCGCGTACCGAGGGTTTACTCCCGAGACCAATGCCGGTGTAACAGCGAATTGGAGACCGGAGTAGAGATTGGCATCTGACCTCCCGCGGTTGGTGGGGGTTGTGAGAGGGGAGACTGTGTTTGCGGGGTGGAACAGGGGGTTGCTGACTGATTGCATGCCGCGGTCCAATGTCCCTGATAGGGGAATTTTGGGGCAGACACTACTTGACAGGGTTGTTTTCCTCGTTTTCCATGTTACAGCAAATTGATCCTTAGTAAGATGCCTGGAAAGAACATTGAGACTGTCATGGGATGTGCCACTTATCACGACTCGCAGTAGCATTAAGTCCTGACTGTGGAACATTGACACGATGCTGTACTGTGCTGACATGCATTCAATGGCAATGCAACGCAACTCTGAGCTAAGGGTCGCCACATATCCGCCGTAGAAACAAAACTCGGTAATAGAATTTGAGTTGTGAACAAGTTCAAGCCAACAGCAGGTACCAACCGTGAGGGCTTCGATGCCCGTATGGCCGGCTACAGTCGTAGAAAGTCGTTCCAGTACTCCCAGTCCAGGTCTCCGTCGTCAGTCAAGCCAATTGGGTCAAGACTCTGAAACTCTGGAATCACCAGTTGAGATACCTGCGTAGCTTTGTTCCGCCTCTGATCCCATAGCAAATGAATGAACCTGGGCCACGCACCGGTCACGCGAGTCTCTTGAGAGTCGACCAATTCCGCCCTACGAGCCTCCCAAGCCTCTAGAGTCAAGTCGCCCAGGGCGGCGAAGAACGGATTTTGTCCTTCTTCAGTCAGCTCCAAATGCTCTTCGTAGAGCTTCTCGACCAGCGTCCAAGCCAGTACCACCCGCTCGCCAGAACGCCGCTGCCGAAGGTCGCTGATCATATAGACGTAGGCGTCCACGGTGTACTTGGTCGTCATATGAGCAACAAGATGCGACGAAAACTTGCTACGCATGGCCACATCCATCATTTCCAGCCATGTCAGGATCGATTCGAAAAGCACGTCGCTTTTTTCTCGTGACAGGAGTACCTCTCCGCCGCTCGCGGCTTGTCCTCGGGGGCTGTGGGCCTTGCAGCGCATGCGAGCGATTGCAAGCTTGGCCATCGCGTACGTCAGCGCGTGGAGAGGGACGTTCCTGTCGAGATGGCGGAGGAATTTCTCGTGATATCTGCCCTCAAGTTCATCAATGGCTTTGTCTTCCAGCTCCGTCTGTTTCTTTCCCCTTGCTGGACCCTGGGATAGCATATCCTGAATCATGGCTGCCATGGCGGATGAACGAACCCAATCGAATACCTCGAACTTCATCAAGACACAAAGCATCTCGGTCGGTCCGGTGTGCTCGACAGGGAGCTCGGTCATTTCGGGGTGCAAGTCGGCGTCGTTGACGTTGAGCGGGAGGCGGACGTCGCCGAACTCGCCTTCAGACGGCTGGGTTCTCCTGCCTGCGGCACGAACTCGGGCATCTATACCGTGCAACTGCCACCAAAGACGGACGCGCATTTCTCCATCAAAAACCGAGATTTTAGGGTCTGGTTTATGTCGGTGGAGGCCAATCTTTTGGCCGACTCTGATGGCAGCGCCGGTGAGGGTGGATGTCAGCTCCGAATCTGGGTCTGAGAAGAGGAAGAGGACGAATGCCTGGAGGACTTCGAAATTCCGTGTGGTCAGGAAGTCAGCCTCGACGAGAGCGCGAAAGGCGGCATCTCGGTAGCGGGCTGATAAGGCAACTTTAGTCTCACCAAAGGCAGTTAAGCATTCTTCAGCTGACACGGATGTAATTGCGAGAGTGTACATGGCGAACAGCATGGCCGTAAGGGGCTTTGGTGCACCAGAAGGATTCCAACTCGCGTCCAAAACTCGTTGTTGCAAAGTTGGCACGTGAATTATCTTTAAGAGCGGATTGGCCGCCTCAACGAAAATTTGCCACAATCGGTAAATTTGTCTTGGCCCGGGGTGTAGCTGTGACAACTCGGGCTGGTTGTTTGAGAATAAGAGACGGTTTGGCGACGTAGAATTTTCAGCGGCGTCTTCTTTGCGCGTAAGGCTTTGGTAAGGCGGATACTTGAGCTTTTCAGAATTGGATAGTCAGATTCGAAGAGCAGCGACGGAAGCTCGAGAGTAACACACCTCCGCAGGAAGACTTGCCCACAAACACCTGCGTTTCAAATCAGAATTTTGAAATGGGGGCTTCTGCTCATTACGTATGGATGAACTGACCTTTGCATTCTCGAAGTCGTCCCCTTCTGATCTTGGGTTCTTGTGCCATCATGCTCGACCACAGACGACACGGAGACTGGACTTGAAGAGTCATGTTGCTTCACCTGACCTTGTGGTCCAGTGGTAATCCAAGTATGGGCGTACGGAGTGAAGTCAACGTTGTGCTTCCGCATCAGATCCTCGTATGCGGCTAGCCGGGTAAGCAGGTCTTCGTCGGCGGCTCTCTTGCGAGGCCGGGGTTGAATAGGAGCTTCATAAACACAACGAGCCGTCGACTTGACGCAGTTCGAACAGGGATCAGCCTTATCGCATTTGACTTTCCGGCGTGCGCAGACTGAGCAGGCATGCTTGTGTTGCCCTTGTGACATTGTTGGCTGCAGGGTCGTCATATTGAGGCCGGGCATGTCTGGTCTAAATGAGAGGTTGACTGAATTCAACGGCGTGGTGGAGCGCACTGGTGGTCCTCAGAGCCATAAGCTCAACTTCGGACTTTCAAGGTTTGTCCGAAATGACAGCTAATGGTGCTGTCGGAGACTTAATCATCAGGATTTCAAGGCTAAGGACCTGTTCGGGAGCCTCGGGTCTTAAAGAAGGCTAGCGCCATCCTTCTCGGCTTCCGCCTCCACGACTCCCCTCATTGGTGGTTGGGACCTCAGATATGTGATCTCGCGGAGACCAGGTCAGTCTAACCAAGCTTGGATTGATCGGGCCCGAGACAAGCGGGAGGAT
This sequence comes from Colletotrichum tofieldiae, assembly GCA_022836555.1. Lineage (NCBI taxonomy): Eukaryota > Fungi > Ascomycota > Sordariomycetes > Glomerellales > Glomerellaceae > Colletotrichum > Colletotrichum tofieldiae. The sequence goes on from BQXV01000010.1 coordinate 2,802,529, forward strand.
GCACAATTGGGCGTATGCAATACTTTGGTCCCTGGACTCCTTCAGTCCTTCAGCTAATACAAATCAACAAGTTTCTTTGAGGCTTCGGCCGAGCTCCCCCGCAGATCTCATATGCTTTTTGGTATGTTGTTTTCTTTTTAAATATCTGTCCTACTCCTATTCTTGCCATCTGACGATAGTGTTCCACGGTGCCTCTCATTGCCTCGTCTTTCAGCCCTTCCCTGGTCTGGCTCGAAAATTGCTCGCATACACAGTTCAATCAGTCACACTAGATTTCGACTTCTCTGTTGAACGCGGCGTTCGCATCCCTTCAGACATGACTTTACATTATAGTAAAGACCTACGTGCACTCGGTACAAACACCAATGTTCTGGGTGTCTCGACTGCTGCCGACGAGCCATCCACCAGCGACAATGCACCCACAGAGAAACAAGTGTCTGCACAGATGTCGACTCGAGAAACTGAAAATGAGAACCAGTATCCATCTGGGTTGAGCCTGGCCTTGATATTGACGTCTTGCTTCATATGCATGTTTCTAACATCCTTAGTAAGTAATGCTAAGCCATCAGCTATGGAAAACTCGGGGTGCCGCAGCTGATGCCGGCCCAGGACCGCCTAATTATCACGACAGCTATCCCCAGCATTTCAGACGAGTTCAAATCAGTCACCGATATTGCCTGGTATGGCTCTGCCTATCTATTAACCCAATGCGCCTCTCAGCTGCTGTTTGGGAAAATCTACTCCTTTTTCAGCATCAAGGGCACGTTCTTGACTTCTCTTCTCCTTTTTGAAGTTGGCTCGGCTATTTGCGGTGCGGCTCCTAGTTCTATCGCCTTCATCGTTGGTCGAGCTGTTTCTGGACTTGGGGCGGCCGGGATCCTGAGTGGAATAGTAAGTCTAGTCTGTGGCTCTGAGGACAATGACGACAGTCCCTGGGACGACCACGTTGCTGACTTGTGAACAACTCAAAGATCATTATCATCGTGCACGCAATACCTCTGCACAAACGTCCGCTATACCAAGGGATGTTTGGTGCAGTATTCGGTGCTTCTTCTGTAACCGGACCATTGTTGGGAGGAGCATTCACATCAAAGGTCTCTTGGAGGTGGTGCTTCTTTATCAACCTTCCCCTTGGGTGTGTAGCTGCTGTGGTGATCTTTGTCATCCTCAAGATTCCCAACTCAGAGACAGAAAAACTCAGCATCAAGGCTAAGTTGGCACAGTTGGACTTCTATGGCACTGGGCTTCTTGTTCCAGGCTCAGTCTCTTTGATTTTGGCTTTGCAGTGGGGAGGCTCTATTTTAGCAGTGAGTTTTCATACTCTGTTCGTTCAAACGCCTTGCTAATCGATATGTAGTGGAATGACAAAAGGATAATCGCTCTTTTGGTTGTTGCCGGCTCATTATTCTTTGGGTTCGTCTTAGTCCAGACTTTCCGGCCAAAGACCGCTACAGTGCCACCCAGGATATTCAACCAGCGAAGCATTCTGGCCGGCTTCTTCTCGACAATCTGCGTCAGCTCACAGATGACAATATTTGGTGATTTCTCATACTACTATGGGTTCCACGTGTCCTAATTATACTGATTTCCTTTCAGCCTACTATCTTCCAATCTGGTTTCAGGCCATCCAAGGAGTCTCAGCAGTTGAATCCGGGATCCGTTTGCTACCCTTAGTTCTTTCCATGGTAGTCGCCATGCTTTCAGCAGGTGTTTTGGTTCGTCGGATAGGCTACTACACACCCGTGATGATCTTCGGCGTCTGCTTGATGGCCATCGGCGCTGGTTTGATGTACACTCTACAGGTCAACACTGGCAGCCGCCAATGGATCGGTTACCAAATCATCTATGGTCTTGGCGCGGGATCTGCGACTCAAGCGCCAAATATCGCAGCGCAAACGGTTTTACCAAAACGAGACGTCCCCATCGGTGTTTCCCTAATGTACTTCGGCAATTTCATGAGCAGTGCCATACTCCTCCCCGTTGCTCAGAACATTCTCAACACTCAGCTTCTACGTCGTCTGTCATCTATTCCTGGTGTTGATTCTGAGACGATTCTGGATAACGGCGTAACATCGTTGACCGATTTGCCTGACTCAGTCAGGGTAACTGTCTTATTCGCATACAATGAGGCCATTCGACACGTGTTTCTAGTCGCTTTGGTTCTAGTGTGCTTGGCCATGCTAGGCGCTTTGAGTTTGGAGTGGCGAAGTACAAAGAAGACTGATGGTAAGGAAACGAGTGATTGATTTCTTGGATAAGAAGGCGAGACAGAATGTTCATTCACGAGAAGATCATTCAGACAGAGCATACATCTCCATCTCCAACTTCATGTGGCTACGTTATGAAGAGAATCTTTATCTCCACTCATCAAAATCATCAAAGCACAAAAAGCTGAGCAGCAGTTAAACGTCATGAGGCCAACCCCAAATGTTGTCAATGCAGGAGGGGTTTTGCATTCCCCCCATGGCTGTGATCAGAATTTTCTCAAATTCTAAGTGTAGAAAGCTTAGGAATTTGCGAGTGACAGACGAGATTTTGTTTACCGCCGTTGCCATCGTAAATAAGCCTGCGTCTTAGTCTCGCTTATTGGAGTGCGATGAACATTCGTCTACGTTCCCGAGAAATGCATCCATGTCAGTTCTTATACAGCGTGAGAACATCTACACATATCTGCGACAAGTAATAGTATCACCCCTCCCTTTCGATCGGGTAGGACGTGGGGTTTTGTGGTCAGAGTTATCCCACATTAATTACTTTGAAATTCCGGCCATTTTGGACCCTTTTAAGCTGCTACCTTCCTTTCTCTGCAAGGACAACACAGTGAGACATGTTTTTTTAGTAGTATTAATAGCTGTGCCTACGATTTCGGTCACCATTCTTCTGGCCAGACTTTGCCAGGCAAATGGTGAGGCTTGAAAGCAGATCTTATTCCAAAGGCTCAACAATCAACAGGATTCAACGGAGGCATTGGCATAGGGCACCAATCATCTGAGATACTGTAACTTGAGACAAAATTTCCTAATAGACGGTCACCCACTGGGTTTATACACGTCATATTAAAGGGCAGTCTAGTGCCTGGGGCTTGGAGTATCCACATCCTCGAATTCGAGACATCGCTGCAGTATTCGAGATGTCAATTTCGTTATTAAAAAGATTGTATGGTCATATAGGGTCATTCTCTGATGTTTACATTACGTAAATCCTCTCTCTTCTACCCTTTGCGAAGATATTTGTACAATATCACAAGTGACCTCAATTGGTGCCCCTGGCTGTAACCTGATCTTGTCGTTGGAGATTCTTGGTCCTCCTTCGATATGTGTTTCCACCACAGCGCCGTTATTTGTCCCGTATCCACCCATCTCAATGGACTCCTGCCGCTGCATTAACGGCGGTGTATTCTCTGCGGTACTATTCTGGCGTTCGAGCGCTTTGGGCCCTTGAATGGGGAAGCTACCTTCGCGGCTCGAATCTGCATGGCTCATATCGTATGTCGCCATGCCGTACAGATCGGTCTTACTGTCCAAAGATTCGGTACGTTGTTTCGGATTGCGAGTCGAGTAGCGGCCTGGGTTTCCTGTTCCACCGCCGAGCTCGAGGTCGCGCGGTTGCGAGGTACTCCCCGTGTTCTTGGAGTAGTCACCATGCGGGTTGTATTTCGAAGACTTGGTGACGCGGCTCGACAGGGCGGGGACAAAGCGAGAAACAAGGGGGCGGAAAGTCGGGAGGCAGGCACAGGTCAGGCCGCAGCAGAGTTCTCCGATTGACCAGCCGGCAGTCTCAACGTTTTGCCACGTAAAGTTTTCTTCGAGTTTGAGGAAGCGAATTCGGATAAAAGAAATGGTGCATGTGCTGTCCAGAGCTGTATTAGTGTATGGAGTGAGACATGGGAGAGCACTTTGACGTACAAGAAGCCGAGACAGAAGATGCCGAGCAGGACATACTTTTGTCCACGTGCCAGCTTTAATCTGTGGATTACCGGCAATGGCAGAACAAAGACGATGATGTCGGTGATGATGTTGCCGGCTGCGTTGATGTACCACTGTGGGTAATTGGGGATACATGTGCCCCCGACGCTCTTATCCCAGAAAGCGGGAATAGGGGTACATATGAAGATTTCGAGAAGAATTTGCGAAATGCTCCAGGCCCCGACGATGACCATGGCGCCTATGAATACCTTTTTCATTTTTTGAACCGCCAGTACGCGGTAGTATTGAAAAAGGAATGTCATCTTGATGCCGGCCAAGGCAGCGTTGTAGAAGACGATTGTTACATAGAAGGTCTGTGGAAGTCAGTGGAACGTTCGACATGAACTTCTGTACACCTCGACGCACCCTCATGTAGCTCTTTATCTGTTCAGATGTGAGAAAGTAAACATGGTGACCGAGGCCATTTCTGACGTCTTGGTGGTGTCAGTGATTGGCGAATCATGTCGGGGATGATGGGTACTCACTCCATGCGACGGCGAAGCCACAGCCAAGTACTAAAAACTAAGAGGCCAGTATGTAAGCTTGATGTTTGTTGGTGGGTTGGCGAAGAGCACGGCCAGACTCACGAAAGCAAAGACAGCAGCCCAGTCGTCCACTCCAAACTGTCTCAAAACGTAAAGCCTGATGTATATCCGTATCGAAACGGCCAGAAAGGCGACTGAAAGGACGAAGCTAGTGACGCCGATGACCGTCGGTACCCTTGAGTCGGTTGGGTAGACTCCCGGAGGCGCTTCCATAGTTGTGCAGAACGTCTTCAGACGCCGTCGACAAGAGTTCGTTCCCTTTGGATTGCCCTATGATAATCGTTGTGTACGACTAATTGCATGCGGTGACGCGGCTTGCGTACTTCTCGATGATCCGGGTGTGATGGGTACAGAGGTGGGACGTCGGACAAGAAGCCATGGGATCCCAAACGCCGAGTGGCCCTATCTATCTATTTCGACAAAGCCTTACAATGCCAGTCTTGGAGGGGTCCTGATCTTAAGCCATGCTTTGGGCCTGTGTGGTCTGGAAAACGAGCTGTAAGAAAGTAGGGTGTGAGACATCCATGAGAAGGAGAAGCCCGCACAGGGTGCTACACTAGCACGCCTTGCGGACTCGAAGACCCTAATCTTTTTTTGATATTCTGTGTCTCATATGGATAGATGTGGAGACCGCCAGTAGGGATTAACGCGCCTACTTCCAAGGATATTGTCGGTTGACTTTGGGCAGAAAGAGGTCGATGCAGCTGTGCGCTCGGAAGTCGACGCGGCAGGCAAGTTGCCTGACGGCTGGGCAACGCGCATACTAGTGACGGACGATGCCACCCTTTTTACGTTCCTGTATACCTGCATGGTGACCAAACGAATTGGTAAATGAAAATTGTTACCTCAACTAGTCGGTAGCTCGCAGCACCCGCCCGGGACGGCCCCGAGTGGTGATGTTAACGTTAGACGAACCGGGCAAACGTTCGGCTTATCCGCAAATGCGGCATGCGGGAAAAGGGGGACTTGGAGGGCTGCAGGCCAGTGGATGGTCTCCGGTACTGCAGTTCTACCAGACTAGGGGCGCAGTGTCATTCAAGAGGGGATGCGCGGAGAACGGAGGCATGGCAGCCTCCCGACTTTGTTCCTCCGACGGCGCATCGGCTGGCAGCATCACAGTTCATTTTCGAAAGCCGAGGCAATCTGCTACTGCATCTTGGGGATGTCGCGATTCAGCTGTTCTTCGACCAAGATATTAGTAGGGTCTCAGGCCGCCTTCTGTCATGTGTAAAGAAATATGGAGTCCGGTGGATTTGGGACTCTGGGAGTACTTGCGTTGAAGACAACGTCTGTGTGAAGAAGCTACCCAATGACGATTGCTCAGCAAGGTCACAGCCCCGACCCCCGGGGGCCCAAAGTAGCATGCCGCCCTTGTTAGTCTTGAAGAGAGGCCGGGGTGAGCCCCTCTCGCACAGTTCGGTGGGAGAAGACAAGACTGTCGCGGGGATCTTGAGGTGTACAGGGTCATGGCTGACTCGCATATGGTAGGCAGTGAGTTTTGCAATCGCCAGGAATCGGCGATCATTATCTTTAGGTGACCGGAAATTAGGAGGAACCGGGATGAAAGACGCGATGGTTAGGTAGGGAGCGGTGCTGACTATGAGATCAAAGAAAAGGAATCATCGAAACAGGAACGGTCACTCGGTGTTGACAAGAGCATTGTTCATCCGATCAGGAGACTAACTTCGACCGTCAGAATCGAGTGAAACAGAGACAGTTCACAGCTCCCTGGGACGATGGACAGAAGAAATCCTATCTGGCGTCATAGCGTATGGGCTGGGCGTCGCTTGCCACCCAGGGATATCGTGGTCGTTATCGCGCTGCCATTGCCAATGCATATGCCACCGAGAGCAGGGTGTCTGGGAGCTTAGGTGGCTCTGATCACTCCCGAGCGAGACGTGAGTTGTTGAAGCTGCTCAACCGAGGATCTTCGGGGAGCGCGCGCCGAAGCCAGATGCTCCAGTTTGGCGATAAGGTACCCCTGGTTATCCTTGAGAGCGTTGATCAAGTGAATCATGCCACTCGGCGAGGATTTCTGGCTAAGTCAATCAAGATGACGGTTGGATGCGTCTGAGAGTAACTGCGCCACCGGAGGGAAGGGCCAGGGGGGCCCGGGATAGTATGTATTTCTTCAACGCTCTGTTCTCGGGCACTTGGAGCATGGGTCGTCGGTTGTGCCGACTCGGGCCATGGACCGCTATCCTCTTCGTGGAAAGCAACAGTTGTGAAAAAGAATAAACTTTAGGCCATTGTCGGCAGCCGGATCAGCGGCATCATGTACCGCGTATCTTTGCACAGGATCGGCGGGTCAATTAACTGGTTTGAGGGGCTAGACTGGTCTTGGAAAACCTGCTGAAATGGTTTGACAGGCACACAGGCCAATCCTTCTGCAGAGCAAGGTCCCAGTGGGCCATCCCACGACAGATGCATGTGGCAGTCGTGTTGACGGTCCCAGAGAGCGCCTCAGTGTCGCAGCTTGCCCTTTACAGATGGACCAGATAACGAGGGGCTGAAATGCACCTTCAGACAGGGGGCCTGCCCCGCGTGTCACATGAACTGTTGTCAAAACGTGGGAGACCTTCATGTCAACCGCGCGCACGGTTGCCATGTTCATGGCCTGCCATCACATCTTGCCTGAGCACTTCCCCGCCCGTCAATGACGAGACCGTGACAGTTGGCGAGGTCAGAGTAGCGAGGATTGCTGCAACCCTTCGCATACTAGGTACGGCAAAGAGAAGGACTCTCTCTCTCCCTCTCGGTATGTACGTGGACGGGCATTCCATCCGTGGACTCCGTGGAGGTGTACATTGTCGGTAGCCAGATGTCCACCAGAAAAAGTCCGTCTCGCGAATCCGCTGGCAAGCCTCGGGGCCGCAAAGGTCAAAGCGGGATCTCCATTCGGACTTGTTTAGGTGCCGGGCCGCCGCGTCAAGGGTCCGAATGTGGCTCTTCTGGAGACGCGCGGGTCAGGCAAAGGGCGTTGACGATGATCAGATTGACGAGGGCGAATATTCGATTCCAGAGTGCTGGCGAACTTGAAGTCGGCTCCATCGAGGCGGCAACAAGCGCGACCTCTGACACAGTCTCTCCCATGCCTGAGACCCTGGGACGTTCCGATAGGTCGCAACGAGTGCTCGACAAAACTGGGAAGCGGACTGGGTCGAGCTCCGCAGTCGAGGATGATCTTTGGGGTGTATGAATCGTATCTCCTCCCCGAACCATTTCGGAGCACGGCCATGCGAGCGTTTGCAGCAACAGCTCCGGGACCGCCATCACTTCTTAGAACCTGTGGTCCATGTGCGACGCAGGAACAGAACAAAAACAGCCCTTACATGTGGTTCTGCTGCATCGTCTGCGGATCGAACTTGGCAGGGGACGGGAACTGAGTCGGTCATCTGTTGATATCCTCCAAGTGTGGTGTATCGGAAATGGAGTCGTCCCACCGAGTAAGCTTACAAACCCTCGAGACGGGGAATCTGAATGAGGATCACGCCTCCTGCAGGTGCAAATGCTGGCGAAAAGTGCCTGGTTTCTGTCTCATGCTTCGTCTTCGTGTTTCGGCATGCTCTTTTCACCCGGTTATCGAGGAGGCATTGAGACCAAGGCGCAACACCTATTGTGAGTAGCGATTGCGAGTCAGGTTGAGGTTGACAGCGTCTATTTGTCAATGCAGCACATTCGATCACCTCGATGGTTCTTGATCCATATCTTACTCGGTGTCTCTCAATTGAAAATGTCTTGTGGTGAAGTGTGGCAACTCCCACTAAAGCGCTGCACTCAATCTGATACCGGGATACCCCAAATAGCCTTAAGATGAATGAGCCACGGCAGTGTGCCAGGCTCCGGTAGAGCAGCAACCGCTTGTGCTCGCTCTCGGCAGGTAATCTCTCAAGGCTCGCGTTCTGTTGATATAACCACGCTACCATGAGGAACATCGCCGTCCAAACCCCGATGGCGCGTAAGCCGGTAGCAACGAGGGAGGAACACCATGGCTGGAGTTTATCTCCCCGATCCGAACCCACGCGGTGCATCTCTCTTCGGCCGATGTAATGCCCACAGTGCATACTAAGCGGTTGCCTCACAGACTCTCGCGGCTCAGTGCATGTTGCGGCGTATCAGCGGTGACATTCACCGTCTCTGTGACTCTTCTGAGCTGATAATCAACGTCTGATAATGCTTGCTCCGCCCTTGGTCATTTTCACGCATGTCGAGTCCAAAAGCCTGGAAAAGTAACCCAACGACCCATGACTCGCAAACGTTCTCAGACCGAATGTCGAGGGTGGGAGATGCCTCCTTTGGGAAACCAGCTGACCTTCTTTGACTCTGTTGGGGAACCACTCGCTAATTACCTGCAGACCCTCACCAAACGGGAGCGAAATAGCGCGTTGAAGCCCTGACATTTGCGCCGAAAATGTCGGTCGTCATCATCACTGGGCGGAGCTAACAGGCGCTGCACCACTGGCATACCAGCTGCAGTGGGGTAATAGGATTTGATCCCTGGAGCGATGGTATCAGGGCCATGCTTTTCAGACCAAGCTGGCATGTCGTGTCGGTTTCTTTGCCTCCCTAGTCAAGTAATCAACCGTCCCATGGGTTGTATTTATAATATCGCACTATGCTAAGAAGCCACTTGCCTTATCATTCGAAGTCTTCAGCTCAGTGGACCTGCTATCTTCGACGCCAGCACTAGAATTCGCGGCTGCGTACGTACGTGTGCTTGTTTATGTATGTGTGAGAGAACAGTATCATCGTTCCAAGACTATCAACCACAGTAATTAACACATCCGAGCAGAAGAGCAATCTACCAAGACGTCTTTTCATAAGTCCAGCAATACTTTCCGCTTACTCGGCATACCTATTGTGTCCGTTGAACAAGGTCAGACCCACTCCATCAAAATATGCCCCGACTTCTATGCTAAACGACGCACAACTCTCCACCCACGCGACATTTCCATTACTTCCAGTAATTATCGCATCGGCGTCACATCGTCCCTATCAACTAGAATTGATTAACGGCTGGCTGGCCAAATGGTAAGGCGTCGGACTCCTATCAGGAATCGTAATCCGAAGATTCTGGGTTCGAGTCCCAGGTTGGTCGACTTTTTTATGTCAGTTTCTATTTGGTTTTGACATTTACCTTATCGCCGCATGTGGAAGGATGGCAGGAAGACCATGGATCGTACGATGGAAAAGCAAAATAGACATGAGGTTTCGTGTTCTAGGCTTTTTCCGTATTTCGGTCGCTGAGCCCTTCTCAAACTTGTGGGTTTCTTATCGGTAGAAAAAGTCATCCTATCATGTTTTTTCTAGGGAGTCTGGAAGTATGTTGCTGAAAGGTACCATATAGATAATAGCATGTTGCAGGAACATGCAGTTCACAAACAACCCAGTTCTAAATTAATCAATTGTTTTTTACCCCATCTACTGACCCAGGAAGCTTCCCAGGTAGTCCGCCTTGCCAACAGGTACACCTTTCGATCTCAAAATAGCATACCCCGCGTTCAGATGGAAAAAGAAGTTCGGTACGCCGTGGCTCAATGCCGCCTCCTTGGCCGTAACCTTCAGTACCTTCCCACCAAAAATAGGCCTGGTCAATCATGTTAGATGTCGCTCTTTCCTCGCGAACTTGGGCAGGACTTACAGGTCAACCTCATTGTCAGCTTTGGCATTGACTGCAGCAGCATCGACCTTGCTGAGAAGATCCAGCGCCTCCTGGATGCGCTTGTGCAGGTCCTCGATCGTCTTCTCCTTGTTCTCAAAGGGCTCCAGCTCAACGCCCGTCAGGCGAGCAATGTTCGTTTTAACAGTCTTGGTGGCGTTCTGCACCTGAAAGGTGAGTGGCAGTTGGTCCTCGACGAGACGGGCCTCGGGATATGTGTTTGCATCGACGTTGTTGGCCTTGGCGTGTTCCTCAGCCTTGTTGAGAATGTGGTCAAATGTTTTGAGACCCTTGATGAAAACGGGAATGACAGCGTCGTAAACGGTGAGAGAAGACATGTTTGCTGATATGAACGGGACTTGACAAGAAATTCAAATTGTTGAAGGGTAAAAGGTGTTTATACGGGCTGATGAGGTTTGATGCGTGTGTGCCGAACTCCGACTATTGTACACCAGATGAAACAGTGCGCCCATCGGCTTTATATCTGAATTCCAAAGCCGCTCGAAGCGATTGCGCGAGGATTTGTCAGATTTCTGGCAATTGCGTGCTTGGTAAGCCTCATGTTACTACTTATGCGAGTCAATCTCATAACTGGCGGTGACCGCAAGGCACGCCCCAGATCTTGCGAAGATCTGGCTTTTTGGGTGGCTTTTGCATGTCGTGACACTCCGGGGTTGAGGGGTTTCCCCTTGAATACTACCGCATTTGGTAGTTCAACTTGGGGTTGGCACCATCCGTGTGGAACGTCACGTTATCGAACGATGGATGGCGTCATTAGACTGCACCACCAACTCTGCGACATCGCTTCAATGTTAGCGACTCACGATGGAACCGAGTCGATTGATATGACGAATGAAATTGCGGCACTCTGATGACGACAAGATTGAAGAGGGGTCTTAAGAAATTGGAAACCCCGATCCGGGTTCGGCCACTGTAGGATATTGACAGACGACAATGCCGCAAGCTGACTATGTGACGGTTCAAGGGGTCTAGAGAGCCATTTGGATCGGTTGGAAATAATCGTTGGTCTTCTTTTGCATGAACTCCGTCTATTTTCTGGGTAGTAATTGAGTGGGAGAGATGGGCGTTCTCGCGCAATGGACTTTTGCTTCACGATTGCTTTCTTGTTGGAGAAACGCCGTAATCCATTTTAAACATGGAAGTCCATGACATGACTGGCAAAAGAAAAAGAAAGAAAGAAGCAGATTTCTCTGAAGTTTTTGATTTAAATTTTCATTCAATTCATTGCAAAGAATAATCAAAATTTAAATGCTGAACCATGAGGACTTTTACAAGCACAGCCATTGAGATGTATATGAAATATGAGTACCAAAATACTTGACTGAGGCATGGCAACTACTTCGTTTGCTTAGGATAGGGATATCCATTTGGACAACGACCGTTTTCTGTTCAGCTTCTAGAGTATTATCTTCTGATCATGTATAGATTGCTTTCAGATTCATCATTGATGATCTGGTCTCAAGGACTGGCTTGCGCTGCTCAGATAAGGGGAATCCACGAATATGTGTTGTTTCAATGTATTGATAAGGACGTTCCACTGCCTTCCAAACGTATTACTCCTCGACATGAGGTGAATGAATAAGCACAGCAATATAACTTCTGGCTAGTTATTCGAGTGTTGCTCATGCTAACCTACTCAATGGCTCTCGCCTGGTCATATCTTGATAGTCTGGATTTCAGGCAATTCGTTGGGCCAGTATTCCTCTTTTTCTTCCTGACCTCGGCACGTACACAAGTACAAAATTGCTTTTCCATTGCTTACTACTAGCTACGGAGTTCCGCAATCGAAATTCACTTTTAACAAGGATACCGTACTGCCAGTGCAGTTGCCAGGGTTAGTTTAGGAAGGCAAGAGTACAGTATGCCGTTAACACCAACTAGATGACACTCTGATTCGCCCATTATCACAGCGACCCCGACTGGTTCGCATTCCAACCGTAGTCAATCTTTTATGTCTACTGGATATGGGGTTGTCTCCGCGTTTGTATTGTTTGCGAGGCCCCAAGAACCGGTAATCGGAGGGCTACTCACTGCCGAATTAACCCTCATCTGAAACGGAAGAACCAACAGCCGACCATGCCAATTCAACAGGCATGGGTGGAAAATCACTCTTTACCGGCTTAGCCTCTAGTAAGTGAGAGGGGGTTCTGGTATATCCCAGTCAAAGGACCGTTGGTGGAACCAGGTGCTTAAGACGAGTCCTTATGTTCAGGTGGCCTTGTGCTTCTCCTTCAGTAGCAAAGATAGAGCTAGCGTCAAGACATCAATTCGGTTGAATTTTCACCGAATATGATACCCGTTTTCAGATCATTCAAAAGACTGAAGGTTTCTGAAACCATGCCTTGGCCTTCATCAGTGTGCAGAGCTTGCTCAACCCACTCGCCTCAACCAAATTCGGGCTAAAGACGTTTCAATGGCGTTTGCAAGAGGGGGCTCATCCGACTGTGTCAAAGGAAATCCAGCAGAGCACTTAGAGTAAGTCATACTTGAGACGCCCACCGCGTTCCTCTGGAAACTTTGCTTAAATTGCTTGTTAAAACAGGGCTCATATTGACTACTCGGTCAACCCAGTCCTTGAACGGCCCATAGACGCTGAACGCAAGATCCGGGTCATCTGTGTTGGCGCCGGTTCCAGCGGTATAGGATCCGCTATTCACATGAAGCAACACATTCGCAGTGTCGAGTTCTAGATCTACGAGACTGCGGATACTATTGGCGGAGTCTAGCATCATAATCGGTACGCTAGCGCTGCCTGTCACATTCCATCACACAGCTACAAAAGTTCATCAAGCTCAAACACCGAGTTACCTTGCATTGCAGCTGAGTTGTCGAACCCACCTATACGCCTTCAGAAAGTAAGGTAAATTGTCTAGACTAACACTGGTCACAGGCCGTGAAAACAATAGAGGTATTCTTCAGCGTTCGGCAGTTTCGAATGCTTCGAAGGAAGAAGCTCAAAATGACTTCTCGTGGAAGGACGTAAGCGTTGCTGTAACTGGGGCAGTAAGTATGGAACTGTGGCTTTGACATAGTCAGTGTCTTTAGGGACCTGGCGGCATTCAAATAATGCCTGAAATGCAGATGAAAGCCGGACACGTCACCAACTTTGCAAGGAGTAAAATTAAACAAGTATGGCACATGGGTCCTACTGTGTAGTCTTCAGGATAACGTTGTGCACTTTCAAGCTTTGATATCGTTGACATTTGCATCCACTTTCCTGGAGAAGCTCGAAAAGAGAACGGGCACCAGCAATCGTGAGCATAAGGCTTGTCTTTTCAACTCAATAGCTGAAGGGTTTGGTGAATTTTCCCCTAGATATTTCCATGGCTTCAGAGAAAAGGAGCTTCAGAGATTAAAACTTCCACCGGTATTTTCGCCGTGAACTTGAACGGTGGCTGAACTCCGCCCACAAGATCACCGAGCAGAATCCGCCTCTACAGATCGAAGCCCGGGAGGGGAAAATGGTAAGAGCGATGAGATAAAAGCCGGCCATCCAAGGTATGAACTGTTTGAGCCTCCAGGGTCTATTGGTCAAAGAACCAAAGCAATACTTGGCCGTCTGTGTTCCCCAAAAGCCTCACATGTAAGATTTCCTTGAACTGGAAGCTATATAATTGAGCTTTGTTTCCTGACTTCTTTGGCAGTTTTCCGGTCTTGCGTGTCCAATCAGGCGTCGTCACAGACTCACTCCTCCTCTTGATGCAGCAAGAGATGGCCTATGCGACCAAACGTATTCAAAAGTGCATCCGAGAAGGCTACAAAATCATCGTTGTAAAGGATAACGCGGTTGAGTCGTTTCTCAAGTACACAGACAACCACTTTGTACGCTAGTGGGCAACCAAAGGCATGGCTCAACTACGCTCCAAAGCCGTGCGGTTCTTTGGGGAATTTTTGGTTTTTCTTTAAGCTGGTTTGTTCATATGATAGGAAACTGCAAGCCCTGGTACAAGAACGGCGCCATGGGCAAGGCGGCAATCAGGGCCCTATGGCCTGTTTCCTGTCTGCAGGGCTTCACTGCTCTGCGCGATACTCGTTGGGAAGATTTTGACTACGAGAGACTGGATGAATACATGCATCTAATAGCCTGGCTGGGCAACGGAGACGTGCGACCCGGCCTCAATCGTGCATTCTACTTCGAAGAAGTCTGGGCGATGCATAAAGTTAGTTCGTAATCGGCTGAATGGAGGCTTGTGAGGGATTAACTCCAAGTTTCCTGCTAATCATACTTCTGGCAGGACCATCCTATGTTCCATTGATGGTAATCTGGTCGTTGAGCTGGCCATTAGAATGACCAGCCTGCAGGGGGAGTTCTTGACATGTGTCAACGGGGGCGGCGTTTGTCTATCATTTAAGGTTGTTTCATGGAGGGTTCCAGGGTGACATGGTGATGTAGAAACTTCCGGGGAGTAGGCAAACGTTTTCTCATCCAGCAAAGTTTCGTCGGCGGTTCCGTGCATATGCGGGCGGCTTTGAAGTACTCGGGGCTTGGCATCGCTCCCCGAAATAACGTTAGAGGTTGCTCACGGACGGAAACGTGCCTGTCACCGATTTTGATACGAAAGGGTGGGAAGGTTTGATTTAAATTAGACACCACAAATCGTTCTCTGTCGGCTATCGGCCAATTGGGCTCGATGAGAGATGGTCAACATCACTTCAATTTGTAAGACTGTATCCGCGGGACCACGAGAAACCCATTTCTCTTGAATGCTATATTAGCATTGCCTGTTCTTTTTTCCAGTGTCGTTCGTCATATCAAGCCTTGGTACATTCTATGACCTGCATCTTCATGTCCAGGCCATGGATCTTCTCGATCTTCAAGCCCGCCCGGGCCGTCAATGCCTTCCAGTCTCCGGCTGTTCGCTCCTTTCCGCCAATACTCATCATGCCAAAGTCCGTCATAGCACCCAAAGACGGAGGAGGATTCTGAAGGACGTACTCGACCACTAAAACTTTACTGTCCGAGCCCATAGCATCCGAAAGTTGGGAGAGAATCTTGACGCTGTCGTCGTCTCCGTAATCGTGTAAACATCGGCGGATCCAATAAATCAGTGCATCTGCATGCGTCAACTCATGTCCCAAGATGTGAAAAAGGCGATAATATGAACTTACTTTTCACGGGCTGCTCAGTGTGGAAGTCGTGCGCCTGCAGCTTGACACTTTCAAGCCCAGGATCCTTCAGTGCAGCCACTTGCTCAATGACCTCGTCCCGGTCCTGCAGTACCACTCTCTCAGCAGGGATGAAAGGGTTCTCCTTCAAAATTGCTCTGATGGCATGCCCCTTGCTGCCGCCCACGTCGATGAAGATTGGTCTGTTGTGTTCTTCCAAGAGCTTTGCTTTCACCCAACTAAAGTCGTAGATGCCCTCGAGTGGGATGAACTGCTGCACCATCTCCATGCTTTTCATGAATCTCTTGACCTGCTCTGGGTTCTCTTCGTGGAGCTCCCATACCTCTTTTTCTGGCTTTCCATAGGTGAAGGCGTACGGCGTATGGGTCCGAGTTGCAGGCTCGCGACGACCATATTGTGCGAAGTACTCCGGTAACTTTAGAGCTGGGATGATGTGCTCTTCGTACCTTTGGAGTTGTTAGTGCGTGGAAGATATAAGTGAGTGAGGAATCAATCGCTAGAAACTTGCATCATGAGAAGCAATAGTTCGTTAGGTGTCCCGGAAAGATATAATTTGGACTTCTCGGTATGCGCAACCTTGTCTTCACCAACCTGGTTCAAGATGCCTCCGGATACGAGAGTCCAAGATAGACGTCCTTTAGAACTATTAGCATACGCAATATCCAAGAACGGTAAATCGTGGTCAAACACGATGACTCACTGATGAGCGAAACGTCTGCTTCCAACTTCTTGGCCAAATGGGTGTACGATATCGAGTTGTCCAAAGGAATAAGATCAAAGACTTTCCACTCTAGAAAGAGCTTAAGACCGACTAACCCCATGACATTAATCATTCTATCCATCCAGTCCGGTGTCGGTCCCCTGACTGCGTTGAGAACATTCTGCGCAATGATTACGGCATCCTTGTTCTTCTCAGCATCGCTGGAAGATGAAGCAGCCAGCCTAGAAAGCTGCGATGCCAATCCAGAAAGTGTTTCTGAGTAGTTGCTCATGGCTGTTGCTACGTCGACGTGTATGCTTTGGAGGTTTTCGATTGCGAACCTTGGTGTGAAAGTACACAGCTGATGTTTTTCATCTTGGTGAGAGTCCAACAGCAGCGCCGTCTAAACTTGGGTATTAAATAGTTTTGTGCTATCGTCAAGTACAATCCAATGATCGAGTAGGTCCCGAGACTTATGCCCGACTGTAGAATTGACCGAACGAATTCACCGAGGCCGTATGGGGCTCAAATGGTCGAATTCGGCCCCGCTCCTCCGCTATCGCCGCGCCGGCAGTGGGGCCGAATCCTTCGGTTTTTTGACATGGGACTCGCTGCATCTCTTGTTGTGAGAAATATTCTGCCGAAAGCCGTCACAACCGAAAAGAGCGATTCGGCCGAGTGCATCTGTTTCTGTCAATCAAGTGGTCCGTCATCGAAAGACCCAGTCACTTGACGCGCGAATCGCATTCCGCGGACCGCTATCAGGTTACCAATGCTCGGGTATTCGTCCAATCTCTCCATTTTGTCGCCATTCCGGTGCGGCGAGCGATCGCACTCGCATCAGCTGCATTCTCTCGACTCAACGGTCCAACGACATGACCTTTGAGCGGCACGACCACGGTAGTGTAACAGATTCCTCGAACAAATCCGGCATTTCTCTGCTGAAGACCCCTTAAGGAACGGAACGGACGAGTCTCCGCGCGACTCTGCAACTCAACACCAAACGACAGAGCCGCGTTTGCCCAATTGCAACCCCCCACTTTGCCTCCTGTCCTGCCTCCGGTTGACTCATGGGTTGCCGAAAGAGGACACTTGGTAGGCGATAAAGCCGAAGGGACTAATCTGTGCCTGGCTTGGCTGTCCCTCCTTTGGGCTCTCGGCTGACTTTCCGTGTTCCTGCTCGACATTTGTCAATGAACCAAAGGGCCCTGCGTCGCCAAATCTGGATGGCAGCTGTTGAGCCGTCATACCGTTTCATTTGATTAGGCCACCCGTGACCAAGACACGCCAGAACAGTATGCGACATCATCAAATTCTATGCCAATAATTGGCCAAGATGACGGCCACGGATCCCTCAAGCCGGAGCAGGAGTTTGAGGCTGCAAAAGTAGGACCCTGGTGTGGAGACCCCACCTCACGCCATCTTGGTGGTATCAACTATACATTCTGACCCGTTTTCCTATTGGTAAGGTTAAATCTAGCGCCATCATGGAGCAGAACCGTTAGCCGTGAGCCGTCAGCCGCTGTTTGATCTCTATGTAATCCATGCGGCGATCCAGAGACTCAACCGGTTTGAACCTGTTTGGAGGCCATCCCAGACTGACTGAGGCCCACTTTCTCTGAAGAAGGTTTTCTCCTCCAAATTCCTTTTTAAGGCAATTCATTCGTCTCATTCTCACTGGCTGGTGCGTAAGGTGATGAGCAGAGAAGTTTTGGAGCCCTTTTTGTTTGGTGTCCTGGAATGCCTCACTCGTAAGCGAATCCCTGTAAGCCATTGGCGAATGACAGGTGTCGCCGCGCCAAGAGGTCTTTGACTTTCTGACTCGAGGCGACGTCGAAGGGGTGTAGTTGCGCAAATCAACCCAAAATGGTGAGAAGCGGAGAGAGCCTCAACCCTGCGGTCTTCCCCCATCGCCACCCATTGTCCGTAAGGAAACCCTGGCTAGTCGATATATCTTCTCCTTTAAGTGTCTCATGACTGGGTCAAAAACGTTGCCGCTCGGACATGGGAGCCCCTGGTGCCTCCCCATGAATGGTAGCTGCATTTCACTCTTCTGAGACGATTTACACGGCCGAGTTTCGTTTCATCTGAGCTCCAAACGCTCGAAGCGCGTACAACTAGCCACATTAGCTGGCCACACTAACACCATACACATAACCCAAATTCACACATACCTTGACATGGCGCGTTGCTGGATTCGTCAATTTGCATTGCCATGATGGAGAGGACGCCGTGGAAACTACTGACGCTCCCCTCAACTAAACGACGTGAGCCAAGAACACGACTGACTACCTCCATGGGTACACGTATGGATCGCGTGCCCTCCTCTTTCACGAAAACAGGGAAGGGCTCGCGAACCACTTGAGACGTCCGAAGAAAATTCTCGCAAGACATCGTGCCGTTGGTCTGGTATGATAATAATATCCACTCCATAGTTTCCATCGTCTCAGGCTTCAGGGCTGTGCGCTTCCTGGGGCCCTCTCAAGCTCGAATGAGGGAGGACTGCTGCCGAGGTGAACTCTCGAAGATGCATCTGCCAGTGGCACATGAGGTTAGCGCGCAGCCATCCCGTCAAATGTATATCAAGCTGATGGTTCCCGGCTCACCATCGGGGATGAAGAAAAGCATCATCACTAAACAAACTCAACTCAGCACAGACACGCTCAGCCCTCATACATATATACTCCCTGGTTGGAGACTCATCTGCTCTAATCCCGTAATCATCATCTTCGACACCAACTCGGATCACTCTGGCTAGTGAATCACCAAAATGCAGCTGACCAAGACTCTTCTCTTCGCCCTCATCGGCACGGCCTTTGCAGCTCCCGCTGAGAAGCGCCAAGCCGCGGTTATCCAGCAGGCCGTCACCAAGGTCCAGGGCGCCCTCACGAAGCTCGATACCGCCGTGAAGGTACGTTGGTCTGAACATCGGGCATACGGGAGCGTTGAATTGATCTCGGGCCTCGACCCCCACGACTTCGAGGCGCCGCAAAGATCAACTTTAACTAACATCCGTTTTACAGGCCGTTGGAGACGACGTTGCTTCCGCACAGCCGGTCCTGGCCGCCTCCACCGATGCTCAGAACGTCATCACCAAGGCCGGCCAAGAAATCCAGGACGCCCAGCCTCTGCAACTTCAGGAGGCTCTCGGCCTCCAGAAGATCGCCGGTGATCTTCAGACCTCTGTGTCTGGCCTGATGGACACTCTCATCTCCAAGAAGCCCAACTTTGATAAGATTGGCGTCTCCAGCGTTGTCCTCCAGAACCTCCAGCAACAAAAGACGAGCACACAATCTCTCGGCCAGTCTCTCATCTCCAAGGTTCCCGCTATCGGCCAGGGTATTGCGCAGCAGGCCGTTGATCAGATCTCCGCCGTCCTCGACAAGGGCATCCAGGCCTACTCCGCTGGCGGTGCCGCCCCTGCTCCAGGCGGCGGCGCTGCCGCTGCTCAGCCAGTGGGTGCGTAGAGCACCCTTCTACGTCGCGCGCTGTCCCCTTGTTTATCCCGTCCGTCCGTTCGAGATGACTGTAAACCATAATCACGTACTAACCATGACACCTTTCTTTTCCAGCTAAACCTGGCAATGGTACTGCTGTTCCCCCTGCTGCTGCTCCCGCTAAGCCCAAGACTCCTGCTGCTGCCCCTGCCGCCCCAAAGACTCCCGCTGCTGCTCCTGCTGCCCCCGCCGGGGGTCTTGAGAGCTTGCTCGGAGGTCTTCTCGGCGGCCTGGGCGGTGCGGGCGGTGCCAATGGTGCCGGTGGATTGGGTGGCCTGCTTTCAGGCCTCACGGGAGGTGCAGCTGGCGGTAACGCAGCGGGCGCTGGAGGTATCGGTGATATTCTCGGTGGTCTCGGTGGTCTCGGTGGTCTTGGTGGTCTAGGAGGTGCGGGTGGTGGTGCCGCGACGAAGACGAAGGTGGTCGATATTGCACAAGACGCAGCAGAGGAGGACGAGGAATAAAGTACAGACCGGGATACTCCTTGCAGCTTGTTTAGCCTGTAGCAAATCATCATAGTGGCTTTCTCTCATTTTGTCGCGGATGGGTCTTTGAGCTCTCTCCCTGTGATGCCTAGCGCGAATCTTCCTTTGACTTTAATGTTTAGACTCAGTCTTCTCAGCGGGCAACGGTCCTTGGCACATTAGGTGTGAGCGTGAAACATAAACTGGCGGTTGATTTCACGACAAGCCTGGCAAACTCAGCCCCATGGTTTGGTTTCGTAGATCTTTCGCGGGAGCATCGTAAATGGTGTGGCTGACATGCCGAACTGTCGATCGGATCTTCTCGCTATGAGGCCCTCGCTGTTTGCTGCCGCGTAATTGTCGATCACCAGCCCACAGAAGAATTATGCGCGGAGGCGCAGGTCTCTCGTCCGACTTCTGCCTTGTGATGCCGCGGCCCCAATTTCTATCCAAGTCCCCATCCCTGACACTGACTTGTAGATGGCAACCCAACATAAGAAGAACCTCCTCCTATGCCGTATTAGCAGGGCAGTTATGCCGTTCCCTCCCCCGCATGGTATTATCATGACAGAACCTTCCCCGCGTGGGAGCAAACTCTCCTGCTAAGGATTTGAGAAAGCCCAAACATAACTGCTCACCACGTCATCGCCTTCATCTCCGCCGCCATGTTCAGTATGCCGTCACAAGCGACCGGCCACGTGCCACTGCCGACTTTCAAGCGCCCAAGACACACGTTGACGTACCACCCACATCTGTCTCTGCGCCTTCAAGGGTTGGCGACGCTTCTGCGATCCCTGACAACCCAGCACTGCATGGAGATCTACTGGAGCAGATACTGACAGGGCAGGGAACGCCGGGACCCCCGGTCGTCCCCAGCGTGACGGGGGTGCTAGGGGCCTCCTGATCTGTTGCGCCAATCGCAACTCAATCACTTGCGGTTGTCAGTCGATCTGGGCTGTCTTGCAACCGCACTAGAACCCATGTTCCGCTGGCCATGACGGCCGTGTCGGAAACACCTCAAAAGTGCCCGTTTGGTCCTCATGATCAACAACATGGAATACGGCCGCCCCGATAATGCTTAGCCGTTTCGTAGATCTAACCCCGCATCGAACACAAATCATTCAATCGCAGGCACATAAATGTGAAATGCCCCAAAATAGCATTAGGGGGAAAAGTGGCCGAGCCAAAGAGATCTCCACCTGTGCGATGTTCACATGGAACTGAGATAACAACAAGTCAACTTTCACGGAGCTGGGTTGGAAGGATCTGCTGCACATACATTGCATCGACGTTAGTTCCCAGTACAATGACGAGAGGAACACGCGCATATGCATCAACACAGACTTCTTCTTTACCTATGTCGACTGTCTTCATACGCGAGCAACGCTTATCAGGTTATTCCCCAGAACTGGCAAGCTGCTCATCAGAAATCTCATGTGACCCCCCGGCGCACCGGAAACCTCGAGCCTGCTTTATCCAACTGTATCCCACAGGGCATTTCCCCATCATTGCCGCCTTCTTCCGCTGCTCCTCTTCCTTCTTGCGCCGCTCTTCCTCCTCGAGCAACTCCTTGAGAATAGCCTCTCTTGCAGCGCCAACCGATCTCCGCTTGGCCTCGAGCATGGCCCGGTACTTGGCGTCTTTCTCTTCCTGGTCCTTCTTGTCCTTCTCCAACTGCTCCCAGATCTCGTCGCTGACGCCAGCATCTCGGACGGCGTTTCGCCCCCCCTCATCGATTTCTTCGACCGGGCTCTCGGGAGGCGTGTAGTCTAATTCCTCTTTCCCGATGGCCGTCTGGTGCTGTGTCTTGGTGTTGTGCGGAACCTGAGGGGGCGGAGATGCCATCCGCAGGTCCTGCAGCCCATGTATCCCGCGAATCGTGCCCGCTTGTTTGCCGCGAGCATCGCGCTCGTCAAGCATCTTGTCGAGCTCCGTCTCGATCATAGCCTCTGTTACCGTGATGCAAGTGCCCTGGCGGGACTTGAGGGCGTTGGAGAAGATTGAGTTCGCTAGGGTCTCCACATCACGAGCGCTGGCCCAACTGGGCTGCATCGAGAGCGCACGAAAAGTGCTGACGATATCGTCCTTGAAGTCTGCTGCAGGGTGCTGAAGGCAGTCCAGAACAAGGCGGGCGGATGCCTTATTGCGCTCAAGGGTATGATTCTGCTTCAGGAAGAATTGGAGTAGGAGGTCGAAGCAGTTTTCTGCGCTAAGGCTGTGGAAGTCGATGACTTCGGGGAAGCGGCTAGACATGCCGGGGTTGATTGAAAGCAGCCGGTTGATGTCGTTTTCGTACCCTGCCAAGATGATCACGATACGACCCTTGTACCTGTCCTTTGTTACAGCATCAACAAGCTCGTCGACAGCCTCCTTGGCGAAGTGGCCATCCGCTAGCCGGTACGCTTCGTCGATGAACAGCACCCGTCCAAGAGCCTTGTCAAGGACCTGCCGGACCTTTGGACCCGTCTGTCCAACGTATTGCCCGATAAGGTCAGACGCCGAACATTCCTGAACATGGTCCTCGGCCAAGAACCCCATGTCGTAGAAGACCTTCCCCATCTTCTTCGCGGTTGAGGTCTTACCCGTTCCTGGGGGGCCGCGGAAGAGGAAGTTGAATGGAATGTTTTCTTTGGGGTCCATGCCGAGTAATTTCATGGATCGAACATTCTCCTGAAAACCCTCCAACGTGGCGATGATCTTCTCGCAGCCAATCGTGCCCTCGAACAGCTTGACCACGTTGGTGTCGGCGCGTTCCGCGCGATCGAAGTTCTCGTCAAAGTCCAAAGCTTCGAGGGTAGAGACATTCTTGGCCTGGTTAGATGAGAGACGTCTCTGGTGGCGGGCCTTGGCGTCGTTGAGGAGGTTGTCCACCTCGCCAGCGTTGCCAAAGTTTGGACGGTTGCGCGCACGCTCCAACATTTCCATGGCGACTTGCTTGGCTTGGTCAGTTGCCGAGAAACCTTGCCCCTTGAGCTTGAGGTCGAGGATTACTCTCAGGTCGGAGCTGCTAAAGTCTTCGAACACGAATGCAGAAGCAAGAGGAAATCGTCGGCTGAGACCCGGGTTTACGTTCTGGAACATCTCCTCCATTTGGTCTCTGTAGCCGAGAAGCAGCACACATCGATCCTCTCCCGGAACACTTTGGACCTCGGCGACAATCGTGTCGACAACTGCGGTCTTGTAAGGATCGGAGACACTCCCATTGGAGCCGCCGCCACCGTACAGGCCGTACGCTTCGTCGATGACGAGGACCTTGCCCGCTGTCGATGCGAGAATGCCTTTTGTCTGGGCCTCGGAGCCGCCCAAGACTGCACCCACAAAGTCGGCCGGATTCTTGACGACCACTGCCCAGGGTTAGCGCCGACACGGTTGGTAGTTACGACGGCAACACTTACCTTCGCCATTTGACAGTAGCCCGAGATCGACCAGGATTTGGCCGTAGAGCTTTGCGACCGTAGTTTTCCCGGTTCCCGGTGACCCGAGGAAGACCTTGTTCAAGGAATACTCAATGACGGGCTCCTCCGCAAGCTCCCGGAGATAGTTCGTTTGGATGCTGTCGACCAAGGCGCGAACCGACTCTTTAACCGACGAGAGACCAGTGAGGCGTTGCAGCTCGATCCAGGCTTCACAATTGCCGAGGGCGCTGGAAGGCTCCGGTCCTACCAGATCCTCCTTGGTGAACAGGAGGTCATCTGGTTGTGATCCAGCTTGACGTTGCTTGCGGATTCTATTGGCCTGTCGGCCGGCAATTTTGGCGAGAAGATTCTCGACCGCTCTCGCATTGCCGAATCCGTCTTTCCCGCGTCCTCGGCCGAGTCTGCGGCAGACGACCCGGAGGTAGAGGTCGTCATCCCACTTCATGCGGCCTCCGTATTTTTTCCTTATCTGCATCTGAAGGATCCGCACGAGCTCATCGTCATTGTAGTCGTCAAACTTCATCTCTATCGGGAATCGACTAGGGAACCCCGGATTGTGGGCGAAGAAGGACTCCATCTGCTTGCTGTAGCCGGCCAGTATGAAGACAACCCTTCCCGTCAGGTTTTCAACTTCAGCAAGCAGGAAATCGAGCACGGCGCGGCCGCCTGGGCTGTTTCCAGATGATAGCTGGTAGGCCTCGTCGATGAAAATGACCCCGCCACCGTCGTTGAGCGTGTCATTCAGCATCTGCTGGCAGGCTGGGACTCCCATCGACGCAAGCTTCGACCCAGAGGTCTCCTTGAAGCAGCTGCCAGCTATGACGCCGACTGATGTCAGAAACTTGCTGTAGATCCGCGCTACAGTTGTCTTGCCTATTTCATTTTTAGTTTTGAACCAAAGGATCTGTCGGAGTCGCCTCACCAGTGCCAGGATTTCCTAAAAGTGTGCAGCCAAACCTCTCTGTTGACAGTGAGATGCCTTGCCGCACCGCAGTATCGACTTTGGACTTGATGGACAAGAACTCCTCCTTGACACTCTCTAGGCCAATCATGTCCATTAGTGCATCCAAAGCACTGCTGCTTGCTCCATTCCGCTTCATGATGTTCCATTCCGCCCCAGCACTATCGGGGGCAGGAGGCTCGTGTAACTCTGATTGATCAGCTTGTGCGGGATCTTTTGAGCCATCTGACTGGGCTTTGGCCGCAGCCATCTTCTCTGCTCGAGACCTCGTCTGTCGGAGGGACTCGAGCTCTTCACGCGTCTTCTCCAGTGTTTTCTCGTGGTCGTCCTGCTCTTGGGTGTATTTGAGCAGGCGCCGTTCATGGTCGAGCTTGTCCAGCATTTGCTGGAGTTCCTGAGTATATCGCTCTTGTGCCAATTCACGTTCCCTTTCCATCTGCAGATCTCGCTGGAGCCTTCTTCGAGTATCTTCGTCTTCCTTGAGACAGGCGCGACACGCAGCATCTTGCTCGGTGCACCGGACGCTGAATTTGTGGCGTCGGTCGCATGTCTTTTCGATGCGCTGTTCACATTGGACCTTTCGGTGGTTCGCAATTCGATGACAACGCATCCGGCATGTGTGCTTTCCACAGGACAAGGGCGCATTGCTGTGTTCGGCATTGTTAGTATGTACCATACAGCTAGCGCGCGGTTGAGCACAGCCATTGGTGCTTCCATCAACTCACCAAGGTTCGTCGCAGCCTCCATCGGGACACTTGAGGTTGAAGTCCTCAGGTTTGGTGAGCAAAGCAGTCTTCTCGGGATGCTGTTGACAGCGGATGGCCACACCATCATGCAGATACCCCTTCTCCTTGAGTAAACTGAAGAAATGTACCCAGACCTCCTGGCCCTGCGAAGATGCCATGAAGGTTTCCATGTTTCCTATCAAGATGAGGCATTCTCTTGCTCGGGAACACAACACGTTCAGGCGTTCAGGCGCCTTCATGAACCCGATGTCGCCCTTGTTGTTACTTCTTGTCAGAGAAGCAATGACAATGTCACTTTCCTCACCTTGGTAGTTGTCTAAATCGAATGAGTATAGAGAGTGCACAGAAGGGTCACATCTATCTTACCTATAGTGGACAGCCTGATTCTCCCTGATCCGGACTTCACTTTGGCCGCTGCAGCAGTCATTAGCCCCGCGCGGACGAGCTCAAACGAGTCCAAGTCGTTGAGCCAAGGATCGTTCTCTTCGCTCAACATGTCCTTAAGCAAACGGAGCTGGCCCAGGTACGGTGTGAGAACGACCAGATTCTCCGTTCGATACCCTTGCTGCCCTAGATACTTCACCAGCTTCAGGACCATCTCCGCCTCGTATCGATTCTTTTTGCTCGAGGGAATTCCGGCATCGCGGCGATCCGCGATCTCATCGGCCAGATCCTCTGGCTGGCTGTGATTGATGAAGCTAACTCTGCCATGCAATCCTTTGGGCGGGTTTCGTGCCTCAGTCTTCGGGTCGTCCAACAAATCAGGGTACGTCATCTGTCGAACAAGGTCCGAGATTTCGGGGTGCATCCGATGTTGCTTCTGTAGCGTGTCGTGCTCGTGCCCTTGGAGAATCAACCGTTCGAAGAGCGAGCGGTTAAGGTCGAAACCTTCCCCCTTCTCCACACTCAACGCGTAGTTGTTGATCTTGGGCCGGAGTTGCTTGTGATCTCCAATCAAGATCAGCTGGCTGGTTTTGCTGTGCAGGGCGGTCAACACATGGGCCTCGAGAATCTCTCCGGCTTCTTCAACGAGAACGACGTCAGGTTTGGCAGACTTGATCAGCGACTTGTACTTGGCGGCTGCGGTGGTTGTGCATCCGATGAGCTTTTTCGTCTGGATGAATGAGCACCTGTTTTCGTTGAACAGGGTGTCCAGCTTCTCTTGAGTCTCGTTGAAACGTTTGATCAGACCTTGAACTGCCTCAATTCGCTCTTTCTGTAGATGCTCAATCCAGGACTGGACGTGCTTGGACCTATCAGCTCTGGGTAGCTTCCAGATGTATTCGCTTCTAGGCGAGATAAGGCGGCGCAGTTCGCCAGGATCTTGCCCCTGCGCCCAACGGTCGAGTAAGTAGTCAGGCGTCATAACCCTGTTGTGTTTTCCTGAAAGCTGGAAGCCTTCGTGTTGTTCGGGTAGAAGAAACGCCTCATAGAAAGCCCGGTCGTCGTCGGAGAACTCGAGAAAATCCAGTATATCCATTGAGTTGATCTTCCCAAGGACTAGACTGCTGCATGCGCGGCTGATCTCATCCCTGAGTGTACTGAGCTCTTCCTTCACCTTGTTAATGAGGTTCCATGCCGTTTGGCTTCGAGAAGAAGTTGTGGCCCGCAGCTGTTTGTCCAGGGATAGCATCGCGGTTGCTTCTGTCGACTTGGAACCCAGTCGCACCATATCGCCGGACGAGATGCCGATCTTCATCAGATCATCAAGAAACTGGTCGAGGGCATGGTTGGTATAACTGAGCACCAGAATCCGTTTTGATGGATCCTTCAATAGGATCTTGGCTGCCAGTGCGCCCACAAACGATTTGCCGGTCCCTAGAATGAGGCAAGTCAGCATCGAGTTCTGCTTCCAGCATCAAGCAAGCCTAGCAGATACTTACCAGGGGGGCCTTGAATAATGGCCAATGGGCTGTCCAGCGCGTGCACCAGTGATCGAATCTGAGACTCGTCGAGGCTGAAGCACTGCTCGCCTAGGATAAACTTGCGTGAATTGGACTCGACTACATGTTGGAGTTTCTCCACATAGGCCTGGATGCGGGAGGATTGTTGCATCGAATTCGGCGACTGGCCGTCCTCGTCATCGGTGCCGACACGAAGCAGTTGCCCCCCTAGAGGGATCTCCATCATCTCTTGCAGGCATTCCAGAACAGGCTGGTAGGCAAAGACCGGGGTATCAACCAGGATGAACTTGAGGCTGCCGGGTGCTTGAAAGGCGAGTAGAGCTCTGGCAGTAGCATCGCTGCTGGTGAATTGCAGGGCGACGACCGGCGGACTATTGATCAGCTCATCCACATCCCGAAGAAGAAAGGCAAACGCGATTATGTGGTTGTCTCCGCACAAAGCACCAAAAGACTGATGACGGAGAAAGCCCTTGTTGTCGCTCAGGAAGGCCTTACGCTTCGGTGGTGTCAGCTTCTTGAGAGGCTCCAACCCCCGATTGCAAGCAACAAGCACAGCACAAAGGTGGCCTCGTTTCTCGTCACCAGTGCTGATGCCGGTGAGCTGTAGCCCGGCGAGGATCTGAGCCTTCTTCTTAATCTTCTTTCTGCCCGTGGCTACCTTCAGATCGTCTCGGAGCTCGGCGAGCATGTCCTCGCGGAGAAGACGGAATTGATTATCGAGATGGACCCGCGGTCGTTGCGTGTGCTCAACGCCAGTGACTTCAGCTGCCCGTCGGTAGAACGGCAAGGCGCTCGAGTAGAACTCATCGCTGGTGGGAAAGACGGAAATGTCTCGAAAGTTGGCAAAGTCGTTGTCATGACGGCCACCAGCGCCTTCGAGGTCCTTATCGGAAGAGGGGGACAATCTGAGGTCCAGGACTTTCTTAATCCTGTACGTGAGATCGCGGGTTCTGTGGTCTTGAGCCTCCCGGAAAGGTGCTAGCTCTAAAGCGGCAGATATGTCGTCGACGATGGTGTTGAGCCCATTGTCAGAAAGGCTTGCTAACTCGAAGCAGAGCCAGGCAAACACGTAGAGCTCTTCCTCTGTCAGGTGAGACGCCCGATAGATTTGCAAGAGATGACCCCAGAACACAGGTGGCTGGGCGATGATGAGCAGGAGCTGACGAAGGAGCTCGCCATTGTACATCATCTTCACTCCGGGGTCGCTCAGGTACGCAATGAAAGGGATGACGTGGTTTTGGACGAAGGAGGTTGACGAGTCAATCCGGATGCTGTGTCGAACGGCGTCCTTTGCAACATCGCTGGCCGTGATGATCTCCAAGCAGGCAGCCGGCGAAGGGTTCGTCCGGAGCGCCTCGAGGAACAAGCGGGCATCGGTAGCTGTGGTAATTGCTCTCCCGCCTTTGGTGACGTCCCGAAAGACCTTTGACAGACGAGAAGCACGGCGAGCGTCCGGATTGATAAGGGTCATGATGCTTTCCGATGTGGTGTGCAGTGGATAGAGACGGAACTCGGTGATTTGAGAAGCTGTTGGGTCGTTGTACTGACAGGAAACGAGGAGCAAAGTAGAAGCGTTAGCTAGCAGCCGGGACGACAGTGATATCGCGATGCGACTTTCTGCTTTTGATCTGCTTGACTGAGATGAGGAGAGAAGGAGTAAACAGCTGATGCCACGACGGGAGACCAACCGCCTTTCCTGGAGGAACGTCGCGTATTTATCACATGCCGGGCTGCGCCTTCAAGGCAGGCTACGATAGACTTTGGCGGCCAACAGTTTTGGTTGGGCACATCAAAGATATCAGAGTCTAAGACAGGCAACCAATAGAAGGCCTCCGAACGTTGGTCGCGGCCGTCGTTGGTTGCGAAGTGAGGGGTGCGGTTGGCCTCCAGCATGAAGGCTGCATGGAGCTGCATCAAAGCCCCCTGACCTGAGCAGTTCGATGCCTACAAGGCAGACACACGAATGATGAATGAATATGATGAGGCGGCTCGACGCGCAGTCCCTGTGTTTGTTTTGTTGCTTTCCTGTTCATCTCACTCACCTCGACCACATCCGCCTGCAACACGATGTATCGACAGAAAAAGCACGCCCAATTCCAACGCAACCCTCGGTGGCGGCAGCCGGAGCCGGCGATGCCAGCACCAGCGCCGCCGTTCGGTCCATTGGTAGAGACAGTCGACATGGCAGAGTTGTCGAAGCCAGCTACGCAGTTCGAAGGCTCTGCCCGGGTGACGGGCTGCAAGGTCGTAGCGTCATACAACTGGCTCGACAGAACGGCGCCATCGGTCTTGATCCCGGGTATATGCTCCATGACCACGGGTCTTCTTGTAACCTTGCTAACTCGGTTCAGGTGCGCCACCCAAATGGACTCCCCTTGCCGAGCCTCAGCCATTGCCAGAAGACAGCGGTGTCTACTATCGCGACAAGAACGCCGCCCGGTACCCGGCCCATCCGATGGAGCCTGCGGCCCAGGCCGTTCTAACGATGCATCCGGAGCCCTTCACAAAGCCGGTGGACATCGTCGGCTGCGGAAGCACCATCGGGAATCTCCTCCGGTTTGTTCGGGGTGACGAGCGACCTTTCCGACTGCTCGTAGAGGTAGTTGGGGGCGCCGTGCACCTGATCCGGAGAGAGAACTCGCCTACAGAGACGATCCCCAGCGTCAGAGGTTTCGGCCACACGTTCCCGGAAGCCTACACCACTTGGGACGCCAGCGTTCGCGGGTCCGCGTCCCATCAGCGTGTCCTTCGGTACGACTTTGGCGGTCTCAGCTGCCTTGTCCGACACGAAGGTGACGGCTACCTCAACGACAAGCTTGGATCGACGTCGAACGAAGCTCGTCCGGTCATGGCCGAGAATGGCTCTGTTGACGCGCTGATTGAGGCCCTGGGCGCCGGTGATATGAGCTCCAAGGCTCCCAGGCATTCGTCTCAGCTGCGCCTGCAGTCCGGCGGCTTCCAAGTGCCCCAGTCAGCCGTGTTCGAGCTCAAGACCCGGTCGATGTTGCGCAAAGGCAAGGACTTCCTCGCAGAGGAGCTTCCTCGGCTGTGGGTGGCACAGGTCCCCAACTTCGTCCTGGCGTACCACGAGCGGGGTACCTTCACCGAGATCGATGTCATGGACGTGTCCGAGAAGGTCAAGACCTGGGAGACGACGATGAACCGGGAGCTCTCTCAGCTAGCGGCGCTCTTGCACCGCATCGTCGGCCTTGCCCATGCGAGCCAACATGGAAGGCTTGAAATCAGCCGGCAGGCGCTCTCAACGCTCGATGTTCGTGAGCAATGCCCAGGGCTGTCTCCCGCGTTCTCATTTGACGTGATGGCCAGGTGGGAAGATTGGCTGGCTTCGGATTTCAAGGGCGGGGTGAACGATGCTGACGACAAAGAGAAGGACGAGGAAGACGAGTTTTCATGGAGCGTCGATGATGGCAATTACACTGCGTGCTCGGAGAAGTGCTCGTACTGCGGCAAATGCACGTACTGAGGCATCGGCGACGAGGATTGATGCGAAGTCGTTAGGGAATCTTTGTTTCTGTTAGTCGGTTACATTACTTAGCAATACCTGTCTGTTCCTCAGCTTTGAAGCAGCGTCACGGCCTGGTGCTTCTGAACGTGATGGCTGCCGGGCTTGTCCCAAAAGCAGCCCTGGGCCAATGGCTTGATGCAGCCAGCTGAGTGGCAGCTGCCTGGGAACCCGTGACGCATGGCAAGCAGCATCTTGACATTTGCTGACCGACAATGGTAGATGCAGAGAGGGGCCGCGGCCGCTGGGCCAGAATGGCGATGGCTTCAATGTTGTGGATGGGGGCTGCCCTCAGAGACGCGCCAGGGCAAAGACAGCCAGCCCACACTTGGGACCAACGCGTGAATATCGTACATACGATTGGCTTGTATGTCCGTGTAAGTGGGCCCGTCTCGGTGAGATGGCCCGTCACCGAGCTCATCGCCAACCACTGCTCTCTCCTCGGAACCTCTCGACCGTAGACTTGAGGGCGAAAGACATATGCCTGATGGTACACTACGTTTATGTCTCCATCCCACCATGCACTGCTTGAATGCTTTTCAGTCAGCTCCTTGCTCACGCGTATCTCGCTCACAATGCACAATGGCCGTGAGATGCCGCAGCCACCCAGATCGGCTTCACCGGGATGCTCTATTTCCACCTCCATCGTGTCTGGTAATTCAGGCCATTCTCACAGTGGTCTTCCGGCTTCCAAATCATCTCTGACTGGCTGGCAAATGTCCGCCTGTCCTTGACGAGGGGCTGTCGGGCTCGGTCAGCACAAAGTTGAGGCCTGCAGGGCGACAGCCTCGGGTTAGGCTGGCAGCGCGATGGCATTCGAAACTCTCGGGCTCCTAGTCGATACATTGTTGGATCTCTCCACCCCTGAACCTTGCGTGCCGTGGCATGGACAGGCGCCCCCACGCTGAGTTGGTTGGGCCGGCTGTGCTCCGGGCCGTTGGCGATGCTTCCGAGCTCTGAGCATAACTCTACCATATCCCACCATGCCTCTTCCAGACGCCAGGAAACGTCTCATTCTGCCTTCCCGGTTGGATCGCAAAGGTGGTTCCAAGATAGTTGGCGTTGAAAGAAATGGATTCCGCGAGTCTCCAAAGGGCCCGTCGAATTTTCTCATGCTTTTCTATCACGTTACAATTCCCAGTAAACAGCAACTCCATCTGGGGCAGTCAACCAAAGCACCGAAATCCACAGCCAGGACTGGGAATGAGGAAACCAATCCTCGGCCAGCTGCAGTCTCTGGCCGTTTCGTATCCCGCCCACGCCCAGGCATTGCTGGGGTTGGGCTAGGCTCCTGGTGCCCTCCAACAACCGCGATCAAAGACCGTCATCGCCCGTGACATTAACAATACACCCGGCCGCACAAGACTAAGGCAGCCTCACTTGTCCTCACGCTCCAACATTCATTTCCGCCCTTGACTGCGACGCACCGGGGCCGGGACTCCTTTCAGGCGGGCCTCATCAACGGCCGGCGGCCTGCGAGGCTGAGCAGTCCTCCAAGAATCCCCCGCAACGGTCGAAGCCCAACCGGAACCTGCATCGCCAACCAACAGTGGCGGGTGGCGTTCTCCCAGCTCCCTTGCAACATCGTTATCCGCGGCCCTTGGAAGTGGAAGTGGAAGTAGGCAAGTTGGACGACGGCAGCGGATATGCCTTGTCGCTAGACCCTCTCGCCGACGGAAAGCAGCAAACGGGACCAACCGCGCGGCGGCCGGCATCCAAGACACGACGGGCTGCAGGAAGCCTCCCGCGTCCGCACCCTCGCCGTCTCGCGGCTTCCACATAAAGCCATCGTCTGCCTCTTCCTTTTCCCTCCCCTTTCAGTTCTTTTCCCATCTCCAGAAAACAGCCGCTTTCTCAACTCTTTTCCTTTCCTCCTTCTCATCACGGCCTCTGCCCTTTGCGCCGCGAAGGCCACCCTTTCTCCGCCACCAGCCCGATCGAGCTCTTGCCTAGCGTCCGCCGGCTCCCATCGCGCCAGCAGCCGGTGAATCAATCGCCCACCGCAGCATCTCCTGCCCAGCCACGACGACGTCGCGACGTCGAACCCCCATCAACCACAGTGTAGTGCTCGTCTCGACGCAGACGCCGCCATGGCCTTCGACCAGCGAGCCCCGCCGGCCCGGCACCCCCAAAACCCGTACGGGACCCCCTCGGCGACCATCGAGCCGACCCAGCCCTACCTCCAGCAGCTGCGCTCCATGGCCCACCGGAAGCACGTCCTCGTCAAGAACGGCTTCGTCGTCAACCCGCTCTCCGAGGCGGACATTGACGATAAGAAACGATGTCGCCGGTGCAACATGCGCTGTCAGTCTTTCGCCTCTGCCCTCTTCGCCTCCTCCTCCTCCTCCTCCTCCCTTGCGTTAAGCGAACCACCTGCTAACTCTCCCCGCAGGCTCCAACAAGAAGAACAAGTACAAGCCGGACGGCAGAGACGCCAAGAGGGGGCACAAGAAGCTCCCTCTCGGCTCCAGTCCCTCGTCCCAGCCCAGACTCGTGCCCGTCCCCCCCGTCCCCACGCCCGGCGGCGAGGAGCCGGAGGGCGCAATGGAGGACGAGAAGCCCCCTAAGCCGGTCCTCAAGTGCCAGTACCACACCGGCCGCGTTGTCCGCATGGTACGCCCCCTTCCCCCCGCTCTCTTTTCCTGCCATCTCGAACCTCGCTTACATGGCTGGCCAGTACTGGACCTGCTGCCGCGCCCACGTCTCCGCCCCGGGCTGCACCTGGGCCCCGGAGCACCTGACCCGGACCTACACCGCGGGCGACCTCCTGACCCGGCACCAGTTCCACCGGACCCCGGCCCACGCCCTCCTCGACCTCTTCTCCCCCTTCGCCCCCCCCTCCCCTTCCTCCTCGTCGTCCCGCAAACCCCGCCCCGCCGTCGCCATCGACTGCGAGATGGGCACCGCCTACGACGGCGAGTCCGAGCTCATCCGCGTCACCCTCGTCGACTACTTCACCTCGGAGATCCTCCTCGACAGCCTCGTCTACCCGCAGGTCGCCATGCAGCACTACAACACAAAGTGGTCCGGCGTCTCGCGCCAGCAGATGAACGACGCCCGCGCCAAGGGGAAGTGCATCACGGGGGGGCTCGCCGCCGTCCGCGACGCCGTGTGGCGCTGGGTCGGCCCCGAGACCGTCGTCGTCGGCCACGCCGTGCACAACGACCTCGCGTCGCTGCGCTGGATCCACCCGCTCGTCGTCGACTCCCTGCTCCTCGCCACCGCCGCCCGGGCCGAGCGGGAGAAGCGCGAGGAGGAGGAGGAGGCGGCCCGGAAGGACGCTGCTGCTGCTGCTGCTGCCGCTGCTTTCGAAGAGGACGACGACGACCTCATCTCCTTTCGCGAGCTTGACCTCGAGCCTCGGGAGACCCCGGAAAAGGCTTCGGCAGAGAAGGCCGGGGCCAAGCGCAAGCCGGGCGGCCTCTCCCTCAAGGCGCTGACGTCCGACATGTTCAACCGCCAGATCCAAAAGGGAAAAGAAGGCCACGATAGCCTGGAGGATGCGTTGGCCGCCAGAGACATTGTGCACTGGTTCGTCATGCAAAAGACTGCCGAGGTGCAGTCACAGGACCAGGGACCCGTCATTCCGGGTTTCTGGTGATACCGTCATTTGGCGTCACATGGCCGTCTTGGAGGAGGCAGCGGCATCTCGATGCAACCAAGCGGGTGTAGACTAGCACGCCTCGCAACGGCGTTTGGAGTGAAGGGATCTTGGCTGCTCGGCGGATCACGGCACATCGAATGGTTTTGTCAGGTCAAATAATAGAGAACGAGCCTCGGTATGGCTTACACGGTCGTGAACAAACCATGTCGGTTTACTTTTTTTGGTGGCAATATTGCATCATCTCTACGCTCTGTGGTCAGGGAAAGAAAAAAAAGGAAAAGAGCTGTGTTCCCTCATCAATGCCTGTTTGTATTTGATACCGTAGCCTTGAGGCCGTGACCTCCATTTCGTGCCTCGCTGCCACCAAACTCGAGGTCAATCAACGGCTGAGTAAAATGGAGAAGAAGAAAAAAAAGTCCATAGTCTACCGCCGCATGACAATAAGGTGAAAAAGAAGCCGAGTGGCCTATGCCGTGTAAAGAATCGAAAGAAGCCAAACAAAAACTGTCAGACGGCCAAAACCAAGCAGAGCCGTCAACGCCTCCAAGGTATGCTTGCAGCACTCGTCGCCCTCTTCCAATGACAATCGATGCCAAAAAGACTACATGTGGCCAAAAGACCCGACCAAGGGTAAAGTGGCAAACAACACCTTGCCTGTACCAATCCTTTTCGTTCCGGTGTTTCCCGCGCGCTCCTGGGTATATTGTAGTTGCGTATCTCATGCCAGCGTATCATAATCCCCAACAACTCTCTGAATCGGGCCGAGCCCGTCAAGCTCTGTATCTCCAGGTTACGAGTGCTGTTGCTGTCCATTCGGCGTGGTCGGCTCGGCCATCTCCGGATCCGCGGGTCCCAGCATCGATGCCTCCATGGAGATGATGCTTGCTGGGCGACTGCGATGTGTAGCAGGGCTGAGCATCGACGCTTCCATCGACGCGGTGCTGGCACCTAAAGGTGCGGGTCGTCTGCTCGTGTATGCCGGGAAGCCGAGGTTTGTTCCTTGGGGCGAGAGAGTATTCGCTGTCGATGCGCTGGGCCCCGGACTCGTCGGGGAGTAGTGGCTAGACACGACCAGGGGCGGCGGGTGGTTGGACGGGGCGCCTGTGGTCGGCGAGCGAGCCGACTGAGGGAAGGCGGGACTGATAGGGCTGAACAAGAGCGGAGCCTGTCCCAGGGGTTGCGCGAACATGGGCACTGCGCCGGCCGGAGGCACATGGTTCGGCGGAGGCGGAGGAACGCCGTTCTGCGCATTGCCATTGACCAGGTTCTGCGCCAACAGAGGTTGCCCGTCTACCGCCATTTCACTGCCGTCGAGACCTTCAAACTCGTCGTCCTCCGGCGCTTCGGCGTCGTCAACCTCGGCATCTCCGTTGGCTTGTTCACCATTTCCGGCGGTTGCGTTTCGAGGATCTGCCGGGCGACGAGCGCCAAATCCCGGCATGCCGGGGAACCGAGCGGGCGAGTCGCGCAAGCTCTCATATTCGGCAGAGGAGTTCAGGTATTCGCGGAGTCTCGAAACGCCGGCACCAGAGAAGACGCAAAACACGCCGCGCTGGTGATCCGTGAATTCTGGGTGTTTGTTAGCATATATTGGCATGGCAATGACCAGAAGGACGTACCAGGCGGGGGAGGACGGCAGAACTCGCCAAACTCTTCTCTGAGGAAGGCAGTAACTCCTGTCAGGCTGAGATGGGTGAGGCGAGGGCAGTAGTTCAACAGCTTGATAATACTCTGCAACCTATTAGCAGGGGGGAACGTCGGCTGTCAACGCGGGGGCAACCATACCTTGAGCGTCAAGTTGGTGCAGTAACTGAGATGGACTCTCTCGAGGCTGGACGAGTAGTACTCGTCAATGTTGCCATTCGCGTCTCGGCGTGCGCGGGGCCGGTGGTTGGCACGAGCGAGAGCGAACACGGACTCGTCGGTGATGCTGCTGCACTTGACGAGGCCGATTCTCTTAAGCTTGGGTAGCTGCGCCAGTTTCGTGACGGAGTCATCGGTAAGGTTTGTGCAGCATCCCAGGTCAATGTACCGTATACGATTGCATGCCTGGACGAGCCGCTTCACGGCCTCGTCGGTGATGTGGCCGCAGTGGCCGAGATGCAGGTAATGCAGGTTCTTACCAAGCTTCGCAATGGCATTGACAGCGACGTCGGTGATGTTGCGGCACTTGGCCAGAACGAGGTTGCGGAGCCGCGGGGCGGCATCGATAATCTTCTGCACGGCCTGGTCGGTGAGCTTGGCGCACGAGGTCAAGTCGAGGATGCGGAGGTGATCGTAGGTCTTGCCAAGGGGCAGCGTCATGAAGGCCATGTCGTCGATGAGCTCGCAACCTGCCAGCCGCAGCTCGCGGAGGGACTGGCCCTTGGCGATGAGCGCAGTAATGGGCTCGTTTCCAATCTGTGCACACTGATGCAGGTCGATCTCGAGTATGTTCGGGCAGTTCTCGGCAAAGGCAAGGATGGCATTGTCTCGCAGTTGATGACAGTCGTTGAGTTTGAGCTGGAGAAGGAGCCGGGTCAGCCATGATCCAAAACGGAGGGCGGGGGGCGTGGCTATCGGGACCGAAGCGCAGACGTCAGGCTGCGAGGCGGCATCGAAAGCAGACCGGCAACGGAGAAAGTGAAGAAAAAAAAAAGCACATACCCTCTTGATGTAGCGGCAGTTCTCGGCAAGCTTGATCATGCTGTCGTTGGTGATCAGGCGGCAGCCGGAGATGTTCAGGCCCTGCAGTCTCTTGCAGTGCTCGGCGATGGTCATGATGGAGACGTCTGTGATGTTCTCGTCGCCCGATATGTCCAGTGCAAGAAGAGACGAGCTGTTTTCCACCAGCTTCGTCAAGCCCTGATCAGTGAGGTTCCGACAGTGCGTCAGGGTGAGCCGCTCGACGCGGGTGCAGACGGCAAGAGGCATGACACTGCCATCGCTGATCTTATCAGCAAGAGGGGTGGCGGCTAAGTTGAGACGCTTGATGAAGTCGCGGTAGGCAAAGAACGGAGTGGGAAGCTGCAACGTCTGGCATATGGACGAGTGGTTTCTCCAGTTGGTGCAGGCGGGACGATGCCACAGAAGATCGACCGAGTTCTTTGCCCAGCGCTTGCACGTCAGCATGCAGTGAAACAGGTCGGATGTGTTGTTGAGCTTGGCGAAGATGGAGATGAGGATCTCGCTGGGCAACCGGTTGACGGCGGGTTGGCACGGGTCGTCGTTGACCTGCATGTCCTCGATGTTGGGGACGCCGAGGGATGACTGCGAGTCGTTGCCGGCGATGAAAAAGTCCGACTCCTCGTTGTCGGCGGGAAGAGGCGAGTTTGTGGATGACGAGGAGCGGGAATCGGGGGTGAGTGACTGAGCAGCCATGATCTCTATCGAGGGGGCGGCGGGCCTCATGACGGATGTCGATGTGCGGGTGAACGAACAAACGTTTAGCGAGTCGAGGGATTCGCGGTTATTCGGTCAAGGGGGGGAAGGGGAGTCGAATCCCCGGTCGGAGAACGGGCGTTCGGACAGCAGCGATGGCGAGCGGAAAGAGTTCTCGTCGTCGCGGGTTTGTCGTGATTTGTGTGAATATTGGTCGGGTTCCGATTAGGTCGACGAGGTGAATGGCGGGGATTTGTCACCAGAACGAGGGTTGGGAGAAGGCGAACCAGTGCCACGAGGCCGACGGGACGCTGGAGACTACTGACAGTGACGCCTGACCCACGGAAGATGGAAATGGAGAGGTTCCGACAGTGGAGGAGGGGGAGAAGGGAACAGGACCGGGAGGGCGCTGACGCTGGCGCGGGTGCTGACACTGGGCCGGTGGTCGGTACAAAGGTACTTCGAGGTCGGCGACCGCCTTAGCACAGGACGGCGGACGGAGTGGTGCAAGTACAGTTTCTGTGCAGGAAGTACCCGTGCTGTGGCTTTGGTGGTGCAGGGCAGGGCGCGGGAGGGTTTTGTGCGACGAACGGAGTGCCAAATCGACGGAAAGACGAGGCGAGGCGAGGCGGCAGCAGAAGAAAGACGTCAGGGAGAAGCAGTAATTATCGTCGGGCGGGAGGGGGTGGACGGCGGACGGTGGGCGAGGGCGTGTTTGAGTGAGGGGTGAGTCTGGTCCGAAGTTCCCATGGAGGAGGAGAATGAGATCAGGGAGAGGACGAGGGACGAGAGATTGTTCGTTCGCGTCGCGAGGCCCAGCCAGGGTCGTTGGGCGGCGTGTGGATGCGCGCGGGTTGCGGCTGCAGTGATTCAGGTTTTGCAGCACTGTCTCTCTTTCTCTCTCTCTCGTGTGTGTGTGTGTGTGTGGTGTCGCAGCAGCAGCAAGTCTGAAGAAGAGGTGAGCAAAGGGCACCGGACGGACCAGCAGCAGCAGCAGTGACCAACACCAAGAAACGGCGAATGACGACGGGGTGAGCCAAAGCCAGTTTGGGGGAAGAGAGAGGGGTAGTGTTGGTGGTGGCAGCGGTCTTGGTTTGTGGTTCAGGGCGGCGTGCATGGGGGCTCTGCGTCCGTGGCGGAGGGATCGCGGACGGGAGGTGACACCTCTTGGACTGGGCTGGGCTGGGCTGGGCTGGAGGTGGAAACAAGGGGACGCTGAAGGGCTTGCATCGCAGGGCGTGGGCCTGGACTGACCTGAAGCGAAGGCTCGAAGACTGGGAGGCCAGGTCGGGGAGGCCCAGGTGGAGGCGGCCGCTCCCTGTGTTTGAGTCACCGTTGCTTGCCGTGTGTCGTTTGTTGGGCGGGGGCGGAGGAGAGTCTGCGACACCCTGCCATGTCCTGCGACGTCCTGCAGTGCAATGCGGCAGCAGGAGGCTGGAGAGGCAAGCAGGTCTCTGTTGATCAGGGCGCTGGTGTCGACTGACAAAGGCGGTCGCGCTGGTCTACTTCTGAGGCGCCATGAGGTCAGGCTGTTGTGGACGAAGGTGGACGCGTGACTTCATCTGCAGCCCCCGTTCTCCTCTTGTTCTCTTCTTTCGCCCGGCCGTCCCTTCTGCCGACGTTTGATTTGACTGCAGAGTCCGAGCAGAGAATGATGGAATCCGGCGGGAAGCAAAAGAAGAAGACATCAACACCAAAACCCAGGGAGCGATGCTGAGAGCGTCGAGGTCGAGCGAGAGGAGGTGGGTGTACCCGTACGAATCGAAAGGGGGACATGGGCGGGACGGGACATCGAGCCGGGGGCAACCGAAGGGAGGTGCAGCCATCCGGGGGGGTACCTCTGCGCGTTGGCGAGGCGGGGAGATACTTCGGGGCCAGCCGCCCTCCCTTACATAAGACGGGTATCGCGGTACGTATCTCCTTCGTTTTACCCACACAGGCAGGCACGAGCAAGGGCCTTGGGTTTTCAAGGCTTGGGGGGGGAGACGAGACGAGGCGAGGCGACAGGACTTCCCTTTGCATTCGTCTGTTCATTGCTGGTTATGTGTGATTGGCCAACACGCCTTTTCTCTTGCTCGTCTCCGTCTGTCTCCCTTTCTCCTTGTGAAGATGGACAGCACGACTTGACTGGCCAAAACAGCCGGCTCGGAACCAGGCACCGAGACCGGGGACCGACAGGCGCGACGGTTTCCCCGACGCGGAGCGTGGGGCCCTGTTCTCAGCCTCGTTGGAAATGCGATGCGCGTTAATGCACAAGTCGCTGCTGGACGTGGGTAAATGAGCAGCATGTCGCGGCGCCCTATGGCTGTGGCATGCGCCCCTGGACAGCGTCGCACAGCGCCTTCAAGTATCCTCGGTCGCTGTGGCGCGCGAAAGAGTACTTGGCCTCCACCCCACACCTGACACACCGAGAAAGGAGACAACGTCACTCGCTGTTTTGGGGCCAGAGAGGTACATGCGCTGGGCCCACGCCCGCACCTCGATCTCTTCCAACGCCGAAATTCGATCAATTCGACAAATTCCCTTGCCAAACGGCACCGCAAACTCCAGCAAAGGGAGATGGCGGCGCTTGTACCTGGCGCTACCTCCAAACGAAATAGCCCGCCAGCCGATGGCATGCCCGCCCCAGTCCCTTTCATCAAAGGTCCGGCTGGAGAGGAGTGGGAGGCCCGGGCTCGGATGGCTGCGTTCCTTTGACGTCGCCTTTGTCTCCCCGCATGCCTCGCCTGCTGCCCGCTGAGATGCCAAGTCCTGGAGCAAAACGGGCGAGGAGGGTGTGATGACGCCAGTCAATTTGTTGAATACCTATTTCGCGTCGGCAGCCAGAGACGTCCTGCTTCGCGCTACTGGACTGCGGCCAACTCAATCTTGCTCCGGTAGTCTCGAATCAACAGAAAAGGGATCGTCTCATCATGAGCAGCCAGTCGGTGCACAACATCCGCCTTCGCCTCTTCGCCTCTCGGGGACTAGAACTGCGCTTGATACCCGTCTGCCTCCACGCGCTTGGACATCGCTGCCTCAACTGCTTCAGGACGCACTCTTCTGCATCTTGGGCACAGACACACTCGTCTCTCCCCCTCCCCTCCACTGCCCAATCATGCGAGACTTGGACGAGGAGACTGGTGACGGTCCCAAGAAATACGTCTGCCTTACGAGACGGGATGTCAGGGCCTCGGATGCTCGCCTATCATGCGGTCCGCGTCCGAAGAGGGTAGACGTCCTCCAAGCCTCCGTTCATTTTGTTTCGCGATCCTCTTTCCAGGTTGCATTTCGGTCTCTTCCTGAACCTCTGCCAGGGATGCCGGACCTGCTCATCATGGCTTAC
Source organism: Colletotrichum tofieldiae (assembly GCA_022836555.1). Classification (NCBI taxonomy): domain Eukaryota; kingdom Fungi; phylum Ascomycota; class Sordariomycetes; order Glomerellales; family Glomerellaceae; genus Colletotrichum; species Colletotrichum tofieldiae. The sequence goes on from BQXV01000010.1 coordinate 2,843,346, forward strand.
CTTACGCTTGATACCGTTTCATTCCCGCCATCCCGGTCCGGCTTGTCAACCCTATCCTGGGTCACCCATGCCTCACATCTCGAGTGCCCCCCTCAATGGCATGACGGCGCAAAACCACTTGTTCATTCACCCCTCGAGCCAACGGCATGTCCCGTGTGCCAGAAAGACGGCGCTGGCTGTCGGTGGTCGGCGCTTATGAACGCCGGTTCGCGTCTTCGGTGTGTTGGTGATGGTCGGTCTCTCGCTAGAGCGTAGCGTTTTTGTGTTGCGAGCTCTGCAGCACTGACAGCATGCCAAGACGGCTTCAAGAGGCATCCATGCCACTTTTTTTTTTTAAACTCTTGTTTTATTCTCATCGCTTTTTGCTTTTTGCTGTCGGTCTTTCTGCTTCTCGACGACACGCCGACGAAGGGAGGAGAGAGACACTGCCAAACACAGCCGCAGCCGCAGTCGCCTTGTCCATCTGAACGGGCAGCCTATTTATGCAGGCGCAGGCGGGTGACCTTATGACACTCACGGGCTTCCGAGTCTAGCCAGCCACCAAAGACACATTCGCGGTGGAAAAGGCCGATTGAGTTGAGGGGAAGAAAGGCTTTGGTGATGTCAGGAATAGCATCCTTGCTACAAACGCGGAGAGGGTCTGCGAGAGGTTAAAGTCGACCGTCTGGTTCGGTCTCACCCCGTTCGTCATTGAGACGAGCATGAACGAGCTGTTGAGTATGGTCAACTTTGGATTTGCTTCCCTTGGTTGGCGGGGACGGGGAAGCCACTTTCCAAAGAGTACGCGGTCCTTGGAACAACGCGCAATCGTCTCACTGCTGTGATCCAGCCATATGCAAGGTGATCCGGGGTGACGGTCGACGTCGGCTTACGAGACGCACACATCACAACGACCCGCGCAATGCGTGTGAGCGGTGGCTTGTGGCACAGCGTGATACCATCACGATCCTGGGACGCCATCACGCGTGGGCGCTTAGACAGGCCACAGATGACTGACCACTCAGCATCGCCCATTGGCCTGGGATCACAGACACGCCGCCCTTTTGACAATTGCCTCTAATGGAGGGGTAGGCATGACTACCCAGCTAGCCGCACTGCGAATCACTGGAGGCAGATCCTCCTCGCTATTCTTGGCAGCTTTAGATGCGCCCTATCCAGGTCCCTCGTCGACTTCGAGGCATCCAGACCGTTACAAGGGGGCATCAACAAGAGCCAAGTTGGCATCCGTTTGCATTCGATCCCACTTCGGGCACTTCCTCCCCGGGCCGTTTGCACGGCCCTCGAGAGACGGGTGAAAAGACAAGGAAGAGAGAGGCATCGATCCATCTCTGGGTTAGTCCAGTCCCAACGGCCTGAAGCCAATCAGCATCGCTGCTGAGGTCTCGCAGGAGCTTGCTGCAGTTGCAGCGGCCCTGTCCCGTCGTCGCCCAGATGTCCAGGGACCTTTCAAAGTTGAGATCTGAGGTGAGGCGGAGCCACTCTGGAAACAGCACGAGCCATGATGGAGGGTACGTACCTGCCGGGCAGTGGGACAAGCCGGCACGTGACGGCGGAGACGTCATTTGGAGGACCGCGCCCCATGCGCCGAACCACTCGCTGCTCGTTGACGCGCTCCAGTCCTTTTCCTTGGGTGCATTGACATTGGAGGATTCGGACTGAGGAGCTCCAATTGCAGCTTTCCCATGCCATCTGCACCACTGACACACACTTCTCAGCCTCAATCGGTGGTCTGCACATCACGAGCTCTTGGACGATCAGACTTCCCTTGCAGCTGGCCCGTCTGTGCCCTCGCAGCACCAACAAGCCCAAATACCCTGCCACATGACCAGACAATGAATCGCTGTACCCGACCGGTACCGAACTTCGAATAGCTAAGCCCGTCACTGGACAGTTCGACGGCTGTCCCCGCCCGAGTATCCCGCGCGCCGTCTGAAGAATTCCGATCCATCAGCCCACTCCTCCATCTTCCCTCCACCCGCAAATCACCACCACCACCACCACCACTACCACCTCCTCCACGACACGCAAACCCCACGCCCTCCCTCCCTTGGCTCCCAATGTTCCGTCCACGCACTCTCCGGGCTTTGCCCAGGGGTCTGCAGCAGCCCGCCGTCCGACCCTCGCGGCGTACCATCTTCTCTCGCCAGCGCACCTCGCCATCCCGGCCCGTCGAACGGTTCAACATCAACCAGCTCAGCGAGGCCCGCTCCAGCTACGACCGCGACCGCACCTACTTCCTCGCCGCCGGCGCCCTCGCGGGCATCATCTCCTTTGCATACACGGCCAACAAGCTGCGCAAGGCGCTCGCCGCCGAGAAGAAGCGCAAGGCCATCGAGAACGGCGACGGCGGCAGCCCGAGCGACGACAACCACCGCACCGGCTTCCAGCTCGACTCGTCGGTGCCGACCGAGACCTTCACGACCGAGGCCGGCAGCAAGCGCAAGGTCGTCATCCATGACGAGGAGGGCAGGGAGCTCGTGCCCACGGGCAACAAGACGGTGCCCAGCTTCCCCCGGACCATCGACCTCTCCCTCAGCCAGCCCCACCGTGACCCGGCCGCCCCCATCGCCGCCTCCGTCATGGACTCGGACGGCGTCGAGTACACCCTCGTCGGCCTCGGCATCCGCACCGTCAGCTTCCTGAGCATCCAGGTGTACATGGTGGGCTATTACGTCGCCACTGCCGACGTCGCCAAGCTGCAGCACTACCTCACCAAGAAGATCAACCCGATCGCGACGACCCTCGTGCCCTCGGAGCGCGACAGCCTGAAGGCGAAGCTGCTGGACCCGGCTGAGGGCGAGGAGACGTGGTCGGCGCTCCTGCAGGAGGTCGGCTGCCGCAGCGCGTTCCGCATCGTGCCCGTCCGCGACACCGACTTCCCCCACCTGCGCGACGGCTTCGTGCGGGCCATCACGGCGCGGTCGTCAACCGACAAGGAGGCGTACGGCGACGAGGCGTTTGGCGAGGCGATGAAGGAGTTCAAGAGGCTCTTCAACAGGGGCAAGGTGCAAAAGGAGAAGGAGCTGCTGCTGTGCCGCGACGAGAAGGGCACGCTCGAGGTCGTCTTTGACGACGGCAGGAGCTCGGGGCGACAGACAGTCGGCAAGGTGCAAGACGAGCGCGTGTCGAGGTTGCTGTGGCTCAACTGGCTGGCCGGTAGCAAGGTCGCGTCCGAGGCGGCGCGGCACAGCATCATTGATGGTGTGATGGAGTTCGTCGAGAGACCCGTCGGGACCGTCGCGACGCAGGTCGTGTAAGATGCCAGCAGTGTATAAATTGTAAAAGTCACAAGTCGCATGTACCATTAACGAAAAAAGAAAAGTCATCACGAAGGACCTACACGCTGGGCTTCTATTTCTCTTTTGGAAATCTTTCGTATTGGAGACAGTTCTATGCGCTAGTCTCTATCCCATGACCGGGTGGTATCTCGACGTTGCCACTCCCTCCCTCTCTATCAAACACTGGGTACAACATGCTGGGCTACAGCTTGGACGGTCTTTTGACCGAGTCGCGCCCGTCAGCCTTTGTCTGCTGTGCGAATCCATATCCATTCCATCATACAGCAAGGACGGAGAGTGTTGCCTTACGCCTTGAGGGCGCCGGCCTCCTTGAGAAGGTTCTTGAGCTTGTCGCCCTTGAGCAGGCCCTGCAGGTCCGAGTTGCCGCCAATGTGCTTCTGGGCGATGAAGGAGTTGGGGACGGTGCGCTGGCCGGTGATTTCCTGGAGGGCGTCCTGGATGGCGCTGCCGTCGTCTGCGGTTGTGGTTAGTGTGTAGTCCGACGTGAGGCGCAAGGCAATGGGGGAGGAGGTGGTGGGCGAAAGGGGCGTGCAGCGACAGGAGAGTGGACTCACCAATCTGGTCGAGCTCGAGGACGGTGTAGTCGGTGTTGAGCTCGTCGAGGACGGACTTGGTCTGGCGGCAGTAGGGGCAGTACGACTTGGAGAAGACGACGACCTTGTTGTCGTCGATGAGCTGCTGGACTTTCTGCTTGGTGGCGGCCATGTTTGCTGGTGATGTCTGGGCGGAGGAGGAGAAGAGGCGTCTGAATAGGGATGCCATTTCGGGGAGGGGAGGGGGACGCAGAGGAGGGGTGGAGGGGCGGTGATGATATAAATACGGCAGACGGGGGTGGGGTATTTGTCAGTGGGCGCGTGTGTCGCAACCGCAGGGGATTCCAATGCGTTTGCGCGACTGGGCTCTCTCTGCGCGCGCGCGGGACGGGACTGGTGGTGTCGGAGGGGGAGACTGAGATGGACGAATTCGGCGCCGAGTGGATGATGCAATCGGTGATTGCAAATGGACGGTTTTTCTGGAAGGGTGGAGGGGCCCTTGTCGCGGCAGTATGACGGGGTCTAACTTGTCTGGGCCGGGGTTCGATTTATAAGGCAGGGGGCGGTGGCTTCTGGCGCGTGGTGAGGTGCTGCTGCTCACCTCAGCGAGAGAGCCGTCAGTGAGTGAGCTGAGCCAAGCCGGTGGCACTCCTAGAGACATGTCGACTTTATTTCACATACGCCTGCCTGCCGGTCGTTGGCTGCGAAAGGAATGCGGATGCAATTCGTCACGACATGGTTGTTTCTGTTTGGAAGCGCGAGAGCTGATGCAATACCAACCAGGAGGCATCGCATGTAAGCTCGTGTGGATGTTCGTAAGGTTCAGACAAAGGCTTGTGCCTTGAGTTGCTTCTCGGCACCCGTGAGTTGGGACGAGATAAGGAAGCAATAAGCAATGAGACGAGGACAGGATAAGAGGACCCCTGAACAGGACGGAGTGCACCTCTTCCCTCACATTCTCAGTCATCACGGGATCCGCCTCCGCCATCTCATCGCCTGAAGTGGTCGAAATCGAGGAGTGACTGAATGAAGAGGCTGCACAGGACAGCGAGGGCCCGATCTATCCGAACCGCTCACAGATACCCGCGCTTAGCGCCCGCCCGGATCCTCGGGCACCCATACAGCGCGGCGCACGCCGTGAGGTTCGTGATGCAGGCCGCGCAGCTGGGTTGGGTTTGGATCAGTGGCCCCTGCACCCGCAACCATCGAGTGCCATGTCAAGCCCAGCCGCCTCGGCTGCTCGCCCATCCACGGAGTGTACAGGAAACGCCTCGCGGTTACAGAGGGTGATTCAGCGAGATGTGCAGGGGACAGGGAGCCCGGGGGCTGTTGCTGTTTGCCACGCTGTCGTCCCCGAGTCGCCGTCGCATCATGTGGGAAAAAACATATGCTGAGAATTACCTAAGAATACGCAAATACCAAGATGCCTTCACCCAGCTCCTCCCGCCCTAAATGCCAACACGGGAGGGAATAAAAGAGGTGAATCGTTTCCCCTTGTGCTTCCTGAAATCGGTTTGCATCATTCTCCTACCTGTCAAACAACCCTCGACACTGCTGCACCGTCTTAGGTACGTTGTTCCTCCACATCGCATCCAGGCACAAATAAAAAAAAGACGCCGTCCGTCGGCCCGGCCAATGGCCACGACTCCTCCCTTCCCAACTGTCCAGTCATTCGCTGAGCAGCCTTTCCTGGTTTTCTAGAACCTCCCCTCCACATCCCACATCCACTCGCTCTCTCGCTCTCTTCACCACCAGTGACCACTCACGACACGCCATCGTCCCCGACTTTCTGCCGTCATCCTCTCGACTCCTGTTCCATAGGGCCACCTCTCGTTTCTTGCAGCTCCAACTCTGCCCACCACACACGCGCACACGACCGCATCCCTGCCTGCCCGCCGCCTGCTCACCCTCACTTCGCCCTTTACCCCCCATCACCCAAAGCTGACAGCGCATTGCCATTCTCTTTCCAGTCCTGCTTCGAAAGCCTCACCCAAGCCACCACCCGGATCCTTGACCCAGGCCGGTGATCGTCGACGCCAGTCTCGTCCGGCAGCAAACCAGAACCCGCTTTGCTGCATCGGTCAACTTGAGCCTTCCAAGGACCTAAGCAGAGCTTGCGCTGTGCGTCGTCGCGTTACTGCAGAACGGCCTGATCTTCGAACCCCGCGAGTCGGGAAAAAAATCCAGACGAGGGCATCCCCACGATCATCCCCCATCCCGCCAAACCACTGCCATCGTCGTCGACTTTGCCTCACTTCCTCCTCCTCCTCCACCCCCCTTCCCTCTCCATCCCACTTTTTTCTTCCCCCGGTACAGCGTCCTTAGCTTTAAGGACCGCCTACTTCCGCCAAGGTGGCTTCCAGTCAGCCGCTTCTGGCATCTTCTGGTGCCCTTTCCAACATCACCGCACTATTGCCCACCACTCTCCAGGTCTATCTCGACAAATCCATTGCCGGCCTGGCCAAGGTCATCGCAGACTCCTCCGAATACGTGTCCGACAACACCGGCATCGATCCGAACCTCATACTCTACACTACCATCGGCTGCATCCTTCTCGCTGTGCCATTCACCATGTCTCGATACGGCTGGTCCACGAATCGGGACCAAATATCACCCTACTCGTCCACCCTGAGCGGCGTGCCCGATGTCACGGACGAAGACTTTGGCTACATCACCACCGAAGACCTCCAGTCTTCCTCTCTCGGAAGCTCCGTCCCAACGAGATCATACGCCCACCAACCCCGATCTCGCGGCAGCGCCGTCCCCGAAGACGATGTGCTGCTCATCAAGAACAAGGGCGTCACCTACCCCGCCCACTTCCCTGCGTATGCCATCGGCGACGGCAAGCTGCGGGTTCGCGACGTCCGAGAGCGCGTCGGGGTCATGCTGGAGCTGTCGGACCGCCGCGTGCGCCGTACCAAGCTCCTCTACAAGGGCCGGCAGCTGAAGGAGCCGGCAGCGCCAGTCCGGGACTACGGAGTCAAGAACAACAGCGAGGTCATGGTGGTGCTGCCGGACGACGACGTCGATGCCGACAGCAGCGACGACTCGGACGAGGAGATGGTCGTCGTGGCCGGCGATGGTGCCAGCGCCGTGGGCAGCACCGGCAGCGCCGGCGACGGAAAGAAGCGCCGCGGCAAGAAGAAGGGCCGCAAGTCCAAGAAGCGGAGCAGCAACACAAGCCCGCTGGACAGCGCCTCCAATCTCGGCGTTCCCGGGCAGGACGGCCAGCGACCGTCGTCCCCCAGCAGCCAGGCGACCGGCCCTCATGCCAAGCTTGAAGCCATTGCTGCCAAGTTCAACGCGGACCTGCGCAAGCCCTGCGAGGACTACATTGCCTCACCGCCGACGGATTCCAAGAAGAGGGTCGACGAGCACCGCAAGCTGTCCGAGACGACAATGCAGCACGTGCTTTTGAAGCTTGACGAGGTTGAGACGGAAGGCGACCCGGAGGCTAGAGCCAAGAGGAAGGCTCTAGTGCAAGATGTGCAGGACGTTCTGCGGCGTCTAGATGCGCGACTTCACAACTAAGGACACAGCAAGCATCGAGAGCGCTTGTGGTTTCTGCGTTACCTTTGTTGACTAGGAACGGCCGACTTCTTTTCTAGATAAGCATGTGCGGGGGTTTTCAGCTGAATTGCATTTAATCAAAGCGAGAGTCGCATCTAGAGGCATGCCGCAGAGAGCGGATGCCTTGAGTATGGAGTATGGAACACAGGGCGGGAGACTGTATGCTACGATAGGACGGGGAGCTTTAAGCAGTAGAGAGTCGCTGCACTGGGGCAGGGGAGAGGCGCCGAGACGCGGAAAGGGGATGAGACGCCGTAGACAGGAATGGCCAGAAAAAAGCAGCCCGAGTTTCTGTCATCTTTGCTCCCAGTAATGAACACATGATGCAATTGAGGTGCCTTGGAATCGCGTCGTCAGTCGACGTCCAAAGCAGGGCTGCAGCGTGACGTTGGCGACGAGGCCCCGTCGTGGGGATAATCCCGGTTTGGCGTCGACGAGCTTGACGTCGTCGGCTTAGTCACCAAGTCTATGCTGCGGCTGTCACTTTCCGTGCGATTTGCGGCGCTCGGTGAATGGCGAGCTGAGGACCGTCGATCGGGGTCTGGCCGGCTGCGGCGCCGACGTGGAACCCCCGCCAACAAACCGGCCATGCAGACCGAGGAAAACGGGTGAGTCAGCAAGGTGAAGGCCGCCGCAGAAAAGGGTGCAGAGGCGAAAGCGGGAAGGAGCTACTCTGGTAGGTCTTTCCAGCCCTAAGTTGCCTGAGGCCCCACATGGAGCCCTCGCTTGCGGCGCAAAGCGCCTTTCCCGATTCGGTTAGTGCTCTTGTCGTTCCTGTCGTGCCATTGGGGGGTTTTGTGTGTGCGTGGTGTAAATTTCTCGCCCGGAAACCCAGCCCAGTGTGCCCCCCGAATTTCAAGATTGTCGCGACGGCCTCTTGCAAAACTCACCCTCCGACAATACTAACCCCAACGGCAGCACACCAGATCTCTACAGAGGCACCCGACCTTCGCCCAGAGATTTGAATCACCCTCACCCTTTTCCTTCTTTTCAGATTTCAAGGAACAGGAACGATGTCGTCTTTCGAGCCGGTGGTGAGTCTGCACTTTGCATTCCGTTGGACAATCCGAGGGATCGCGGCATTCGGACGATGATGGGTTTCGATATCGGTGTTCGTTTGTGGGCAGGCGGGCGAGCGATCATGGGCGTGCGGTGTGCGATGGACTACGATACTCGACTGCGACTGTCCTAACTGTCGCCGCCGCCGTTCCTACTCGACCGCCTGCTGCTACATTCGAATGACCTTCTCATCGCCGATCGTGGAAAGAAGCACGAGGGAAACGCAGATTGCTGACTTGAATCCTCGTCACAGGTCGTCATCGACGGCAAGGGCCATCTCCTTGGCCGTCTCGCCTCCATCGTGGCCAAGCAGCTTCTCAACGGCCAGAAGATCGTCGTTGTCCGCACCGAGGCCCTCAACATCTCTGGCGAGTTCTTCCGTGCCAAGCGTATGTCGAATCCCAACCCACAACCGGCGCACCCAGTCAAGTCGAGAAGAGGAAAGCATCATGGAGAGACAGACTGGGAGCACAACCGAACCGAACCGAACCTATACTGATCAACGGCTATAGTCAAGTACCACGCCTACCTGCGCAAGATGACCCGTTACAACCCGACTCGCGGTGGTAAGCCAACACACATACATATATATCCGGGCTCTGCTCTGTCTCCTAGATGAGATATCAACTCGAGGACATTCAAATGTCTGACCTGACGTACTAGGTCCCTTCCACTTCCGCGCCCCGTCGAGAATCTTCTACAAGACCGTCCGTGGCATGATCCCCCACAAGACCGCTCGCGGTGCTGCCGCCCTTGAGCGCCTCAAGGTCTTCGAGGGTGTCCCCCCTCCCTACGACACTCAGAAGAAGATGGTCGTTCCCCAGGCCCTCCGTGTCCTGAGATTGCAGCCCGGCCGCAAGTACTGCACCGTCGGCCGTCTGTCCCACGAGGTCGGCTGGAAGTACCAGGATGTCGTTGCCAGGTGGGTTTCCCCGATGGGCTTCTCCGCGGCCCCTTCCCCGGCAACCGTTATACTGACATGCACAGACTCGAGGAGCGCCGCAAGGCGAAGGGTGCCGCCTACTACGAGCGCAAGAAGGTCGCTCAGCGCCAGCTCACCGACGCGAAGAAGAACGCCAAGGTCGACCAGAAGACGGCGCAGGCCCTCGAGGCCTTCGGCTACTAAACGTGGCCGACAAGTCCCCTTCGATTGTTACTGTGGGTGCTGCAGGGGTATGGGGGAGGAGGAACGAGGAGGGCTCTATTCCCCGTTGGCCGCCACGCCGCCGCCACCACCATCCCCCGCGGTAGTCTGAAGTTGCAAAAGACCCGGAGGGTGATTTCTTGCGCATTTCTGTCCTCTTCCTCGCGTTTCCTCATTAGATTGGCGTGGGCGGTTCATAAGGGAAATTTCTTCATTTGCTGATGGCACACAATGGGCTGGTCATTGGAAGGGGGAAAAAAGATGATTTTGGGGGGGGCCGGAGAGGAGACAGTGTTGGTTTTCTCCGGAGTGAGTCGAGAGACCTATTCTACGAAAGCCTTCCTCCTGTTCACTATCCAACCCCCCCGCGCCGCCGTTCACGGTGTTTCGGTCCGGTTCAACCACCCCCTTCTACTCGCAATAAGTCACCAACAACAACACACAATCAAAGATGATTCATGTCCAAAGGGCTTACTTGTAATGATGGTGGTTTTACTGCAAAAATGGGGTTCTCTGGCTTCTGATTATTATGGGAATTGATATCACTTCAACAACACAACCAACCGATTCGTTCCCCTCAAAAAGGTCATGTCTGTTTTCCCCCTCTTTTCCAAGGTTTCCCTAGACGAACAACCATTACTCCCAGATGAGGCGATTTTCGAAGAAAAGGACAGGCGAAAAAGAAGATGAAGATGAGAAAAAGTATACCACGGCATTTGGGAGGGAACCTTGGCGAGGCGTCTTGTGCTTAGAGAATTGCATTGCATTCACAGAGATATGTGTGCGGATGAACCATGTGAACCCTCGGATGCGACGACGACACGTTGGGAGACGAGTGAATAGGTTTGAGAACGCGAGATACAGCAGTAGTGACAAGCGTGCCCTGCAGCCCTTCGACGTGAGCGCCGCATCTCCATCTCCCCTATGATCCCCCTCCCAAAGACCGAATCCGGCCTGTGTGCCTCTCGATCAACGTGACGACTTCGCGGTCCGACGCGTTGCGTGTGCCCTGTCTTAAGTGGCCCGCCGGCCTGCTTCCGGGTTACCGTCCGGGGATGACGCCGATGCTCGACAGGCTTACAGTGTAGCACACGCATGCCTGGGGATGGCTGTCCCGATCGAAGTTGAAATCACTGAGGCGGTAGCCTCTGAAAGGCAGTCTCGTGGGGTAGGTGCTTTGAGTCGTGGCTGAAACTCCCGAGGCTGCAGCGTCTCCTCGAGAATGATGCTGCGCAGTATCTTTGCAATGGTGGCACGCCCCGGATGAGGCATGTCACCGTCCGCCCGTCGTAGCAGACGATGAGGGCCGGCTCATTTCACGGCTCGGAGTGAGCCCCGTAGTATCCTCGTCGCCGCTCGCGTGCTGGAATGCTGTGGTACATGTTCTATGTAACGATGTCCCTCTTCAACAACGGGCGATTGGTTTAGTGGTATAATGACCGCTTAGCATGCGGTAGGTCCTGGGTTCGATTCCCAGATCGTCCACATCTTTTGCCTCTCTTGGCGGGCCTTGTCTTTTTGATGAGGACCGTTATGGTAAGTTCTAAGAGGATAGATAGGAAGAGCTTATGCTGTTTCGTGAGGATCTCACAGTGAGCGGTAAGTAAAGTAGGCCTGTCTTGTTCTTTTCTTCTCCTTTTTCCTTGGTGGTTCCTGCTGTCCTGTTCCAGGCTGTTTGTTGCCGGAGATGGTCTGTGCTTTGACTTCACATCACCAAAAAGAGATACAGCCTCGAGACTCACCAACGACATGTCTTCACCTACGAGGCGGGCAGTGATGGGCAACCTTCATCCAGACAAAAGTATAGATTCAACCGACATTGACGCGAGTTCTCGAAGAGCCGGCAGTGATGCAGACGAGGTGTCTGCACACAACGTCGTCCACAGCCAATCTCAAGATAAAAGTAATGCAAATATAACAGAGAAAAATGACAGGTGAGTCGACAATGACATTTCTACACTGGATTTCATTGAAATGAACTTCTTCCAGCTCCCTCTTATCACCTGAATACTTTTACTGACTTCAAACAACGCACAGAGAGTTTGCGGAAGCCTCGGCGGTGGTGGCGCGGCACGTCGAGCTGCTGCGGGAGTACAACGAGATCAAGGACGTGGGACAGCAGCTGATGGGCATGGTTGCCGAGAAGAGAGGCGTCACGGTCGGCAGTCTGTATAGGAAGGGCGAGTTCGGTGTTGGACCTAAAGACTGATGTGAGGTGCATGGGGATCAGATATGGAATTCAGCGAGGCCGAACCAAGGAGAAACTGTAACAAGACATCCCAACGCTGGCATACCCTCCTCATTCTATCAACCAGGAGAACTCCGAGGACATGTTCTCGTACGCCTCTGCCCAGATGCTATCCCCGGGTAGGCCGGGAGCCTCGTTGTTGTCTCTCAAAGCCTCTCTGATTTCCTCGAGCGTCGAAGACGGAAGGGGATTAATGTACGCCTCTTCGGGATCATCATCGAGGGATTCAGAAGATTCAATCTTCAGCTGATGACCTGAAGCCACAGTTGAAGTTGTTAAACTGTGCTCATCCTCTCGAGAGGTCTCATCTGCTGCCTGAGCCAGTATGTTATCAAGATTTCGACGCAACTCTGCGATACCCGCCGGACTTTGGTCGTAGTGTAGTAGAACAGCGATCCCCTCATCGAGGATCTCCTGGTCGGCCTCGGTCCAAGGCCGATGAGCCTTGAGAAGTGCTATGACGGCGTGGTGGCCCTCCTCACGAGCCATCTCAATGGCTCGGATATACTGACGGCGACCGCTGCCGTAGGTTTCGACCCCGGGGTTGAGGAGTAATTGCACAACGTCCAGTCTCCCGCGTTCGGCCGCTCCTTCTACCGCTGTGCGGCCATTGATCTCAGCGCCTGGCGCATTGGGATCGGCATGCAGGGCTAGCAGCCTGCTAACCAGACCGAAATAACCCTTGATAGAAGCAGCTTGAAGTGCCGTGACCCCTCCATTACTGCTTCTTGGGGGTGCGTTGATGTCAGCCCCGAGTCTTCCGAGTCTCTCAAGTAAAGCGATATCTCCCTGTTCAGCCGCGGCTTGCACTGGTGTTCTCAGAAATGAATTGGTCTGTTGTTTGGCGTCGAATTCGTTTTCGTTCAGATCCATATTCAAAGACAGCAGCCATTGGGTAGTTCGATGCAGGCCGCAGGATATGGAATCGGAAACATTCTGCGGGACCATCCTTGTTCCGTGCTTGTGTAAAATTTGAAGAAGTTCAAGGCTTGTATCGTTTTTGGGAAATACAGTGCAATAAGGGGGCGACTGATAGCCGAATCGTAGCAGGAGTTTGAGATACTCCGGTTGTCCTACCAGCATGGCACCTTGCACCAAAGACCAAGAGCTCTGTTTTTTATTATGCAGAGCCCGCCAACGCCACCGAAGGTAATACTCTGGCATCTGCGCTTGACCATCACCGTTCCAAGGTTTGAGCCAGCTATAGTCACAAACCGTGGGGTGCAGACCGGAAGTCAACATGGTCTCCACAACCTCATATATTCCCATCTGCGCTGCCAAATTCACGGCTGTTCCTAACCAAAGGACATTGGGCACCGTTAGCTTCGCATATTGCGTCACGAGGCGGCGGATGAAGGTCAAGTCCGAGGTAGACTTCGCAATGAAAATGGCAGCCCACAAAGCAGGTTCATCGACGGCTTCGGCGTTGTTTTCCACGATAGATGAAACTAAATCCACATCTTCTGCCATGATAGCTGCCTCGAGAATGGAGCCACATTCAACGGCTGCGGAATTGTCTTCAAATGAGGCTCCTCTCTCTAGAAGCGCATCGGTGACCATCCGTTGGCGAGATCGGATACCTAGAGCCAACTCCCCGCCCACTAATGCTGCGCCTGCCGCTAGCAGGAAAACCGCTACTTCTGTGTTGCCACTGAGGATGGCTGCTTGCAATGCAGTTTTCCCTAGATGAACTGTGTTGCATTCGATGGTGCTGGGAGGCTTCCTACGTGACACTGCAGCAGTGGCCCAGTAAGCTGCATCGGAAGAGTGACAAAAGTTGATGTCAGCCCCTCCGCGTAGCAGCTGACGAACCATGCTAACATCAGTATAAAAAGCAGCACACTGAAGGGGGGAGGCGATGCCCCAGGACCCATGAGCTCGTGGCAGCGGAGCAAGATCGGCCCCAAGCTGTAGCAACTGTTCGACCAATTGACTGGAGTTCATGCACACAGCTGCAGTCAATGGCGTTTCGTTTTCGGTGTTCGAGAAATTGATGAGCCGCCGCTTATCCGCCAGCAAATCCAAGGCAGACCTGCTGTGTGACCTGACCGCCGCGACTAGTAACTCTGACATCGATTCCGGCAGACGAAGGTTGGCCCAGAAGAACCCAACGACATGCTCAGAAACCGGGCAAGCCATACCGGACCCAATGTCGAGACAGATCGCTCTTATCGAGTCGAATGAAATATGTTCATCTTCCACCGAGAACACGTAGTTCGATAGGATGATAGCGATGGAACCTTCCCATGCTGAGGCATGCTTCTTACACCTTTTCAATGCCAGGCGAACCAGACGCATATCTTCTATTCGAGTATCGGCTCCAAACTCAATGAGTAGTTCCATCAATGCCGTATCGTATGCCAGTGCCGCATAGTCGAATGCTCTGAATGCCCCGAAAGATCCAAACTTGCGGAGAATGCCAAAAAAGAATTGATTGACATCAACCCCTATCCGAAGTAATAGCCGTATAGGTCTGAGTTCAGATCTCTGGATGAATTCCTTGAAAAGACGGTTCAAACCTGACTGCAGGCTTAATGGAAGTCTTGAAAGCTGTTGCGTTGCCAGAGAATCCAGGACGCGGCATCTTTTAACGATGTCCAGCAGCACCATGATGAATGCAGACTCTTCTTCCGGGTCTTTGAAGGAGTTCCCTTCTGTAAGAAAATTGTTGGCCACAAGAAACAAAAGCATTTCAAAAAACTCTGAATTGATGCCGGACAATGGAGATAAGAGTAAGCTTTCAGCGTAAAAAGCATGATTTTCCCGTGTCAGTTCAGGCATAATCAATGTAAGCACTCGAGCTATATATTGGAGCTTGCTTGTATGACCGGAAATCTCAGAACAATTTCCAACAGCAAGAGAAAGCACTTTTTCCACTGGGGAATGAAACGAGCTATCGCTGCTGTGGGATTGAAGGGGCCTTCCGAATTTGAGCCCTATGTGACGGTGCAGTCAGCATCAACCATACCCGATATCACGAAGCGCAGAATTACGATTGCAGCCCATAATTACCTCTAAGGAAGTCTTTTGCAAGTAGCCATGGGACATTGTGCGTATTTCGTATTCGAATCTCAGCTAGTGGCGATGGTGTGCGGATGACCAAGGAAACGTCTTCTGGTGATGGTGGTGCTTCTGTTGTGAACGATCTGATTAATACCTGATTGTTTGCTGAGGCGAGCTTTCTGGAAGCGCGCAGATGACTTACTACCAGTAATCCTCTCCAGTGTGGACTCGAAGGAATGACGGCTTCTCGCCTTTTCAACAGTCGAGGGACGTAGTGGAATACCCGACAGGTAAACTCTGCTCTCTTTGCCCTGGAGACGCCGATTGCGTAGTCTCGTATCCACATGTTTCCACTGCATACTCGTCATGTTCTTGGTCATGTGCCATTGCTTGAGTTTCCACTCCAGCTGGGCCTTGCTGTAACCATACTGTTAGACTGGCTTTTGTATGCGCAGGTGGGAAGTTCGGGGCTCCTGGAATGGAGATTGACACAACTCAAAGGGATGAACCAACCTTGGCCGAAAGTCATGATCTGTACTGAGAATTACCATGACGTCTCTAAGACTCTTGTTCTCTAAGAGGTAGAGTCTGCGGATGATCGGTTGGACCCTTCCCCACTCTCCGTCCTTGATGATAGCGTTTTTGGAGCGAGGAGACATGCTGATAGTCACTGGTTTGAGGGAATCTAGAGGGTTATTTAGAGAGTTTAATCCGGCGAAAGCCCCGATGACTTGTCAGGAAAGCTGTTGAGATATGTCCTCAGGAAATCAGACTGAAAACTGGTGCGAATAGCAAGGTATTCAGGTAAGGCTGTGTTGGCGGGTACAAGGCCGTATTTGTAGTTTCGACACAAGCGGTTCAGAAGATCTGTTCAATTGGCTCATGCCAGAATCTTATGCTGTTGGTTACTGTAAGCTGGATTATTTGGGCAGTTGAACGAGGATTGTGACTGGAAGTATATCATTGGCTGCTGCCGGAACCCGGTCTGCCGTCACAATCTGGGGCTTGCGCCAGCCACGGTAAAGTGGTGCGAGTAACTTCCGTAGCTGACCTACAGGGTTATGCTTACTGGCACCTCTGCCATGCAGGGTGAACGGCCAGGACGTGCTTCGGTAAGTTGGCTGATTCGCCTTGGTAAGTAGGCTACAGGAACCCAATCACGTACACCTCTCGTTCAGCAGGGAATTGCCAAGCACCTATCGGGGCACATACAGCACATAGGAGTACGACAGACGTGCCAGACCGATTATGTTTATCACCAAGACAAGAAGCAATCATTAGAGGCTCTGAACAACAAGTAAATGTAGTTGATTCTAGTGTCCACGATGTGGAAGAAGTCATTTGAGTATGTACAGCCATTACAAGGTCATATCGTGTGCCCGAACAGTGTCCTTCATCGAGAAGCACCATACCACTGCCTCTTTCAGCACTTATTTCGACAGCCAGGCAACAAGAGCGTCGTGGAACTCCTCGGGGTGGGAGATCTGGGGCGCGTGGCCAAGCTCGGGGAAGGTATGCAGAGTCGCATTGGGGATCTGAGCAGCAACAGCAGGGCCGAGCGCAGCAAAGTTGCCCAGCTTGGCCGCGACGTCTGGGGGCGACCACTGCTTGCCGATGGCGGTGTTGTCCTTCTCGCCGATCATGAGCAGAGTGCGCGGCTTGACGAGGGGGAACTCCCAGCTGACGGGCTGGGTAAGGACGAGGTCGACGATCTGGGCCTGGTTGAGCGCATATGTCTCGGCCTTGGAACCCTTGTAGACGTTAACGAGCATGTTGACCCAGGTGTCATACTCGTCCTTCCACTCGCCGACGTAGTAGGTCGCCTGCTCGTAGCCCTTGATGGAGGCGTAGGAGCTGGCGCGCTCGGTCTTGTAGTTGTCGTCGATGGGGAGGTACGGGACGCCGAGCGCCTTGTAATCCTCCAGACCAACGGGGTTGACGAGAACCATCTCGTCGACCTCGTCGGGGAACATCAGGCCATAGCGGGTGGTGAGCATACCGCCGAGCGAGTGGCCCATGACGGTGACGTTCTCAATGCCGAGGGTCTTGAGCAGGCCGTTGGTGTTGGTCGCGAATTGCTGCAGGGAGAACTGGTAACGCTCAGGCTTGGAGGACTTGCAGAAGCCGATCTGGTCCGGGGCAATGACGCGGTAGCCGGACTGGGCAAGGACGCGAATGGTTGTCTCCCAGGTTGGGCCGCAGAAGTTCTTGCCGTGGAAGAGAACGGCTGTCTTGCCGTTGGGCTTGCACTTGGGCTCGACGTCCATGAAGGCCATCTCGAGCTCCTGCAGCTGGGAGGTGAACTTGTACAGTTTCACAGGCCACGGGTAGGTGAAGTTGGAGCCGTTGAGGTCTTCGGGAAAGGAGTCGGAGTTGTCATCGATGATGCCCTGGGCGGACACAAGCGCGACGCCCGCCGCAGCGAGGGTGGTAAGGAGGGAGAAGACCTTCATTGTGGCGGGCCCTGGGGAAGGTCAGCTAAAGGCGTGTGAGGTGTGAGGCGAGGCATGGCGAAATGCGCATCTCATGAAGAAGACGAAGTGGATTTCGAGATCAACTGAGAGGTTGGACACATTGTAAGGGAATCAGAATGAAATACAAGCCGCCGGTGCCAGTACGGCGCCCTCAAATAGCTTCGCATGAAGGATTGAGACTAACGAAAGCTTGCTTACCTGTAATGACAACACAACCTGGATGAGAGCTAAGAACCCCGTTGACGTGATCAAAGAGCCAACTACTGGTGCGTGCGAGGGAATATCATATATTAAACTTCGATCTGGGATGGGCGCCTCTTGTTTATATCACAACATCAAAGGGATGGGTTGCTGGGAACCAACACGTGTGGCGTAGCACATGGTGGGCATGCATGGCACGGCTGCACGGGAGATGGAGAAGGGGGAGGGCCTCAGGGAGGAAGACAAGGAGTAAGACAGAAGCAGGTCATGACGCCGTGCCACTTTGGCCGCAGCAAGGCGAGATCCATACTTGATGGCTCTGTCTCCAGTGGCCGAAGCATCGCCCTAATTTCCGCTTCAGTGGGTCTGAAAGCTTCTCGGCTCCGCTGGCGAAAGTGCCCCGGAAGGTGGACTGGCGCCATTCCTCCATGTGTTCATGTTGGACGCTGCGCCGTCAAGCCGAAGGTGCTAGGGACACGGATCCGTGTTCGTTCGGCTTTCTTAGGCGGGTCATCCTCATATGAGGGGGCCAGAGGAGTTGCGCTACCTCTGCCCGTCACTCTGTAACCATGTTGAGAACTTGATGATAACACAGTTGGCCACTGGCTGCTCGTAGAATGTCGCGATAGGGGGCGAAAACAGAACAGTGTAGCATCGCTTTCCAGCTCTGTTGGTTAAACCGGAGCTGATGTTCGCACAACCCCGGCCAGCCCCGGTCTGGGGAAGCATGGTGAAATCATTGACCGAGAAGCACCAACAGAGCGCTGCAGCCGGGAATAACAAGAAGGGAGGAGGAAGGCCGCAGGGGCGAGACCGAAGCGTGTTGGTGACCAGCGGAGAGGGCACCCGAGTACGGCGGACTGCTGGGATCTCTCGTGCAAAAGGGCAGGTCTTTCGTGATCCATGCCCTTGGCGAGGGTACTTTGAGAAGTGCTGAGGAGGGGCGTAGCCTCTCCTCTTATTGATCTGTCGAACATTGGGACAGCGGAATATTCGGGTGCGAGCATGGGGAGAATGTTGCATCTTAAGTCTCCATCGGTGGCGCTCTTCATCGCCGTTGGTGCATGTAGCAGGTGAAGGTTACAGTACTCGGTGCACGCCTTAATGCTGGCTTCATCCGTCGGGCGACCTGGATAAAGGTCAGCACATTGTTTCTCCTGGTCATCATCGCACGAGACAATGAGACCGAGATCCGAGCAACGTGGGGGCCATCAGTCAGATGTGAATAATACGGAGGCCCTTGCCAATACTCACCGGAACCGTTGTTCGTATTCTTTCGGGCTTCCCATCAGTTCGGCGCCGTGTTTTCACACAGTTTCCCAAATCATCGTAACACCGTCATATTTCGTTGGAAGACCAGCAGCCCTTTTCGAACTAGACTGCAGCGAGCTCATTTAAGCCATGGGGGACGACAGGGATTCCCGCACCTTTAGCGCTCCGTCCCGGGTACCCGCGGCCGAGCCACTATTCTCCAACAGATGATGGAGGGAAAGGAAAATGCCTCAAAAGGGTGTGTCTGGCCGTTGGTGTCCTCCAGAGCTTGCCAGGATACATGGCCAGCGCTGCCGTCCATCCGGGATAGCACCAGGCAGAGATGCCTGTGCCATACAGGTAGAGGGCAAATCGAGAACGAGAACGGGGACGCAATGTAGGATTCGATGCCTGCTCTCATTCTGGTGATAACAAGAGCCTTCGAGGGTTGTCATCCAGCAGAAGACTATTCATATCAGGAAGGCCTAAGAAGGCGAAGGATCCAGTGACCTGGAGGGTGCATGTTTCCTTCGTAAGTTAGAAAAAAAAAACTAATCAAATACTGAAGAACTTGGGTAATGCCAAGTTCTACCCCCTGGAGCAGTCCGCACACACCACTCAGCGACCACCACTGGCCAGAGGGGAACCTCAGGGCCGCTGACCGAGGGCTTCATCGAGTTACCACTATGGATGCATCTCGGTGGCCAAGCCAGAAGTAATACAACCAAACTTCGCGTAGCCAGAATGCCACCTTGACTCTGAATGCTTGACAGCCACTCTGCCATGCCCCAAACCATTGGGCTCAACTAGCATCGGATGTCAGATCTCTGTCGCTCAGCTGTAACGAGAACGGACGGGTTTACGCCAAACTGAGTTGGTCGGGAGCGGCAACCAGAACGGGACGTTGGCGCCACCCACCCACTAGTCTTCTTTACCCACACGCATCTCTATGCCCCTTACAAAGGGACCACGCCGCGGTCCACAAGGCAGAGTGATTCCATTCTGGTGATGTTTATGGCCCTAACGTCAATGGATCCATCACGCACAGACGGGCCTCCTCCGGATGCTACGGATACATCGGGAACTTTAAACGAACCTATCTGGTGGATGTATGCAACTCCAGTTTACCCAAGATGAACTGCATGCTTCAACGAATACTTGATGGCAAGTAACAGGCAAATGTCTCGATGGAAGGCTTGAAATTTTCACTCTCTGAAGGAATCTTTCTTGTGTGTTGCATGATAATCTAACAGTGGCGCAATTTGGAGGCTGCCAAGGCATCCTCCAGTAGGTACATGCATCGTTCGCGTGCCATGGACGAGATGATTTCGTCCCCAGCAGACAGGGGCTCTCTCCTTGGCTTCTACAAAACGTCCACACATGAATTGGGGCTTATCAGGTCGAAGTTGGAACTCCGCTGTAGTCTACGGAACCCCATAAACTCTCCACCCCCATCTAATGAGCCTGGGCCATCACCTTCGTCAGCCCTGAGAGAGGAGACGACACAGGTAAAAACTTAACAACGGCAGGTTAGTGAAACCGGGCCCTTTCTGGGCTGATGCCTCAGGGCACGCTGTGCCTCATTTCTCTTGCGATGGCCACGCACCTCGCAAAAACAGGAGCTAACCCATCTGGTACCACGGCCCGATGCCCAGACGTTCTTCTGTGTGTTGGATACTGGCGTAATATATGACAGAAACAGATGGTGCCTGGATCATCCCCGCCACGCACAGGTTCGTCAACACGTCTCTTTCGGGTGCCGTCCCTTGTACCTTTCATGCACTTTTGAGGTCCTTACTGGTCAACACCACAAAGCATCCGCCTCAGCGGTTTTGCATACGCAAGTCTCGGGCGAACTCCTCAGAAGGTTCTGTAGACATCGCCTAAACCTTCATCGTGTCTTGGCGTTCACAACTCCGAGCATAACGCCGAAACCTCTCATGTGCCAGAATCGAATGTTGTACAGTGGAGGATGCTGAGGACGGCCCAGAACTTGGTCCTGGCGGCCCATTGGGGGCGGAGGATGACCGCCCTTCGTCCATATCTCCAGGGCCACCGACATCCATCCCCTCCTCTTGTCCAAAAAGAGGGGTTCAGAATGTCTCTTCTGGGTAGTCTCACCATCGGTAATCTCTTTTACTGGCTGTTTCCTACTTATCGCAGCCCGATCTTCCATCTGGCACCCATCCCTGCTTGTCCCTCGATGGACATTCCATGGCACCAACCCACCCACCAAGGCCCCTTTCTTCCCGCTCTTCCTCAGCGCCGATGCAGGCACTCCCCTCCACCATCTTACCCTCTCGGCAATAGTCTGCATGCTGTCACACCAGTTCCACGCGACCCGCGCTCTTGGTCTTTACCACAGAAGCGGGAAGAAGAAACGTACAGATCGCGTGCCTGACAGTAGGAAGAGGGTGGTTAGTCTTGTCTCTGCACGTACACTTTTATGCCGTCCAATGAAAATTGCCCTGTCCAAAGCCTGCAGAGTATTTTGAGCTAGTCGAACGGCCGTTCCCTAGTCGAAAGCCACCCCAGTGAAAAAGGTTGCTGGAGAGAGGCCTGGGCATGAACATATAACCGTTTGGGGGACCCATCCGTCCCGCTCTATCGGATTCTCCCTTGATCGGCGTCTGCTTCCTCTGGAAATCTCCAAGTGTCTCGCCTACAGACCCTCGGTCCTTTGAGGTGCATCAACCTCATCAGATCTACCAGTCATCGTTGTTCGTGCGTTCCGACCGCCCTCTTCACCATGGCCGAGGGAAATCTCCCTGGGGAGAGCAATGCGCTCATGGTACAGGTGCCGGCCATTGTCTTCTTTGTCCTGACGCCCATGTTCGTGGGCATTCGGTTTTGGTCACGGATTAAGATGAGGTCTGGCCTGGGGTGGGATGACTGGACAATCTTGTTCTCATTCGTAAGTTCGATCTGGTACCGAGACAGAAGGTGTTGACTGACAGTCAGTCTCACAGTTCTGCTGCTTGACTGTATCAGTTCTTATGATGATCTCGTGCGAGTACGGTTTCGGTCAGCATATCAGGAATTTATCAACGCCAAATAAACTAATGACACTCAAGGTACGTCTGACCTGTTACCACATCATTTAATCCGCATTGGAGCACCACTTAACCATCAGTAGCTTTTCTATGTGGCCCAAATCTTCTACAAGATCACCATCAACCTTACGAAAGCCTCGATTCTTCTCCTCTACCTACGCATCTTTGTACAACAGTACTTTAGGATCCTATGCTATATCCTCCTCAGCATAATCTTGGCATATATGGTGGCCACATCGGCTTCGTCTATCTGGCAATGCACTCCCATCCCCCGCGCATGGGACAAGTCTATCCCTGGCACTTGCATCAGCTTGACGATGAACTGGTACGCCAACGCTGGCTTCTCCATTGCCACCGATATTCTCATCATGGCGCTGCCCCAGCATGTGCTATGGAAGTCGAAACTTCCCATCAACCAGAAGAGGGCACTCATGGTTGTCTTTGCTCTGGGTCTGTTCGTCACCATCACAAGCGTCCTGCGCATGACGACTCTGGATTTCTCTACAACTAGCCCAGACACTACATGTAAGTCGGCCTCATTCCTGCCCCTGCGTCGAGATGCTAAACAGCCGCAATAGTCGACATCGCCTCCACCCTTTGGACCCTCATCGAAGACAACGTTGCCATCATCTGCGCCTGCCTACCCATGTGCCGTCTGCCCCTGACCTACATCTTCCCCTCCTATTTCGCCTCTAAGCAGGGCTCGAGCGCCGGGAGCTACAACATCGGCTCCGCGCCGCGCACAAACAGCAGCGCCTTCATCCACGCCGGCACGAGTCGCAACGACTGGCACCCATATCAAGGCCGAGAGGAGAAGAATGGTATCCACTTGACAAGCGTACAAGCCAGGACTAAGGTTGGGGACGACACAAGCGAGGAGTACATCTTACCTGCGGATACAGAAGCTAGACATGCGAGGACCCCGAGCGAGGAGGCGGAAAATCGAAAGGCTATTCGGAAGACGACAGCGTTTCACATGACTTATGATGAAGAAGGAGTGAAGAATTGAGTAAAAGAATGCGAAGAATCGATTTAAAAGAAAAGATGGGGGCGTGGCAAAGACCTAAACAATGCCTTCCGTTAGAAAATATCAGTTTTGACGACCCGAGGGGCGGAATCTCAGATGAGTTTTGTTCACCCACGAATCATGATTTTGCTGCTACTTTGATGCGGAGCGAGGTGATGTTGGGCAGGCCTCGCAAGGAGCACGCGGCCTTCCCTAACAAGAGGCCTTGCCTATGAGACGGCTTCGGCATATCCGCGTGAAATTATGTTATTCAGTAAGCGTTGCATAAATCTAGAATTAGGTTTCAAATTCAGATCTGTTATTTCGAACCATAGGACTTCGGACTTAGTTATGGTTGGGTGTGGAGAGACAGTTGCTTGATCTCAAACCACTTACTCCATTTCAAGAAAGGGGCCTATGTTACATGTAGCTTAGTTTAGAAAATGCAGCATCCCGTTTCTGAAGATGAGAAGTGAGGACCGCAGTTCAAATATGTGACTTGAGCTATCCCTTTTAGATGCTTGCTGATAAGTCGTCAGGATTTCTTATTTCCGCATCTTTTTGTCAGGCCACCTGATAGTATGGAATGCTCTTAGTTAAATAGGGGGTAATGGTGTTCGATCAAAGTTTGCATCGCACCACTTGATTTGGGAGCCTTGACCGGCCGTTTCTTACGATAATTTGCAGTTCGCGCTAAACAGATGAACACAGTGTTCAGATAACCCTGATTGCCAGATAGGTACACGTTGATAGGTACTTATATTGAGTAGTTTGTTGTGCTGATGGATCTCAATACTGACTAACATGATTTGATTATCCGGTAATGCTTCGAACTACTTCCAGACCGCGGGATTTTGTGCTTAATGTGACATGCGATCTACACTCTAGTTGACAACCTGGTATGCTAATGCGACGCTATGATTTTGTTAAAAGCTCACTTTCATCACCACCCCGCTCAGTGGTTACCTGAAAGTACTGGAGAATGATAGCTGATTTGGAATCAGATTACTGAATCCTTTCCACTGCCTTAAGAACGACTGAGAATTCACCAATCAAGAGCCGGTGGACCCATCGCACGCTCGCTTTCCAAAACCGCCAGACTCCAATTCCTGCATTCCGGCTTCGCGCTGAAATCTGGCGTTGATGCGGTCGGTAAAGCCAGCGCCATCGTGTAAGTCGACGGTCTCTGCGTCGACAGTGCTGCCAACGGTATGCTCCTCTTCACTGGCGAACATGAAAAAGGTGCTGGGGGCTGAGTCGTCGCAGCTACTGATGGCGACAACTTTATTGTTTGCGTCGGCGCAGAAGACCCTCTCGGCCGCTACGCCCCGTAGAGTGACGAACGCAACTGCTGCGGCCTGAAGACCAGGCAGGGATACGTGTTGGTTTTTCATAGCGACGAGTGGTGAGTATGATGGGAAAAGAGCGACGGACACGATGCAAAAAGACTGGGAGTTTGTGTCGATAAAACCGCTCAGAAACCTCATTTGAAGTGAATGGATGACTTTGGAATTTATAGATCAAAAGAAACTTCAAAACTAAAAAGAGAAACCGACGGTCTTACAGGGTTTTCTTCAATATGGGATTCGGCCTTCACCAAGGGTTAGCGTCCAGTTGAATTTATGCTGGAGGCCGCGAGATCGGCTGATCCGACCCAAGTCGGGGGTAATCTTCTCTTTCTGCTTATTTATAGTTGATTGCTTTAAATTACGTGCTGTTGAGTATACCGACAGGACCGAGTTATTACTTGACTTATCGGCAGTTTTTGAACTTCAATCATCCATAAATGAAAACCATCATCCCCCTCTTTTACACACCTCGCGACAAGGTTGCCCAGTGAATTAATTAGCTGTGCGTATCCAACCCTCGTGATTAGTGATGAGTCTCTAATCCGGGACGGTCACTGTAGTTACCGCGCCGGTTGGGCGATGGGCCGATGGGCCGATGGACCGACAATTGCATCTCCTCGTTGTATCGTCTAAATACTAATGAAACTGGGATGTTAAAGGGGCTAGCAGCCTCTTCCAGGGTTGAGCGACGAAGGCGGTTGGTAGTTCGATCATATATTATTCAAGGCTAATTGACACGGGACCGTTGACAAGCAGATAACTTTGGCCTGAGATGGGATTTCTGTGTACAATTACTTTCTATTTACAATGAAACGGCATGTTGATGTAACCGAAGACATTTAGAGCTTCAAAGGTTGTTTGCAGGCTTAGCCGCAGGTTCCTTGGCAACGCGCTTGCTGGTGGCGTCATGCTCGTGCAGCTCTGGCTTGGAGTCCAATGGACGGTCAAGCCCGAGCCGATGGTAGGTGCTGTAAGAAGCAATGCCACCCTCGGGATCGGCTTCTGTGACAAGCTCCTTGCGGCGGGTGTCGACCAGCAGACGGATAAGGTCGGGGCGCATGTAGTGACCGGCAAAGTCAGCAAGGACCTTGGTGAGGTGGATTTCATTGAGGTCAATGTCAACGAACATCAGGCCGTCAAAGTCCTTGTCTGGCTTAGCAACCAAACTGCCGTCGGGCTTATAGATACGGGCATGACCGTTGTAGACCGAGGGATCGGTCTCAGGCTCGACGCCCTCAGGGGTGTTCTTCTTGAGACCCTCAACCGAGAGACGCTGGAAGGGGGCAAGAACCCAAGTGCCGGTCTCGATGGCATAGGCGGGGGTGACAAGGTCGGATGCAGGGTCGGCATAGTTGGTAGCCGGATCAGGGGCGACCTGGCGCTCTTTTCCGGGGTAGACGGGCCAGCCGGCGACGTGGACCTGCTCGCCTTGGGAGACGTTGAGGGACTTCAAGAAGGGGTTCATATTCTCCCAGCAGTTGAGCTGGCCGACGCGGCCAATGTCAGTCTCGGTGACAGACATGAAGGTATCGCCAGAACCGTCGCCGTAAACGAGCTTTTCGACGTGGGTGGGCTTGATCTTGCGGCGGTGGTTGATGACGTTGCCGGTTGGGTCGATTAGAACCTGGGAGAGGTAGAGAGTGGCGTGATCGAGCTCGGAGAAGCCCATGGAGACGAAAATCTGGTTATCGCGGGCAGCACGGCGAATGCGGCGCATCTCTTCGGAGTCGACGCGGAGGGAGTTCTCGCGGTACTTCTTCAGCATGGGGAGAGATTGCATGTAGGTGACCTTCCACATCCAGTAGGGGTAACCAGGAATCCCTGATTGTGGTCAGTATGCTCAGTAATTGTGTTTGAGGAGGCCAGAAGTGACTTACAGACTTCGGGGAAGGCCAACAGCTTGCAGCCGGCCTGGCCAGCCTCGTTGATGAAGTTGATGGTCTTCTGAACACCGCCCTCAAGGTCGAACCACTAAAGCAATTAGCAACGCAAGAACATGGTACGAAGGCGAAGGGGAGGAGGGGAATTTTACACCAGGTTCAGAGGTGACAGCAGCGGCCTTGTACTTGGTGATAGGCATCTTGGCGGCTATGGTGTGTAATGGAGTTGGTGTGTGTAAGTTGAATGCTTCGTCAAGACTCTAGATCTTGTTGTTGGATCTTGTGTGAATTTGATGGTCTGAATAAAGGTAAGTCAAGTTTGAAGAAGCACCTTGCGTCTTTATATGCATTTTTCATCCTCAACTCCATTTAAGTTAACACCGGACGGTTGGGTCGATGTTATCGGGTTTTGGAGAACGCTCTATACATTTTCCATTGGTCTGTTGGCGACCGAAAACCGCTAACGCTGCCATACATTAGGGACGAAACTTCAAACGCCGTATATGTGATGGTTGGTGATACAAACCAGGCAGTCAAGCTCGGGATGAGCAGGTTTCTGTCCCGTAATTGTGTCGTATGGCTTGTCAATGGCTGCGTAGCGTGACTAAGTCTCAAGGGGGGCCGATTGCAGAGATGGCAACTAATCAAAATGAACTACGTAAGGGTCAGTATTGCGGATAAAATCAATGGCAAGAGCATGAGAAACCGAGTCAGAACAGTTCCCCGAGAACGTGTTTCCGAGACCTGCGAGATTCGTCCGGAGTCACGAACATGGCCCAAAAGCCGCGCCCAAAAGTGGCATGTTGTTTGTGACGTAATCACTCACCGACTGCCGTGTTTCTCCGGGCCGATCAGGCGAGATCTCTGGATTTCCTTAACTTAGTTCCCGTCTTCCCGGCGGGAGACTCGACGTGCAGCCCTCGGCGCCATCGCCGGAGGTGGATCCGGGATCTGTAGGTTATGTGGGTCCAAACCCCGGGAGGACAAACACCTACATCGTCTGATGTTCGGGAACAGTCGGTCTCGGTATTCACATGGGGAATCTTGAATGTTGCGCAAGAGAAGAGATTTAGGCGCGTACTGCATGCGATCATCCCTATCTGTTGTTCTGATCATGACGTGGTTAGAAAGTACACCTGCAGCCTCCTCGCCAATGGTCAATAGTTATAAAACTCCCCAAGACGACTTGTGCCGTCCTTGTACTCTATTTCTCCAAGCTACGTTCCCTGGTTATCCATTTTATCGCCCCGATTGGTCATCTTTCGTTCAAGTTCGGACAGCCTTTCATACTCGTTTCAACAGTGGGGATGGTCTCGCTCAGGAAAAGTGACAGGGGCGGTGGGCGAGGTTGGTGGGCTTCCAGAAAGGTCGTTTGACCACGTCCTGCGGCTTGAGATTGCATAGTTTAACAGAAGAC
Source organism: Colletotrichum tofieldiae (assembly GCA_022836555.1). Taxonomy (NCBI): domain Eukaryota; kingdom Fungi; phylum Ascomycota; class Sordariomycetes; order Glomerellales; family Glomerellaceae; genus Colletotrichum; species Colletotrichum tofieldiae. Next base: position 2,870,833 of record BQXV01000010.1, read on the forward strand.
TACGCATCCAAATTCCGGCGTAGCCGAATGTAGAAATTATTATTAGAGATGAACCAGGACTCCGCGTAGTAGCGTTGTTCATAGAGCATCTGGGCTCCCAGGTTCACGTGTCCTGACCTCGACGAGGCGATTGGCATCTATGAGGCGCTTAGAAGCGTGATGACTTGGAGGCTGTAAGTATGCAGAAAACCAGACAGAAGAACAAGTAGCACTGTCACAAGTGCGATATAATGAATTTGTCGTCTGTGCTGCTCTCTGTGTAAAATACACTTGCCCAACATATATATTCAAGATCCTTCTGATCGGCCATGGACAAATCAGTCACGGGGGTGAAAGCTTGGAGATATTTTGGTCGCAATCGAAAGGAAACGAAACACAGACACAAAGGATATTTGAGAAGAGCCACGAGAATTGATTGTATTGATGAATACAAATCGCGCTGTGTTGAGAATTTATATGCCCACACCCGACAGTTAAAAAGTATGTCCATGTGAATCACGGGTGTGTACATGAGCTACCTTCCAGCTCTCCATTGGCATCCGTCAAGCTTGCCTCCTCGTGTTAGGTTTTGTCACTAAGGCAAGGGTCACATCCTTCCTGAATTTTCCGAAGACACTTCAATTTGGAGGAAGGCGAGCTTTTCTCCATCAAACAACAAGCAAGGAGGCCGTCTCCGCAACAACACTCGGCGGAAGGTATTTCCAAACCATCGGCTTCCCTCTTTCACTTCCAAGGTTAGGAAATAGCACGTTCTGGTCCTTACATTTGGTCGACTCCTGCGCCGCCCCCAAGTTGAGCTGTTTGACATCACCGGCAGCAGAGAATATCTGCCGTCCGTCTTTTAGATGCAGCATTCAATTGCCCCTTCAATGATCCCCAGAGAAATATTATTCGCATGACCTGAAATAACCAACAGGTATTCCTAACTATGAACGCCACACTTTCCGATGCTGTGCGCACCATGCGCTTCAACGTGGTTTCGAGCAAAGTCCAGAAGATCCGGAAGGAGATCAATCGAATCCGCGACCTCGTGCCCGACGAAGAGTTTGCTACTTTCGTCGCCGAAATCCCAATCTCGAACGACCCGGATTGGAATCTCCTTGAGACTCCTCCGAGCGACGGTTGGAATGTTTGGGCTGCATGGGACGACTCTGAGGGCATTACCACCGAATCAGATGTGTGTTCTCCCCCCCGGCCGACACGAAGGCCAACCTGACAAAGTCTGCAAAGCAGTTTACTCCGGATAATGAGTTACTAGACGAGCCATTCTTAATAGATGATCCATCAGATGCCAATAGTCTCGCGAGGCTTGTTGAAAAGTTCAAAATCGACCCGAAACGCCCTAACCAAGACGATACAGGTCGGCAACCGAACGCCACGCAGGAAATTGCCGAACACCTCACCCAGTACGCAAATCAGTCGAAGAATAGTCTTGGAAGAACACAAGAGGCAGCAAAAAACCTGGTGGGAGCGATATCAACCGTTTCACTCGAACCTCAATCCTACGACGGTTTGGTTTATCCTCAAACACTACGCCCCGCATCGGTAACCTTCGACATAGCTTCTAATGATATCCTCCCAATCACCCAAGCAAAGGATGACGAGAATATTCTCAATGGGGATGACATTTGCTCTGCGGGGAGATCTAGAGTAGTCCAGTGCCAGACTCATCATATCGCTGTCCACGGCCAACCTTCAATCAAATACCCTTCAAGTGGACCTGAGATCCACGACAAGGAGTACTTCCTTCGGCAATGGAATGAGATTGCTCGTTTAGAGCCGCTACTCATATCGTTGGAGTGCCAAAAAAAGGATATGACACAGGCTAGAGGGCAGCGCACTCGTAAGTATCGACTGAGGAGGCAGAGAGGCGCTGTGCATCCCTTGAGACAGAGTATCACAATGGAGGAATACGAAGCAAGGCCAGAGACAATTATGGAGAAATGTCCTCAAGAAAGAAGGATAATATGGTGAGAGGGTCGGCGATAATAAATAATCAAAATTCTATGAATGCTTTGAAGACATCATCCTGAACCACTTGGCCGTAGTGGGCATTTGCAATATCACATGAAGTTTCCTATTTACACCAGATACTGTACACTGTATTGGAGATCGCTGAGACCGCCACGGTCTATTCTGTCATGTCTTTCTCACTTGCTACTCCTTTCGGTCGATGTCTTGCGGAACCCGAGTGGCGTCCCCATCCTTGCTCTGCTTCTCCAAAGAACTTTCAGCATCGCTTCCAATGATCTTTCTGGAGAACACTGAAATATCATTAGTTTCTGAATCATATATAATAGGGACGGAGGGCAAATCCACGTACACGCGTCCATCTCCTCAAGAGACTTGCCCTTCGTCTCCTTGATGAAAAACCAGACAAACAACACTAGAGCCCAGTTGAAAATGCAAAACATGAGGAATGTCTTCCAGCCAAGATTTTGGACTGCGTGGGGTGTAGCCTGGGAGAAGACGAAATTGAAGAGCCACTGTGTAGAGGTTCCGATTGCGATGCCGGCTTCGCGGATGCGGGACGGGAAGATCTCGCCCATGTATACCTTTCCAAGATTAGTTAAGGTTACCCACGTTGAGAGGAAGAATAGCCACCTACCCAGGGCGCGGGACCCCATGATATGTTGTACGACATAGCCTCCAGGTAAATCATCGTCATCGAGGCAATAGCCGTCGAAGTCAAGCCCTGGTCTACGGACTTTGGTGGGTGGGTGGCGGTCAAACAAGCGATGATGAGCATGTAAGTGCCCATCAGGAATGCTCCACCGAGGAGTGAGCCGCGTCGGCCGATGCGCTCTACAAGGAACAGGAGGTAAAAGAGACATGAGACGACCTTTACGAGCCCGAAAAACCCCGTAATCAGGAGGTTATTTTGTCCAGCACCGACTGCCGCAAAGACCTGAGGGGCATCTGCGAAGCTTAGAGTCAGTGGCGCGTCCAAGAGAAGAAGTATATCCAATGCGGTTCAGTTCTTACAGTATGCCAAGGAAGTGTTGCCAGTAAGTTGGACGCCTGGATTCAGGTTAGTAATGATTGAAAAGTTTACCATCATATTAGACTGAAACTTGCCGATTTGAAGAGCAATGATGAGGACAATGCGGTAACGGTTAACAGGCTCATTCAGCTCTTTCCATGTAAGCCCTTCCTTCTGGTTTTGTTCTTCCTCGATGCTGGCCATGATCTCGGAAAACCTTGGAGAGCAGTCAGCATTGAAGTTATGTTGGAGTTGGGGAAGCCATCATACTCTTCCTCGACCTCAGGGGTGTGGTCGCCGCCTCGAACCCAAATCAGTGACTGCAGCGCTTCCTCCTTTCGACCTGTCTTGGCCAACCACCGCGTGCTTTCCTTGCAGAGCAACATCCCCAGCCCAAGAATCGCACCGGGAACAAGCTGCAGGCCAACAGGTATTTGCCACTGTCTTGTCGAAGCTTTTACGTGCTTGCTGACGCCGTAGTCAACGAAATACGAAGTCATGACACCCATTGTGAAGAAGAACTGGAACATGCTACCAAGCATGCCACGGATGTTCTTGGGTGCCATCTCAGCCGAGTACATGGGAATGACAACAGTGGCCATGCCGACGCCGACTCCGCTGACGACGCGAGCGACGTAAAATGCCGCGAGCGAGTGCGTGTTGATGGTTTGGACGATGGCGCCGGCGCAAAAAATTGCCGATGCGAGAATGATGGACCATCTGCGGCCGTATTTTGCGGTGAAGGGCCAGATGAAGAAACAGGAGAAGAAAGCTGACGTGGACAGGTCATGTTAGCTGGTTCTGGGTCCTTTGAGTTGGCAGTTGTCAACACCGTACCGCCTGCTTGCAACAGACTCGTCGAGTTTGAGCCGACGCTGGCTTTTTGAGCCGGGCCGTATCGAAAGTCTTCCTGGAAGCCCTCGAAGGTGAGGATGCCGCCAATGATTCCGGTATCATAAGCAAATAGGAATGACCCGACGCAGCAGAGTGCTACAAGATAAACGGCTCGGAAAGTTCCCAGTCGTGACATGATCAATGTCAAGGCTATGTCCAAGTGTGAACAGTGCAACAATTCCCAAGTTGATTTGACTATTCTGTTTCACTAAGGCTTTTGTCTTAGAAACGAACAGGACAATAGCGAGATGACTGATTGTTGACTGAAAGCAAGTTGAACCCAAGATTGTCCCTTCAATCAAAGGATCAATGAAATAAAACATTCGCTCTAGAATGCCGTTTTTTTCCGGATCAATCTCAATGGCACAGCACGCCATATCGAAGCATCCAATGGTCAAGCATCGCGGGATCCAGTAGTATAGTCGAGAACCGCAACTCCTCGGACCCTTCCATCGAGTCTTTCAAGCACGCAATTCGAACCTTGTTCCGAGAAACTGGGACCAGCCATGCTATCACCTACCACGACCCATACTTTCCTCTTCATGATGTTGAGATAGCTGCCGGTAGTCGGTCGGTCGGCTACATCAGGTTTAGCGCCACTCGTGGAGCCATCTCCATATGCCATATTGGGATACCGGACCGACTACCGAGAGGGTTCGAAACAAAGTGTGGTACGATGCCGGTAAGGCTTGAGGGTGGGTGCCGCCGCGTATGTACGTCCTCGTTCGTCCTCCGGCATCCGTAGAGAGTTCATGCCGGGTATCGTGGGCGTATCCTTTTTGGGATGAAATATTGGATCACAGCTCCACCAAGAAGGGTGATTGCGCCGAGAAACTGTAGCTTTGGATGAGCACCATTGCCGATGTGGAGCGTCCCAGAACCGTGACAGATGCCCCTCCTCGCTTGCTGTACACTAGTAAAGGAATTCAATGTCTGTCAGATTTATGTTCTCGTGTCGGATTTCGCCATGGAATCATTCACTCCGAGCTAACTCCCAGTAACAACCGCCCAACATGACGAGCACTAGACCCAACATCGTCTTCATCATGGCTGATGACCATGCCTCCAAAGCCATCAGTGCGTACGGGGCTGGCATCAACCACACCCCCAACATCGACCGGTTAGCGACGGAGGGTATGAAATTTGATCATTGCTATGTCACTAATTCAATTTGCACGCCGTCTCGGGCGGCCATTTTGACCGGAACCCATAATCACGTCAACGGCGTCATGACATTGAACGACAACATCAACAAGCATATGCCCAATGTTGCGAAGCACCTCCGAACCGGCGGGTACAGAACAGCGATGGTCGGAAAATGGCACTTGGGAGAAGGCAGGGCCCATGAGCCAACCGGCTTTGATTACTGGTCAATCCTTCCAGGACAGGGAGATTACTGGGACCCCGAATTCATTGAGCCGACGGGAGAGAAAGTAGAGGAAGGTTATGTTACCGACATCATCACCGACAAGTGCCTGAATTGGATTTCGGAGACAAGCAACACGGAGAAGCCATTTTTCCTCATGTGTCACCACAAGGCGCCGCATCGCTCTTGGGAATATGACGAGAAGCATAAGGATCTTTACACCGATCCCATTCGAGTCCCTGAAACCTACGACGACGACTACAAGAACCGTGCGAAGGCTGCAAAGGTCGCAAAGATGCGAGTCGCCGAAGACATGACATACCAAGACCTGGGGCTCGTGCAGCCGGACGGCGGGAACAAAGTCGGCGAGCGGGTGGTGCAGGAGTCCGGGTCATCGCAACGCAAAGTCCCGGTCGACGCCAAGAGGCTGATTGACAAGGAGAATGGAACAGTTTTCACCTTCAAGAGCAAGGAAGATCTCGCTCACTTCAAGTTTCAAAGGTATATGCAGCGATACCTGCGTGTTATTCAGTCCGTGGACGATAACGTCGGGCGCATGCTGGACTATCTCGAAGACAATGGGTTAGCGGACAACACTATTGTCATCTACACCTCTGATCAAGGCTTCTTCCTTGGCGAGCACGGTTGGTTTGACAAACGGTTCATGTATGAGGAATCTTTTCAAATGCCGTTCCTCATTCGGTACCCTGAGGTAATCGCCAAAGGCTCGATCTGCGACGACATCATCTGCAACGTAGACTTTGCGCCAACGTTTCTCGACTTTGCCAATCTTCCAGTGCCCAGTTACATGCAAGGAATGTCTTTCAAAGAATTGCTACAGGGCAAGACGCCAGCGGACTGGCAGCAGATCGCCTACCACAGATACTGGATGCACAACGACATCATACACCATGCCTATGCACACTACGGCGTCAGAGACCAGAGATACAAGTTGATATACTGGTATAACGAGCCCTTGGGAATCAAGGGAGCGAGACCAGGTGGTGAGGAGGACAAAGAGTGGGAATTGTTTGATTGCGAGAAGGATCCGTTGGAATTGTTCAATGTCTACAATGACCCGGCCTTTGCGGAAGTCGTGAAGCATATGACGAGGTTGCTCGAGGTGAAGATGGAGCAGATTGGAGATGAACCTGTTCATCCACGAGATTTAAGGGACCGTGTTGCGAGCAAGTCAGTTGAATTGGCGAGTAAGCTGTAAGATAGCAAGACAGAACTATTAGCCGCCGTGCCCGCTCTCGGTATAGAGCACGACACGAGAAAGGATCTTTGAGGGGCCATTAGCGGAGACTGAAAGCGGCCTTTCTAGCCAAAAGGGTCTTTTACGACTGATGATTTCAGTGACTGGCCTATCTGTATGGTTGAATGATTTGCCAACACAGGGATGCTGCGGCAGTAACATAAAACCGGTCCATTCTAGGTATGCTTTATTGGTCCTCGGCCTAGTTTTCATCGCAATAATCTCAGCCGGAATCGATCCGACTAAGATATCTCAGTTAAGCGACCTTCAACCCAGTAGTGGCCAATGACAAACCCTAAACGCGATTAATTGATCGTCGGACCAGTAAGGTGAGCCTCCCTCCGTCTCGTGTATCTGCAGCGCCCCTGTATGGCGACGTTCTTCACCTCTCACACGCGTGCAACTTGCTCCAAACGGACAATGAAATCTATTGCCAATAGAAGGTTCTGGCTATTTCAGTGACATTGATCTTGCCGGCTAAAAGTGTCGTTAGTGGATGATGTTCAGTATTAGACAGATAGACACATCTCATTGTTCAGTATCGTGTTCTCCATCGCTGGCTACAGAACAACACCGCTTCGCAGCTCCACGAAAGCAACGGCAACTGTAAGTCTGCATGTCTAAACCGGCTGCAGCAGTTTAAGTTATGCTGAAGGAATCCAACATTAATTCTATCACTAAACAGGTCAATGATGATATGCGGGTCGAGCTAGCATGGACTAATAACCACAGTTTCGAACAACATTGAAGCACACAAGAGAGCCTTGTTCCACCATACCACTGTCTTTTAGGTTGGCAAAAGCCACCGACATGATCAGCAGTTTCAATCGTGGATATACTATATAAAATAAACCGTTGATTGTTGTGATAATAAACTTGTATGGAGAAGATAAAAGGAAACGGGCAAAGATGCCGGGGGAATGAACGTGCGAGCGGTGTTGATGATTGCAGGGATTTGACTGTTCGCTAACCCGTGCAACTACCTAGCCAGCCCAGCGAGATCTATCTTAAATGTCGTTACCCTCTCCACTCCTCGCGTCATGGCAATCTAACCTGAGTAGGCAAAGTACGTTTTCTCTCCGCATTCACATTTGCAGAGGAAACCCCCCCAGCCACAACCAGCCAAAGATTGAGAATTGCGGGAAGGGGACGTCATGTGGGTGTGGGAGACGCAAGAACCCTTTTTCAACATCTGCACTACCTTCTTGCCTTACCGGACCATCCAAACAACTGCCTTGACGCGCATGCCGACTTTCATCGCAAAGTCTGCCTCCACCAACAGCCGTCGCACAGAACTGAAAGACTGGTTGAGTCGCGGCAGGGGTTGCAACATGAGACGAGAAGAAGATATGGTGCGCCGGAATACCACTGTTTCAACAACGAGATGATGGATTCGTTCGTCAGTTGCTTCGAAGCTGGCCCAGGCACGACACGTCAGACATGTTCCCAATGCCGATGGCGCAAGGTGAGCGATTCCGTTAAGCGCGCGCAGCTGGGCATTGCTAGGACTTGGTCATGGGGGATAATCCAAGTTAACTTGACTCAGGTCCGGTGCGATGGCGGCACTGACCAGTCTTGCGGAACGTGTACTCGTCTCGGTCTTGAGTGTTCCTACTCAGCCGCCGAAGAGGCCGGGAACGCTCCAGTCTTGGGTAACCGACAACCGACCTCAACCAAACCACGGCGCTTGAGAGGCACGATAGCTTGCCGAGCCTGTCGAGAAAAGAAGGTCCGCTGCTCCGGAACGTCCCCGCAGTGCACGAATTGCAAACGTCATGGTCGAGAATGCGCGTATCCAACCCCGGCGCGCACGATGCGAGCGCCTTCTCCGCAGAGCACGTCTACGGATGGAGACGAGGCATGTGGGGTCGAGATTGGCCAGTATCTCCCCGCCTCCGTCGAAAGTTTCTTCGAGAAGGTCTATCCACTTCCATCCCATGCATTCTTGCATCCTGAGACGACCAGGGAGCGCTGTCGCGAGGGGAAGATCGACCCAGCGTTGGGGCATGCCATCTGCGCCTTGGCGACCCTTCACTCTGGCTCCGATCTTCAGATTCGCGACAGAGCAACGGCTTGGGTTCAGACGGCAGAGCAAAGGATATGGCAGCACCTCGAGAACCCGACCATTCCGCGGCTGCAGGCTCTGTTACTCATCGTTCACTACCAAATGGAGACGGGGAGGTTCCAGAGGGCTTTCATGCTTACAGCTACCGCGGCTCGCTTCGCGGCAGCCATGCGTTTGAACCACGAGCGGCCTGATTTGGACTTTGTTGCACAGGAGGTGCGTCGGCGGATCATGTGGTCCCTCAAAATCACGGAGCGATACTTTTCGGTCGGACTGCCAGAGTTTGAGGCATGCCCTATCGAGACGATATACCTCCAGTTCCCTTCAGCGGAAAACGAGTTCAGTAATGATGGCGAACCAGGTGATGGTAGTTGTTACAGGCTTTACGTTCGACTGGAGATTATCCGACGCGACATTATGAAGTTGACGAGGGGGGTTGCTCTCTGTGATCAGCCGTTTCTGCCTCTTACGAAACTCGTTGGTGATTTTGAGAGAGACTTGGCCGAGGTTGGATCTTCAATGCCCAATGGCACCAATTTCTCGTTCTCCGAAATCCAGGCGCACTTTAACGACCGGTGGCTTAGAAGACGGATGTTCATGCATATCTCGTTCCACCAAGCACACTGCGATTTATATCGCATCTTGCTCTTGAACTATCCAGAAGCAGCACCTCGCGTAGTCCTGGAGGCAGTTGACGCCGCATATGTCACGTCAGCAGAACAAAGTTGTTTGATTCACGCAATCGCCATTATACAGATTCTAACGAACCTAAATCAATACAGTACCAGCCACCTTCTATTAGAATTCGATACGGCCATTTGTGCGTATCATGCAACCAGGCTCTTACTCTTCATTTCTCGAGTCGGAAGGGTTCCGGACTGCCCGTCCCCAGAGTTCGCTGCAAGCCGTGCTGCTCTGTGCCTGGCTGCACTCAAGCGCTTCTTCCCTTTGTCAGCATTGGTCAAGCCTATCATAGACGACATGGAGCGCTTGACGAAAGGCCATGCACCGCAGGAAGGCGGCATCGGTGGGCTCTCTTCACCTGAGTTCCAGGAGGGCAGGAGAAATTTGGAGCAGCAACTCTCCGATGCAGCAAAGGCAAGACAAAGGCTAGCAATTCATAGCCTACTGAGACAAGCAGACTTTACCGACGAGGACGACAGAGACGGTTATTCGTCATCTATGTCCACTACTGGTCTGTCTCCTGTCCTAACGAGGCGGACGCCGTAAACTTGGTCGTAGGGAACAAGTGAATGCCATTCCAGACCAAAGCTAGGCATTACGATGATTTAAGTTTGACGGCGGTTCTGACAACCGTGGGCGGCCTTCTCAATCAAACGCCGTCCATGACACTCGTGGGGAAAGCCAGTCCAGGGTTCTTCACTTCAGGGGTTTTGTGATGACACAGGTCACCCAGTAGGAGACCAGTAAATCATCGCCACGCAGGCTGGTCACAAGATTCCTCGCGGCAAGGATAAAGTGAAAATAGATGCCAGACAAACCTAGACCAATAGGAACTCTTAGAGAATTGAGATATTGTGAGCCCGCGTCGCAAATGCGAAAACCTGACACGCCTATCCGTGCAAAATTTACGTATAGTCGGCTTTTCTTATGAAGCCGAGTTACTGAAACCTGCCATCCAGGCCACTAGGAAAGCAGTTCACCTGCTAGATTTAGACTTTTTTATATCCTACAAGTGGCCGAAACCAACCAAGGTATCTCACTCCAGCCCCTCCAGCCTGTAACCTCTACGTTTCAGCAGGTTTTGCGACGTCCCCATTCTCCGGTAACCTGCCGTCTCAAGTACCCCGTGAAAATGACTCAATCAACACCACCACTACCGTAATTGGATTGGCATAGTTGTGTCAGTTGAGATTACTGGAAGGGGGTCGAAGGGTACAAGTACGGACTCAGAGTCCGCCAAAGACGACAACATGAACTCAACTCATCACGCCATTCTTCCCTCTTTCTGAGATATAGAAGTGTCATTTCTTTTGTTACTCAAAGCAGATTTTTCGGTGAAAGACTCCGTCAAAATGAAGTTATCCGCCATCTTCCTATTCGTCGCTTCCGTCGCCGCTGTTGCTCTTGACACCGATGTTCCTCCTGAGCTCAGCCAACCTGGCCGCCGGGGCGTTGACTGCGGTGCCTGTGATAGACTGAACTTCTGCCCTGGCAAGCCCAATAACAACGTCGAGTGCGAGCTGGACGGTTGCTGCAAGAGTTAACTAATTGGCCGAGTTACTCTACTGGAGCAAAAGGCCATTACTATGTGTGTACCATCTTACCAGATGTAAGACAACGCAGTAACTAACATCAGCAGCATTTGATGCCCATCAAACCTATCATAGCCAGTAGTAACCGAAATAATCTATGGCAAGGAATTAGGGCTCCAGGAAGGCAAATGACGTTGGCGTTTTAACCTGGGGGGATAACATATTATGCGTTCTCGTCCACGATCCTGCGACCATTACGATCATATCTTGTGCAATTATGAATAGAATTATAACAAGCCATAAAGACTCTAAATGGGTAGTCTTGCACACTAGACTGGAACCGATTTGCTCTACTACGTCACCGTGGCGTTTAGACTCTGAAGATCCTCTGTCCTGGAGCTACTTCCGACCCAGAAGTTGTAAAGCCCCGTCTCAACCTGCCACTCTCCATCAATGAAGTATCCCAGTTCTTTGATTGGAACAGTTAAGCTGACCTGTTTGGACTCTCCCACGCCGACCTCGACCTTCTCAAAGCGGATCAATTTCATGACAGGAAACTCGATTTGTGTGTACTCTGGTCTGTAGTAGAGCTGTACTACCTCCTTTCCTGAGACGCTTCCTGTGTTAGTCACTGTAGCAGTGACGGTAAACTGGTTATCTTTGTCACAAAGATTGGCAGCGCCATCGTTGTTGGCTGTGTGGCATTGTACAGACGCCGAGGAGATGGCGAAAGTAGTGTAACTCAAACCAAAGCCAAATCTGATGGGTGCATAGCGCGTGAGTTCCGGCATATGCCAGTCGTACTCAGTTGCGGAGCCAAAACCACCCTCGTCGTCTGAGGGAAAGTAATCGTAGGCAACCGGGAAAGCGCCCTCGGCTTCAGGAAACGTTATGGTCAGCTTTCCGCTGGGATTGACGTGGTCAAATAAGATCTCCACGAGCGAGTCAGCGGTGAATTCTCCTGCAAGCCATGTGTGCAGAATTGCTTCAGAGCGCTTGGTAGAGTCGCCAAGTAAGAAGGTCTGGCCACCGCTGAGAACCAGGACAGTTGGCACGCCAGCATCAAGAACTGCGTCCAGAAGTTGCTGTTGTAGACCTGGAAACCCCAAGTCAGGATGACTGAAGCCTTCTCCGTCAGTTCGATGCAACGACTCGTACGAGTTGTCAAAAGAGCCCCAACCAGAACCGAGAACCACGACAGCCAAGCCAGCCTCTTTTGCCACAGAAACAGCCTCATCAATGCCCGAGGTGTCATTCTTGTGCAATATGTCAACACCCGCGACGAACTTGACGTTTTCAACGCCGAGCTCTTGCTCGAAGCTGCGGCGGAAAGTGTTCCCGTAACTCGGTTCAGATGCGTTGTTTGCGGCGTATTGCCCGGTGTTGAGAATATCAGCATAAGGACCAAGCAATGCGACCCGAGACACCTCACTTCGTCGCAGAGGAAGGGCGCCTTTGTTTTGGAGAAGTACAACTGCCTCACGTGAGATGTTCCTGTTGACCTGAAGATGTTTCTCGTTGCGAAGAGTCGCATTGAGGCTCTCGACCGAAGGGAGCGGCAGATCAAACGCGCCGGTAGCGAACTTGATCTCAAGAATCGCTCTAGCAGATTCGTTAATCAAATTGGCGATTTCGGAGTTATTGGTTGAGTCGATGAGTGTTGGGAACACGGATGGAGGTCGAGGAGACAGCTCGTGTTCCAGCCCGCCGCGGATGGCCTTCAAACCAGCATCTGAGAAGGACTTGGCAACCTTGGACTGGGTGAACATGTTTCGGATAGAACCGGCATCGGACATAATAAGCCCTTTGAAGCCTAGCAAATCTCGGAGGATCTTCTTGTTGAGGTATTTGTTCATAGACATGGGTACTTGGTCCACGCTTGCGTAGGAGACCATCAGTGACAAAGGGCTGGACTCCCTGAAGGCTTTGACGTAAGGGGCGCCAATGTCATTGAGGAGGTGGTTCAAGCCGCCTTGCATGCTGGCTGTGTTGACGCCACCGCTGCTCGATCCATAGACCCAGTGCTTGATTGTCGTGGCGACCTTGACGAAACCGTTCTCATCTTTCTCCTGCATCTTGTTGATGTAGTGCGTAGCAAACTCGCCGACTAAGTACGGATCCTCGCCGAACCTGAGTAGTCCAATTAGCTTAAAGCCTGCTGAAAATGTAGAATCACTGACATCTCGCCGTTCCGACCATTTCTGGGATCCTTCGCAAGGTCGACCTCGGGCGACAGAACCCAGTGAGTGCCCATAGCAACGTTCTCATCTCGGATAACGGCAACAGCTTCCTCGTAAAGCGGAATGTTCCACGTTGAGCCCATGGAAATTGCCCCAGGGAACAGGGTGCCTCCCGAGATCATCAGGCCGTTGACAGAGTCAGCGACGGTGATATACGGAATTCCAAGTCTCGTGCTATTGATCTGCTCGGCCCGAACTTTGTTCGCGATGGGAAGCAAGTCGTGGGCGTAATTCTGGGGTGCTCCGTATCCTGGCATGATTTAGTAAGCAAATTCCTTGGGCTCTGGTCTACTAGGTACGGGCATACCAATCTGTCCATTCTGTGTCTTTCGAATTTCCTCGAATGAAGTCTTGTTGTATAATACCTTTCCGCTCACTGTCTCAGCGAGTCTTCGAATGCCACCTAGTTGGCCTACTTTCTCCTCCCATGTCATGAGTTGAAGTAGGTCATCGGCTCGTTCCTTGGGAGGGAGCGTCGAATCCAGATACGCCGAGGCATTGGACGAAGGAACAACGTTGGCGAGGCCGACAAGAGGGCATAGTGCCACGACGAAAAACACGACTGTCGCTTTGACCATTTTGACTCCAGTCTCCTCTGGCGTCAAGAACAAAGGATTGACACTGAGGTATCCGTCAGTAGACAACCACCCCAAACGGCTTATCGCCGCGTCGACACAGAGTTTATATTCATTATTGCAAGAGCACGTCATTGCTGCCCCCCGCGCCGAGCAGAAGCCCGGATGAGTGGTCCACCCACGGGGATTGTACCAGTAGCTCAGAAAGCAAGGCTAGATCAGGGTCCCACTTATTCGGCCGGGACTCCGGCGGGATAGTCACTTCGGATGTCGGCCGGCAGTCTCAAAGAGGGAAAGTCTAACAGAAATCATCCTAGTCAGTCCCGCTTCCTACCAGGTGATGGCGATGGTGTCATCACATTTAAAAATGGGCAACTTCGCCAATATTGACCATCGGTGTCTTTCGGCGTCGGCCAGCGGTTGCTGGTGTGGCGTGGAGCTGTTCACGGCCGACGTTGATATTGACACTTCCAAACAATTTGGTACGGGTTACCAACTTCTTTATCCCTCAATACGGGACGAATTCAACAAACAAAAGCAGTGCGTTCATTCTCATATCTTATTAAATACTCCGTGCCACATTATGCTGGCTTGGAGCTCGTGTGCAACAAGTCTAGTAGAATGGACACTTTGATAAACATCGATGATTATGAGCAAAACAGCTCAACGTGACAAGCTTCTCTCTCAGCGGATTGGAAGCTCCTTAGCGTCTCTCTGGGGTGCGGTAGAAAATATTGCCTTCAGCTTATCGTCCAACCACTTGACATCGTCGAAGTTGCCTGGAGGACCTCCGGCCCAATGTCCCCAGATAGAAGGGAAGACGGCTAGTTCACCGACACCGTCGGTCATGCACTCGAGCTCAAGTTCGGAATCCTCAGGCCTGCAACTGTCAGCACCAGAAGGGCAGAGTTAATGAGGAAGTCTCACGGAAAGTAGAGATCAGTCTTAGAAGGCAGCACTAAGGTTTTAGCCTTGATGCTCGCCATGGCCTCCTTGAAATCACCGTTGTATGGTTCCTGGTCGCTCACATCGGCGCCCTGCCACGTATGGATCATGGTCAAGAGGTTCTCGGGGTCCTTGCTCAGAGCCCACTTCTCCCAAAAGTTCTGAAGAAAGTCTTCGAGGTCTTTAGATTTGTAGTGCTCTTTGTAGACTTCTTGTCGGTAGAATGCCTGGGAGAAGCCCCACCCAGCATACCCGCGACCAAATGCCTTCAGGCCGACTTGTTTCTCCTCGTCGGACCAAACTCGGATAGACTTGACTCCGGCCGTTGCCACACGGCCGTTGGTACTCCCAGCCGAGCTGGTTTTCTTCGCAGCAAGGAGGGCCGATTTGACTCCTTCTAGGAAGACTTGGTTATGTAAAGCGCATTTGGCTGCACCGCAGAAAGGAACGCAAATATCCATGAAGTCGGGATATTGGGTCGCCCATTGGTATGATTGAGCAGCACCCATAGACCAACCTAGAACTGCTCTCAGATGCTTAATTTTGAGTTCTTCGGTGACGAGCTGGTGTTGTGCGCGGACATTGTCGTAGAAAGAAACATCAGGGAATGGATTGATATCGGAGTTGGATGGGCTGATGGACTGTCCGTTGCCGAAAAGCGCGGGAATGATGATGAAGTACTTTGACGGGTTAAGAGTCTTTTCGTCTCCGACTAGCCACTCGTTGTCCTTAATGGCACCAGAGAACCACGTGGGATAGACGACGGCCGGCAGGGAAGGTTCGCCGAAGGTTTTGTAGGCGATCCAAGCTCCAGGTAAGGTTTCGCCGTTCTGGAGCTTGAAGTCACCGAGCACGAACTTCTTGATATCAGTCATGACAGGCGAGGACGTAATGGAGTGGTAGGTGTCGAGACGGTGTTAAGATGCAAGATCGCAAGCCTATGCAGCGATCATATGGTTTCTGTGATTAATCACGGAAGAGGGGAAATCGACAACCAGAGAGATAACAACGTCCTTATCTTCGTCGTCATCAACGCCATGCCGCCGGCCACATACGGGGAAGCAAGGGTCAGCCGATTCAAGCCGTAAGTCCCGAACCCCGCATTTTAAGTATGCAGCTTAGTGACTTTGGCTGAAACTTCGATAAGCTAAAATCCCATGAACCAGTTACGTGTCGACTAACGACTTTTTCTTCGGTGGAAGCCTAGGCACGGATGGGGCCACAGGTTCGCGATGCTGCCGACGAGTGGTAGTGCGATTGCGTGCATCTGTAGTTTGACTCTAACAACATATCATCGATCAAGCAATGGCAGCGGAGTAGGTGTCGACTCAAAACTTGGGTTTGCTGACCGTTCCAAGGTATTCCGAATGTGAAAATTCAATCGTGGGCCGGAGCATCCCCCTTCGCCTGGATGGGCGTACGCCCTTTCGGCACAACAAGTACCATAATGTGCGAGCGAGTAGTTACAACATGGATCAATGGACTGCAGTACGAACCGTTGGTTTGTCCTGCCGCGCCGAAAATGATATAGATCAAGGAAGTATAGAACACTTCGGCCCGGACGCAAATATGTGCTGTGGGAAGTCACCGGGCAATGGGATTCATAGTCGTAGCTAGGGGAAGTTAGAAGCCAACAATTACCTCTGCTTCGTTTGCGGGCTCAGGATGTTGTACGTAGTAGGTGAAGCAAACAACATGAACAAACCGCGGCCATCTAAGAATATCCTCCCACTCAGAAGAATCTTCGTACAATTCAGTCAGCCGAGTTGATTCCATGCTTGAAAGCTCAATGATTAAAATATGGGTATGTAACCGGTTAACTAACAACAGGAGTGGACACAAAATCCAGCGACAACTCGTAACCTCAGTATCATACCATTGTCCTTCTCTCTCAAGTTATTCGTATTGATGCCTGTGTAAAATGTATAAATGGTGATTGATGTTGACACACCGATGTCATTCTATAAAGTTTGAACCGCGGAGCTCGTTGAGAAGTTGATCAGTCTTTCTTACTGTCTTTGAAGAACAATCATACTCTAACATGATTCCGCATCCGCACGGTGTCAGGGTCTGGCAGGTATGGAATGCTCTTCACCCAGCGTCCCATCGGCTTGAGTCTGTACCTGACCTACCAATTGAGTTAGCTAATCAATGTCCCGTTGGTTAAGCCAGAAAACGCTTAGCAGATCAATTTGCTTTCAGCAAGAGGTGCTGATCGTTCTCAGGCACTGCTCTCTTATTGTCATGCCATGGGGCTATCCAGGCCCATAAGCGAATAACTCTAGTATTACCAGAGGCCAAACTATGTGGACTCAATCTAGTAGCCTCTAGCTATTCTTACGCGCGGGGGGAATGGACCGAGTGGCGCAGCTCTTGGCCGACAACATATTGCAACACCCAACGGAGAAACTTATGCTGCAGAATAGATGAAGCCCAGAGATCTCTTACTTCCATGAGCATATAACTGACTCAAAACGAAGACTATGAAGTTGGGCCAAGCTTTTCAGTCCCCCCGTGTATCCAGTCATCTGATGTCGGCGATGCAAAACAAGACTCTAGGGAAGGAGATGTCGTTATTGGTGGTTTTCATTGACGATTATCCTTTAAGCTCGATCGACGCCGCACTGGTACCTGAAGTAGTTGGATACGGCAAGTGCTAGAAAAGCGGGATATGAAATGCCTGTAATAGCAGGCGGCTGTTAACCCCCCTTCTTTCGTTTTTGGGGGGGGTCTCTCGGTGGCGTTTCCGTATGGCTCGTTGGTGAGGATGGCCATTTGTCCCATTCGTGCAATCTTTTTTAACCGTGACGATCACGGCTCACTCGGGCGATGCCAGGTGGCATGGGTCAGATTGAAACCGGTCGTAGGATCGCAGAAAGCTGGGAACAGCCGCATCTCGGAATTGGAAATGTGTCACGAAGGCTGAAGGATTGGATGGCAATTCTACCTTCGCGGGCCGCTTCGGTATTGGAAGCTGCAGTAGTCTAGACCGGAACTTGCGGGAAAAAGCCGGGGGAAGATGGGGTGCATCGTCGGTTGCGGTCAGGTGCAGCAACGCCCACTTCATGACGACGCCCCTTCTCTGGGTTGCTGAGCTCCATGACCGAAGGTTTTGTTACACATGCACCACGTGGTTTGGCGTGACTTTCAAATGCCCTTATTCGCGCGGTTCTCCTACTCTACCCCTTTTCAGGATACTCTGTCGGTACTGTGTCGCTTCCCTTGCTGTGGGATTATCTTCAGCTGATCGAATAGGAGCCGTTGATGGGCAGGTTTCAATCTCCTGTGTCGTAGCACGCCAAGGTCGAACGAATATAAACCTCTTGGCGCAATCGTCTCGGTTGGACTGGTGGCGGACGAGCATGCCGCGGAACCTGGGTCAGATGGACGAAGGACGGCGTACCGGTAATTGTACGCCTGCTCTTGTGCATGGTGAGAAGATGCAAAGAGGTGGAGTGGGCAGTGAAACTGCGCGATGATTGGAGGGGAAGGTTTGGCAGTGCAGGATGCCAATATTCACAGGCTTGGCGGTTAATCCCCCTTTCTAATAGTGCAACATGCCAAGGTTGCGGGTAGATGCACAGATCAGTCACCGCGCCCCTCTCGCTTCGTCTCTATGCCAGCTTCGTTGTCTTATGGTTCATAGAGTTCAACACTGGCTGTCCGCCATGTCGTAAAGCGCAGCAGGGAAACTGGCTGTAGCAATTCTGTTTCGCGTGTCTGTTGCGCTTTAGTTGAGAACTATCCGTACTGGAGACTAAATCATAAGGACGAATATAGAAAAGTTTACAAATGGGCGACAGCTGTCTCCGTCTCATTGTCATCCAAAGCCAGGGATCATCCCCACACGTCCAAGTGGCTTGCCAGCTACCGCTCCATCGATCAGCAACGCATCTGCCAGCACGGCAACGGTCCCCGTTCGAGTTATTCCTCCAACGGCCGGTCCTCGTTCATTTACACTAAATCTTGGCGTTCATCTATCTCTGGGGTGCCGCGCGCAAAACTCACTCGAACTCATGACTTGAAACACAAGAGATGGCAGTTCTAGCGCAGGGCCACACCTTCAACGTTGCTTGCATGCTGCTCGGATGGGGGCCGATGGTTCATTTTTCTGCCTTGGGTGGATTAAGCTAGTCTCTAGCAATAATAGCCGAGCGAGCCTATTCCCAACCCCTGCACACCCATCCTAAATCCCAACACCGCCGTACCGAGTCTTACTGCGAACAACCTGTTTGCTCCGCCCAACAAAGTTGCCCTGCGAGAACTCCCTCATCGCCTATGGCCCTTTTGGGAAGTGAAGCCATGCCCAGTCACCTGGTTCAGGCACCCTGGTCGACGTATGATGGATCAAGACGTGATCCTCCCTTACTCGCGCCGGTCATCTTAATGTGATGCCCGTGTTTGAGGCCAATCACATCTCATCGTGTCTGACTATGGCCAGAGCTCCGTCCACGGAATTTTTGTCTTGAGTCTCCGACACCCTAGAATGGGTTTGGGGCTACCCTGGCTCTCACACATGGCGAAATAATCGAGGGCTTGAATGGAGACGGGAACCACAAACAGTTGGAAACGCCTGGCAGTGCACATTAGTCGTTGGCGTGGGGAGACCCGCCTCGCACTCTCGAGCATCACGAATGACACCATCTACTCTTACTCAGAAGCCAAGACTCGAAGTTTTATTCTTCTATATAAGTCACCGCTATCGACCCATCGGACCACCAGTTCTCGTCATTCTCCATCGCGCCTCTTTACAATCTTTCATTCTTTCTTCTGTTCATCCCATTACTGCAGACTTCGGTAGTGCTAGTCACCCGCTTCCAACTATACACCTCATTTCATCCGAACCTCGTGCTCAACAAACAACGATTCTCCACAAATTTCAAGATGAAGTTCTCCGCTGTTACCTTCATGGCCGCTCTGGCTGCGGCTTCGCCCACCAACATCATCAACGCCCGCAACGAGCTTGCTCTCCGCCAGGCCGCCGAGGCTTGCAACGTCGGCTACTGCACCCAGAACGGCGGTACTACCGGTGGTGCCGGTGGTTCCAGCGTCACTGTTAAGACCGTCGACGAACTCATCGCCGCCGCCAAGAAGGCAGGCCCCCTTACCATTGTTGTCTCCGGCGCCATCTCTGGAAGCGCCAAGGTCCGCGTCTCCTCCGACAAGACCATCATTGGAGAGAAGGGCAGCTGTAAGTTGGCCCGGGCCTACCACAGGCTTATCTAGTTGAGGCAGCATTCCGATACTGATCAACTCTCTCTAGCCCTGACCAATGTCGGCCTGTACGTCCGCCAGGTCAAGAACGTCATCATCCGCAACCTGAAGATCGGCGGTGTAAAGGCCTCCAATGGCGACGCCATCGGAATTGACGAGTCCACTAACGTCTGGGTTGACCACTGCGACCTTTCTGGTGACCTGAGCGGAGGCAAGGATGACCTCGATGGTCTTCTCGACGTCTCCCACGGTGCTGACTGGATCACCGTCTCCAACGTCTACTTCCACGACCACGTAAGTTGTTTCACATAACATCTGCTTTTATGACGAATGAAAACTAACAGCTGCACTCAGTGGAAGGGATCTCTGGTCGGCCACTCCGATAGCAACGGCGGCGAGGACAAGGGCAAGCTCCACGTCACATACGCCAACAACCACTGGTTCAACATCAACTCCCGCGCTCCCCTCGTCCGCTTCGGTACTGTCCACGTCGTCAACTCTTACTACAACAAGCTCCTCCTTACCGGTGTCAACACTCGCATGGGTGCTCAGGTTCTCGTCCAGAGCAGTGCCTTTGCCAACAGCCCTGCCGAGGCTATCTTCTTCGCCGACTCTAAGGAGACCGGCTACGCCGTTGCCGAGGATGTCGATCTTGGTGGCTCCAAGAACTCTGCCCCCAAGGGAACCCTCACTTCCGCTTCGCTCCCCTACAAGATCGCCGCCATCGGCTCCAGCAAGGTCGCCAGCACCATCCCTGGTACTGCTGGCCAGAAGCTGTAAAGGGCATATTCGGACTAGATGGGATGAGCTTGCTGGGATGAACTCGATATTTCTTTGTACATACTTGACTCGGTATATATGAGTGGCGGCAATGGCTTGTTATACACCCCTAATGTGTACATATTATGGGGTTAAATGTTTTGCCAGAGCTGGAAATTTGGAAGCATTGTATATAAATATGCCGTCTACCATGTAGACTAAACAAGATTTCTTCCCTTAACAGACCTTTCACTCATTCTAGCATGGATTTGACACAATGAGGTTCGCAGATGCAACGTTGATATAATTGCAAGCATTCTTACTGGGTTGGTGAAGAGACAATGTCTCTCGCCACCAAGAAGGCCCAATGGTACAATGATTAGCCAGACAGATGAACGGGGTACGGTCGCTTTTTGACAAGACTCCAACAGTGCTCTATTCTCTCTTTTGGATCCGCGGGAAGCACAGCCACACGATGGCAACCACGGCAATAAGGGATAAAACAATGGGCTGAAGCACTGTAACACCTTTGCTGGTCGCAATGGCACCAATTATGAATGGGAACACTGTTCCCCCCGTGCCACCAATAGCCATAGCGAAGCCAATTGCACTAACGTGGATGTGTTTCGGGAGAAGTTTGGCCGTCATCATGACAGCCCCAGGAAACATCGGTCCCAAGAAGAAACCGAGAAACGCCACAGCAATAGCTGATACGATGAACTGTGGTACAAGCCAGAAGAGAAGTTGAAGGGCGATGCACATGACCAGGTAAATACTGATGCAGAGCCTTTCCCCAAACCTTTCGGTTACAAACCCCAGGCATGCGCGACCGAGAGCTTGTCCCGCCCAGAAGCCTGTGGCAGAAACACCAGATGCATAGGCGGACGCTTTGCGGACGCGAAGCATGAAGGTGACAATCCAACCACCCAGACCAACTAAAAACAGTGTTAGATACGTGTGAAAAGAAAAGAATATCCCCGCCGATATCAAAACATACCTTCAACACCCATGTAAGCGAAGAAAAATAATGAGCAAAGCCAGGTAACCTTGGACTTGAGTGCCACTCGAGTGCCAGCGCCTCCTTGACCCTCGTTTTCGTGTGCGTGTTCTGCGCGGTACACAGCGCCGGTCTTTGGCCAGAAGGTGATGACGAGACCGACGAATTCGAGAACAGACGCGCCAACCTGTGAAACCGTAAGAATTGCTGCCGGCACCAAATGCTCGTAAGTCCTCGGCTCACCATGAAGTAGTAATAGTTGTACCAGGGCAGTTTAGCAGTGACCACCATTGACGTAGCAATCAGCGGGGAAACGAGAGCGCCCACGGAGTAGAAGGAGTGGAGGAAGCCCTGGATTGTGTTGGCCTTGTCCATGGCGCCGATCCATGCACAGAAGCAAGCATCAGTTAGTCCGTTGCCGAAGCCGCTGATCATGTTGACCACCACCAACACTGGATAGGGAGGGTGTAGGGCAAGAACAATGTAAGTAACGATGTGACACAGCGGGGCCATGATGGCAACCCCTCGCTGACCGAACTTCTGATGGATTCTGGCATTGGTGAAAGCTGCGACTGAGTAGCCGGCGAAGGGCGTCAGGAAGATGAGCGAGACGATGGTGTAGCTTAGGTCATAGTAGGTCTCGAGCTGTTCACGCATGAGGGTGACTGGCAAGCTGCAGAGACACAACTGTTGAACTTACGTATGGAATCAAGGCCTGTGAGTTGTGAGTAGGTGTTCATGATAATACAGGGAGCCAAAGAACCTACACCAACTGCCGCATCATTCATGCCGGCAATAACGAACGAGAAGAAGGCGAATCCCAACCTGCCAATATTGCCCTTGGGTGAGTTCCACCGCTCGACGGTCCCGTGGGCGTGCGGCGGCGGAGTATCGTCCGGGCCGTCTGTTGATTGATGCTCCTCGGGGCCATCCCGCTTCGGTGAAACGTCTCCGAGTGAACGACCATGACTGGAACTCAGACGGCCGAGCTCATAGGCTTCTGGCCCGAAAGGTTTGTGTTGGTGCGTGTCGGAACGCGTCTCAATGGCCGTCTGCGACATGGCGGGTGTGATGGAACAACACAAGCGACCCCTCCGATACAGTTCGTCTGGAAAATTCGACCACGGTCGTTGGAGCGACGAGATGCTTCAGATGAAAGAAGAAGCATCAGCATCAGCATCAGCAAAAGACTCAAATATGGCGGTCTGATGAGGCGCGCCGGCGAGATGGGCGGAGCGGGGCAATGGCCGTCTTGCCCCGACGATTACCCGGCCGATCTGGGTCCCATTCGGAGTCTGACGCGGAGCGCTAGCGGAGTGTTGCTCGGGGTAGTCCATTACTAATACGTGTACTCACGGCGAGGAGGCGGTTTGAACAGGCCATGATTCGCTGCTTCGTTTGAACGTGCATGCTTGACTCGGCTCACAGACAGGGATACTCTCCACACAACCAAGTCTCTGAGCCCATCAGAACGTGGAGAGGAGAGCGAGTGTCTGCGAAGGAAGGGCCAAGAGGGGAAGCGAATTCACGAGTTTGCGCATTTTGCAGCGAAATATTTTCCGGGCTCACAGTCTTGTAACGTTGAAAGCATTGTTCTCTCACGCTCGCCTTGGCAAGCAGTTGGACAACACTCGTAACTACCACTGTCTGAGGGACATTTCTCGATGGAACCTCGACGGGGAAGCCTAACACGATAAGCAGGTCGCCGATAAAGTCCCAGTGCCCATCCCTGTCGTCGCGGCTGTCTTTTAGCAAGGTGTGAAAGGTTCATGTCCCCACAGAACAAATCCTCGAAGAAAACCAACTTTGCTAGATCAGCTAAGAGAATCGGCTTGGGAAAACTTCTGCGTCTGGAAATGCTTTACAAATGCTTTACAACTTCTGGCTGGGACATTCAATATGCCCAGAGACGCCATCGTATCGTTTGCACAAGTCATTCATATTAACACCAACCCCGGTTGCAAAGCACAGGTTTATCCATCCCTGTTCAATGCACCTTATGCTTGTGCTTTTTCAATGCCTTCAGAGATCATTGTCGAGACTGTTCGAAGAGAATGGGGGCTTTGGCATCAACAGTCTATCTAGAGGATTAAAGACGGCCAGTTAAAGTCACCTTCAGGCTATCATCGCATCAATAGTATCCGCCATACGCATCAGACGAGCTGGCCGTATCGAGACTTGTCTCGGATTGTGGAAAGGCGTGGAAGCATACGTAAGGGAAAGACATCATTGAGGATGTCTTTGAAGTATCAAAAGAGGCACCGAGTATTCGGAACAGAGAGCCAACCACATGGCGCGCCAAGTGCGAAGCTTCCCTACACAGCACCGGCTGGAACGGTCGACACTATCCATATGCTCAATAAAAATGCTCGAATTAGACGGAAATCCATACTTCACTACAGATACTTCCGTTTTGAGCTTTGATGAACGCGTTGCTAAATTCAGTAAAATCTCAACTCAAGACAAACTTTTAACTATGCAATCGGCAAGATAGGATTGGTCCCTATTTTGCTAATTGAGCAGAAAGCCTGGAGGTGTACCCGAATAGACTATCTTTTTTAATTTGGGCCCGGGTAGGCAAGTCACACAAGTTGGGGCACTGTGTTGGTTGTGCTCCCGAACATGTCGTACAAATTTGGGCTCCATTTCACTCAAAAGCCATATTGTTTTCGGATCTGCAAATACCCGTATTTCGACTGACCCAAGAATTGAGTGTGACAAGGGGGCTCCAAAAATCAATGTCGGAGAAACCGTGGTATTTTGTGCCAACCAAGCAGTTATGTTTTTCTGTTCAGGGTGGTCCCTCGCACATGGTCTTTGTGGTAAGGGCTGCAGCCATTGACTTCCTTCTACGCTTCGTTTCTGCAGGAGACAAAGGGAACTTTTCTTGTTCATTCTAGAAGAAGAAAATTGCGGTGGTACCTTAATGTGAATGTTGGCCCTTGAGAGACAGCGGAGGATTTCTAGCATCTTGCTTGGCCAGAGACGCCCACATTCTTGAGTTGCTCAGCTCCGGAATGTCAAGCCCAGCTGACTGCTATCATCTAATTGAGAGAAGAGACGTACCATGCTGCGCTGCGGGCTTTTAGCTTTGAAACTAGTTGTGTGACTGTGTTACTAGGCTCCGAATATATCTCACTTTATTAGCCAACCCTAAGTTACATCACCATTCTTTACTATCATTTCTTTCACTCATTTTCTCCCATACTGGTTTTTTTTACAGTTGTTTAAAAAGTTTCCTTCTTTCATTATTGGGTCAACTCATGAGTATGAAAAACATTAGGTATTCAGCCTTCGTCAACACTCAACATTATGTTTAAATCCTTCGACGACAGCGGTTCAGGGCAAGCCCAGCCGCATGATCAGAGGTCTTCCGAAAATGAAACCAATGCTAGAGAAGCTGCTGCAAACGAGTATTTGATGGATAAGAACAGCAATGGAACGGAGAATGCGATCAACCACAACAACATGGGGTCTATCGACGTAAGGGCCCCTGTGAGCACCGAGAAGCTCCGGGTCTCTCTTGTACGCAAATTCGACTACAGACTGGTCCCCGCCATGTTCCTTGCCCACCTCCTCTTCTTTCTCGACAAGAGCAACATTGCACTCGCCCGCATCAATGGTCTCGAACGAGACCTACGGCTGACTGGCAACCAGTTCAACATAGCACTGGCCATGTTCTTCGTCCTCAATATCATATTCAACATCCCAGGCAACCTAGCTGTCCGTCGTATCGGAGGTGCGATATGGCTTCCGTCTTTGGTTACAGCGTGGGGGCTTGTCACAACCCTGAGCGGATTCATCACGAGCTTTGCGGGGCTTTGCATCACACGTGCGTTTTTGGGCTTAACCGAGAGCTCTTTTCTGGGTGGGGTCTTGATATATCTTGGGTTTTTCTACACTGCTGATGAGCTCATTCTGCGTGTTGGGATTTTCTACTCGAGCACCGCTCTTGCCGGGTTCCTGGGCGGTTTGATGGCTGCCGGACTAGGACAGATTCAGCTCGCTGGTTACGACGGCTGGCCTTGGATCTTCTTCATTGAAGGATGCTTGACGGTTGTCCTTGGAATCAGCCTGTTTTTCGTTATGCCGCAAACACCTGCGGATGCAAATTTCCTGTCGTCGACTGAAAAATCGCTGGCAAAGCAGCGCATGCAGACACAAGATCGATGGCACTATCTGGAGACACCCCGACCCACCGACCAAGAGGCAGTGGGAAGAATGCGACCACATGGAGCAGCCAAGGCGAACCACGATCCTCTTACTTGGAGCACAGTAGCGAGTGCGATACTCAACGTCGTCACAATAACCATGGCCATCGGCGGGTTCTTCTCTATACAAGCCATCTACAGCTTCTCCATGTTCCTACCGACCATTATATCTGCCATGGGGTACAAGAGGCTCTATGCGTCATTAATGGCGGCACCACCGAACCTTGCGGCGCTTGTTTTCACCATTTGTGTCTGCTACTGGAGTCGACGATCCGGAAAGACTGCGTTGCCGCTGAATGTCTGCAGCATCACTGGGATCTTGGGGTACACTTTGCTCATCATCGGTGCGAAAGTTGGACCAGCTCCTATGGTTATGAATGCCAATGTTCAATATGCGGGAACGTTCTTAGTCGCAATGTCGGTTAACGCAACTCCCCCTTTGGCTCTTACCTGGATGAGTATCAACGCATCGCCCCACTATGTTCGGGCAATCGCTCTGGGCTTCCTTCTGTCTATCGGTAATGCGGCTGCATTCCTTGCTTCTTTCACATACATCAAGACCGAAGAACCAAGGTAAACAGAATCAATACTACTTGCGTTGCGCTTACTGACCGAAACACTCTTGCAGATATCTGAAGGGTCACTTTATCAATTTCGGATGCCTTGTTGGGCTTTTGGTTGTCGGTACCTGCTTGCCCTTGTACATGAAATGGGAAAATCGGAAGCGGAGCCATGGTAAACGAGACTACAGGCTAGAAGAGAGTCGAAGGGACGGCCTTTCAGCCGAGGAGCATGAATTTAGACTCGGGTGGATGCATCCCAGTTTCCGATTCAAGGCCTAAGTTGATGCAATCATACGGGTGGCTGGCTCTCATTCTTGGGCTAAGTAGTTAGTAAGGCTCTAGAACACTATGGTACCAGTGTATGGCTCAACGCGAAGGATTCTTGAGAGGATGGTTCAACACAATTAGTATGTACACTGGTATGCTGTTCGCATCGAATTGCCGCTCCTGCGAATAACCCTTTGGTTGGTGCTTCGAAACCTTGAGATGGAGGACGCAGGGGCCAGAACGAAATCGAATGGGCCAGACCAGGTTAAGGACGCGGGGCAGCCTGCGGTAGAACTCTATCTACAGTATTTGGATTGAAACCAAAGACTTTGAGAAACCTCCCTGAGGCTCCAAGACAATAGGCTGGAGTGCTCAGTTACTGGTTTCGTGACAAAGACCGAGAACCGCATGGTGCTGAGGCGAAGTACGTACCAGACATTTAAACGCCGAAAACGCTGGGATATCTCCGGGAGTTCAAACGACGCTAAAGTGATCCATGAACAGGACGTCAATTTGCTAGTCAGCCGCGGTGGACCTTCCAACCCTCGACCCAACCACTCCTTTCCGCCTCTCATCTCCACGCCCCTCCAACTTCAGACGACGTGAAATTCCCGGCACCGAGCCGACATAATCCGTGCAGGCTGTGCTGTGTGTAGCAAAGCTTCGCCATAGCGTGCATATACGCAGACATGGCTGGACACGGTCTTCTGTTCTTCATTCCCGGCAACCCAGGACTCGTCGATTACTACACCGACTTCTTCGATGCGCTCAAAACCCGCATAGGCTGGGCTGACGGCCACATCCACGTCCATGGCCGTGACCTCTTTGGCTTTCGCGATGATAGCCACGAGCCCTTCAACAGAGACAACCCGCCATATGACGTCGAGCGCCAGATTGAGCTTGTCTTTGACCATTTGGCATCACTGAGACGGACCGACTCGGCTCGGAATGCACCGGGCAAGAAGGGCGAACCATATGACTTTGTCATTCTGGCGGGTCACTCGGTGGGCAGCTATATAGCCCTCGAGATCTTTCACCGGCACATGAAGGACCCATCCCGCGCGCCTCATCTCAAGCTGCAAGCGGGCATGCTCCTCTTCCCCACAGTCACGCACATGGCCCAGTCGCCGAGCGGGAAGCGACTTGAACTCATCCGCACGACACCATTTCTCAACAACACGGCACATGTCATTGCCCAAAGGTTCCTGGACCTGTGGCCGGCGGTGGCGCTCCGGTGGTTTGTCGGCACCGTGCTCGGCTTCGGAGCCAAGGCAGCCGATGTCACAACCAAGTTTTTGAAGAGTCGGGATGGGGTATGGCAGGCGATTCACATGGGGAAGGATGAGATGAAAGTTATTACCGAGGAGAAGTGGGATAAGGAACTGTGGGAGGTCGAGGAGGAAGACCTTGGCGCTGGACGGAGGGCTGCGCCGAGATTCTTCTTCTTCTTCGGAAAGAAGGATCATTGGGTCGGCGATCATTTCAGGGATCATTTCATCAGAGCCCGAGAGAAGCATATCGAGAACGGATGGGCGCGAGTCGAGATCGATGACATCGGACTTCCTCACGCCTTCTGCACGACAGAGAAGAACAGCGAGGTCATTGCTAGCAAGGTGGCAGATTGGCTCAAGGAGGTTTGGGACGGCTTGGCGCAGCCAGTAACATGAAATAGCTGGGTGTATCGGCCCACGGGAAGTATCGACTGTCGTAAGTATTAGACACTACATGATAATATATTTCTTTAAAAAAGTTTTGAACGCTCGAGGGCTTGTACATGTACTTCAAATGTCTCACGTCTATCCTCTCAGTCCACAAGACGCGCCTCAGTCGAGTTCTTCTTCTCAGCAGTGCGGGAGTCGCTGTTACCCTCGACACACTGATATGCGCCATCTTTATAGGGAATTATTGATGACCTGACGACTATATAGATCCTCCTTGATGCTTGAACGCGTTCTGCTGAAGTATCTAGGACGGCATGGGCCTCCCGATCTGCATGCTCTGGACGCTGGCAGTCTGCGTCATGGTAAGCAGCGGTCAGCCCCATAGTCTCGTCGTCAGAATCTTACCTCTGCCTCAGTCTTGTTTCTTCTTTTCCTCATCAGGCCATAGATAAAGGCCCCCATTGCCAACAGTGACACACCAGCTATCATGTGTGTAAGTAGACGTATTCGTCAGAGTTGGATGTGAGGGTGGACTTACCAACACCGCCGAAAACACCCAGTAAGACCACCGCAGTAGGAGTGCCGGCCGCGCCCCTCGGCGTGCTCGAGGCTGATGCTGATGCTGAAGACAAGGGAGCAGTAGCTGAAATTAGGGGCGGCACTGGCATCGGACCTGATCCTACCAGGGGAGTCGTTATGCCGTTCACAGGAGATGGAGGAGGCGGCGCAACCACTGGTGGGGGAGGCGGCGGCGGGGGGGGCGTACTCATAGGAGGAGGTGGGGGAGGAGAGAGCGATGATGTTGTCTTTGGTGGAGCTGGTTGTGGTGGTGGCGGCGGCGGCGGGGGAGATTGTCTGGTGGTGCGGCTGGAGTCGCAGTCACTGTGACTGTTGTTGGAACCATGATCATGACAGTTTGGGTCACGGGCGGTGGTGTGACCGTCACGAAGATGGTGACTGTTGGTACGTTTGCATTGTTGTTCGGAGGCAGGCCTGTGCTCGGCGCAGCTGGTACTGGCACCGGTGTGCCTTGCGGTTGTCCGCTGAGAAGACCCAAAACTGATAGGAGTTGATTCGGATCCAGAGGCAGGGCATTTGCATTAGGAACAGCAGCTTGTCTGGCACCAGCCGCAACGGCTTCGGCGTTGGCGGTCTCGGCATCCTTCTCTCGTCGACGCACCTCCCGCGGCCTCTCCTCGTGGTCAAAGGCCTTTTCTTTCCCCATATTCATGGCTTCGAGTGCTCTTCGCGATTGCGACTTTCGCGCTCTGGTGGTTGATTCGTCTTCTCTTCCCTCTCACAAGTGCGACCTTATTCGGGACTTTGGGTTGCAGTCTGTGAATTTCCTTGCCGGTAGACGAGCCGAAAGATCGTGGCTCACTTGCAAGTGTATCGCAGATGAGCTTGCCGTGTCAACTCGGTAGTAAGCGGTTGACTGATGAAAGGGTCCTAGGTGTTTCGTGGAGTAAGTTCGGGGATGCGAACGAAGTGGAACCCATGCACTTCTTATTCAGCCCTTTGCTCGTCCTTCTGTCCTTCCTGTCATTGCTCGGTTGACTGGCTTTCACTTGACTTCTGGCTCATGTCAAACTCACGGGGCCGAGGCGCCGCCACTCGGGCCCTTTTGCGCCCTTCTACGGGTTAATGGATATCCAAATAAGGTAAGCGGGCGTCAAGTTTCCGAACGAGAGGTCGACATGTCGAGGACTGGGTGTCACGACATGGTGGCCGAAGTGGGGAGAAGACAAGGAGAGCGGCCTGGAGTGTGCTTTGAAAGAACGTGCCCTCCCCAATTGCCTCCTTCATGCTTTTCTCCCTTTCACATTTTGTTTCCTTTTGTTCTCAAAGTTTACCCCCCACCCCCCGGTTTGCAGCGAGGGAGGGGGAAGGGTGCTCTGAAGCGGTCGGAGAGCCACACACTCGATGCTTCTTAGCGAGCAACCTCGGCGCTCCACCGAACCAATCCCATTGTTTCATCGGGGAGGCAGAAGGGGTCAAGAAGATGGGATGCACAATGGGTTTTGTGTTTTACGAAACAGTCTTCTGTAACCCTCTTGAGCCTCCTTGTGCTTCCCCGTGCGTTGGAGGGGGTGGGCGGCCGTGCGTGGCATTGCAGGCAACCCCAGGCCATTTCCGATCAGGGTGAGCCTGTTTCTCCCATCATCGATCCGGCGGTGATATTTTGAGCCATCGGCCTTAATGCAATGCGGTTTGGCTCTTCTACCCGTGTTCGCGATCCAGTTGACGTCAGGTCCGATGATGACCACCAGACGGCTGCGTCACTGCGTGGCAGTGAATGATGGGAGTTGGTCTTCCAGACTTGCCGGTGGCCATCACCGATATGCCCTTATATGTATCTGTCAACCGAGCGCAAAGGAACGCCTGACGGTCTTAAGATCGGTTTCCATAGCCTCCATTCTTTTGGACCGACAGAAGAGAGAAACGAGGTGGGCGTCAAAGAGCCATGAATACCGACCGGCTGCAACCGCAGAGACCGCCTAGACCTGATCTGAGAAGAGGGGTTCTGGGAAGTCTGACTGCTGCATCAGCTGCAGCCTACAACTTCCTCGCCCACGACTTTGAATATGTGCCGGACCGGTATCAAGACGACAAGGCCTATCCTACTCGGTTATCTCGGGCCGGCTCAAGCATCCGGCTAGGACAAGCGCGCGGCCGCAACAACTACCCTCTAAGGCCACCGCCTATTCGCAAGAGAACATGGCAGAAGGACGATGACGGTGAACTGCACAGCAAGTCTTTTGAAGATGCTCAGTTCAACCGGTATGATGAGGCTCGCGGAGGCCAAGACCGAAACCCTTTCGATGACTCCAACGAAGTCGGGGGTCAATATGAAGGAGATGAGAATGAGAATGATGAACCTTTCTCTGTATACTCGAGGAAGCAGAAGTGGTTGATCATTGTCATCATTGGGCTGGCAGGTCTTTTTTCTGGCTTGTCATCCAACATATCCCATCGGGTGCTGCTTGACGCCATTTCTGCCAAGGGTGGGGTAGAGCCAATAAGGGGCTGTGAATCTATTAAGTTAACCAATAGGGTTACAGTACCTCTGTTGCCTATAGATTTTGGGTATGCCAGAGGTACCAACAATCCTCTTGGATACATAAAGGTACGTTGCAGTCTAAGCAGCCCTTCCTCGTATATTTACGTCGCTGCGTGATGCTATTCCCAGACATCTCGCCTAGGGTCTGGCGGGCTCTTACTGCCCTTAGATTACTACAATAAGAGCAAGGCGAATTAACCTTCCTTGATCCCTTTGTATGGTGTTCCCATGGGATTGAGGTATTCCTTTTATCTATAGCCCGTTTCGGCCGTGACCTCTGCCGTCCTTTTGCTAATGGTCCAAACTGTTGAATAAGCTGGGATGCAAGCAGCTGCCGCCAGTGGTAGTGGGTTTTCACCTTCTGCCACCTAGGACTGCCCCAGAGCTGTAGCAGGAAGCTATTTACAACTACCACTTCCAGCAGGAAATTCCAGGCAATTGACTGCCAGCCCCCTCGCCGAATAGGATGGCTGTATTGATAATAGGACCTCATCTGGTCACTCACATCAACCCCATTCATCTTGTGGTTGTATTCATCGATTGCCCTAGGGACTGGAAGGTCCTTGCGGACGTCTGGGCCAAACACTTGCCGGGCAGCCCTCTTGGCAGCAGAATCCCCAGCTGGGCGGCGGCGGCTGCGGATAACTTCCTGGCCGTTCCGGAAGACAGTTGACAGGAAGAGTACTAGGGCATTATCCTTCCAGGCGAATTGGTTGACCTATTCATCAGTTAGTTAAGTAGGCAAGCAAGTAGGTAGGAGGGCATTAGGTTGCTCACCTCCCCATCTAAAGTAGGGATGCAGTGTATTTCGCCCCAGGGGATACCCCGTCCTTCTGTCTCTTTCTTAACAACTAGGATCCCATCTATCCCACTATCTTTCTGGCAGGTACCAGAAGCTCCAACCTGTTGCTTCCGTAGGGTACGGAAGAGCCGTATAGAGGCGAAGAGGTTGTTAAGAAAGACGTGGTAGGTTGCAGCTGGAAGTAGGGAGATAAGGGTAGTTACTACCTGCTGCGTTGGTGTCAACAGAGCCAGCTTTCCACCAGCTGGCCCAGCTGGCCCAGCCGGCCCAGCCGACCGGGCTGTCCGGACTGTCCGGGCGGGCTGGCCTGGCTGGGCCTGGGGGACTAATGCGTATAGGCCCTTTCCATGTACGTGCCACAGCCACCGTATACAGTAGCCAGACTGGGCAAGGATCCAGATCTTATAGCCAGTTGGGATAGGTTTCGTTGGAATCGTTGTTATTTCTAGAGATTGACCTGTAAATCGGACCATAGCCTCATCAACTGTAAGATCTAAACCAGCTGTGTAAAGGGAATCCCCAGTCTCTTAGATATAGGCTGACCACTGATTAACCTTCCGGTATACATCCGGCATTTGATCTGGGGCCCGGCCCCGGCCCCGACCCTGGCCCTGGCTGGGCTGGCCGGGCTGGAATTCAGCAGTGTCGAATATCTGCAGTCGCTGGAGTAGTAGTTGGAAACGGTCCCGGGATATAAACCGCGTGAATAGGTGGATAGGATCCTCCTTTTGCTGCTAGGTTAACCAGTAGGTTGATAATCTAGATTCCCTATGGATCCCTATATATAATAGGATCCCTAAGAAGAGGTAGATCTTATCTACTGAAGTCTTCCTCCATTTATATACTCTAGACGTTCTAGCACGCGGGCCCTCCTTCGACAACGGCGCCGCATTCGTCCACTGGGCCCACTGCTCCACGAGGCCCTGCGGAACGTATTGCATGAACAGGTCAAGCGGGCTTGCCGGCAGCCCCCGCACCTCTTGGGCCCGGGCCGGCACGTCAAAGGGTCGGAAGGAGCCCGGAGGACCATGCTCGGTAGCCGGAGGTTCGTGGGGCCGAACTGTTGCTGCGTCACAGCGCTCGGGCGTACAGTCTGTATTACAGGCAGCGGTAAGGTCTTCTGGAAGGACCTCAACTACTATACAACTACGTGTAGAAGTAATAGAATCATCAGAAGTAACAGAGGTATCAGAATCACTAGAAGACATTTCAGCATCAATCAAAATGGTAATTAGAGTGGTGATAATAGGTAAAAGAGCATAGGGGTACATGACGTATCGTTAAGTACCCCTTTGAATGCGGGGTAATAGTGGGTAAATAGTGGGTACTTGGAGGTCTTGGCAAAAATGGCGTCAAGCAGCACCCGATGGGATACAACCCGTCATTGGATGCCATTTCAAGGGTATGTCATTATCCCTACAAGCTACACCTGCGCACCGCAGATGCTGATCGTCTCTTTAAGGAACTGGGAGTGTCTGCATCCCAAGTCTCTCTCACCATAACGTCTTATTTGATCATGCAAGCTGTGACACCGTTGTTTTGGGGTCCCATGTCAGATACACTTGGAAGACGGCCCACGTATATTGCATCTTTTGCAGTCTACATTGCCGGAAACGTGGCCTTGAGCTTTTCCCCCAACTACGCAGTTTTACTCATTTTCAGAGGTGTTCAGGCTGCTGGAAGTGCCTCGACTGTTAGCATTGGTCGGTTTCTATCTCATCCGCCTCTTTAGTTTCGCAAGTAGAGCAGCTGACCGATATCTGTAGGCAATGGTGTTATGCAGGATATAGCCCCAAACTCGGAGAGGGGAGCCTTCATAGCATTCTATCAAGCTAGTACGTCCAACTATTCGGGTAGTAACTTGAACGCATGACTAATGTTGCGCAGTTCGGAATTTTAGCACGGCAATCGGCCCAGTCCTGGGCGGTGCCTTGGCCAATTCCCTTGGTTTCCGATCAGTATTCATATTCCTGTTGGTTGCGTCGTCGCTCATCCTTATCGCCATCGTCTTGTTTCTGCCAGAGACTATGCGGACGATTGCCGGCAATGGCTCGCTGCGTTTAACAGGCATCTATAAGCCTCTTTACCAATACGTCTCGAAGGAGCCCAAGTACATGCAAGATCCCGATGGCGCGCTGAACCGACAAAAAATCACCATTTTCACCTTCTTGAGACCTTTCAGATTGTTCAAGGAAAAGGATCTCGTTATCAATCTCATTTGGGGTGGGGTTATTTACGCCATCTGGAACATGGTCACGACTAGTACAACCCCACTATTCAAAGCAAGCTTTGGCTTGAACGAACTTTTGCTAGGCGTGGCATTCATACCGAACGGTAAGTGAACTTTGTTGTTTCAAGGTCACGGAGACGATTGAGGTGACCATCGAACCGAGGAAGCGGGCCAGCTGGACGGTTGCTAACATACCATGTGCCTAGGATTTGGTACGATTGTCGGCTCGGTAATTGCCGGGAAAATCTTGACTCGAGATTACAAAACCGTCGAGGCTAGGTACAAGGAAACGCACAATATTCCTTACGACGAGGAGTTGTCACCAAAGGATATTCCACCCGATTTTCCGCTGGAGCAAGCCCGCCTGCAACGCCTGCCATGGATCGTCACTCTATTCGTTGCCTCCATCACCGGATACGGGTTCTCGCTGGCATATCCCACGATGACAGCTCGACCCGGATGGATTGCATTACCACTGACTATGCAATTTCTTATTGCCGCTTCGGCAAATGCCATCTTTGCTCTCAATCAGCCATTATATCAGATCTTTGTCCCGGACAGGGCGCGAGCGCAACAGCTGTCAACAACTTGGTTCGCTGCGGTCTGGCCGCTCTCGGCGTAGCCTTTGCAGAGCAAATGCTTAACGCGGTCGGCCCTGGTACAGCCTTTCTGGCCCTCGGAATGGCCGTCATAGCTGTCTCGCCGATCCAAGTGGTTAACCAATTTTGGGGGCCCAAGTGGCGAGCACAGAGGGAGAGGAGGAGGTCCAAGGTGAGCGCAACAGACCAGGATCGGCAGAAAGCTTAGAGCTTTGATATGG
This sequence comes from Colletotrichum tofieldiae, assembly GCA_022836555.1. Lineage (NCBI taxonomy): Eukaryota > Fungi > Ascomycota > Sordariomycetes > Glomerellales > Glomerellaceae > Colletotrichum > Colletotrichum tofieldiae. Next base: position 2,905,960 of record BQXV01000010.1, read on the forward strand.
CTACGCAAAACAACGACAGGCATTTTTGTTGGCATTCTCGAGCAAGGCGTCAATGGTCGCGCATGAAGCGTATTCGCTCGAGGCATTTACTGAGTTGTATTCGCATCAGAGCCGGAGTTTTGCATCAGTAGCTTATGACCCATGACGACCTATACATGAGTATTTGACGGTTGCCGTAGCCACGTTGCACGTGGCCTCCTTAATCAGTCATTTTTGCTGTCAAATCTGCAGATGCAGGGGGGTTGGCAACGGCCTTCAGTCTACTGGTAGGGCGCTGAGTTCATCACCGATCACCGAAGGATCTCAGAATTTAACCCAGACTTTCGCCTCATGCCTTGGCGCCATCATCACTCCAGAAATATTTGCGGGATTGGATAAAGTGGCATATGTACTCGCTAATTTCTACTCGTAAGGGGACCGTCTCCTCGGAGCAAGATTCCCTTCAGCTTAGGTCAAGGGCTGGTCCTGTCGGTTGACCAGAAGGTTAGAGTTCCCTTAGGGCGATCTTTCCCGTTACATCTCGTCTGATGTCTGCGCTGAAACTCGGTACCCCGAGCAGCGAGCATCCCAGTTGCATATTTCATGGCACTCGCGAGTCATCCCCAGTAGCCCAGATTCAGTGTCTAGACGGTGCATAGCCATCCAAAAGAGGAAAGGGGTCGCGCTGTTTCGAGGCTATATGGAAGCTATATTCACATGAAATCTCGGCTTTTTGATATGCGATCATGATTCATTGTGTATACAGGTGTTTGCAGAGCATGGAGAACGGGTTGGGTGCTAGACTTCGAGTACTGAAGTTAGAACTCAACCTCGCCTGCTCACGTCAGTCTAACAGATGCAACTGCAAATGCAGTTTACGGAACAAATCATTCACGAACAAGATTGATGAATCAGGTAAGCACTGTGGACGCATGTAGATTGGCGCCATTTCGGCTTCCGGTGCTTCTAAGCCAATACTCGCCAACTGCCGCGGAACCCCTCCGGAGACTTTCCACAAACCCAAAATGATGACCCGTGATGGGAGCCCAAGGGTCAGCTTGATAGTTGCAGGGGTTCCCTGTTTCGTGTTAAACCGCAATATCAGCTTTAGGCCGTTCAGATAGCGAAAGGCGCGATTGGTTCTACTGCTCACGAGGCTAGCACGTAGACAGTCAAAAGTATTCTCTGCTCAAATAATGACGAGACCACGAACATAAAGCACAACCAGACTCACGACTCCCGAGTCAAAGTCGCAGGCAATCCTAGCATGAATTGTGGTAAGTAATCGGTACAAACTTTGTTCTCAGAATGGGCCAAGATGGGCCTCAAAATGTGTGGCTGGCGAGCTAGTAATATTTCAAAGGAATATGGAGCAGATCGTGTTTCCCATTCCATCATTATTGACCAGATCAGGATGGAAATGAATGAAAACAGTCTATATGATAAAGGACTATAAAAAATACTTGGTCCAATGTGTTTTGCAAAAGCCAGACATTTCTTGGGTTTTGTTTACTACCTACGTCTATCTGAAGCCGATGAGCTACCAAAACTCAAAAGTTCTTTCCTGGTTTGTAATGATTATTGGTTTGCCATTAAAGATTACAGTTATTCCTCCTTATCTACATTCAAGGCATAGCGACCACTTACGATATCCATCACACCGTCACCACTAATATTGCAATCTAGTTCCTCACTGGCATGACGAAAGACACATGGTCAAGTAAGTACAGAATTCACTTGAAGAAATCCATGGAGCTGTAAGAATACGCAATGCCCATTCGCCTTTCTCCGTCCGATAACGTGCCCGGAAACCAATGGGCGGTTGAATGCGAAATACGGCTGAACTGTCCCGCGATTGCTTAGAAGCCTGCAGATATCACCAAACCCTGGCGATCCTGCGTTGCAAGTCATCGACCGATCAGTTTTTCAGCACTAAATTCATTCAGTTGTCATCAAATTTATACATAGTTAAGAGGAAATGATACTATGACGAGCTCTAGCAGGCACTTCAGGAAATACAAAAAGGGGGGCTGGTCTGTTCTTGGCCCTGGTAGTGACAGGACTAAGTTTCTCAGCTGATCCCCTTCGGTAGTTTCTTAGCCATGAATATTTGAATACGGCACACAAATTTTCTGTACGGGCTTAGCCAGCCCAAGATTCCAGGAGTTAACCTCGCCAAAAAAATGGCGGGGAGATGTCTTTCTCAACTTGTGAGCCTGACCAACAAAAAGGGCATCGTCATTTACATCATCGAGAGAGAACTTGGGGATGCCCTAAGCCCACTAGTCATTGAGAACATGTTGGTCATGCTGGATGAAGGCCCGACATTCAAGTTCTTGAGAAGGTCTTCCAGCTCCATGATGCTTCAGTTACACAAAGCCACCTGTGAAGGGGAAAATTGCCCCAGAGCATTACGGCTACGACGAATATGGGTAAACTGGTGGGACTGGGTTGTCAGTGGCTTTTGACTACTTGAATGATGCCTAGGCGGACGATTTCAGGGCCAAAGCGCTTAACGTCGAGGTGTTGGTCACGGCCTTGAACAAAGCCGACCTGATACTGAGCTTTGTCCAACGTGTTTGGTGTAAGTAGTTAGTCGGAAGCCGGTTATTAAAAGTTTCGAGGATGGATGGAAACAGCCATTACTCTTCCTATGAACAACAGGGTTGTTAGCTTGCTTATACAAGGCATTGTCTTTGTTTGAGTTCCTTGCTTCTCCGCCATAACGGCGTATTTAATCCTCTTGTAGTTGTTACAAAATTGCCTACAGAGAGAAGAAACAATCCATTATACTGTTACCCTATTAGTCTCAGTTTGCCCTTCGTATTTGGTAGTTGTGAAATTCAAAGTTACTTGCGACGTCAATCTCCTGTTGATGACAAAAGCGCATCACAATCGAGACTTCATGTATCGATGAGCACGCACAGTTCTTATTGTATTTTTCTCTCTAGACTTGGAGGCCAAAGTAGTATTTTAGACTAACAATGCCCCGGATGAGCTTCATTTGAAGAACATTATGTACAAGATGAATAGAATGAAGGGCCCATTTCTTTGTATAATGCAGCTCCATTACTCCCCATCGGGGAAGCACACTTCGATAACACATAGTCCAAGGGCCCCTGCCGTGCTCTGAGTGAGCACCTTTTGGAGACGTTGAAGGCAGCTGGGCAAGCAATTGTTGAACACTCTTACAGGTCCATTGCTCACTCTTCCCAATGGTCTGCCGACTCGTAACGCTTTTGGGGGACACCGATAGCAGACACCTCCCCCCGAGCATTAATCCCACCATGTCCAACAAGAACCTTTCTCTCTACATCAAAGCAGTTTGTTGTGTATATATCGTCGCAAAGGTTGTAGAGTCGCTTAACAGTCATGTCGCAGTATGTTTTTTCTCGAAGCGAGACAACGTCATAGCCATACGACGAAGTACTGTTGCAGACTACAGAAGCCTCGTGTCCCTCTGCTCTGGTAACAACGAGATGGCTGGTATCTATGTTGGTACCCGACCTCTTCGCGACGATTGCCCTCTTGGTTTTCTGCTTGACGGATGTCAAAGATCGTTTTAGCTTAGCCTCGGAGACTGCTTGAGGGTCTGTGTAGGCCTCCTTGTTCCACTCTACCGTGTCGATGGCTTGCCTCGGGTCCTTGTCTCTGCCTTCCAGGCCGGTGATCGCATCGCGCTCATATTCGAGAGGAGGCCTGAAAATCGGCACCTGGGATTTCGGCTGCAGGTTTCTCCAATATGCGAAGCGGGGTGTACTTTTGCAAATATAGTCCCCGTTTTCTCTGTACATCTTCACCTTGTCAGGGGTTCCAAGCATGTCGTTGAGATGAAAGCTCATTGCGCGCGCATTAAAACCAACAGTATGATCTGCGTCGAGCCAGACGCACTTTGGATGCGGGTTTTGTTCGTCAAGTCGGCGTCGACTGAAGAACCAGCTCTGCCCGCAAAAAGCACCCATGTCGCCATAGAAGACAGCGGAGAGCTTGCCGTTGGAAAACTGCATAGCTGAGACACAAATAGCATCAGAACTCCACTGATGGACGACTGCGTACTTCGGCGTTTCCATTGGGTCCCGGTGCAAGTCGTGCTGGATCCTGTAAATGTGATCATCAAGATTGTTGTTTCTCGAAATTGTGTCATGATCTTGAGTCACACGGGAACCCAAGGCGTTTCCGTTGTTGTCATAGAGCTCGATAGTTGGCTGATGACCGCTTGCACCGTTGTCATCTCCGAGCATAAGCGTAACAAGAGTGTAGTCCACATGCTTTTCGGGGAGGCCTTTGTCGTGGGACCACTCAACGGTGAAGATCTTGTTGTTGAGGCCAACAAGAATACCCAGAATCATACGTCCAGGGATCATTTCAGCGGAACTTTTGCGAAAATACAGTCGAGAACAACGAACGTTATCACCTTTGAAAGGTAACGGAGAACGGATAGGATAAGGCTTATCTGTGGAAATCAAAATCGTGTGAAGCCAAAAGTATCTAGCTATCCTGCCAAAAGATTTGTCTTATATATTTAGTCTGGACCTCCATGAGAATGTTATGAGGGTGGTAGTCTACAACGCTCGAACGCGTTGAACAATAGGATTTGCTGCTGTTAGCCTTGGCCGAGCACGCAAAGGGCAAGCAAAGAGTTACAGTTATTTTAAGCCTCAAAATAAGTGCGATTACCACAAGAACAACCAAAACGTCAATTCAACCTGATTTTCACTTATCCTAAGAATAACTGACTAAAAAGGGGGGCCGGACTACCATTGAATTCAACTCGGACAAACGGCGGTACGCAGTCGAGCCCAAGCCCCCTTCTCGAGCTGTGCCAAGCTGTAAGAAAAGGTGAGAACTTCCACAATGCTTTTCCAAAATACGGCTTTCTTTAACCAAGCCCCTCACTGAATAATCAATCTAAAGCATTGTTGGCTCGAATACTTTTGCAGAATCTTTGGAATTCGGACCGAAGGCGGGGGCCGGGTTCTTATGGTACGTGCCTGTATGCCAAAATGCACAACGGCGTCCTCAAGGAAGCTAATCAACCCCGAATGTGCTTTTCAATGGGTTTCACAAGGGACCTCTCGCTCTTGTTTCCGGAACACTGAGCCTTGAAGTCACTACTACATGTTTATCCCAGTTACCCCGAGACTTAGATCAAACAAAGGCAAGAGATCTTGAATAGAGGTCTATCAAACTTACAAAGGGGCAAACAGCGACCCTGCGGAAAGAAACCACGGCCACATTCGCTCTGTTCGGCCAGTATCACAATCACAGCAAGGGACTTTGGTAACATCGCATTTTTCACCGGATTCAGGTCAGCGCCATTTCAACATCTCAAGTAAAGGGGAAACTCTGTGTAACACATCTGGACGCCGATTTCCAACGTCTGTGGGTAATGAAGAAATCTTTGAATCATCTGTTTCCGTCCACTTGGGTTTGCCACGGTTCATCCAATTACAGAACAAATGGAATCAACGAAAAAGTTCGAATGCTGGGAGAACTGTCGAACCGTCCTTAGCCAAAGGCGCAGAATGTCAAAAGCACGTCATTTGAGGGCCGCTGAATGAGGGCTGTGTTGCAACAAGAAAACGTCATTCAGTAAAAGAGTTCAACCAAATTGAATACTATGTTTCTGTATGTCGCCGCATATTGCTTTAGAATATTCTGATTTTATGATACTTTTCTATGCCTTCTATGCTGTTTTGCGTCTCTTGCAGGGTTTCCAAGGACGTTTTCGTGTCGTGACATTTTGGCACACCCAAGACTGCAAACCGACACCAGGGCATGCATTGATATCAAACGTAATAACCCCAAGGCTTTGTCTTTTTCTCTGCGTCTTGAGCCAGGGCTTGGGTATTAAACCGGAAAAACAGGATATGGGCAGAACCGGTAGCATCATGGCAGATTAGGTCAAAGCCTGTACTAATAGCATAATTTCTACAAGGATTGATGGAAGCCTGGATAAATCAATCGAGCCTTTTACGCTATATCTATTAACATTGAGTCATTTCCGAGAAATCCACGTACCAAAGCAGGATTCACCAACGAGAAGTAGCGCTCTCTAGTGTATCTCACCACCTCCAAACAGTAACAAAAGCTAATCTGCCACATCGACTCCTGGTTCGGTTCGCACCATAGATCCTTGGGTGCGTAATTTCGCGCGATAGTGTTTGGTTCAAAAGTGAGCTTGTATCAGGTAAAAACTTTATGGCCGTTCTACCAGGAGTTGAAACCACACTAGTACTCCATTACACGCAGACCTTTCTTAAACGCATTAAACTTTGCATAGAAACGACGTTAGTCAGGAACCGGAAATGACCGAAGAGGATCAACCTTGTCACGATGAAGCACAAACGGTTTGGAATCCGATTTTTCAGGCATCATTCATACTAGAAGCCGTAGATTCCTATGTACATCGCATCTTTCCCCCCAGCAAGACCAAAGCTTGCCTTCATCTTCCCCAGCGTGGACCACCCCCCAAATATAGTTATTGAATTATCGAGTTTGGGTTTACCCACGAAGCACGAAAGAAAGAAAGGATCGATTCAGCCGTCCCGTATTTTCCGCTATCTCTGGACGAATGCTGACTCATTTCCCTGCACAAGAACCACTCGTCAATACAAAAGATCATTCAACGTTCTTCCCGGGAACGGCAAGGGGTAAGTTGGCTTTCGGGGGTGTCTGAGGTGCCGCGCCTGGCTTGCCACCTTGGGCTCCTGCCACCAGAGCACCAGCCACAAGGGCTCCCGCAGGCGCAGGGGCTGGGTTGTTGCCGCCGGCCCCGGGTTTGGGTTTTGAATTGGGGAGAATGACCCCGACTGGGGCGGGGGCAGGCTTTGGTTGGTTACCTTTGGGGACACCACCGCCGGCCGCAGCGGCTCCGGCCGCAGCTCCGGCCTTCTTCGGAGTGGCTGCAGGTGCCGGGGCGTTGGGGGCTGGTTGCTTTGGAGCCGTAGGGGTAGATGCCTTGGGAGGATTGGCGGCAGGCACCTTGGGAGGAGTGTTGGGCGTCACAGGCGTGACCGGGTTGGGCTTTGGAGCAGCAGCAGGTGGCTTTGGAGCGGTCGCGGGTGTCTTTGGAGCGGTCGCGGGTGTCTTTGGAGCGGCAGCAGGCCTTCCAGGATTTGCTGCAGCCGGCCGCTTCCCAGCCGCGGCATTTGCATTCTTTTTACCATTGTTCTTGTTGTTTTTGTTTTTTTTGCCTTTGCCGAGAAGGGCGCCGACGATCTGGACAAGTCCTCGGCGCCTGATCTCCTCCTCGTTGCGCGCGGCTAGCGCGGCATCTGGCTGTTCAACAGCGGCTGCAGCAACTGGAGGGTCGATGTTGGGTACGGCTGCCTGTGGACCAAGTTCTCTGTGGAATATTAGTCCTATCTCGCAGACGTGTCTGAAGAGCGGAGGGAACTCACTCATAGTCCCTAGACGAGACTTCGGTCCCCGCCGGAGCACCATTGATGCCGACGAGGAGGGCCGAGGCAAGGAGGAGAACTGGCGTGGAGTATCTCATCGTAGTGAATGGCGAGATTTTCTCAACAGCAATGTGTATGAAAGGAAGGAAAGTAAGACAAATATGGCCAAGCCAATCTTGGTGCGTGATAGGAGAAGTGTAACTCGTATCTGGTATGCCGTATGGGGGTCGGGGTAAGCTGAGGGTCCTGCCTGGTCTTCTATTATCAGAGTTGGCGACGAGGCTTTCCTTTAATACTAATTCTGATCAACCCCGACTCTTCGTCCCGGTCAGGGATGGCGAATCCTCATCCAAACCTTGGAGATGTCGTCCACGCTACCAAACGCTGAGGGCCTGTCGATCCATTCGCGGCGAGTTCAGATTAGCATTCATAGAAAGGGCGACTCGCGAGCGCCTGAAACCAGTCGTCGTATCTCTTCGTCGACGGATGCCAAAGTTCACGGCTCAAATTGCGTCGCCGGACGAGCCACGCACAACGTGGAACCGGATCGGCGTGGTGTGGGATACTACCCTGCAACAGGGTCACCTTGAATTTTCGACAGACCAAGGCGTTTCCCTGAATCATCAACTACCCCAACCTTTTTAGTCGAAGGCGCGTTTCGATGTGGCGTTTCGAGGAAAAAGCTGCCGACAGACCGTCTGGTGGGAACATCGAGAAACTTCCGAAGACCAAGGCGAAAGGAACGAATTCGTCCGATTTGGCACTGTTTCAGCGACCTCAAGACGGTGTGGCTCGAAGAATCCCACTGCTGCCTCGGCAAGCATTGCCCTGATCTTAAGCTTACCCATTGCGCAAAAGCCCAAATGGAGAGTTGCCAAGCAAGGGAATGGCTGCCACGTTCTGGCTGATCTAAATGACGGTTCGACTTCGCCCGAATGCAGCCCAGAAGCTTCATGAACTGTGCCCTCTCGCGATGCCCGGATTCCGACGATAGTTCAGTAGGTTTGCGTTAGGTCCATTTCGAAAGTGTTTTGGAGTCCTGACGCTCCCCATGTCGTGACTCGTGGTTGGCCATCTGCAGCCTGAGAAGTAAACCATCTCCGGCCGAGAAACTTAACTTTGCAGAGTATCCGTGACGAAAACGTAATCACAAGAGCCATCTTGGCCCAAAGAAACAAAAGAACACATTCTAATTACCTTGCATCGAATGACGGAAAATGGAATTAAGGTCAACATAGTTAGGCTAGTCCGCGGCTCTGCGCGAAGGTTTTGATGTTGCCCATGCAATGGGGTTTAGCGTCGTGAGCCACATAGGCAAAACCGACGTTCACCTCAGTTTTGACATATCTTTGCCAAGGCTGTAGCTCTTCGTTCCGCACGACCTCGATTCTCGTGACAGCTGGCTCTGAAGAACGACAGAGGCCGCTTCAGATGGCATTGTTTGAGAGCATCTCGTGTCGAACTGCGGTGGTGCAGCAGGGCCGTCAGATGACAAGACCGGGTGCTGTATGCGTTCTCATGCGAAGGAATGCTCACAGTTTGGATGGCAAAGCGGCAGCGGCCACGGACGTTGGAGGAGACCAGCCCTGGTTTGCGGAGAAGGCCAAAGCACAGAGTCACGGACCTGGTGTGTTGTTCGTTTGTCCGGCATGGATTTCCCGGGATTCTGGGGGCCATTTCCCAGGATCAACATCTCGCAATGACCAAGTTTCGTGCACCTCTTACTCCCGTGGGCATGCCGGAAAGCAGAGGCGAGTATGCTCAGCCGAGGGGCCTTGATATTCGACGGCTACTAGCTTTATTTGATGAGAAACAGACCGAATTATGCCAGGTGACGTACCACAAGACAGGATGTTCCAGTGGCGGATATGCAGGTACCGCAGGGTAGCCAATCTACGCTCTAGAACTAATCCGATGTAGGTCGGTCTCTGCATGGTAGCCATTGAGGTGAGGGGTCGATGTTGCTATCGTCTAGCGACAAAGTTCCACGGGCTGTAGCAGAAGTCATGCAGATGTGCTTCATGCTTAGAGATCGCAAACTTGGCAAAGTCTTCCCGGATGCTCGCCTCGAACGCGAAAGCATCGGATCAGATTGCTTAGGTTTTTTTTGGACTGAAGACACTTTCAGTAGGGAAGACAGCTGCATGAGACGGTGTGGCGCAGGCTACGCAGTAGGAAGCGATTAATAAGAACATCTGGCACGGTATTAGTCCTGGCCAACAGCGGGCTTGGGCCAGCAGCTTCGGAATCCCAGCCCTACAACCTCTAGCTCTCGGGTCGCGATCGAGGTATGCCGAAGGCTCGTCATGGATAACCAAATTGAGGGCAATCGCCGGGTCAAGTCGTTATTGGCTTGTGTATACGCATGGGAACTGTGCATGGACCCTGGCCTGTCCCCGGTGAATCGCGACATGGCCTCAGTTGGGAGGTGAGGTGGCGTGTGGGTTCTCAGATGGAAATCATCGTCAACGAAGCTGATTAGGAGCAGATTCCGTCTTACATAATGCGCCCGGATGGTTGGAACAGCTGAGCTCGGGTTCCTCCAGCCACTTTGCTGGAAGCGCTTGCCGAGTAACAGCCGGATGCTTCGCCAAGGTAGGCCGGAGTCTTGTCCGGACGGAGATACGAGTCGGTCCCCACCAACGGGATTTTCCCCGCGACCCCCGGCGCCCCCGGCACTTGTTCCCCGCACGTTGTCTCTCAACCCTCCAAGCCGAGGCCTAAGCCATTCGGCTCCTAATGCGCAGCATGTATCCCGCCAACTGCCTTGGATAGCATCCCGCGCTCATGGATCTCATCATCCAGCCGTAAGCGAATGCTCAGCCTATGGTTCCAGGATATTTCGCTCCGCTTGCTGGTGTCTCCGCCTGTTTTGCATGGGGGAAACGGACCAGACCTCGAACCTTTACGTCATGACTTTTTCTCTGCTGGTTCTTATCATAAGGAGCTGCCTTTCTGGGCCGAGTACGCCATACCTCCGCGTCTACTGACGATTCGTGATCCCAGGCGTCTCTTATCAACGTTGCCGTGCTCTGGGGCCGTGCCGGCAAGATGCTCCACGCGATGCAGCGGTGCATCGAGCTAAGCATGCAAGCAGAGAGAATCTTGCTTGGGCCTCGATATTATATTAGATCCGAGCCCACACGCATGAATCCATTTTGTGCTCGGTTGTCCAATTCCCTTGATTGCGTCTTGGGCGATTTCCTGTCTCGCGCTTTAATCGCACCATGGCTGCGCAGCGTTCGATTCTCGTTGTGGCCCTGATCTGGCTGAGGATCGTCAGTATCGCGACATGTTTGAGTGGTACGTGTCAGTAGTATTATGAACCTAACAGTTACATCGATTGACCTCACTTACAGTAAGGGGCGTTCCCTTCCCCAGCCTGATCGACGTGACAATTGATGAGCTGGCGGAGGGCCTGGAAAACGGCCTTTTCACTAGTGTCGATCTGGTCAACGCCTATCTCGGTCGCATCAGCCAGGTAAACAACACCCTGAGTGCCGTAGCCGAGGTGAACCCCGATGCGCTCTCCATCGCTGCAGACTTGGACGCTTCGCGGTCCAATGGGATCATCAAGGGCCCCCTCCATGGAATACCCGTTCTCATCAAGAACAATATCGCGACTGCCGACAAGATGAACAACACTGCAGGATCCTGGGCGCTCGTTGGTGCCAGAGTTCCTCAAGATAGCTTCATGGCGAAGAAGCTCCGCGAGGCGGGCGCCATCATCCTCGGCAAAACGAACCTGAGCCAGTGGGCCAACTTCAGGAGCAACAACACCAGTAATGGTTGGTCTGCGTACGGCGGCCAAGTATACGCCGCTTACTATCCCCAACAAGATCCGAGTGGGAGCTCCAGCGGCAGTGGCGTGGCGTCCGATTTGGGGCTCGCTCTCGCCGCTTTGGGCACGGAGGTTTGTGCCGAAGCTTGCAGTACTGCTTATTGTTCGTGCTGACATCTCCAAGACCGATGGCTCAATTGTATCTCCTTCTCAGCGCAACAACTTGGTAGGCATCAAGCCGACCGTGGGTCTCACCTCCAGGCACCTCGTCATACCCATCAGCGAGCACCAGGACACGATCGGGCCAATGGCCCGGACTGTTAAGGACGCGGCATACATCTTGCACGCTATTGCCGGCCCAGATTCCAATGACAACTACACCTCAGCAATTCCCAACAACGGCACGATACCCGACTACCCCGCGGCTTGCAATATGTATGCCCTTTGCGGAGCACGTATCGGCATTCCGCGTAACGCCATTGAGCTGTTCTCTGACAACTCTACTGGAACCGAGACAGACGCATTCGAAGAAGCCCTTCATGTCTTTAGATCCGCAGGCGCCATCATTGTCGATAACGCAAACTTTACCGCTGCAGAGCAACTCGCGACATCCAACTCGGAGACCATCGTCCTGAACGCCGACTTCATCTCCAACTTGGCATCCTATCTCGCCAAGCTCAGCTTCAACCCGAACAACCTGTCATCTTTGGCCGATGTCCGGAAATTCACGCAGTCCTTCGAGCTCGAAGACTATCCGGATCGCAACACGGGCGTGTGGGACGAGGCTCTTGACGAGCAGGGCTTCAATAACACTGACCCCCGATTTTGGACCGCATGGCAAGAGAGCGAGTATCTTGGCGGCGAGGGTGGACTCTTCGGAACGCTGGAGAGGCACGATCTCGACGCCGTCATCTTGCCGACCAGCTTCTCGAGCACGTGGGCTGCCATCGTCGGGGCACCTGTTGTGACGGTCCCGCTGGGATTCTACCCCGCGAATGCCACGGTGGTCAAGAACAGAAGGGGTAACTTGGTAGACACTGGTCACCATGTGCCGTAAGTGATCCATCGTCCCCAGTGGATATGGCACATGCCTTACTTGACCCAGTCGTGGAGGTTAACTGGAAACCCGCAGGTTTGGCATCAGCTTTCTCGGCGCAAAGTTCAACGAGGCGAAACTCATCGGTCTGGCATACGCGTACGAGCAGAGGACCCTAACTAGGTCAAAGGTTCAGCCATACATCAGGCCCAACATTGAGATTGGAGATTTTGCTGGGTACTAGAGCATTAGAGTTCCTTTTCAGATCGCTTTTCAGGGTATAATAATAAGAAATTGCGGCACATTCTTCCATATCCAGCAGACTTCCGAACTAGAACCTCCAAGCCTCTCTTGTGATGAGAATCCGGCAGACTTTCTTGGGGGGTCAGAGCTGGAAACAAGTTCGGCCGTTGTTGTTACCCGCATCCGCACCCAGTCATGACAGCATCCAGTATGTAGGTTGTTATGGGCGCGCAATACGGTAGGGGGATAGATAGTCCAAGAGCTGGGGTACATGTGGTCGCAGAGAGTGCCTCGCACTACTGAAGAGCAAAAAGCAAAAGAAACATAGCACAACCTGGTTTCGATCCAGGGACCTCTGGGTTATGAGCCCAGCGCTCTACCCCTGAGCTATTGTGCTTGAGGCATTCACTCCATGAGCGATGGTGAGCCTCGAATTGTCTTAGCCCATAAAGCTGAATCGTGTGAGTCATCGCATGTGGATGCGTTACCACGCAACGACTCCACTTAGTCAAGTTCTGATGGACCTCGACGAGGCCGCAATTTTCCCGATATTCCAAATCATATCCGCAGTGAAAAAGAAAATTGGAAAAAAAAAAGAAAAAGTTCAAAATTAAAACCCAGGTCGGGAAAACAACAATCAATAGAATGAACAGCGCGAAATAGACAATATTCCTTTGGTCTAGATTGGGATATCTACGCAACGACTAGGCGGACCAATACGCCGTGGTATATTCGCAGGACATGATATTCATGAAACGACAGCAACAAACTTCCTCCTCCCAGCATATCACACTTTTGATTTTGCTCAGAACAGCCAGGACAGGAAGGTCTTGTAGAACCAGCCACCCTTGCCACCCTTGCCGCCCTTGGCCTCCTTCTCGGCAGCCTTGCGCGCCAAGAACTCCTCCTCCTCGCGGTCGATGATGTCCTTGCCGGTGTAGAAATCGGCCTCGTGGGCCTTGACGCCACGGGTCTTGTAGTAGAACTTGTGGCCGAAGATGAGGATGATGTAAAGAGGAATGCCGAGGTAGCCAGTGATGAAAGTCTTGTACTTCTCCTTGCCGAAGTTTCCGCCGGTGAAGACATCGTAGTTCTTGGTGAGGGCGATGATGATGCAGAGGAACAGAGCGCCATAGGAGCCCCAGATACCAAGAGGTGCGACGTAAGGCAGGATCTCGTTGGGGATGTTCTGCGCCTTGCGGGCCTTGCACCACCAGATGTGAGTGACGAGGATCGAGATCCAGGTGAGCAGACCGAAGATGGTCGTCAGGTTGACGAAGTAGCCGAAGACAGCCTTGGAGTCGTTGGAGACGTTCATGAAGGCCAACAGGGCAAAGAGGGCGGAGAATCCAAGAGCGTAGATGGGGACACCGCGCTTGTCAGTACGCTTGAAGATGGCGGGAGCGGAGCCGTCGGATGCCAGACCATAGAGGGTACGGCTGGCAATGTACAGATCCGAGTTGGATGCCGAAAAGACAAAGACGCAGATGCAGGCGTTGATGATGTGGGGGATGACCTTGACACCAGCGAGCTTGGCAGCGACCACGAAGGGCGAGGCGGAGGCGCCGGCCTGGGCCTTGTTGGCGAAAGCGAGGTCGTCGGAGTTGTAGGGGACTAGCATGCCAATGAGAAGGACACTCAGGCAGTAGAAGAACAGGATACGGTAGAAGGTCAACTTGATCGCACGGGGAATGGTCTTGCGGGGGTTCTGGGCCTCGGCGACGGTGACACCAACAAGCTCAGTGCCCAGGTAGGCGAAGGTGGCGTTGACCATGCAGGACCAGAAACCGAGGAAGCGGCCAGCGTCGCCAGTGTCGATGTATTCCCTGAAGGCACTGGAAGAATGTTAGTCGGGGTGCACAATTCATTTGAGGGATGCAAGGAGGTCATACCCAGGGTTCTTCCAGTAACGGAAGCCCTTGCGGTCGTGGTCAGGACCGCCGCCAAGAGCCAGGATGAGAGAGAAGAGGATGATGCCAACGATGGTGACGACCTTGAAACTGGAAAGCCAGAACTCGAATTCGCCGAAGAACTTGATACCGAAGTAGTTGATTGCAACAATGACGACCAGGAAGATGGCGATGAAGACACCCGGGTTCACGGTTTCGCGATCCACCCAGAACTGAATGACGAGGGCGGCGGCTGTAAGCTGGTTGGGCGTGACGATGATATACTTGAACCAATAACTGCGAGGTGGATGGTGGTCAGCGCATGTGCGGGGGAGGCGATGCTCGAGGGTAATCATTGTGACTTACGTCCAGCCAAGCGCGAAACCAAGAGAGGGATCGCAGAATCTCGAGGCGTAGCCGGTGAAACCAGAAGAGATGGGAAGCCACGCGGCCATCTCACCGAGACCAGCCATGACGAGGAAGACGATGAAACCGACGAGAGTGTACGAGATGAAGACTGAGCCGGGGCCGGCCTGGGCGAGGGCCTTGCCGGTTCCGATGATGAGACCAGTACCGATAGCACCACCGATGGCAATCATGGTGATGTGGCGGGCCTTGAGACCACGGTGCAGCGACGTTTCGGCGCTGGTCTCGAGACCGCGGATGTGGACATTTTCGGTGTCCTGGTAGCCCGTCTTCTCGACATCGTGGGCGCCCTCCGAGGAGGACGTCCGCTTGACGAGGCCGTCGCTCATGGTTGCTTGCGTGACGAAGACTATCGTACACGGTATGGAAGAGACTCTCTATCTGATTTGGGTTGGGGGAAGCAGGAGGAGGGGTTGCTTGACAGAAGCGAGAGAGCTCTAGGAGCGAGAGGGATGAGAAGAGAAAAAGGGAACCACGGCAGAGGAGGGAGGGGGGTTGGACGTTCTTTAATTAAGATTTGGGCGCCGCCGTCTGGGAACGGAGGACGGGGACGCGATGGAGGGTACCGCATGTGAGACGGGACCAGCAATGGGCCATCGCATGCCGTTCGACTGTCAGACCAAGAGCTATCTGTCGCTCACACATCCCATCCCCCATGTCTCTCGCAGGTTCGTGGGCTGGACCTGGCCTAGCTTGCCTGGGGGTTTTTTGATGGAGCCTGCAGATTGGGGACTGGCAGCGAACGCTAAGATAGGCCGGTCGAAGATCCCTGCAGGCGTCGCCGAGTGGTTTGTTGGAAACGATTGACGAGAACAGCAAGGTTTGTTTTGACTGTAGGAATTACTATACCCTACAGCCTTAGCATCGGGCGCATTATCTCGCGGTATCTCTGGCGCCTGCGACTCTGCGGCGTACATGCGAGCCCGTAATGGGGTTTATGGAGACTACGGAGACTACCCGCGCCGCGTTGACGGTCTCGGCGCTGCGCAAGCTCAACACTGTGGAAAGGAGAGGAAGGGTACCGTCCATGTCGCACGCTCAGCGCCAGCTGCCAGGGTTAGCACCGGCCGAAGGAGGGGAACCGGAGGTCGAGTGAGGGGAGGGGGGGCTTGGGTGGGAGGAATGGTGTCTCTGCCGGGGGCTAGATGAGAGAGACAGGGATGGGATGGAGGAGAGTGTGGCAAGGGTTCGCCCTTGCTGGCGCCTTATTGCGCAAGAAGAGGAAAGCAAAACGGTGCGGTTTGTCGTTTGCATTGTCTGACGGCATCATTGGGCACTACTGTGGTAGGAGGCTGCGCATCCAACGCTGTTCAGCCTTGGCGGACATCATCATGGCAACAGAAAGTGGCGGCCGTCGGATCTTGGATGTGCGGGGGTCAAGGGAAGCCAGAGCTGCCATCGGAGGAAGAGTTGGGATGGGACGAAGGGCCAGAGCGAGAGAGATACTTGGCAACCAAAGTCACTCGTTAACGCCAAGTATCGTCGACCGCCGAGCACGAGTCGTGGACTTGGAGCCATTCGCAGTCCATTATGCCCAGGAGCGCCCAGCTGCCCAGTCTCTGGAGGGCTCCGTTTGCGTGCTGTTGTGGACTGTTGGGGAAAGCTTAGACAGGACAAGCAAAGGGGTCAAGCATCGAGGTACCTGACGAGGCGAGACGGCCCTTGCTCAAGGTGGGCATGATCAGTGGCACCAAGAAAACACCAAGACAATGGCCAGCTGCGCGAAATTCCTTCAATGGCCGGGCGCATCGGAGCCTGCCAGCCTCTGCCTCTTCGCTTGGGAGGCTTTCTGGAAACAACGCCCGCAGGCGGATGGAAAACCACCAGGTGGCACCCTTCACCACACCGGGTGTGAGATCGAGACTCATGATTTTCACAGCACATGTAGTATTGGATGTCGCGTGTCGGGCTCTCTGAACCATGCGGTGCTTATCTCTGGAGCGGCTCGTCAAGGCTGATTTTTCCTTCCTTTCTTATTTATCGCCAAATTTGGTGGAGGCGAGCCCGTAGGCCGACCAACGGTCAAATCGTCTGCCAGCATCCTGTGCTGGTAAGACACGGAACATTTGGTCAACCTGGCGTAACGTAAGGACGAGAGAAACGGGCATCCCAGGACGTCGGCCGAGGTCTTGCCATAGAGCGTGGGTTGCCCCGGTTAAGGCGCACAACCACTACAATACCAAGACTGCCACCACCACCATCTCCAACCGCCTCTCCAGCCAACTCGGGGAAGCCAAGAGATAGAACGCTCACGCGATGGGCGTTCGTTCGGGCAATCTGCGGGGGCCTCCTCAAGCCACGATTCATACCCTCTGGCCAATCACCGCCGAGGGCTTGTGCCCAGATAGGCTGCTCACTCGCTGAATTGATTCTTTGGTCGATGCTGGGAGTGCCTAGCGAAGCAGCACTCAAGTCGCCGACACTGCAAAGCGAATCGAACCAAGGAGCGGTGCTCAAGGCAACTTGGCAACTGATAGATATCGGAGTGCCCGTGTCTGCCCAGCGAATAATCTAGATTGGGGGGATTCGGATGAAGGGGTACATGTGCGCCTTTGACACTGACAGCCCAACAACAGACCACTCAGAGGTCAGACCACGGCTCCCCAACGGTGGTGGCTACGTCTGGCCAACGCACGGGCTACGCATCGCGGGCACGTCTGGCTGTGTCCAAGACCCTCCAAGGGCTTGTCCATCTCTTGCATCTCTTGTTCGTTCTTGTGGTCTCAACCCTCCCGCAGGCTAGCCGTTGCTTAGCAGCGGACTGGAGCGGCGGCAGAACGCCTTGGAGAAGCAGGGCTCCCAGCCTCTCCCGGGAGTCTCACCGAAGAATGCCCTAGGGCGCGCTTCAGTCCGACTCTTCCTTCGCTTTGCTTCTCCCGCAAGACGCCTGACACGTCCACACATGGAGCAACCTGGTGAGCAATACGTACTTGTTATGTGATTCTGTTAGGTGTTCAGCTGCTGGCGGGGCGAAGGACATGTCTAATCGCAAAGCTGACACTAACGCCTATTGATAATATCGTCCTCGTGCGCCTTCCCGGCTTACGTTCTAGAAACATGCTGCATCCTGTGCCTCTCATCCCTCCCACCATCTTCCCTGCTGCTGCGCTCTCCATTCTCTCGCCCCTCCGTCGCTTCTCCGGCTGCCGCCTCGTCTCGGCCATTCAGAGCTCGTATCTGTCTCCCCGCCAAGACGTTTATCTCTGTCCCAAAGAAGCAGGTCTTATCTCCTCCACATGTGCCCCCCTGTGCTCGTTCCCCTACCTCGTCGGTGGAAACCCTGGCAGAAGTCTGGCAGAGTCTGGCAAGGATCCGACCGAGCTTATCCTCACCCTTGACCGTTCCCGGCTTAGACCACCGGTGGGCCACCTCGGATGGCTTGGGCGTTTCGGGCACTCTGTCCTCTCTCGTCCAAAGTCAATGGCCTGCCAGGCCTGGAATGTCGAAAATTCCCCATAGCGCCGACCCCGTTCCCGCGCCCGCCATTGAAAAGTCTGCCAAATTGTGTGTTGTGCTTGGGGTTAGCGGCACTAAACCAGAGTGACTGGCTTTGCAAACCGTACTTCGCCAGATGCAACTCCCCTGCCCTCCATTTTGCGAACCAGTGAGTGCCCTGGCGTGCGGGAGCCATTCCCAAATAGTCGGAAGCGCCTCCCACATTCCAGCACATCGCGGCTTTGTGCATATCTCGGGACTTGAATCAGGCGCCCCCCAGGCTGATTGTGGACGCAAGCAAGCATAGCTGAAGCACTGTCAGCCTACAAGTGGCGGTGCGCTGTAACAGCCGCCGCGGGGCAGATTCGAAATTGTGTTTGCAAGTCATGAGAGAGCACCGGATCACGTACCGAAGGGGATCATCCTGTTGCTAGTAAGCTTGTCAAGAGACCCGCGCACGCCGCGCTCCAGCAAACAAGGCCAGATGCGCCGTTAAACTCAGAAACCCACAGAACAAGTGCACAGCCTTCCTGGGCCTTTGACAGATGGTCTGGATTCGCTGCCTATGATGCACATTGATCAGTGCGCCTCGACGTCTCGCTCTGCCGGCCAACATGAACGGACAGCCAACTCCATCCTCGCATCCTCTTCTCCCTCCATCTCCCCGGTCTTTCCACTGGCACTCAAGTCCGGTCCCACGAGTTGGCTAAGCTGATAGGGTCATCCAAGTGACCGACTCGAGTTTGGTTCCTCGTCATCTCAACGGATCCAGCTTTTAATTCCCGGCGTGCCCTCTGCTAATTTCTGTGGTCCCAAGTAACCGTGAGATCTGGGATCTTGGGTGGGTGCGCAGGGATACGCCCGAACGGTGTCGGTGAGCCGTCGACGGCTGGTGCTGCGCGTGCTCACTCAGGACGGTTTCTCTTCCGTCACGACACTGCCGACGGTCCAACCAGGTGCCATTCGATGCGGTACGCTGGCCTTAGACGACGTGCGGGCGTTTGATATTGCTCTGTTCCTCCGGTCCCTCTCCTCCCCGAATCTAAACGGCCTCCGCTCCGGCTCCCATTGCAATCAAACTCCACCATTCCCAACGCGCCCCCAACCTGAATATCTTGCCGCATCAACTTCGCCAAGAGCCCCTAGGTGCGGGATTTTAGCTACCAATCAAGGCTTTCCTGCCAATGCGACTCGGACGACTCGTATGTGCGCCTGGTTTGGTCGCTAAACCTCAAGTTCGGCCTTGGCCCGAATCGCCGCTTCAAACGGCCAACAAGCACATTGGTTTGGTGGCAAGCAAAATCTGCATACGAAAACGAGCCGCACCACTTTCTTCGCCGGTTGTTTGGCGCGGTGAGAAGGCCGGCATCTGTTCTAGTGCCTTTCAGATTCACTCATTCTGACGGTACTGCACACTTTGCTGTCAATACCTGCTCATATTCTTCGCCGGAGTACGTGTTACTCGGCCCACGCCGAAGGAGCGTTGTCGTCGCATTGCGATCGATATTCACTGCAGGCCGGAAGCCATTGCCAGCGTCGTGGTGCCGTCCTGCCCGTCCCCTGTCGACGCATCTCCGGCTGTCCACGTCGGTGGCATTCTCGCGTATTCTCTACAAATTTCGGCGCATTCAGGGCTCCTCTACTATACCACCCAGCCTCCGACCATGCACCTCGTCCAACTCCCGCCTGCCGCTACTTTGGCGCCCTTCCATGCGTTTTCTAGCGTTTCCATTGCCGCTGTCGCCTCAAAGTGTCCTGACTGCTCGATCCCCCGCCATTCTCGTGCTTGGGCTCTCCTAGCGGTTGAAGTTGTTCAGGATGACAGGGTGGACCTCTTCCCCGACCCCCCAGGTTTTCCCCTCACTCCAAGAAAACAGTGACACCCTAACTTGGCCCCCAGAGAAGCCCAGCCAGGGCAGTGCAAATGCACGATGGCATTACCATGTGCAAGCCCAGGCCTTTCTCCAGGTGTTTGGTGGCGCTTTCGGAGTTCGTGGGCAAGCGCACAGTTGGGGAAGCGAAAGCGATGGGGTAATAGATGGAAACGATGGGATAAATTTCTCGTAAGAGATTCGCATTCCTAGCGGAACCATCCTGACGTGATTCATCTCTTCCAACAATCTTACAGACGCTTTGGCCTTCCGAGGGCCAGAACCATTGTCCCGTCTGTCCGAATGCGATATTATTACGTATAATGGCAGAGAGGAAGCTGAGCGAGGCTCTTAGCAATCCGGGGTATGGGGTACGGGGGAGGGGCCTGGCCGAGGTCGTCAATGAGGAGGGACCTCTGTCGAATGACGGTAGTTGTCACGATGGCCGTTTAGCGTTCGTACTGGCTGCCAGACACGGCTTCCATTATGGCTGACACTAGTCTAAATCATTTAAATCATAACTATTGCTGGGTGGAATCAGCCTCGGCCACCGTTCCCTCGCAAGGGAGGCTGAAATACCTGAAGTAAGCCTTGCTGTCTCGGGTGTAACGCCCGACGGCGACATCGCGCAGCTGGAGGTATAGTCCCGCCCTGCAAGACAGACATGGCTTTCTCGCCGCTGCTGTCTTGTCGTGTGATGAGCCTCACTACTGGCCACTCACACGAAGCCAAAGTGCCGTGCTGTAAGTTACACGTCGGCCTGTGCACGTACAAGAACATCTGTCAGCAGCTCCCACGCAATTCCGCCCTGATGAAAGAGAAAGACGTTGAGTAATGCAGAACCAGCTTAGCAAATCTCCTAGGTAGCGTGTCCACATCTTAATGAAAACAAGGGAGCGAGGGGTTACATCCGCTCAGACTAGGTGAGCATCGTTTGGACCTTGTCTTCAGCGGCGCATATCACATCATGATGAATCTACTGCCATTTATTTTCTTGTCACGTGTATCGGTCTATTGATTTGTTTTGGTTCTGGTATTTACCCTGGAGCTACCCAGTGTACAGCATACCAGCAACGCTAGCAGATGTCAGGGTCGACAGAACGCCGGCAAACAATGCTGACAGTGCAACGCGGGAGACGTCGCCGGCACGGCCAGGGGCAATCTGAGAGAGAACGCCGATTTGAGTGCCGAGGGATCCGATGTTGCCGAAACCCTGGGAATGCACAATTAGTATTGCTCCCAAGTTGGGTCCAAGAATAGATACTCACGCAGCAAGCATAAGTGGCAATGAGCTTGGATCGAGGAGACATCGAAATGTAGGGCTCGACGTTGCTTGAGAGTGAGTTGAAGGCAACGAACTCGTTGGTGATGATCTTGATGCCGATGAGCTCCCCAACAACGAGCAGGTCCTTATTTGGGACTCCAAGGCACCAAGCAACCGGATAGAACACGTAGCCCAAGATAAGCTGAAGTGTCAGTGGCGGGTTGTCAATACCCAAATACTTGCCGAACCATCCCAGAACGCCGTTGATGAGGGCAACGAAGGAAATGATGCAGAGGAGAGTGGCCACAATCATGCCAGCCACCTTGAGACCAAACCAGGCTCCGTTGGCAAACGCATGAATGGCGTTTGCCGCCTTCTCCTCGTCCTCGGGAACAGTGATGCTTCCCTTCGTGAGGCTTTCCTCAGTCTCAGGGTAACGCAGTTTCGAGACCGCAATACTAGCCGGGATCGACATGACGCATGAAGAGACGAGGACTTGCGCGTCAAGGCCAAGGCCGATATAACCCACAAGTACTGAACCTGCAATAGTAGCAAAGCCGCAGGTCATCACCTGGTGGATCTCTGCAAGTGTGAGATAAGGCACGAAGGGCTTGATCAACATCGCCGACTCGCCCTGTCCGATGAACGGGGTTGCCGTAGCCACCACGGCTTCCGCGCCTGAGACGCGAAGGGACCAAAAGAAGAAGACGGCGAACTTCTTGATGAACCACTGCAGAAACCCACAGTGGTACAGAAGCTGAACCAGCGAGATGAAGAAAATGATGGCCGGGATGACGGAGATGAGGAACCAAGTTCGGGTTGGGATTTCTGAGTCGGTCAAAAACTCGAGGCCATCCTTGGCAAAGCCCAGAAGGGTTCGCGCCATCTCAGAGATGAATGCGAAGATGTCGTAGCCGACGCTCGTCTTGAGGACGAAGACGGCAATAATGAATTGAGTCAGCATGCCGCCGATGACGGTGTGCCATGGGATCTTCCTCCAGTCGCGTGACGTGAGAGTGAGGAGACCGATCATTAGCAGCAGACCGAAAAGGGAGATGGCCCGGCTGGCACGGGTGTTCTCGCCGACCTCTTCGGGAATCATCGATCCGACCAAGAAGACTCCAATGGTGAGGAGCGCGGCAAGAGGCTGGTGCAGCTTCTTGGGCGTCAGATCGTAGACCTTGGCGACGGTGTACTTCCAGACGAAGCGCAGGGGCACCATGACGGCCGAGGCGGGGAGCCACAAGGTGACGATCCGGATAGTGATGGCGAGGTAGACCAGGAATGGCTTCAGCCAGCCGAGTCTGTCGCGTTGGAAGACGAGGCCGACAATCCACCATCTGTTCGCGTTGGTCAACTGATGCCCGTCCAAGGCATCTGAGCACGAGATCTCAAACTTACGCTGTGAACAGCATCCACACGAAGACATGGATCGGGAGCTTGTACTTCCGGTAGAACCTCAGCAGTTTCGCGCGCTTGCTCTTCGAATCGCGCATCGAGTCCGTCTGATTGGTGCCAACTTCCAGGTCGCTCGCGTCGGCGGCGGCGGCGTCACTGTCCTTGGCCGACGACTTTCCCATCTCGTCGTTCTTCGACAGAGGCATAGGACCCACTTCCAACTCGCCGGGCCCGATGTCGTTCTCGGGCCTGCCGTGCTTCTCGGAGCTGACGTCGGTGGCAGACCGGTCACCACCCGGCGACGCTGTAGGGGCGGAATGCATGATTGCTGTGCCGTACCCTTCGCGAGATGTCGATGAGAAGGTGGTGAACAGGTCGAAGTTTCGGTGAATGGGTCCCCCTTTTTAGAAAATTTTGGCATATGTGGAGAGAAATAGCGGGCCAGCAACGTCTTGTCCGTGTGGCGATCCGAGATGGGACGATGATGCAGGGAGGGGAAGGCCAGTGCGAAAGATGCACCCACCGGATGGAGAGGTATTGGTTGATGATAAGCCAAACGCTGATGGATGACCGAGTAACAGTGGGCGAGCACAAGCTTCACACGGCACACGCACCGGCCTGTGTGTCCAGCAAGCTATCCTGCTGTTCAGTTATCCGGCTCTGGTAGGATCGACGATGTTGCACCGCGTCGGGAGGTTACATGTGCGCGTCTTCTTGGCACTGGGCCGACTTGGCGCGAGTCGGCCCTTTCTCCACGGCTTCCGCTCAGGGTTCTAGGGGTGCAGCGATACACAACCTGGTCCAAGTTGAGAGTGACACATCAAGCTCCGTAAGACCGTTGCGACGACATGGTATATCAAAGCGCACTGGTTAGGTGACCCATAAGCACGTGGTATGCCACGGAAGCTTTAGATCCAATGGCTCTGCGGATAACCGAATTTCGCAACTCAAGAAGATGCAGTTGCTAGAATGCTCGACCTGGGGGTAGTGAGCGAGAAATCATGGTGACGTCGCTGGCTGAGTGAAACAAATGATGTAGGTTGAGGCTCGCACTGCGGCTTAAATCTTAGGACGAACTATTAGATTCGCTGACATCATTCACAGGAATGAAAAGATTCGGATTACCGTGAACCAGCCACATCGAAAACGCTATTGTCAAGAGTGCACCGTAACTTGGGACGAAAATGCCCAAGATCACTTGTGAAGTTCCCGAAGCAGTCTCCGACCAGGAATGGAGCATCCGTGGTCCTCCAAGGGCAAGCCAGCTGATGAATTTCAACTAGCGAAGTATGACGACGTGCCAAGTGTACCAAGCCACTTTTGTCGCGGGTTTCGCGACCAGCTTAGCGATGAAGTCGACAGAGTGGCTTGGAGGCCACAACCCCGAAAAAGTTCAGCAACACGGGATTGCGGTAAAGTCCCGACCTGCTTTGCGATATCCCATTCGGTATGATTAACTCGGCATCCAGTCATTCAATCGAAGACTCTAGGGCACATGTATATCAAGGTTAAAGTCGGACAGTTCGGATGCTTACAATTCGCACAACTCACTACGAAATAGATTCTAGGGCAGCATTGCCTGTCACAGCAAAGGCAAGTCTTCTTACTCCTCTATTCTTCATCACTCTCAGCTTTTCCGCCTGACTCATTTCCGTCTTTTTGCCCTTGAGGGATTAGGTTCGTGCCTCGCATCTGGCGCTTGCCTCTTCGCCTCTATGCATGCATCGCGATCCCAAATGTACTCCAAGGACCAATCGTCCTCAAACATCTGCGAAATCCAGTAGAGAGGACTCCCAAACCCCTCTTTTTCGGGGCAGCGTACTGACGCGATGTTAGTGATGTTAAACTTGCGAGATGTAATCAGACGGGACTTGTCATACCATCCTCTCGAATCTCCCTCATCTTTTTCCAACTCTCACGGCAGAACTTTTCATGTCCATGACTCAGCCCAGTCCAAAACCACTTGGTGATGTGATCTCCGATCCAACTGTCCGCCGGGCAGAGGGAGTCGGGAGCCCTCCTGTAGTACTGCCAGTGAAGCAGTAGTATGTTCGCACTCTTTTCCACCACTTCAAGGTAGGACTGGTACGACTGTTGTCGCATTCGTTGCTACATGCATAGTCAGTGTATGAATATGCACTCGAGCCCTGCTATCATACCTCTTTACCATGGCACAAAAGCGCCTTCAGACGATAGTGCTCCGTAACGAGGGCGAGCTCGTGGAGCATTGTGAATATTACCACGTATACCGTGAAGAACGAGGTTCGAATTTTCTTGCAGCAGAGTTTCTCAAGATCTTCGAGTACTTTCTCATGAAATTTGATCAATGTTGAGTGGCTAATTGAGTCGAGCTGCTCACTAATCGTTGGGGGTGTTGGGACCCTGTCAAGCAGAGGATGGAAATCTCCTTTGGCCGGCATCATGCCAAGGCAACCGACGCTTTTGGCATTTCTGTCGTAAACCCATGACCGATTTATGCTGACATCTGTAGAACAATATTATTAACACAGGAAGGTAGAGGGGAGGCGTGAGCGAGATTCGGCTAGTAGACTTGGCTGGAGACCAAACTATGGATGTACTTACGCAGTGCAAAGCGTAGCTTGAACAAGTTCAGCAAAATCCTTTGGTCAATAAGATTTTCTTCTACATTGACCCTTCTGTAATGACGCAAGGCTTCTTTGTAATGATCCAGAATGAGTTCGTTTGTATCGCCTCTCTTGGTATTTTCCTCCCAGCTTTTGACAGCGTTGGCCTCAACATATTCGTCAAAGGCTCTGCGCGAATCAATGACGCTAGCGAGGGCGTATGGTTTGAGAACTGTCTCTTTGACTTCAGCGCTTCCCTCATCCAGCCAGATATAGTTGACTTGATCTTCCGGCTTGTTCACGAACCGTCGCACTTCGATCGCCATGGGCACGGAGCAAAGTCCTCGCATCATGAGGAAAATCTCGAAGATATCTTCGCCATCCCAATCCCGCGAGTCCATAACGTCTGTAGACGGCCATCCTCTTTCTGCGTTCACTGTCCTGGGATCGCGGTATAGGACGACATCAGAGAGTTTAGTCCGTATACATGGCTGCCGATGGACCACTTTCGCAGAAGTCATGTCGACTCTCGCGCATGTTAGGCAAGGCCCTTTGCGGTCTTGTGGGTTGGCATCGCACTAAGTTGCGGTGAGCCGTTGATCGAAACTTGAATGCTCGCGGGGGGCCAAATACCTTGAGGCGCTGCATACGGCATCGGATACAAGCACCTATCTGCCTTGTGTCTGCTATAACTCGACGTTCTTCCTCCGTCATCGCGCGCTTCTTCTGGTTTCCCTGCTTAGCTCTTTCATGCTTTTCAGAGGGTTGATATTCGATTTTATCCTCGTCTTGGGTAATTTCTATTTTCCTCGCGTTGCCTTTCTTCGAGCGCCTTTCGGACCGGTTGGACGCCAGAGAATGGCCAGGAAGAGCGAAGGGAGACAGTGCCACTTGTTCGACCGGCGGCAGTCGGCTTGCAGAATCTCTTGGCTTCTTTTGCCTAGTTGTGGCATCGCTGTCCCTAGTGTCGACGAACTTGGAACGTACGTTAATCTCTGGTGGTGATTCAGCTGGTACGATGACATATGGCGGGGATCCGTGGGGATGCGACGTGAATTGATGTCGAGTCAAGGGATCCTCGTGAGGTGACACGACGCACATATTGCTGGGGCTGGACGAACTGTTTGACAGACTGGGCCTGCTGGGTGGGGATGCCATCCAGGTTGAGGCTGTCGTGGGGTCACCGGTGACCTCCCAACCATTGTGTTGTCCATGGAAACCAGCTGCTCCTCCAAGGTCAAGTGTGCCGTCGATCTGGCCTTTGGGTCGATGTGGTCCATCCTTTGAGTAGCCAAACAATTGCGGAGAGTTTGCAAAACCAAAAGACTGGCTTGCTCGGAAGACCGCCAGTGTTGATATCGATTGCAGCGTCGTTTCGTTGCAGTTCTCAGTGTTTACCGCACCTTCGTACAACAGACATTCCGACGCATCCCTCACTTCAGCCGGTTGACACAGGTCTTCGATAGGATGGTAATGTTCGTGACGCGCATCTATGGTCTTGAGGTATCCAGGAAGACCGTTATAGTACTCGCAGTAGGGCTGCGTTTGTGTGTTTGTGTATTCCTGAGAAGCTGGACAGAGAGAAAATTGGCGGCAACCCGGGTTCTTGGTGTTCTGAGTAGTAATTAGTCACGCAACTTGTTCGGATGCAGCTAAGCCCAGATTCTCGCTGCCAACTGGCTAGGAAAGCCCCAAAGGCACTTGTTATGTAGTGCTGGGGCATGACTCGCCAGACTTACAGAGAGGAGCTGGTCGGTTTGATCAACCCAGGACTCGGGAACTTCCGGATTCAGCATCCTCGCACTAAATCGACGCCTAACTTCAGAGTTCCCGCGGCTCGATGCTCCGATCCGTGAACTGTCGCAAATCTTCAGGTAAGCTGCACACAGGATCTGCTGTCAACCGTGCGTCTGGTCGGAATGACAACAATAACACACAATAGGCTGTGACACTGTCTATCAATGGCGAGGTCTCGTGAGATTTGATTCCGGGTACAATGTTATGGCAGAAAGATTAGTCTGATTGGAAAAGCGAGTCGGACGAGCGTCTATTGCTACAGCAATCGGGTTGTCGATCGTCAAGAATGCCATGGTGACTCTAAAAGCATGGTGAAATATCGTAGCATGATATCGTTCCATTTAACGAGAAACTGTGCCATCTTGGCATTCGAGCAACCACCAGCAGTGTCGTCACCACCCAACCACAAAATTTGATGTCCTCAAGATTCTACTCGGTCATAAGGAAGAGTTTCTTTTTCCAGCCCCTGGTTCAACCTGGCAACGAGTTGCCCGCCCATCTGCATCCAGGGGCGTGTGAATGCAAATGGGAACAGTGCGGCAGTACTTCTGCATGTTCGGCCAAGGGCCAGCCTGGAATGGCATGCAGATTAACAAGGGTTCAGCCTGGCGTTATCTTCTGAAGGACATTTTTAAAAACTGACCAGTGAAACTAACTTGGCTTCTCTTCTTCGCAGAACCCTGACAGAGCTGGCTGCTTGCATATGTGATGGAAGGCATGTCAGGCAGGCTGTCGGGGGCCGAAGAAGGCTGACAAATGAGAGACTAGAGAAGTATTTTGTCTGTACCCACCATGATACCACTAAATATTCACCTCGTCTTCAATTGCATCCGACTTCTACGGGTAAAAAGTCCCCCAAGTCTACGAAACACTTCGATGGCCAACTCCAGGCCACCAAAATTTGTGGCCACCGGATGTGGGGCGGAAGCGACATATGGAGGGGGGCATACGTATCGCCAAGTCACAGAATGTGAAAAGGAAGGGGAGTTCGTCCCAACACTAAGATCTCCGCGACATGCTTGATAACTCCAGGAGTGTCCAGGTTAGTAATTATGAAAAAGTCGGCAAATACATACTACGTACACACACGTGTACATCACCCATCAATGCTGATAACGACGGCTAAGATCGCGTCTATGATGTTGCCTCCATACCTGCTAAGGCGATTGGCCACTGCAAGTTATTCGATATCGGTATTAAACGTAGCATGCTGACGGTGAGTGTCATCCGAAAGCAGTAGTCTTTTTGAGCTGGTTGAGAAGAATGACGCTCGCAAAAGACACGGGCGCGCTTCCCTGGCATGATAACAAGGACGAATGTGTTTCCGTAGCCATCGTCACGCTAAGGACACCGCATCTACTCTGCGCACACACCAACCGGCCTAGCACTACGTACATCGTCCAAAACCTAAGACATTGTACGGGAACCAAGAGGTGCCCCGACGCTTGACATTGTTCAACAAGGGGGTCAGCATCCCGTGTGGGAGGGCAGTCTTGCAATCGTACAAGGAATTGGGTTGTCTTTAAAGTAAGACTAATTAAGACATTGCCCATTTGAAAACCCAACGTGCCGCCCGCTCCAAGAAGTACAGAGCATTTCTACCTCAAACAAACCCCGAAACACAAACCCCGAGAAATGGTGATGATGGAACAAAAGAACAGGCTCCTCACCCTCCTAAGCGGTTAGCGTTGTTGTCTCTTTTTGAACGGTCGAGATAAAACCTTGATAGACGCAAGACATTATTATCTAACTATGATAGTTTCAAAATCGCCAAAAACACTCGCTCTCGCTAATTACTGGGCGTGCGTAGATCCCATCAAGATGGTCAATGCATCATCAGTGTTGTTCCAGTGTTCGTTGGGGGGCAAAATGGTGATCGACTCCGCACTCCCCGATGCTAGTGAAAAAGGGGCAATAGCCCAGTCGCAAAGGCAGAAAGTGTCTCCGTCTTCTAGAAACCCATGTTTAGCATCTTGATTCCCCACGAAACACTCATCAGGCAGGCAGTGGCCCGCGGTTCTGAGTGACTTTTATTCTGTTGGCAACTCCTTGAGTCAACGGGCCCGGAACTGACACAATATCCAATTTTTAATTGTGGTGGGAAACCAGGCCCGCTCATTGCAGTCTTTGCAGTTTTATTTTTATTCATTTTTGACTTGGGTGAGCGGCGTGCCTCGGGTTGAGTGACCAGAGGGTCAAGAGCGCCGGCATAAAATGCTTCGAACGAGCGTTTTGTAGCTGAACAGATTAGGTTTGCTGAAAGACATCGCGCGTTCTTAGTTTCTGCCCCTATTCGACTAGTGACGCTGGTTCTGATCGTCAAAAGAAAATGTAAAATGCAAGCCCATGGCAGAAGAGGAAAGAATAATAAGCTGGGATTCGCGAGGTTTTTGCCAAGTTCGACGGTCCTACAAACCTCAGCCTTTCATGGCCTAGCCTCATTCTTCAGATACATCAACATCCCTTTCTACAGTTACCGAAGCAAATGTTGCATTGCGTGTTTTCCTACCATCGTTATCCGCATCACCGCCCACCGTCAAATCTATGGAGCGATTCGATGTATACCAATCTGGTTGTTGGTTAGGGTTTGGATCACACAAAGTGCAAAGAAGGTCGAGCAAGGCATGGATCGATTGTTGCCACCGATCACACACGTGGGCCATCGGGAACTTCACTTTCCGAAATGCTATGTCTACTGCGCTTCCGTTTACCGTATTCAGCGACACATTAGCCCAAGAAAGACTAGAGGCAATGATGGCCAAGGGAGAGAAAATGGGGTTGGCTTTGGTACTTATCTAACAGGGGCTTTCAGAGCGACCAGACGTAACCCACCCCTCCGGCCCTCTGGGCTACTGTCTCGCTGCAGCTTCCGGGGAGTGTCCTCGTGTCAAGGGTGGCTACATAGCTGGTCAACACCTTAGACCTCCCGTCCTCCTCTTCCCATGTGTTGAAAATATTTAGATCCTGGTTCTTCCTGCTGCCTAGCTCAAATGAGCAAGTAAGGCTCATGAGATCCACGTCTTCGCGTAGAACGAGTGATCAGGTCCATCTATAAGCTACCGTATGCAGGCTGCTGGCCATAACAAGTAGCCTATGTGTCCCTTCGAATGGCTAGTCCCAACCCCCACGACTAGTACGTTAAGCATGATCGCTTTTTTGATTATCGGTTGCTCCTCGTCTTTCGAAAAAAGAATGACAAAACGCCACCGTATCAAAAGTAACCCCATGCCAATGCCAATGGCGGATGGTGTTGCGTAACAGCTCTTTAAGCAGTCGGACACACTATGACTGCTGCTATTCGAGGAGCAGTTGGGTTTCAGCGTTCCAGAACTGTCATGTGCGCTTGGTACATATTCAGAGCAGACCACGTCGTTAGCATCATTCCAGACACAGCACTGAGGTAGAACGAGTCGAAGCCCCTGTGAGTAGTGTTTAAGGAGACGAGCTGCATGCTTCTAAACCGATCTTAGAAATGTAGACGATTGGAGGCAAGACGCAATTTTTTACTACGGCATAACGCTCAATACTTTTGTGATGGGTTCTGCTAAGCTCGGTATTCGCCAAGCCGGGCGAAGTCTCTCAGGCACGGAAACTCGTGGGGGCCACACTGGTTGAAGACATCCAGAGAAGCAGATACGCAGCGGGACTGAGTCATTCCGGTCGCGAAGAAATGGGTACCGACCTTGCCAGAGGTCCACCATATTCTGTCCTGGTTGTCTAGCCTTCAAATACTTTCGCAAAACCCAGATGGAGGATCCATCCCTTTTCATTGTTCCATTTAGCAGCGCAATGGCGAAGTCAATAAGAGAAAACAGTGCACACCTGATCCGCAGACATTCCGGTTGCTGACACGTGCTGTTTGTGTCTATTCAATTCCGCATGTATCTTACCTCTGGTTGGAATTAAGCTGTTCGCTGATTGCTGGTGGGCTGCAAGGAAGCTGAGGCAATGTTTTAGCCGGCACGAGGCGTGAAGGCTCGGCGCGGGCCTGGTATCGTTAACCCTATTTCAGTCTCATTGCTCACCCCCTCTGCCAACTGCTACAAAGTAGCCCTTGGAACAAGGTCTGGAAGCGTTGCTGACAGAAAACATACTGTAAGAGTATCATTGCTTGCATTATTGCATTCCTGCTTGCGTTCTTGCGTCGCTCCCTAGAATGCTCTAGTCATTTCTCGCTTCCGAAGTCCCACCTTGTTCCTGTAGACAGACTGAGAATTTTTGTTGTTGAAGGTATGGTAAAGTAGAATCCAGGGACTCGGTGATACCATCCAGTAATCAGAGCAAGGGCAGCACGGGAAGGCGACGAGCAGTCACGGTCGCTCATTTTTTAGCGGCATTTCTGGAAGGAAGTCCCTGTATTGCACAACAAGGGTACTTTGCACAATTAGATTCCTGACTCTGGACCCTGTTCATAAGTACTGTTCTAGGCCCGGCCTTCTGTGAAAGGGGATCCGAGTGGGTGTCCTCCTCTTCGGCCGCAAGAATAGCCACTAGGGGCGGCTTAGATGCTGCCGCCTTGGATTTTGTTATCATGTGAAACAAGCCCCTTCTATGGATACGCCACTCTTGCCAGCGGATTGCGTTCTTCACCAGACACTTCGAGTCCTCCTTAGTCGATTGAATGGTTCAGGTCTTCTAGCTGCAAGCCCCACGTTCCGGGCGACCCTGAGCGATTTGTCGGACTCCGTTTGAATCGGAGCATATTGTCTAGGGGGTGGGTGTTAGGAGGCGCGCTAGTCCCAAGCCCTTAGCTTCCTGACATTCTCTCTAGATACAACTTCCGCCGTCGAAGTGCCACTCAGCTCATTCTCCATCGTGGGAAGCATCAGTCTCGGCG
Organism: Colletotrichum tofieldiae; assembly: GCA_022836555.1. NCBI lineage: Eukaryota > Fungi > Ascomycota > Sordariomycetes > Glomerellales > Glomerellaceae > Colletotrichum > Colletotrichum tofieldiae. The sequence goes on from BQXV01000010.1 coordinate 2,937,904, forward strand.
TCTAATAGAGCGGCCGTAACTGCCTGTGACTCTAACAATGCCCAGCTTCTAGTCACGAAGCCGCCTCGGAATCTGGCGACAAAGAACCCTACTTAATGCCACTAACGGAAGTTTCCCATTTGAAGCGGGCAAAGAAAAGCAAAACCAAGCGCTGAGTACAGTTGACACGCCATACTAAGAACATTGGAATCTCATTGTCCCTTTCCCGTGTATACATTCTGCCCATCAAAACCCTTTACCTTTTACCCAAAGTCGTCTCCAGGTCTATCATTCATAGCGCCGGGCAGTAATTGAAAGATAAATGCGTCACATGCCACAGATTCAGTATTATTTTCTTCGCGTGCTCAGAGCTGCATGTATTCGGACTTTGCCAGGCCACTTGGCGAGACATCGGCTCGTGCTTCGTCTCGATGACGCCCGATCCGATCTAGGATGTTGGACCTCCAGCTCGAAGATCGTAATACGACCTAAAATGCTCGCCTTCAACAGACGGAATGACTGGTACCCGGCGGGTTCCTTACTCAGAACAGCGTTCAAGCCCGGAAGCCTCCGTTGGCTCTCGATCAACCACCGTGCAGGTTGATGGGCAGCATTCAATCCCCATCAAAGCGTGTAACCTGGCAGCAGTCTGGTCCCCACACCGGTGAAGTCGTCATCATCGAGGGAACGGGATATCGTAATATTCAATAGTTTGCGCGTTGAGATGCCTTGTGCATCTTACACCTTACTGGTCGATGAGCGACGACCCCTCTTCTCAGGTATGAGCCCATGGGAGTCGACTTAGCAGACCTATGGGCAATCTCCAACCTAATCCAATGCCACTACTCTTTCATGATTGGTTATTAGTCGCGGGCGAAAGGCTCGGTCGACGTAAGCTGGTGTTGGGCATCTTGCGTGTATTGCTACTGTATGTATACGTTGCAAGAGACAGAAGAAAATTAACTCTACTTCGGGCCTGGCGACTGAGCCCGCTAGGACTTCACCCCAAAGTTTAAACTTCCACTCTCAATTAGGTTATTGCTTTTAAATTCTCGTGTTTTGTAAGTGGTGGGACTCTCTTCTCGTTACTGCCTGTTCAAGAAGAGAAATCTAGTGGAGAGATCGGGAAAACAATTCCTGAGGCCCACCACCAAGATCACGATGGGAGAGATACTATATTTAGGGTTTCAATTCCGATTACAAAAGGACGGAAAATAAATCAGTGCCTTTGATCAGCAATGCAGTGTTTATTTAGCGGCAAGGAAGAGAAAACTGCAAATACAGGTACTTTCTGCACGATTTGATGAAAAAGAAAGAGGGAGTATGAACAATTAATCCTGTTCCGCAAAGGACAGCATCCTGTCATGAACCCCCACAAAGAATGAACCAATGGCAAAACTCAGAAAGAAAGAAAACATCCTTGCGACAGATGTTGAATCTGCCTGCCGGCGCACAGCCTCTGGCGACCCCCCTGGAGCGTCGCGCGCCCTCTCCCGAGCACGCCGGCCCCCATCATCCGACCCAACCACCTATCGGCCAGGCTAGGCCTTGGTCCAACGCAGGAGGACTGCAGCAGCAATGACTGGCAGCACACTCGCCAGCTCACCCAGGCCAGCAAACTCGGGCGGGATTCTTGCATTGACAAACGCGCCAGCCCCGAGGAGGATAGCAAACAAGTTGTAGACGAAGCTCCAGCCAAAGTTGAAAGCGATCCTGTGGATCGCCTTCTTGCTGATGCTGATAGCGGTGAGGATGCCGGTCAGGCTGGGCCGCATGAGGACCACATCCGCGGCGGACTTTGCAACATCGGTACCCTCGTTCATATGCACGCCAATCGTGGCCTGGGCCAGTGCAACTGCGTCGTTAGTACCATCGCCACAGAAGATGACGACCGGCTCCCTCGGTTTCGTTTTCAAAATCTTATAGGGGTTGGCGGAGACGGGCCGAGACAGCAGGGTCTGGATGTAGGCTTGTTTGTCTCCTGGGGTACAACGAGAACGGACGTTGGTGTCAGGAATGCGCAGCTGAGCAGCAACTGCTCGAACAGCACCATCGTCATCTCCAGAGAGCACATGCACCGCAATCCCAGAGGTCTGCAGTGCTGTTATGGTTTCCAAAGCATCAGACCGTATAGAATCTTCAAGACCAAATACTGCAGCCAGAGTATTGTCGATGGTGAAACAGAAAGCGGTGTAGCCCTTTGAGAGAATGGGCTCAACTCTGGGATCTGTAGAGAAACCAAGCCAGCGTGAGTTGCCTGCCCGAAGTTTGCGCCCGGACACGGTTGCTTCAACGCCTTTGCCAGTCAATGTCTTGGCATCCGGTACCGCAGAGGCCGAGACACCCATAGCCCTAAGATGTGCCGCGACAGCGACAGACACGGGATGCTTGATGCTACCAACAAGGCCGAGAATCAAGGCTTTGGTTGATTTGGTATCATCGGTAAGGTAGTGCTCTTCAGCAACCGTCAATTTCCCGTTGGTAATGGTTCCGGTTTTGTCGAAGACGACATGTGAAGTTTTGTAGGCAACCTCGATGCTGTCAGCGGACTTGAAAATGACACCTCTTTCTGCAGCAACCCCGCTTGCAATCACAATGACCATTGGAACGGCTAGTCCGATGGCACATGGACAAGATACTATAAGAACTGTGATGGCGTAAGTGACAGCCTGAATTGTTGCCTCTGAGCCGGATTGTTTGCGAACACTAATGCCGACCGCGATCCAGATTGAGAAGGTTACAACTGTTATGCCGACAACCACCGGAACAAAGTATGACGCAACTCGATCGGCAATGTCTTGGATCTTTGGCTTAGAGAGTTTGGCCTCGTCGACCATTCCGGCGATATTGCTGATGGTGTTGTCGCCTGGAAGACGGGTAAGACGAACGTTGAGAGTCCCGGAGCCGTTGATGGATCCAGCGATCAGTGAAGAGCCGACATATTTCTCGATAGTTTTCGATTCTCCAGTCATCATGGACTCATCAAGTTCTGAAGAGCCTGATATCACGGTTCCGTCGGTCGGGACTCTGGAGTCTGGTACGACCTTGAGGATGTCTCCGTACTGGAGAAGGCGTGCGTCAATTTCCTTCTCCTCGCCAGACGGGTCAACAATCAACGCCGTTGATGTCTGTAGCGAGCGAATCGAGATAGATTCCACGGCCTTTTGGCGCGCCAAGGCGCTGACATATCGACCGACCATAATGAGTGTGACAAGCAGTGTGCTTGTCTCGAAGAATTCGCCGGTTGAAAGAGGATTGCGAGAGACAAGAAAGCCAAAGGATACGACAGAGAAGATGTATGCAGCACTTGTACTCAAGACAATTAACAAGTCCATCTCAATGACTCTCGAAAAGACCAAGCTCTTCAAGGCCTTCGGATAGAATGGGCCAGCGATCACAACCTGTACGACAGTCGCCAGTGCCAGAGATGCAGAGCCGTAGGCAATCTCACTCTGGGGGAGAGGAGCCCAGGCCATGACGAGGACAGGGATAGTCAAGGCGATCGAAAGCAGAGTGATGAGCCCCATGTTGCGAACATGCTTGCTGCCAGCCTCCAACGTTGGGTCAGCGCGAAGCGGCGCTAACTTCACGGGCGTGCTCCATCCATTGCCGATCAGGTCGCGGGCTCCGATGATCTCGGCGTCAAATTCTACATGGACACTAGTCTTGTCCACCATGCGAATGTCTGTGACACCCTCTGGCCATGGATGATTGATGAAATCCTGGGGGTCGCCAGGTGTGAGGATGTCGATGCTGGCGCCTTGGCTGGTTATCTTTTCGCATTTGAATTCGGTCGTACGTTCGAGATGTTTGATGACCTCGACCACTGAGCCGGTGCTCATTTCCAAATCAAACTCGGCGCGGGCCAGCACCAGGCTAGTCTTTAGATTCTTTACTGCGTCGACTGTGGCGAGTGTTCGTCTGAGTTTAGTTTCACAGCCCGTGCAAGTCATGCCGGAAATACTGAGAATGACATGCTCTTTTCCGGAGAGTCCCCGTTCAACGTCTATTATCCCATCCTTGACCACTCGTTTAGAGGTATCCATAACAGCGTCTGTCGGCTTAGTGGCATCACAACAGGAGTCGATGCAGGACCCCGCGATGCTTGGAGCCTTTGGCTTGGCACAGCATCCGTCGGCACAGTCATCGCCCCTGGCTTCATAGCTAACGGAAGGGGACCCTTTCTTCTTTCTAGTACGTCTGTTCGAACCGCAGGCGGTAGGCGCTACTGCCGTGGCGCAGCATGAGTCGACAGAGACGCGAGAACCAGACGACTTGATCGAAGAGCGCTTCTGGACGGAGCGTTCACGAGGAGCACAGCAAGATTCTTGTCCAAGGGCCAGCAGTGCCCGGCAGATGCAGCCCAATGCCTCAAGCTTAGCTTGGTAAGTTTGGCGGACTGTGCGAGCGTGACGACGGCATGGCTTGCCGCCTTCGCCGCCTGTACAGGCGTCGTCGCTAGCAGATGCTGCAAGAATTGTCAGATGTAAGTACTATTACTTTCAAGATGAAGCGCCTACCTCCGGATGAGTGGTGAGAAGCTGAGGTCATCTTGCTGGCGCATTCGCGAAGAGCGAGACGGTCGATGCAGGTTGAGTCGCAGCAAGGGGATGTTTTGCCCTCGCAACAGGCTGGTGCCTTCTCTTCTTTTGCCTTCATTGAAGATGGCGAAGACGAGCAGCAATCCTTTTTACAGTCGTCGCCTGGCTGCGCTACGGGAACGCAGGAAACATCGTTGGAATTGCTCTCAATAGGCGAGTCACCTCTATCCTTTGGCCCAGCCTCCAGACTACTGCGGCCCCTGTTGCAGGTTTCCCTAATTGAAAGCTCCGACGCGCAGCAGTCATCCTTAGCATCGATGAGTCGGGATCCACAAGCATCGACTGACTTGATCTCATCTTTTTGGCCACAGACCCTTTGCGAGTCGCCGTCCTTGGTCTCGGGCTTGGGAGCGCAGCAGCTGTCGACAGTTTCATCTTTAGCCACGCAGCACTTCTTTCTGTCGTCGTCGGCTTGAACCTCGATGGCTTCAGCGGCCGTATCATCGACTGCGCTGCAGCACGGCCTCACGCAAATGCCGGCATCTTCCTTCGGCGCAACGTAGCCGTCTCCAACGACTGGCTGAATAGATCCAAGTCGGGTGGTGTCAGCAGCCGATGGTGAAGAGCAGCAGCCCTTTTGACAGTTGCTGTCATTGTCGCGGCCTTCGCCAGGCGCATTTTCAACAGAGGAGCAGTCGTTCTGGATTTTGGTCGGTCCAGCGGAAGGGTCCGCATCATTGCAGCAGCTTTCGACCTCATACCGCGATTGACTTGGAGTCGGTAAGGGCTCAGCATCTAAAGGGATAGATTGATCCCTACGGGGACCGCAACATCCCGATCCGCAAGCCATTGCGGTAAACTTTGTTCTTCGTGGTTGATGTATTGCTACGTCTCGAGTCAACGCTGCCGCCTCTTGCGGGTTTTCCCGTGAAAGCTGGATGAGGTGGTCTCTGAGTGTGAGACAGCTTCCGGAGTGTGAGGCCGGTTCCGGAAGCAGGTGCTGACGGGGTGGGCTATGTTTGACCTGCATTCACGGAGTGGATCAGCTGATGATTGATTCTCCACTCCACACCAGCCACCCCCACAAAGCCCATCACGGGATCACCCGCGTTGGAGCCACACCTCGGTTCGGAACTGTGGCGGTAATGTTATTACCCATTCTCAGTCGCCGAATTCTAATCGCTCTTTAAAGGAAGGGGAAAAAAAACACCATTGACAGCAAATTGTGTCTCTATTCTTCTTGCTTTGGTGGTCTTGCATCTCATTCAGATCCTGTGATAAAGTATTGCCTCGCTTCGGCACCCCACCGTCGAAATCATTCACGCAGCGACTGGCAGGCCCATAGAAAAATAGGGTGTCGAAAAAATGGATTGATAAGTATGATAAAAGAAGGACCATGGACGTACCTGTCTATCTATATAATAAATAGAAGATCCCCTGTACTGGCATATCCTCAGTAGATTTGATCATGCCTGTTTAAGACCAAGCGTATGTGCTGCAAAGTGTGACTATTGCTACATCAAAGGTATTGGGTTAGGCCTGACAGTAGCAACTGAAATCTAGTTTTAAAGGGCTTAAACATATGGGTAACCTGGCATAGTATTCCTGCTGCGATTGACCGTGTGTTTCGTCGAGTGAAGAAGCTGATTTGAAGTTGCACGCCCTGAGGTCTGCAAGAACACTTAACCAAACCCCACTTGTCACATTCACCAATAAATTAAAAAATTACACTATTTAGACACTGATGTTTATCAACAAATACTCCTTGAAACTGTCTACCAAGATAACAACATGAGAAGCTACTGTATGATATCGCCGCCCTGTCTCAGGAGGTATCGACAAGATTCAATGCGTCCTCGGGGACTTCTGATGTTTCTTACTTGTCTTGCGTGTAGATGATTTATGTCTCTTCATATTGTACTCCAAGTCGACCCTAAATGTAGCTGCGCGACTAGCGGGCGCTGATGGCCCACACGAAGCGCTGCTTGAGATAGATGACTTGTGAGAAACGCCGCTCTCCCAGGATGAACCTGCTGTTGACGGTGCTATAGTCCGAGTTTCCTCATCAACAGGAAAGCTCTCATTGATCTTGGACAAAGCTGAGCCTCGGCGATGAGATTGCGTAGCAGAGCTGTATCCAAACTTGCGGCTAGCGGTTCCCTTGCGAAGCTCACTGAATATCATGTTTGGGGTCGTTACTCGCGTCGGAGCTAAAGAGGCTCCGTTAGCTGCACTGCCGAGTGGCAAGAGTTGAACGGTGAAAGACTTACGGTAGCGGGTACAAGCCGCACAGCAGCCGTGGTCACACGTCTTGGCCTCTTCAATGGTTATCGCCCCGTGGCCCTGGTTCGGCATCGGCGTCGTACACCAACCCTGGTCGTTAGGTCCTTGACCACATTGGCAACATGTCCAGATCCCGCCCATAGCTTTGAACTGGCAGTTGAGAAGCGGACAGTCGGCATTGCTAGGCTGAGCAGTGGCATAGCTTAGATGAGTGCACGGAGTCTCAACCCCCGTTTCGAGGTCAATCAGGGCCGAAGGACAGTAATGCCAGTTGATTGAGGTATGTGAGCAAGGGTGCCATCGAGGGTGACCGTGACACATTGCCAAGGCTGGTATTTGAATGAATTATGCTTGTAGTAAAGTGAAATCAAACAAGAGTGCTCTCTCCTAGATTATTCGTTACAAGCTGTGCCAATTTGTTTATCAAGATGAGGAAAATTCTGCACCATACCAAGCAGCATGTTCCATCTTATATATACTGTGTTATGACTTATTTGGCCACGATTGTCTGCACATGGTACTTTCAATACAAGTATCCAGCGTTGCAATGATCACTATTCTATTCAGTCTATTCGCTGACGCCTCAATTGGTTTCGTTCTTCATGCTCATTGACACACGTTCACTTCTCACCAACCATCTCGAACAACACCATGTTGTCGCATCCCATCTGTCATCACTGTTACCTTACTGATAGTGAGGCTTGTACAACCTTATCACTCATTTGACCCCGATTGATTGTCTTTGGGGCACCCGATGTCTCGGAACCATATATTGCATGGAATGGTGTGAGATATTCTATGTTGCACCTATAATAAGGAGTGAGGAGCTATCAGCAGGCGACCAATCAGGCCACCTCACATTGTAGCGAGGAATCTCTGACGGCGCCAAGTGCGAGTTTAGATGAAGTCCCCGATGGGTAGCCGCAGTTAGTGTTACACTGATCCACCCAGTATTGGATCATGGCGATCTCCACCGTTCTCTCGGTGTCACCCGGCCTATATCGGCTCCATGGGGGAACTAAGTCCACCAGTACGTGAGCACAAAGAGCACCCATCCCTCGTCCCGGTGCCTTGGGTGTCGAGATCTCGCTTACAATGTGAAAGCAAAGACTGTCTCATCTTGGCTGGGGCACTAGTCTCACGATAATCACGAGACTCTATCGGAGGTGAGGAAGGCCCCGATACATGGCGTAGATAACTGATGACGCGGGATTTGGAGTAAAGTGGAAGATGGTGGCGTGGGTGACAAGGCATATCGGGGGCTGGATCGAAATGCAAGAGTGCAGGATCTGGGGCGTGAGATCGCCAACTGCAAGATTTGATTCTTTGGTCCCATCCAAAGCATCTGATCTCGATCTGCAGGTCGATTTCATTGCCCGGTATCAAGGATTCTGTCAAGGATTCTGTCAAGGATACTGCCTCAGAAGCTCCAGATGACAATTTGGGCAACTCCTTGGAAAATTTAAACACAAAAACCAGGCTCTTTGGGCAAATCACAACGTAGAAGAAGACAATTGATGGCAAGCAATACTACTGAACCTCTGATGTTCCTTCATCCGATGATCATAATGGTTAGTGTTCTATGGATGGATAGCAATGATGGTACTAATTTTCCCCGCAATTTATCGTTACTCTCACTAATCAATTGTAAGCCAATCTGCACCATGCCCTGCCCAAGTTGCTTTCAGTCTCTCCTGGAATACGTGCTTCAACGGTAGCCCGTAACATCTTTTATCGACTGATACACAGAATTTCTCTCATCATGTCCATTTCAAGATTTCAATATCAGCCATCAACAGCGGCAGTACAGGTGTTGCAGCAAATATGCTCGCAGCGGTACTCGTTCCCATCAATGATCATGACGCAGCTGCATCTGCCACCATCATTCCAACCCTTTCCACACCAGCAGCAGTTCCAACACCGGTTCCGCATCTCGTAAGGGCAGCCCGCCAAGGGGCATTTAGGCAATGCGTAGCCCGGGGGAGGCGGATAGGGGATGTTTTGCTGACTAACTTCTCTGCAAGTATTGCGGTTGAATGAGTCTTTCCTTGAAGATGGCGGTGCTTTTGAGCAGTGGTCAACCTGGATCTGAACGTGCTCGCATGGTAGTCTGGAGGAGATGATGTTGCACATTGCCTGTGTTTCTGCTTTTAGATGCTTGAGAGCTCGAGACGTGCGAATTGATGAATTTGCGACTTGAGGCTTGTCCGAGATTCTTTGCGCGTACTAGATTTGATTTGTGCCTTGGAGGTAACGAGTAAAGAGAATTGGGGTGATGTTTCTGCGAGACTCTGTTGTGATGTTTTTATGAACCCAAAATGCCGGGAACTTTTACTTGACTTTATAGTTGACTGTCTTTTGAAGAGCATCGCAGAGAGCCAAAAGGAATCCTCGGCGGTTCGCCCTGGCATTTCAAATCATGATTCTTGATCATGTGTAGGAAAAACCATGGTGTGAACTCCCTCCTCCCTAGCGGTCAGTGACTGAAAATACTGTCGGTAGCTAGAAGAAGGCTGAACGTCCTAATCGATAAAAGGCCGGGCGACTGACTCGCATGATGCATCCAACAAATCAAATAGTGTGAAGATCTATCGATGGAAAAACGTGGCGACCGGGTCTGTGACATGTATGAGGGACTAAGTTCGGTAGTTCCAAGTCTTGTGGCGGGAAACAATTGGGATAGCACTGAATGCAATATCGCATACGTCTAGAGTTAGGTAAACATGCAAATCGATTGTGTGAAACCTAAAGTTGGAACAGGAGTAGGTTGATTGGTCTATGTTGCTCGGTGTATGGCAGAGGCTCCCAAGCCTCTTCGCTTCTATTCTCCAGTCTCTCTCAGATATTGGCCACCAAGCAGGCTGGCCATGAGAGAACCGCATCTAGCTGCTGACTTTACCCTTGCGAGAAATATCCTTTGAAACCGAATGGCCAGATTCTAAACCCCTGTAGCCTTTGTTTCCGCTTTTGGTGGGCTGGCTTCGAGTTTAGACTTGAGTAACTGTGGACGCGGAAGTTGAGAGGCGCCGAGGACCTGGAGATGGCGGTCAATGGCAAGCTTAAGTTAGATTGCGGTAATTTCTGAATCTATATACCCCAGAAACTGCGTCGTGCCGTTTTTCTGAGAGATTGCGAACCATTTATTGAATTTTCCACGTCCTTTCTTTATGGACCATTGACCGTGTCGTGTATCGGTGAAGCTGGCTTTGCATAAGCCACAATGTTGTCATATCGTTGCAAAGACGTCAAGTGTTATTGCCGGGTGTACAGCTTTGGCAGACACGATGGTAACAGAAAGTATCCGGGCTTTTCTTCATCTTGTGTCGACACCATCGGAGTGAATTGTTTCCTCGGCTGCATTGACAACAGACCCACTGCCCGTTAAGCTCCTGTAGACGACAGTTGCCGGAGCTGCAGTCGGGGGAGATGAGACAACCTCCAGCTGCGCAGGGGTTATCGAAATCAATCGATTGGACTGGGTTGTAGAAGACTCGGTCACAAGGAACCTGGGACTTTCCGTCGGAATCCTTTCCAGCGTCCAAACAAAATTCGTAATGAACAACGTAATCGATGGGACGAGTGCATGTTTGAACATGATGGTGGTGTAAGTAGGAGTAGGTGCACATGATATTTTGTTTCCAAAACAGGTGGTTCTTGACTTAATCTTGGAAAGGTTGATGAATTCTCGTGTGAAGTATTGGTTCCCTTGTCGAGTCGAGTGCCCTCCTGTAGGAGATGTATGAAACGGTAACGAGAATCTAACATAGACGGGCCACTGGAACCAATCTTAGCGGCAGCGAATTCTGTGGCTGGTCGGGTGTTAAGGTAACACAAAGATACGAACTCCGGCAGGTTGCTGCGTGCAAGCGCTGGAGAGAAGAAATGAATCTGTTCGAGTGTTTGCGGACTGACGGCGAGAACTAGGGTAAACGAATTAGAAGTCAAGAGCAGCCTCTTGGCAGTTTATGTGATTGACAAAATCAAGTATCAGAAGCCGTCTGCACATGCAAGACAATAGTTGTTGAGGTTTAAAATAATATGCTCCAATGGTATTCAAATTCTCAGTTAAACCAGTCGTCTTGTTATTTCTGTTGCTTTGGAAGATGCTGCCGGCTATTCATGACGTGCAGAGGTGCAGCATTGGCGATCTTATACGGAGATCTGCAGCATGCTCTCTTACTAACTCATCGACGGACCACAGCCATTCCTCTTTGCCATGAAGGAAGATACACACCAAGCTCGAAACTAATGCCGTTCAGTACCATGTTCTTGAAACCCAGTCACCACATGCCGTTGTTGCTACCTCCATGAACTCCGGAGGATGGCCCGATTTTTTCTGCCACGCTTCAATAATTTGCCGCCATTGTCAAACCCAAGGTCCACTTCTATCACTGTCCTTCTGGACCATGGCAAACATGTGGCGCGTGCATGCCTACCGGTCTTAAACACAGAGTGCCTTTCAACTTGAACAGCCAATGATAGTCGAGTAATCGAGACATAGAGGCACACAGTTGTAAGGACAAGTGATTCCGAGGGGACTCGCTTTTCGTTGCCCATATGGAAGCCACATGTGAAGGGCGTGTTTAGGGGGTCACAAACGGGCGTCTGATCCCAGCTCCCACGAGTGTGGACTTCAATTGTGGAGCTAAACACCATGGCTTTTGAGCTAAATTGAATTGAGAGTAGCATCAACCACGGGATTTAAAACTCCAAGGAGTATTCTAGAAAGCCACTGTCACGGGAATAGAGGTTTCCAAAAGCTGAGCCCATGCAGCATTATGTTCCCCAGAATTGCCTTACTGCACGATGGCTGCACAGCAGCATATCATACTTTTATCTATTCTCCCACTGGTCTTTGTGTATGTGTGTATAGAAATGGCTTCAGAGACGCTCAATATGGCTCTAACAGCACCGGTAGTAGGATATTGATTGCTCTCTGTAGCCCATCGACAGCCATGATTCACGTCAACACTCTGGAAAATGTATTCCGTGTCCCAAATTTGACATCAAAGACACTAGAGATTAAATTGAAATCTGTAAATATTGATGTGTATTTTCTGTCATCATCCTGAAGGAAACATTTCTCGTCAAATAAATAAAAGAGACTCGAGGGCTCTGCTTCGGATGCTGATTTTATCGGTGTTGTTCTCAACGGCGTTAGCATCTTCATCTAGTGTTGAGGATATTGTACCGAAAACATCACGCGATTGTTTTGTGTTTTGAAAAGAAGATTCTTTTGCGATTTCTATTAGTAGTATCATCAGAAGCATGAAGTCATTTTGGTTTGTGTGGACTCGTATGATCTATTCTCAGTGAATCAGCTTCTATATTCCAGAATTACCCCTAAGTCGGTTGACAGCGAGCATCCAGCATGGGTACGGAGATGACATTAACTGTACCATGATAGTTGTATGTAGGTGAAACTCAGGCCATCATTTGTTTCGCATACTTCAATCACATTGTGCTGTATAATAGCATGATTAAGGCTACGTGCTCCGACCAATGTCTCGAAGTCGGCGTGATGTCGGCCACTTCCGATGCCACCACCTAATCCTTCGTGGGTCGAATGTGTAATCGAAAAAGTCAGAATCTCGTTTGTGGCAATTTTAGACGGTTACGCACCAGAAGAAAAGCTATATTAGGCTTACAAACTATCACTTCATGCAAGGGGAGATAGAAGGCGTGGTTATATGCTTTGTTGTGTTACCCACAGACCTGAAGAATTGGGAATCCAGGCCTTCGAATCAAGCGACCGATATGAATGTTTTAATTAAGTTAAAATCAGCTTGGCTTCTTCCTTTTTCAGTTTTTCACGCAAAAGCAAGGCATCGATGATCTCGATCGTGGTTTTCGGGTACCTGTTTCTTGACACACGCTTTTCGACAGTAGGTCGGAGCGGACCACTGAAATGGGAAGTTATGCCGAATCTATATCGTTCAATGATGCATTTTCATTTACACATTTCAATGGTGCTGTAACTTTCCGTAAGTTACACATCGCCAAACGTCGACTCACGCTTCAGCTGATAGCTCAGCTATGAGCGTAAGACGCACCAAATTTGTATTTCACACGCGACTTGACCAGTTAATGGATATCTTCAACAGACATCTGAACCACCAATTCCAATAGATCATCCAAATAGCTTGTATTTGATCAAGACTTACGGCCGTATGAGCTCCAGACACTCCACGGTCTGGAAGAGAAACAAATACATGGGGGCTTGAGGCTTGCACAAGTCGTGTCACAACGAAGTTTGAACCTTACTGTGGCGGACTTCTAGGGTTGCACAAGAAGTCTGGATTATTGGACGTGCAGCCCAAAGTCTAAGGGCTTCATGTCTCAGTTAACGATAATGTTTACCGAGAACCATATAATCCAAGGGGTTGTTGGTATTCGCTGATAAACGATGCTGAGTCTGCGGTGTGATAATCTACGGGCTCTATTGCATCATCAACGTGGGATGGCAGTGGATATCTAATCAAAAATAAGCACGGGTTTCAACTGAAATACTGGGGCTTTGGAAAGGGTCTCCGTTAACTACTCGATCGAAGCCAGTCCTTCTTGCAAAGTCTAGTTGAATAGCTACATTTCAATTATCCTCCTCTCTCCGTTCTCCTAGAGAATAGTTCACTGGTCTTGAGAATATCAACGACGACGAGATCTCTTGAGATATTTTCTTAAGAAGCTGACATATGACTCTGTTATATGAACATTCAAAAGGCTCGTTTATTGCTCTCATGATTCTGCTCCAGTATAAATCTACAATGTCATCAGACATCCCTCACAGTCATATGAGCCGCCAGGATTCGGTTGATATCGAGACCGCTCAATTTCCCATTTGGAACAGCGGAGAGATCCATTACACCAGAAATATTAACAGGCCACGAATTCCTGGCAAGGTATAGTCTTCCATTGGGCGGCTGGTACCGCCCAGAAAGACCATGTAAAGATCTTCTTGGAAGCAGGGGCAGATTCAAGTATCGATTATTACGGCGAGACCGTCGCTAACCAAGACAAAGAGTATGGAAGCATGGGGATATACAAATCACTTCAGGTCCCTCGAACGCCACTTGTATTCTGAGCCTGGTTGCCATATCCTCACTGCGTTCAAAACCACCAACACCGGACGGAATCAACATTCGCTCACACAAATCCCGCTACACTCTAAAAGCACGACGTGGTATCTCTATCAAGAAGGCTGGCGTATCAATACGTGCCCTGAGTCCTAAATGTTTGTACTACTACCTTTCCGGCCGGAAGCGCTGCATTTGTTTGCTACTCCGCCGGGCCTCCTCACTCTAAGTGCATGATGTGCGAACACATTGTAAGATGGCCAGTAAGTTTTATTTCGCTTTGTAAAGCGAAACTAACATGGGTGCATTGGGGTACCAAAACAGGTGCTAAAGCCGGCTTGAAGACAATGGCATGTAAGTACACAAAAATAGATAAGTACACATGTGGGCTTAACTTAGATCAAGAGACTACTTGAAACCTAGGAAACAGCTTTTAGCTATAGAAAAGAGCCGAATGCTAAGGCTCATCATCCAGTATAGCATTTGAACGTATGCCTAATTCATTGAACAGAGGCATAGGCCCTTGTGAGGTTGTTGGTCATTTTCCGGATCAACAGAGCTCTGAGTCAGATACTTATCGTCTTTTTCGGCAATATAGCAACTACAGTCTAGCTTATATTACATGTTTGCCAGGAATCCCCCATTCGCCGGGAACGGTCAGTAATAATAATGATAAAATTGGAATAATGAAGCTGACGTCCAAGTTCGACCTCTTTACTTAGCAAGGAGGCATTCAGCAGTTTCGAACTGCCCAAAATGAGTCAAGGACTTGAGACAAGGCAGAACCAAAAGTGCATTCATTTCAGCCGCAGTCTCAAGTCGTATATTTTATGCCGCAACGTGATTATTAAAGGCGCAAAGTGGCTCGATATGTACCTCAGATAAGCTCACAAGGAGACGTTTGCATCAGTGCGTTTCTCATCCACACTTAGCATGGCAACCACGCCATTCCCCACCTCAATAGCAACTCGAGCCATTGAATTACCGGTTTTAATCAAGCGCGAGAAGCTGAGAAATCTCAGTAAGTCACGCGATTCCAAAGGCCAGTTGACCGTTCAACCCCTCACTCCAAGCCATACCTGCCAGCCGTTGTCTTGCTGCAACCAGACAAGCAAAACCTAGCGGCTAAAACCTTGTCGCATTGTCTTAGACACAGACACCCCAAAAGGGACCAATCAATAAACCCAGTGCTACCGGGCCGTCCCTTGAGCCGGGTTTACGGGTAGAGGCGTCTTAGAGGTCCTCATTCAAACTTCCATCGCAAGCCAACAGCAGCTGAATGCTTAGTGCTTCCCGTTCCAGCGTCGCAATCTTGCAGCTATTGAGTTCAAATTAATCGGGACTGTGTCGCATACACTCGTATGGATTTAGGGATACTATTTGGAACTGCATTGAACAGGTTCCGAGAACTCGATGAGTCGTGGGCAACAGTAATACGATAACGGTGTCCTGCATCCCTTGGCCGCTGGAATGGTGCCCTGGGGCTGAACATACGCCCGTCGTAATGTGTCACTTCGTGCCCGCTTGCGAATTCGTAGGGCAACGCCACACCGTTCCAGTCCAAGACCATCTCGACTTTGACTTCGCACATCCCAAGTAATGGAAATGCTGTAAGCTGTTTACCCCGCTTACATGACTACATCCCTTGACAGCATGGCATTCGGCTCGTCTAGCAGATAGACCCTCTATTCGGGTGGACTTAAAAGCCTTCCCTTGAGCAGCCCATCGGAGCAGTCTCTGATGAGCAGATTCTCTTCACTTTTCTCATAGCCGCAGCGGGCCAGCCGACTGCAAAAAAACCAGCTGAGATGTTGGCTCTTCGCCATATTTGGATTATAGTCACAGACGTCGCCCACTCTATATTCGGCTCCCCGTTTTTTGGAGATGGAGCCCAATATCATTTCGGAGGCAGATTCGGCTTGCTTCACAGCGATGGCTCAAGCAAGCATGGACACCCCATTTTCACACCCCCTGGCAGTAACATCGACAAGTTCGTCTGCAACTACACTCTTATGACCGGCTTTAAATCATGTGGCACCCCTGACAATCGGAGCTGCTGGCTTCGGAACCCGGACACAGGAGAAGAGTACAACATAAACACAGACTATGAGACCAAGATGCCACAAGGCATTACCCGTGTCTACCATCTGAACATCACCGACGGGTACATCAATGCGAACGGTTTGGATTTCTACGGAGCCAAGCTCTTCAATGACCTTTGGCCCGGACCTCTTATTGAAGCGTGTTGGGGAGATGAGGTTGAGATCCATGTACACAATCATTTGATCCACAACGGGACAAGTATCCATTGGCACGGCATCCGGCAGAGCCAGACTATGCACATGGATGGCGTCAATGGTATTACACAATGTCCCATTGCTCCACAAGCCGATTTCGTCTACAAATGGAACGCAACGCAGTACGGCACCTCATGGTACCACAGCCACTACTCAGTCCAGTACGCAGATGGATTACAAGCACCCATAGTAAGTCATTTCTAATCTTGACTGACACATTTTCCTCCTTCACAAACCATCGTGTACTCAGTTTGGTAATAGACGATTCATGGGCCAACGTCTTTCCCATACGATGAGGCTATCGAGCCAATCACCGTCACTGATTGGGGTGAGTCAGAACCGCAGCCTGTTCTCATTGCGTCGTCATAAAAGCAGTGCTGAGGCATGAACACTAGCAAACAACAGTGCATTCGAAAACATTTACCGGAACCCGGACCAAGAAGACATCCTCCTGGGTGGACTAGGAAATATAACTCGATTCACGGGTGGCAAAACTGCAAACACAACGGAAATCCCTCGAGGCTACGAGATCTGGTTCGACGACATCGAGCCCAATCCCGTCACGCGGGCCAAGCGCTATCTGTTGCGTCTCATCAACACGGCTTTTGATACTACCTTTATATTTTCCATTGATAACCACAACTTCACTGTTGTCGAGGCCGACTTTGTTCCGGTCAAACCATTCAATGCAACCTCGATCCTCATAGCCATTGGCCAGAGGTACCATGTGATCGTTGAGGCCACTCCGGTAGTCAACAGCTCAAACCCCTCCGCCAACCCGTTACCTGATGACGGCAACTACTGGATCCGAACATGGGTTGCTAAGGAGTGTGGCCTCATCTCTAAATACATCGGCGATGAGGAGAACTACATGAAAACGGGTATCCTACGATATGATAACACCAGTACCGCCGATCCCAGTACCACGGCATGGGATGTAAGCCTGGACTGCTCTGATACGGTCTTCAATGATCTTCTTGAGCCCGTTGTTCCTTGGAAAGTCGGAGATCCTTCAAATGGCAAGGTAGGAGAGCAGTTTAACATCGACGACCTAAGGGGCGCGAGCGCTGGCCCATATGCGACGTCTTTCTTTTCGTTCGAGCGCCCGGACAGTAAGGAAGTGAGACCATTCCAAACATCGTACGGTAACCCGACCTTCCTGAACCTTGATAACGTCGGAGACGAGTGGCCAAACGGGTGGGTTGTCGTTCCGGAAAACTATACCGACACAGACTGGGTACGTGCCTCCTCTTCCTCCTTGCCAAAGTTGGATGCCAGATCGCCTTGATAGGCTTATTGACAGGGTCTAATGGCGTGTAGGTCTACTTGGTCCTCAACTCCAACAACGAAAATCACCCCACGTTCGGCCCACATCCGGTAAGAAAACCGCCCTTGGACGATTTTGTCAGTGGCTGACTCCGTTCTAGATCCATCTTCACGGCCACGACTTCGCCATCGTGCAGCAAGAGAATAATGAAGTCTGGAACCCAAAAGTTTTCAAGCCCAATAAGAAAAACCCGCCGCGGCGCGATGTCGTGCTGCTCCCGAAGAACGGCTTCGCCGTCATAGCCTTCAAAACAGACAACCCTGGCGTGTGGCTGATGCACTGCCACATCGCCAACCATGCGTCTGCGGGACTATCGTTGCAGATCATGGAGCGACAAGCGGCGGCGAATGTCATCTGGCCTCCCGGAGATTCGAAGGCTTTGAATGAGGCGCATGCCCTCTGCGCTAGTTGGAATAGCTGGGCCTATGACTGCAAAAACTACTGGCCTGGCAATCTGGGCAACGAGAGCGACCCTGACTATCCGTCTTGTGTGGATGCAGTCAACCTTCAGAATGATTCTGGCGTCTAGGCACCGTAGGAGAGCGCAGAGGTGTCACGGGTGCTTTGGCTCAGAAATCCGGGTGTTCCATGGTGGTATGTTTGTGAGAAACGTCTTGGAGAAAGGAATGATGTGAAGTTGGAAGATCCGCGCACAGATAGTTTGGCTTTACAATGCTTTGACGATGCTCCACGGTGTCAAGATTTTGACACCCTCGAATCGCAGAACCAAGAAGCGTGATGCCTCAGTGTGTGGTAGGACACTCCCAGATGTGGTCCACACCGAGCAGTCGAAAATTGAATACGGTTGCCTGGCCGGGTCGGAGCGGAGGGGTGGATCCAGCTGTCCGGTACGAAGGCCGGTATTTGGAGTCCCCTCCGCAGTGACATGCTTCCCAGATATCTGCGAGGCTGTACGTACTTCAGAGCGCCTGCACCTCCAAGAATTCCCCAAAAGGCGTGCAGGGCCTAGGACATCTGTGGGGAGATCCTCCAGCTCTATCACTATCCTGGCTCAGTCCAGATGTGCCAGTCCTGATGTGCCAAGATTGAGACATCCTATTTGTTTGTCCAACCCAAGCGAACATGACAAACAGAAGGCTGGATTGCGACATGGAACCCCCGAACCGCCCGTAGGAAAGATTCCTGGGTTGGGCTCGGCCAGGCCGGCCCATACTCAGCCTTCACCCAATGTTTGTGTTGGCAGCTTCACTCAACCAATAAGCGTCGCGTCGTTGTATGTTGGGTGGGTGTGGGAACTGCAGATCCAGCCGCAGGGGGCTTATCGACGGTAAACGTCCCTTTGGGACTGGCGGCGCTGCCTGCCACTCCTCCAAGCTGCGTGTAAGCACAAACGGCGGGTAAACTCGCGTGGCTGAGGCAAGTGCTGAGAATGGGCGGGTGAGCATACAAACATCTCAAAACGGAACGGGTTCGCATCCCTCGTTTCTCCTCAAGACACCATGGGAATGCGGTCGAGAAGGTGTACGAGTAAGCATGGAGGAGATGTGTGAGCTGGCAGCGGATTCCCTCGAATGGGTTTCTCGCTGGTCGTCTTCCTTGCGCGTCAAGCACCGAATGGGATGTATATCAACGACAGTCCTGCAAAATTGTCTCCAACGGCTTCCACAAAACTTGCAGTCCTACGTCGAGAACCGTCCCGAAACCGACTTGGCTTTTCCGCAGTCGCCCGCCATGCCATCCAGCTCCTTCACCAATTTTCCCGAACTCCCGGCCGAACTCCGTCTCAAGGTCTGGGGCGAGGCTACCGCTGGACCGTCGATGCACATCTTTGACGTCTGCTTTCCCTCGTGGCGTGGCGGCGACCGCAGCAAACGCGCGTTTCAGGCCACCGACGGGACCATGTCGCAGAGTAGTCATGCCAGATGGACCAAATACAGTGAATGCGTCTTCCTCGACAGCCTGGAAGTTGGGCCCGCAGAACTGGCGCGGCAAACGAGCGTTGCGCGGCACGCGTTTGATCCATCTGTTTACAGGTTCCGTAGGACAATGCGACTGGCGTGCCCCGAGGCATCGGCCGCTGTGTGGAGGAGAATGAGGGGCAAGAGTGTGAATACGGTCTATCTTCCGGGCCGGAACGAGAGAATCCAATACGACAACGACGAGGACGTACTGTTCTTGCGATTTCGAGACGGAGGAGCAATTACGGATTTGAGTCACGGGGCTCTCTTTGGCGAGTTCGAGGCGTCAGGGATGAACGGCCTCACCGATATACTTGAGGGTCCCTGGAGCACCGAGATGGCCGAGACGCTGCGTGATGCACAGTGTATCGCATTGGATGTCGCGGAGACGTGGGCCCCGTCGGCGATCGGGACAGTCCTTTCCGAAGAGGTAGCGTATTTGGCTTGTTGTTTGCACCAAGGTCTCCGAGTGTTGTACTTGGTGGATCATTGCCACGGGCGTTGCACGCGGTGCAAGCGGCATGATACCAAATCTAGCCAGCTTCAGGCCCGCGGGGGCCTGTATCGGGAGCTTCAGAATCGGGATATAGACAATGCCATGGTTCGGACGCCAGATATCATATATGGCGTCGGGAAAACGTATCGGGAAGTGTTCGACCTTGAAGGGCTCGGCTGGTCACATGAGCACCCGAATTATGTGTTTGCAAGGGGGGTGGATGAGGTGATACGAAGCCAGCAGGCGGACACGGATAAGCAGGGTTTCGAGGGAGTAAGGGTGCTGCTGGTCGAGGATGAGCAGGTGGAAGGGTTAGACACGACCACATTGATGGATTGCAAACTGGATGGCGCCTCGGAACGGTTTGCCGGAGAAGTCATGAACTTGAGTTTGCGATGGCGGGCGTGACTCGAGAGTAAGCAAAGCTAAGAGGGTCAGTGCTCGGTATGAGGGTCGAGCTGATGCTACAACATCCGAAGCGAAGATGAGAATGGTTGCGCGGACGTGACGACGACACCCCCACATCTCACGTCGAGACAGCAGGTGACTTGGAGTGGTTGGAACACCTTGAATTACTATCGTCTCTCCAAACGAGACTTGAAACCAACGTGGTCGCCGTAAACATTTATAAAACGTGCTGAAGCCCACCAGTTTTTTTGTGACTGGGAATACCTTTTGACGCCATACTATGCAATATACCACACAAGCTCGAAACCACACGCAATTACCCCACTAGAAACTGTCTGGATGTTAGCAGATGCTCAAGCGCCCATGAACCGATGACAGATGGAGGACTTACCGTATCTCATAGGACCCCGCCCTCGTCATGTACCGCACCCACTTGACACTCGAGTAGTTGCTCTTCTCAAACACCTTCAGGTACCTCACCAACAGGCCCGAACTCGTAAACATCAACAGACTAAAGTTGAGGCTCAGCGGCGGCCGCGACCATGCGCGCTGGTTCGTCATACTCGTCAGAATAGCCTCGGCGCTCAGCACAAACTCGCTCTGTCCGGTAAACCGCCCAATCTTCCACACAATATTGTTCTCGCTAGGCTCGTATTTGGCCTTGCCCTGGGTGCAGCGCTCCGTGATCTTAGCAGTGTTGAGCGGGGTGGGGATACGGACGACAACATTGGTGGCGAAGAGCTTGGAGCCGAAGTTGGCCTTGATGCCGATGCTGTATTCGACCTTTGTGCGGCCAACCTCGTTGACAATGGCGTGGACCTTGAAAGGCAGGTTGACGTTCTCGGTAGCGCGGTAACGCATGAGCTCGAATTCACCATCGGGCGGAACGAAGGATATGATGCGGTCGCTGTCAAACTTGCCAAGCTTGACGCACTGGTGGAACTGGCAGTCTTCGAGGGTGACGCTGCCCGCCGCCGCCTTGGTCGCCTTGCTGCCCATCCTGTTCCCGCTCGGTAGACTCAAGAGCCCGTCGTTATCGAGGAGCAGACGGTCGTTGAGGCCGAACTTGCACTCTGGCGTACCGGACAGGTAAGCGCGCATGACGATCTGGCCAGTGACGTCTGCGCGGAGGACGGCTCCCGTGGCGGACATGAGGAGGTTGACGTCTTCGATCACGTCGACGAAGGCCTCGTTCTTTCTGTACTTAACATCCGCCTTGCGCCACGAGAGCGCGCCCGTCGCCTGCATTGTGATCTTGGCCGAGTCCTCGGCAGCGCGTTCTGACTTGACGCCTTCGGTAGTGATGTACATCTTGAGGGTGTCGGTTTCGGTGTTTTGAGGGTAGCCGAAGTCAATGATCTCTGCGTAGAGTGTCAGTGCCGTTCTAATGTTGATCGCGGGAAATAGGAGTTGGGCGGACCATCGAGCAGCTCATAGACAAGCACGAAGTTGTTCTTGACAGCTTCCTCATCAAACTTGCCAAAGTAGCCCCGCCCCAGCGCGATCAGGCGGTACAGGAACTCGAAGACCAGCGCGGCATTGGCATTGCTCTTGGTGATGGCCACCAGGTAGATGTTCTCGTGCTTGACATGGCTGAAGGTGGTGCTGCCAAGGGTCAGGATTGGAGACCGGACTTGGGCGTTCGAGATCACTTGAATCCGGAACACGTCGGCAAGCCTGGGTCTGCAGTCGTTGCGAAAGGCGCGGAAGATGAGGTTCTCGCCCTTTTGGTTGAAGATGAGGATTCCGGACAGCATTTTGACGACGGGGCCGGTAGGTGGGTGCGCGAGCGAGTGCGCGAGGGGAGCGACCACGGGATCGAAGGGCTGGTCGGCGAGTCGGAAAGGGGGCGCGGAGGCGGTGGTGGAGGTGCTGCTGGTGGTGCTTGGGAATGATCGCGGGCGGGACGGACGGCGGGGACTGCGACGGAGTCTCGGTCAGCCGTCAGGGGAGCTTTGACTTGTCGAGGTGACAGTTTCGGGAACCGTGGGAAATTCTGCCGCTCGGCCAGAGGGTCCGGGCGGTGAAGACCCCCCCCGGGGCTCCGCGCTGTGTGGATCCGGATGATTCAGCTGCCAAATTACGTAATCTATGGACATGAAATGGTCGGTGGATTGTTTTACCATGTTCCGGCTTACCAAGGAAGATGGTTTACGTCAGCACAGTCAGAACAGACTGTGCGAACAGGCATCGCTACTTCCGCCTTCTTCTCTCGTTCCACATCACATTGCTTCCGATGAACCTTCGTCATTACCACGACGTTGAGACATGAAGTCGTTTGATGACAATATCGAAGGAAACACCAAGGAAATATCAATATGGATCGTTCCCACAGGCCTGGAAACACTAGATGCCGGTCAATGCTTAATAGAAAAGCAATCAGTATTGATTGCGTCTCGCTCACGACTCTCATTGACACTCATCAACACCCGGCAGGTCCGAGTAACTCGGCGCCACCCTCGATCTGCTGTCAACCACCGGCGACCAACCACGAAGACCCCCAATTTATTTCTCCAACTCGCTTACCGTCCGTCCCTGGCGTGCGGCTCCTACGGGTACTTGTCTCTCTGTCTTCTCGCTGCTGGTACCTGAAGCCATACCACTTTCGCTTTGTCTTTCGATCCGTCCGCAGGTCATCCCATACGTCAACAGTCCCCATCCTCCGTATGCCGCTTCGCGACGCCCTCTTCGAGTAAGCTTCCGTCTTTAGATTAAACGACACAGGCTCGCTGCTCTCATGGCCTGTACATCTCGGGTGACGAAGCCGCTCTTCCATTGCAAGTTTGCGCAACTGTAACTTGGTCGGAACGATCCAGAGCCCTTTCCGACCCCTCATGGCACCCTCTGCGATGGTCCCCACATCCAGCGCGCCCCCATGACCAACACGCTCTTCCGTTCATGGCTAATATGGAGCGTCACTTCCGAGATGGCTTACACTCCGTTACATCCAAGTCGGTTTCTAGCCACACCTTGGTTGGCGGACTTTTCTCCTCAACGCCCTCAACTATGGGCGACGACCGTGCCTAGTCGCGCCGCCGACGACGTTTGCCTCCATGCCCAGGCTTCGTGCCTGATTCAAACTGCCATCAACCAGCCCGTTCCATGGTTCCTAGCCCGTGCCGCTTGAGTCTTCGGATGTCCATCCCATAGTCCATAACACCCCATGGGCAACGGTAGCTCTCTCGGCCTCGTCCGTTTCCTGTGCGCTTGTCTCGAAGCAGTAACCAAGGGCTCAGAATGCCGAAGCTTTGCCCCGAAGATCGCGGGGCAAAGTCCCTCGCCCGCCATGGGCGCAGAGCTCGTTCATCCCGCCGATCCGAAAGGGTCAAGCGGTGAATTCGAAGAGACTTGACGTCTGTCACTGACGAGAAGTTGATAAAAGGGCCAGCTCCCAGGCTGTCCCATGACCCTTTAATTCTGCAACCCACGGAGAATATCTGCCTTTGAGTTCAAATCGTCAACGAGGTTCAGAACCGAAGCAACAATGGCTGCACGCACGCTTCTTGCCGCTGCCCTCCTGGGCACCGTGGCCTTCGCCGTCCCCATCGAGGAGAGACAGTCTTGTGCATCTGTCTGGTAAGCGGATCATGAGGCTCGCCACGAACGGCTTCTAACAAAACCCAGGTCCCAGTGCGGTGGTCAAACCTGGACCGGGCCTACCTGCTGCGCTGCCGGCAGCAACTGCGTCGTCGGCAACCCGTTCTACAGCCAGTGCATCCCCGGCAGCGCCGCTCCCTCCTCCAGCTCGACCGTTGCCTCTTCGACCGTTCGCACCAGCTCCACCCCCGCTGTGAGCCCGTCCCGCACTTCGACGACCGCCGGCGCCGTCACCACCACCAGCGTCGGCCCCGGCACCACTCTTCCACCCGTCAGCGGCGGTGCTACCTACACTGGTAACCCCTTCGCCGGCGTCGACCTCTGGGCCAACTCGTACTACGCCTCCGAGATCACGACTCTGGCCATTCCGTCTCTGAGCCCTGCTCTGGCCACTGCCGCCGCCAAGGTCGCCAAGGTGCCGACCTTCATGTGGATGTAAGTGGATCATCACCAAGCCTGTTAGGTTGATACCGCTCCCTGACACTCTTCTCAGGGACACCCGCGCCAAGGTTCCCTTGGTTGACTCGACTCTGGCCGACATTCGCCGTGCTAACCAGGCCGGTGGTAACTACGCCGGTGAATTCGTCGTCTACGACCTCCCCGACCGCGACTGCGCCGCTGCCGCCTCCAACGGCGAGTTCGCTATTGCCAACGGCGGTGTTGCGAAGTACAAGGAGTACATTGACGCTATTCGTGCCATGATCATCAAGTACTCCGACATTCGCATCCTCCTCGTCATTGGTCAGTTGTGTTTGCGATATCACACGACAAAACAGCTGCTGACTCTTTGTTTCAGAGCCCGACTCTCTTGCCAACCTCGTTACCAAGTAAGCGAAACTCTGGATTCTCGAGGTTCCAGCAGATATGCTGACAAGACCGCAGTTTGAACGTCCCCAAGTGCGCTGGTGCCCAAGCCGCCTACCTTGAGTGCACCAACTACGCCGTCACCCAGCTCAACCTCCCCAACGTCGCCATGTACCTCGACGGAGGCCACGCAGGTTGGCTCGGTTGGGCCGCGTAAGCTTTGCCGTTGCGGTGGAGATGCCAAGGCTGACAAAATGTAGAAATCTACCCCCCGCTGCCCAGCTGTTTGCCAAGGTCTACAAGGACGCCGGCAACCCCAAGGCTCTGCGTGGTCTTGTGACCAACGTTGCCAACGTGAGTTTTCTCGCCAGTTAAAAGCTTTATCTCAGCAGCATACTTAAAATGAGTAGTACAACGCCTGGAGCGTCAGCTCTCCTCCTCCGTACACACAGGGTAATGGTTCTCCCTCATCTGGCTCTTGGTTCTAATGTATCTGACTGTTTGCAGGCAACTCCAACTACGACGAGAAGCACTACATCGAGGCCTTCGGCCCTCTCCTTGCGGCCCAGGGCTGGAACGCCCAGTTCATCGTTGACCAGGGCCGCTCCGGCAAGCAGCCCACCGGCCAGGAGGCGTGGGGTGACTGGTGCAACGCCATTGGCACCGGATTCGGTCTCCGCCCGTCCACCAACACCGGCTCGTCGCTCGTCGACGCCTTCGTCTGGGTCAAGCCTGGCGGTGAGAGTGACGGTACCTCGGACACCACGGCCGCCCGCTACGATCACAACTGCGGCAAGAACGACGCCCTCAAGCCCGCCCCTGAGGCCGGCACGTGGTTCCAGGCCTACTTTGAGCAGCTGCTCAAGAACGCCAACCCGGCTTTCTAAATGCGCACTCAAGTGGCTTCATGGGATCTCTCTGCAGAGATAGAGGGTCGAAGGGTTAGACTGGAAATCTCATATTACCTTCTTGTAAATAGTTTACATAAACCTTGGAGACGAAGTGTATATACATCATCGAGGCTACATCGCATTGCTCCCGCTGTGATAGGATAGTCATGATTCCGTCTGGCTTAGTGCGTTATTTCTCGTACGTTGACTGCGTCGGTCCGTGTCATCATGCCGTTATTATGCCACGGCTCCGCAAGCTGAGATCCGCGGATACAAGAAAGTTAAAGCCCAGGCACTCGACCTGGCTGAACAAAAGCATCTTCGGCTGGCAAGACCACAAACTTGCTCAGTTTTTGCAGTTCCTGCTTGTTTGTTCCATCTCACTCCTCTTTGGCTTCAATGTGGCCTCCATGCTGCCCCTTTTCCTGACTCCAGACCCGAAAAGTTGGAAGACGATCGTCGATAACATCCCGGGTATTAATCACATACATCATATTTTCAAGGTGTTTTTCAATCGCATGGTTTGGCTGTTCAGGGCCTTCCATAAAGGCCAAGCCGCTCTTTTATCCGCACTGTCTGTGGCCCAAGGATCTGATCTTGACCACAACACAAAGGCAAGCAAAATCAGTGATTCTAGGGCATCGGGAACTTGCCGTGTTTTTGCACGCAAATCTAGCCTTTCTTATTTTCACATGCTGACACGTCACGCCGCTCAAAGAACAAGACGCAGAAAGTCTGCCAGGAAGCTCATAACACTGGTATCCCAGTGAGCAGTCACGAGAACGAGACAAGGCAGCCCCCTGGGAAGATGTCTTACAAAGCCAAGTTGGCCGACTTCATCAAGAAAGAAAAGCTCAGTGAGGAAGCCCACGAGCCTAATCCCCTCTCTATCGATATCTGTCCCGACCAGGCAACTCCAAAGCGGAGTCTCTGGGGAAAGTTCGAGCAAAAGATGAGGAAGAGAAAGAAAGACTCGGAAACAAATTTTCTACCGCCTGCCACGGACTATCCATCTGCTTCCTTCAATGAGAGCCAGGCGAGCAAAAGGGATGTCAATGTTCTGGGTCTATCTGGTTCGTTCCAAGACAATCGAGGAACCGATAGGGATGCCGACATAAAAAACGCGCTTGCGTACGACCCTTTTCATTCGCTATCCTCTTCATCGTCGAACGCCTGGCTGGCAACGGCCTTCTCGAAGACTGCTGATCACACCATCTCCCACTCTCAACCGCACTCCCCAGCTCAGGTCCTTGCTGACTACCACCTTCACTGTCAGGAAATCTACGATCACGCATCTCTATCCATGGCTAACGACAAAAGTTTGACGAATCCGCTAGGCAAGCCAATTGGACGCATCGAGTCAGAGCCGCCGTCTGCGTACTATTCGGATTGTGCCTACGACCCTGCACACGATGACTTTCCGCCACTGCCCATTAAGAAGACACCCAATGCCAATGCCGCGCCGATTTGGGGTCAGAAAAACACCGAGTCAGCCATCGACAGAAAGGTGGCACAGCATCCTGCGACCTACCTTGGAACCCCAAAGCAACTTTATGCGCAGTTTGCGAACCCTTCGTTAGATACCATGAAAAAGGTCGCGGTCCCAAACGGGAACCGTGCCATTCCCCGGACGTTCGTCCCTGGTCAGACGACCTCCTTGTATGTCCACACACTTTCTCTTATATCTACTCTGGACTCCTTAACAAGTTCGAGTAGCCCTACCACGGCCACGAGTCCTCAACATGCTATTGCCACGGAGCCGAACATCTCATTGCCGACGCCGCCTTCTGAAGAGGAGCAACATCTACGAAAGTTTGTTCAGCAGATGACCCAGCATAAGTGCCCAGGCTGCAACAGGGACGGGTCTCTCTTCCAGGCGTGTACCGTCTTCGACCATACCGAGAAGATTCTACTTTCCAAGAAGCGTATGTCAAACTTTCCGATACCTTCTTCACCGTGTCCATACTGCCCTATCTTGTCGTACCTCACACACATGCCCCGAAACCGGCTCCTAGGCCAACTTTGCATTACAACGCTAACTCTTCGCAACTTCAGCTCACTGTATCTTCAAATGCAAGCATTCGAGGTGTGGCGTCTCGTACTGTCCGGGTTGCTCGCAACCAAGCAGGGCCGCCGCGACGTCCTCCCGGCCATCCACCATCAGCATGATCAACGGCACAGGCGCGTCTGAATGGTGCTGTTCCTCCGCACGACTCTTCTTCATCTTCCTCCTTCTCTGCGGCCCACACCCCCACCCCAGAGACGGCCTGGCTTCCCTCCTCCAAGATCGCCAAGTCGAAGTCAAGATCGGGGCTTTGAGAGGTTCAGTCACTTCATCGCCCGATGAGAGTGCGTCAGAGAACCCGCAGCCTTTGGTGGGGCCGGCGATCGGCACAGGCTACGGACGGTCCGGGGATTACATCAGCCCCGGCGGAGGTTTCTCCCAACGTATCAGCGAGAAAAGTTTGGAGTTACTCCCCGAACTCTTCGCAAAGCTCCGGGGGGCTTGGCCTTCTACCATGAACTTGAGCGAGTTCGACCAGAACCCCCCAGCGCTACTCTTGGCCATGGCCCGTCGCAGCCCACTGATGGTCAAAGTAGCGGAACTCCTCCGCGATGACTGCATAGAAGAGGTTATGCACCGCGCTGCTCTGTATCATTCCATGTTTGACTTCATCCACATCGTCATCGCGCACCCCTTCTCGGCCCCTCTGGTCCGCGACCTCCGAACTGAGTATTCCCTCTCCCGCACTCTCCTACCGGTATGCTTCGGCACAGGTTATATCTTGGCCCCCGCTATGCAGCAGACATGCCCCGCGAGCTCCAAGGGTAAGGGCAAGGCGAAGTCGCTATACGAGCCGCCTCAGGATACTCTGCAGGCACTGGCCAGCTTTCTCTCATCGTTAACGGACCAGTCTGGGGCGGTGATGCGTTACCTGGATGCCGGAAGCCAGGGAGCCACCCAGACACTGGCGATGTGCCAGCGTATCTGCTATCTGTCCGACGAACTCCAGAGACTGACCGTCCACGTCGCCGAAGTTGCCGAAGTGTCCGGCCCGGCCCGGGCTTCCTCGTCATCAAACGAGTCCGCCGCAGCCTCGATTGCTGTCGTCAGTTCAGAAGAAGCCCACGGAAAGAAACTGGAAGAGATGCGGGCCTGGTTGAGCAAGAACAAGGTAGCTGAGATTGAGACAGACGACTGGCTTCATGGATACAGTTTCTGTGAAAAACTGACCAAAACCGCGGGAAGCGTTCCCAAGCCTGGTCGTATCAAGAGAATTGTGTGCGAGCTTTCGATGCTCCGGACTTCTCTGCCAGAGGGCATCTTCGTCCGGCACGACAGCTCGCGACTGGACGCCATGAAGGTCCTCATTGTCGGACCAGAGGACACGCCGTACGAGAACGGGCTCTTCGAGTTCGACCTGTTTTGTCCTCTTGAATACCCTAACAAGCCTCCGGTGATGGAATTTAAGACGACACGGAGCGGGCGCAAGTTCAACCCGAATCTCTACGTCGACGGGAAAAGTGATCCCCCCCCCCCCCCCAGCTTCAGCGCGGCTAATACATGATTCGATGGCTAACCTTTGGCCATAGTATGCCTTTCCCTCCTCGGTACCTGGAGCGGAGAAACGTGGTGCCCCAAAACGTCCACGCTCCTGCAACTTCTCGTATCCATCCAGGCCATGATCTTCTGCCCCGACCCCATCTGGAACGAGCCCGGCAACGCCGGCGACCTGGGCGCCCGCGCGTCCGAACTGTACAACTGGGAGATGCGCGCCGACACGCTCGTCTTCGCCATGAGTGACTGGCTCAGCGAACGCCAGACGGATGCCGCCGGCAGCGCCACCGGCAATGGTCTCTGGGACGAGGTCGTGAGAAACCACTTTGGGCTGCGGTGGCGCCAGATTCTAGAGACCGCCATCCGTTGGGAAAAGGAGAACGACCCCGGGGTTTCCTTCTCGGCGTCCGGGCTCAAGTTCATCATGCCGGGAAAGTGCGCGGCCAAGAGGTTCCGCGTGGGGATCCGGAGGTTGAAGTGGTACTTTGCCGAGTGGGCTAGAGCCGAGGATGAGACGGATCTTGTGAAGAACGAGCCTCAGGACGAGAGCGAGGCCGACATGTACAGTACGTCTGGGGCAGGCCTGGAAACAGACAATGGTTCCAATGGCTTTGCTCTGAACTCCAGTCCAAACTCACTCGGCTCGCTCGACTCATCAGAGTAGAGGCCGATTTCTCCTGGGTGAGACAACTTGGTAGTAGGGAGTGCACTTTCCAGATGTGGTATTCCATTACCGAGAACTACAGTGTCCAAAATTGCTCGGTAGCATGTTTTGCCTTTGCGTTTCCTTGCAAACTCATGCCAATGCCCCTGTTCCCCCTCTTGCTTGCAACTTTGGGCACAACGTGGCCGACGTGACGTCCTTGGATATTTGCTGTGCTTGGGTAGTTCGTCTTCACAAACTTGGAAATATTGCGCTTCCGACTGCCCGAATATGGCATGCACCTTTTCCTGTTCTGGCTCATCCAATCGCTTAGGCACCTTGGTGCCCCGAAGACCGATGGTACATCGCGGAACCATCGTAGATGCATGTAAGATGCGGGGTTCTTACGAATGTGCATCTTTGGGATCTCAACAAGGACTGATGGAGACGTGTTCTCCGATAATGGTGCATGCAGCATTAGTGCTGAGCGCAGCATCCAATCCAAGCTGCTATCAGATATTTCCTCATCTTTGGGTACTAGCCGAAGCTGCGAGTCTTTTCTTCTCTTCTTCATAACGTAGCCTGCGGATGAGATGGGCGTCAGGACAGTCCCGGGTAGCAATATAAGAAGCTGCCGGCTTGTCTAACGTGGACCAACCCCCCGAGAAGCCTCCTCGACGCAGCAGACAGCTCCGCAAGATAACATAACAATGGCAGCAGCCTACAAGACCGAAGGCGTGGCCTTCATCACCGGCGTAAACCACCCCCTTCGTCGTCAAACTCGCCTCAACTAACACAACTTCCTTCAGGCCGGCAGCGGCATCGGCTGCGCAACAGGCTACGCATTCGCCGCCTCCCACGCCCTCGCCGTGGTCTTCACGGACATTCACCTCGACGCCGCCCTCGCCGCCGCGTCCGCCTCCAAAGCCCACGCCACGAACCCCTCGTACCAGGCGCGGGCCTACGCGCTCGACGTCACGGACGAAGCCTCAGTCGTCTCTGTAATCGCGGCCGTCGCCAAGGAGTTTGGGCGCATCGACTACCTCGTCAACAGCGCGGGCGTCCCCGCCCTTGGCGACGCGCTGGTGCCGGAGAACAGCATGCATGTCTTTGACGAGACGGCGAGGGTGAACACGAGGGGCCTGCTGCTGGTTACGAGGGCTGCGGTGCGGGTGATGGAGAACCAAGATCGGAAGCGGCATACGACGCTGCTGGGCAGGGAGAGGGTGCTGGAGAGGGGGTGCGTGGTGAACGTGCTCTCGGTGCTCGCGTTCGGGGCCGTGAAGAACAAGGTTGCGTATGCGGCGTCGAAGCATGCGTCCTTGGGCATCACGAGGGCGACGGGTATGTCATCTCATTCTTCCTCCAGCCTGCCGAGTTCGATGATGCCATGTGTTGCTGACCGTGATGGCAGCGCAAGACTTGAGGGAAAAGTACATCCGCGTCAACGCCGTTGCTCCGGCGTGGGTGAACACGGCCATGTTCGAGCAGGAAAGCGAGAGCACGCCGGGCATCGATCAGTTCATCGCGGGCATCAGCCCGGCAGGCCGGCCGGCGGAGGCGGACGAGGTTGCGGAGGTGGTTGTGTTCCTGTGCAGCCCGGCGTCGAGTTATGTCAACGGCACCGGGTTGACGGTGGATTCTGGCCTGACGCTTACCGTTCATCAGGGGCTGTGGTGAGGAGGGATGGTTCGTCGAGGGTTGTAGCGGAAAACGAAGTTGGTGTGTTAGCGGCAAATAGACGCCACGATCTGTCCAAGCCGTCTAACACATCCCATAGCGATTCTCTTTTGTGACTCTCCTCGAAGGCCAGTTCCAACAGTCACCTCAACCATGCAACCGTTTCGCAGCAACAAAGCCATTTGGAACGCTCCGTGAGTCGATGTTGGGACACACCATAGCAGATACGACCAAGGGGAGCGACGCACAACGCTAGGTCAAGCCTCTAGTTTGAGTAGCTGAAGTATCGGGCTTGCGTGCATGTGGTGTTGTCGCTCTCTGTATCTGTCTTGGCTTTCTACTCAGGCTTCAGCTCCAGCATGCCAATAGGTTTTAGGACTGGTCAATGTCGCATAGCCTCTCCCCGACAGTCCTGGCGACTCCTCCCATACGGCAGTTGGTATCGCGGCGCAACCGAAAAACCGGTCCTTACATGAGCACTACGGCAAGCTACCAATGACAACTCAGAGGGAAGGCAGGCCGTAGATCGACCAAGCAACCAACCCTGGCGACTGTTGCCACCATTTGTATCAACCCGGCGATTCAAGATGGCTGAATGACTGTCGTTGAATTTCCCAAAGGCCGATGACTCGCAAGATACACAGGGGCTCCCACTGACCGCCATTTATCGCGACTCGCCGCTCGACCAAAACGGCTACCTTAACGCTGATGATCGTTTTGGTACCTACACTAATGCTAGGGTCTGTTATAGAGACAACTTTTAAGGGGTTGCAGGTGCATGCAGACAGGCTTGTTTCGCAAACATGGCATCCACCAGACACGACGTAGCGTTGCAGGTAACCGCGGCTGACATGCGGCTGGGGGGGGCGTTTTTTTGTGTGCTGCGGGGGCTTGTCATGGTCACTGTGCTCGAAAAGAGTATGCCTGATCAAACGTGACGCTTATCAAAGATTCTGCGCCTGGCTGTTATCGCGGATGCACGAGTGTTGTGAGTTACTTCTGGGTGTGTGATCTCTGATCGGCTCCAACACCGCCAGTGTTGGATGATGGGCAATTTTCTGAAGCATATCCGTCCCAAAGTTTCTTGACGTTCAGCAAGTTGCACCCGAGCCAAGCTACCGGTCTGCCCCGCCCCCAAAGAGTCTGTTCCTACTATGAGAAGGCAGGAAACCACGTGGAAGAGGTGGACACAGCCGGACTCGGACCTCAAACAGGTGGATGGCCGTTTATCCTATGCGTGTGGTCATTGATGTTCCCCAGTTTTGATCGAGCAACTCGAAGCTCAAATGGACACGCGAGTCAAGACCTGGGACATATTGGTCCGCGCCCAGTATCCAAGTGCCGCTTGCGTACGGAAATAGAGTGTGAGATTCACGAACGCTTCGTATAAGCGTGAAGTCAGATGAGAGCCAAGATAAGGGCACGTCCGGAACCGAGCACTATTGGAGTTGACGCAGCCAACGAAACCTTCGATGGAAAGTTTCAACAGCTCAGGCCGGTGGGTAGATTGCGATGTCCGGAATAGCTGTGTGTTGACGGCGGAAAGGGGACGAAGGAGATGAGGTCAGCCTGACTGGGCCTCAAAACCCACCGGAAGCTGCCAAGGCCTGAATCATGAAGAGTCGGTCAATAAGCTTCAATGACCTAATGAAGAGACAGCCCATGGCGACGATGCCTGAAAACCAAGATTGTGACAAAGTCTATTCCCACGGCAAGCAAACATTAATCCAAACGAAGTCGATGTTTGGTGCCGACGGGAAAAGTGCCGTCTGTTGGAAATCCATGTGGCCCAGCAAGTGCCATAGGATGGCTAGCGGCCGGGAAGGAATGGAGGGTGTTTGCCACGTGCGGCACATGCAGCAGCAAGGTACACGACTATAGAGGAAGAAGGGAAAGGCGCGGGTGAGGGGGATGAGGGGGTGAGGGGATGAGGGGAAGCAGCCATTGGCACTCATGATCAGGCCAGAGTCGCATCGAAAGTGGTCTGAGGGGCCGAGTCTAGCGGTGTCGATGGTGTGAGAAGATCGTTGATACAAAGAGGATGATCATCTGAGACGAGCCATGTGTGCGTGAAGTCTGAAATGAAGTGTGCCACTCTCGGCCGATGGACTGACTGGTCGAGAGGGGTCTGGATCACAATGACGGACACGAGAGATGGAACTCCCACAGAGTGGCTGGTCTCGTCGGATGTCGATCAACGAGTCCTCAGCTACGAGCAACAATCATGGTGAACTTTGATTGAAAACGGCCACAAACAAGCAAGGTCTGGCTGCGGTTCATTGACAGGATGAGCAACACTAATCTGGCGGACAGAGTCACCGTCGGCTGACACGCTAGATTGGTGCCCAAGGTCGCGGAGGTTGGCTTGTCGTCAGGGTTAGGAAAAAGGACTGCAATGGGTCTTCCCTGGGTCATTTGCCTGTCGGAGCCAAAAAAGATCGACAGTGTGTTTAAAACACGAGGCGGACTCTGGCTGGGTCAAAGTGACAAACAACGGCAAGCCAGCGACAGCAAAAGCCACCCGGTGTTTGACAGTGACCGAGACAGGCCAACTTCTTGTGTTTGGCTGCGCCATCACGTACGACCGCCGAATCCGCGTCCAGGAGTTTACTGTTGTCATGTCATGTATATGCAAGACTGGAAATAGGCCCAAGCTCAATCGATGCAGGCGGCACGTGGAGTTTGGAGATGCGTTCCTGGACAAAGTGTCCGTGGTGCGGACGAGTTGGTGCGAGCATTGCTGCGTTGGATTGCCCTGCGAGGAAGGGTTGGCTCCTTAAGATTGCTCGCAACAAGGGGCCCTCGGACCCCTTGTTGTCTTTGGGCTTGCTCGGCATCGTCTGCGATGCGAATAGGATGGATAGAAGTTATCCTGGACCGGTGGATATCCCATAAAGCCCGCTTAGACTGTTTGACAGTTGGACGCGTGGGTGATCGGCTCAAGTGGGCGGTGGTCCCTCCGTGTGATTTTGTTCGGAGGCCGCGATCCCTGCTTCTCCTTTTTCGAAGTTGATCATTATTCGCCCGAGCGGCAGCCCCTGTGGGAATGTATCCCAGTCCCAGTTGTATGTGCACTAGATTTCGAGCTGCCGCTCGGAGAAAGGGATGTCGGGGGAAGCGGGTGGTGCTTTTGGGCGGCGGCGAACGAATTAGAGTAACGAATAAAGGACAGCGCTTGCTATTGAAGGAGATCGGGCGGGCGAGGTGACTGCTTTTCGTCAAGTTTCTTCCATTGGCACAGAGTGTTTCTTCAGCCATGGACTGCATGTCGACGGATGCGGACGAGGTGTGGATTGGGGGGTCGAGGGAGGCCCGTGGAGGCGACAACAATGCAAGGCCGAGGATCCAGACAACGGACAATTTTGTTCAGGACAGTACAGAGACCAGGGGTCCTGATGGACTGCCGGGTCTGTTTTGGAGGTCGGAAGATTAGCCAGATCCATGGATAATATGTAGAGAGTGGCATGCCATTTTGTGCGACATGGAAGGGGGAACAGCCTAGGAGAAAAGAAGAAGAAATGCGTCTCATCTCGTCGCATCGGGGCAGAGGTCCTTGTGGTTTAGGGGACAGAGGCATGCAAAGGCAGGGCAGCGGGAAGCGAGAAACATCGGCGGAGCTGGAACTTGTTCGGGATTGGGGAGAAACATGGGCGACGACAGGACATTGGGACACGCCGAAAGGGAGGAGGATGAGTTGTGATTTTGTGAGGTGCAATAATTTAGGTTGATGCACTTGTGTCAAGATGGGGGAAGGAACCCGGTTGGTCTCACGTTGTCGCACTTGCGTCTGCCATGGGTTGTATGTGTGTGTGTGTGTGTGTGTGAGTGAGTGAGTGAGTGAGTGAGGAGTGCGTGAGGAGTGCGTGAGCGACAGACGTGGAGATACGGAGAGAGGGAGATACCGTAGGCAGTATGTGTCCGTCCTGTGCTGAGATGAAAGTGAAGATGAGAGTGAGAACTGCCGGCCGCGAGGCACCATGCGGGAAGTAATTAAGGCAAGAAATGGAATGGAGATAAAGGTGCGTTTCTCTAGCATGTACCCTGTGGTTTGTCTGCGAACCTTTCCGTTGGGAAATGTTCATGAGAGGGTGGCCTGGCACACTAGGGCAGCAATTCAGGCTGAGCCTGCCTGCAAGGTGAGGTGGATGAGCAGGAATGAAGCTTCATGGCAAGGGCCTCTGGGCCTGCAGCACCCCCCTCCATGTTGTAGGCCGCTTCGGAGACCGCCTATTCTCAGGCCCAGCCCAGCACATATCTCCGGTTTAGCACGAGGACCGGAATACGCCACGAGCTGTAGCGTTGCCTGACTCCTATACAGCCCGCGTCGAACTGGCCCGGAAGATACCGCATCATCGGATGTCCCTGAGGGGCATGTCAGTTGCGTTCTCTCGCGGGAGGAGAAAAGTAATCATGATCGCCGTCATCAGGGTGTTCGCTCTCTGTCTCGAAGCAGGAGCCCCGTCTGCCTGTTCAGGATGTTTGGCCGGTGGTCACGGCGCTAGACTGCGATCCAATGAAGTCAGACGTCGGCTGTAAATCTAGCTATCTGCCCCTCATGTCGTTGATCAACGGATGATGAATGGATCGAAAACAGAACCCATCAACCTCGAGGCCGACTTTCGCCAACCACGTCGTACATATACACATGGTGTACAATAAGTCCCATGTGTGTTGCTAGTGGGATTCGGGAAGAAAACGGCCCAGGTCGGACATGGCCAGCATTGTCGGCAGGTAGGTGGTATCTGGTCTGGCATCTGGGCGGTACGTACCACTCAGTTGAGACCATGGTACTCTCTTCGTTGCTGCTGCTCATTGCTGCCGAGGCTGGCTCCCCTGTCGCGTCCACCCTGCCCTTCCCCCCTCTGCCCCTTCCTAATCCCTGTTCCACACATGGCTCCTGCCTCTGCGTGTGCCTGCCTCATGCTTTCCTGCTTTTGCCTAGCGGCCCTAGCCTCGATGACAGCACGTCCGGGCAGGTACAAAGCAGTGCCAGGACGGACGGCGCTGGCACGGGTGCAGTTACGATGGGTAAGTGCAAAAACGTACGGAAGCTGCTGCAAGTCGTTCTTTCCTCTTGGTTTCGGTCTCCCTTTTTCTTCCTGTCTCTTCCTGTCTGCGTGGCTCTTGCCGGTTTCGCCCCCAAGCCACCTGCTTCTGGCAGCCAAGGCGCGCATGTACGTACACAGCTTATCGTGCCTCCCTTATCCTGATCGGTTTGAGGGTTGAGGCGCCCTTTCCCAGACATGCACACAGGGCAAAGCAGGTGCCGGTGCAGTGTGCTGGTGCGGGTGGCTCTCCTTTCCGCACTCCTTCCTCGCCCTGTCTAAAAGCTGCTGACTGACCGAACCCCAGGTCCCCGAGTAAGACAGTACGTACCCTTTCCTCGTGCCTGGCTGCCCTGCTACCTGACCACCTAACCGCCTAACCTAGCTCGTCCCAGGCCTCTCTTTCCGTCACCTCCCGGCCTCCGTCCCTCCCCCCTTGCCCTCCACTCCACTGCCACCACCATTGGAGCCGCTGCTTGATATTATTTCCGCTCCCTCGCACTCGCCACGACTCCCAAACTGCATCTGGCCCGTCTCCCGTGTTCTCCTCTTCCACTTCCACGTCCGCGTCCAAGTGCCCAGTCCGATCCCTTCGTCATCAAATCACAACCGTCCAACTCTGCCTTTTTTTCCCCCTTTCCTTCTCCTCTTTCGCTCTTGCTGGGCCACTTTCGACGGTCGCGATACAACCCAATCCCCCGGTTCAGACCCATCGATCGTCCACCCCGAACCTCAATCTCGCCTGCGTGTAAACAAGTTTGGTCCTTGGATCAAGTCCCCTGATTCCTGAAGTCCCGCCCGTGACTTCACCGAAACGCGCGCCCATCTTCGCCCCAATCACTCACGTACGTAGACGCATACGCACCCGTACGTACGCACCCACAGCATACACCCCCGAAGCGAACGAAGCGAACGAGTGAGTGTCGCTCACGGCCGCCGCCTCCTCCACCGAGAGCCACCGCTGCCGCTACCGTTCTCGCTGCACCGTACCTCTACTACCGCTGCAAACCAACTCAAAGCACCGCACCCGCGTCTCGTCCCAATCTGCAAATCCAATCCACCGCCAATCGCCCTGCCCGCTCGCCTGCTTGCTGGTCCGACAGTCGTGAAGCAAGCCCCGGCCTGTGGAAACTCGAACCATAGTTGAGACTGGACGGCCAACCTCGACAAACCTTTTTTACGCAGGGATCTCGTCGAACCCAAAAAAACCAGTCACAATGCCCACCTCTCTCGACTCGTCTCGTCCCATCATGGCACCCTCAGTACGTCTTCCTCCACCTGTCTCCTGATGTTGCTTTTTTCCCGTTCGCTCTGCCTATCAACATCTGTCTTGCGTCCGTCTGTTCCCTCCTGCACCGCCTCGCTCGCGACAGCCCTTAACCTTAGGTTGCTCTTGGACGTCGCAAATCCCGGCTCCATTCTGCACCCACTTAGCCGATCTTGTTATCCTGAATTCCACTTGCTCTGTCATAATTCCATTTGACCTCCCCTTCGGCCCCTCTCTCGAATCCTGCCTCCTCCCTCCCTATTCACTCTTGCTCAAAATGACTGCCGTTCTGACAGAAGGCCCTCCTCAGGTGCGTACGTCTGTGCGATACAGCACATACAGCATGGCGCCCTCATTTGCCAACACCGTCCAGACCACCGACTCGGCTCACGCTGAAATCACCGACATCGCGACCGGCCTCGACCGCATGGAGAACAAGGCTTTGAGCTCCCAAAGAGTCACCTTGAGCGAGGAGAAGAGCGCAAACTTGAGCAAGCTGGCCCTCGGCGCCAAACTGGAGCGTGCGCTGGACCGGAGGATGAGCAGCCAGGACGCCGTCATGCGCCCGCGTGGCAAGACCCTGAACGAGAAGCCTGCACAGGCGGCGTAGGAGCCTGCCGAGCAAATCTTGACCACAAGAAAATGGCCGTGGCATGCCATTTTCACCGCATCAAAACAAACTATCAACACGAGAGCCGGAACCAAACCGTCACGGGCAAGTTCCAACTGGGACAGAGAACGATGGCGTTAAAAGCCAGACTGTGGGATCGGTTCGGGCACCCGCTCTCAGGGAAACCTCCGGCGCACAGGACCCACAACGACGAGACGAGGCCGACGACATGTCTCTGAATGGAAGCAAAGAAGGCATAATGGGAAGGAGACGGGGACTGGGCCGCTGGAAACAAATCAAGTTGACAAATGGTTTTGGTTTTTTTGGTCTGTTGGGATATCCAGAGGATGACCGGAGCGCCGACGCAGTGATGGCATCCCACGCGTAGTGTTTAAATGGTGTTTTACTACGTTGCTCCGGCTGCGTTACATATTTCTTCACCCCGAAGCATCATTCGCACAAGTATCGGATCACGGCATATGTTTCCTTGACCAAACTGGTGTGTATAGGGCTTGATATGCGTGGTATACTAGAAATGCTGATGACCCGATCCGACCCCAGGACGCTAATTTCAAGTTCGCAAGTGATGTCACCCTACGCGGCTGATTTGCCTGGCGCTGGCTGCAGAGAAATATGCGTGACTGGGTGCTGCAATGCCGATGCCCAACGCAACCATCGGACTATGTTGTGCAATTATCCGTCTTTTCCATCCTCCCCCGCTGGCTCTGATACCTCGGGTCTTGCTTTCCTCCCAGCCCA
Source organism: Colletotrichum tofieldiae (assembly GCA_022836555.1). Lineage (NCBI taxonomy): Eukaryota > Fungi > Ascomycota > Sordariomycetes > Glomerellales > Glomerellaceae > Colletotrichum > Colletotrichum tofieldiae. The sequence goes on from BQXV01000010.1 coordinate 2,977,081, forward strand.
CCTCTCTGCCTCGCTGACTCTCGTGGGTATTCTGTGGGCAAGAAAAAGGCACAGTGCTGCCTGTCCGCAAGTCCTTGCCTTCGGTCGATGACGTCCCGTCACCAAAAAAAAAATAAGAAAAATGTAAAAAGTAAAATAACGACCCCTTTGGACCACAAGCATTCCGTCTTTCAAGCGCTGTCCTTCTTGTCCAGACGGGCCTCGATATCCTTGTACTGCGCGACGAGCTCCGCCTCCTCGCCCTCGAACTCGAGCGCCTTGCCAACCCACTCCCTCGCCTCCTCGAGACGGCCCATCTCGATCAGACACCTCCCGCGGCGCCACCACGCCTTCGCGTTGCCGACCTTGCGCGCCTCGACGCTGGCCTCGGCGTCGACGGAGCCCTCGGCCCACTGCTGCAGCGCCATGTGCGCCTGCGCCCTGTTGGCGTACAGACCCGACACCTCCTCGCGGACGAGCTGGGAGGGCTCCCAGAGGGGGCGGGTGAGGGCCATCTGCAGGCCGAGGGTGTAGAACTTGATGGCCTCGGCGTACTTCTTCTTGTGGAACTCGGCGTTGCCGCTGTCGCGGAGCTTGGCGACGTTGGCGGAGCGCTTGGGGTTCACGGGCATCGGTGGCGGGGGCACGCCGTGCGGGCCGGTGGTGTCGGAGGTGACGAGGGAGCGGTGGAGGGCGTTGAGTTGGGCGAGCTCGGCCGCGAGGGCGCGCGAGGGGGAGGGGGAGGAGATCGCCTTGGACTGGGGGTCTATTTGGAGGGGGAGGAGGTCGAAGTGCGTGAGTTCCGACATTATGGCGGTCGCTTGAGGTGTGTAGATGTGGTTGTTTGGTGGGGTCTGGAGGGGGAATGCGGAAGCGTCGCAAGTGTCTCGGGTGTTGGGTGGTCGCCTCCGGGGTATCTTTTGTCGTGAAGCAGTGGTGAAGGTGGTTGCAGCCGTGAATGGCAAACGTGGGATCGTGGAGGTTATGGTTCGCGGTGGTGGATTATTGCCAGCTGGTCGATCCCGGGTCGACCCTTTGGGGCGATTAGAGGACACTTCTCCGGAGCTTGTCCTTATCGGTCCGTGCCAAGGCTGTCACGTGCTGATAGCAAGAAGTACCACTCACTGAGAGGAAGGATCTCCATTCCTCACTTGGAGACTCACCTTGATTTGAAGCAACATGCCAGCCAATGTGGCCGTTGACTCAATCCCCTGCTGGCGATGAGATTAAACAAGGACCTACTTCATTTAACTCCGGAACGTGAGAAAGGAATCTGATCTACCTGATATGTCAGTTCGGCTTATGCATTGTCAACTGCAGTGGACTATCCACGATTTACAGCCCCCCTTGATGACAACTAAAGGGAGAGTTGGAGATGCTGACTTGGCAAGTCTAGGCAGATGGGCCACTCTACTTGCCATTTTGACGCTTTGTTCATGATCCGAGCAGGGATTACTCACGCAAGAAGTATCATTGCCGTGGGGGTCAGTACCCAAAAAGGGAACAGGCCTATGCTTCATGTTGAAGCCCTCGCCACGTAGTCTGGCGATTCCGTCCTGTCCAAACACCGGAGGCCTTGGTTCAAACCTGCATTGTACATAAGGCAGGCAAAATGCAACTGTTGCAAGCTCTCAAGCTGCAGCTTCGAGCTGGAGCAGGACTCAATAAGACAGACAGAAGCCAATTCGAGCCTTGCCTCTCCGGGTTTTCTTTTCTTCTACACATTAAGCTGAGCCGTCAAATCCTTCAACCAAATCGGACTCTTTGATTGAGCTCTCCCGGATTACAACGAATGGTGATGGGATTTGGGAGAGTGTTCGACCATTATGACAGGTGCGGTATGCAGGAACATGGGGTCTTTTGGTGTTAGAACGTGGCTGACATGTGAAGGCTCTGTGCAACCCTTTTTCCTGTATGGGGTATCTTTGATGTTGAATTAGATCTTTCGACTACCCTGTTGAAAGAATCCATCTACCACCTGCCCTTCCTCTCTGCCCATTTCCCTCCACCATTGGTTGATCGTTAGTCAAGAGCAGCTTATCCAGAGCTCTCCGCTCCATTCTTTGTTCGAGTATCATCTGCTGTCGTAGTATGATTTGTTGAGACCCTTGTCGGCTGCGGCGATCTGTAGTGCCAATGGCAGGGAGAATTGTCTGCAGTACATGAAACTGCCAGTCATGTACCAGAATCCTGGCACACCTGTCGCTCTCCACCACTAAAGAGCAAGTAGTCAGTACCGCGTACATCAAAGTTGTTGAGGTCGAACTCACCCCTGAGCGCTCCTGCTCGTGGTCCAAGCCTCCAAACCCGCCAATTTTCTTGACCACTTCAGGCCCGAATAGCTTTTCAATCGTTGTCACATTGCTCTCGAACCCCGTTGCCAACACGACAACATCCGCCTCCAGCTTCGTGCCGTTGGCCAAAGTCAGACCATCAGACTGGAACTCCATGACTCCCTCCTCGCATCTCTGGATCTTAATCTTGCCGTCGACGATCATCTGGTTCGCCCCCTGGTCAATGTAATACTGGCCTCCCTTGATGAGTTGGTAATCCGCCAGACCGTATCCATCATGCCCCTCCTTTAGCTCAAGGCCAGCCTTCTTGAGACCATCGTGGACAGTCTTGTCGTTTTCCGCCATCGCTTGCGTCAGGCCGATGCTCATCGTCCGAATCAGGGCCAGTGGGATCGCGTTTCCAACTATATCCGCCTCTTCCGTGCTCAGCCCTTCCATGTTCCACAATGAAAGTATAAAACGCTCCCATGACTCCCGCGAGATGGAGTAGATTGGGTGTCGTTGGACCATCGTCACCTCTTTGGCGCCGTGGGTGACGAAGTCTGCCGAGATGTCGTGGCCGCTTGTGGCGCACCCGATGACCACCACCTTCTTGTTCTCGACATCGGGTATCTCGGCGGCGGTCTTGTGATACTTTGAGTGATAGATTTGACCCTTGAAGGACTCTTGTCCTGGGAAGTGCGGGATCTTGGGCTGATCGCCGTACACGCCCGTCGCCAGAACCACGTGACGTGCCGAAATCGTCCGCGTTCCCTCCGGCGTCCGGACTTCGACTCGGTACTTTTGCGTGATTTCGTCGTACCTGGTTTTGATGACTTCCGTGTTAAAGGCGATGTCGAGACCCATGAGCTGACCATAGTGCTCCATGAACTCGGCAACTTTGTCTCCCGTCAAGAACCGGGGCCAGGTCTCGGGGATCTTCATGAAGGCCCAGTGGTCTGCGTAAGTCGGCGTGTGAAGGGTCACACTCTGGTATCGTTCTCGCCACGAGTCGCCGAGACGCGCGCTTCTTTCTACTAGCCGGGTCTTGATCCCCATGTGTTGAAGACGTGCGCCGAGCATCAAGCCAGATTGGGCTGTTCCGTGTTAGCTGGAAAAGAATGGTCAAACATCGTGAGCTGTGCAGTAACGTACCGGCGCCAACGATCAATACCTGAAGGTCTTCTTCAGCGTCGACATTAAAATTGCCATCCATGCCGTTGGTGACCGGCGGTATGGACGGAGGAATCGACGCAGCCCTCTGCGCCTCCACCTCCTTTTGGAAGTTGAGCTTCTCAAGCTGCGTGAACACAGTCCAGGCTTTCCACTCGTCCTTTCCAACGTTTCCCAGCTTCAACAGTCCCTTCCCCTCGCCATGCGGGGTCTTGAATGTGAACCCAGTTTGGATCCAAATCATCCCGCCAAAGTCGAGTAACAACGGCTTCAGACCGCCAATCTTGGTGGTGTACAGATCCGAGAGGCCATGTTCTGCTGAGGCCAGGTACTTGCTGATATTTTCCTGCCCTTGTTTGCAAGTGAAATCCCATGACAACCCGACAATGTCCCTCCACCAGCAGCTGTCGATGAACAAATCTGACAAGTCGCTGAATGACTTTTCGCTAAATCGGCGTTCGAGTCTCGTAAGCCAGTCAGTGGAGATGCGCTCGGCGTCGACTTGTTCTTTCTCAACCCCATCCTGTAGCGTGAGAGCTGGAATTTCGGGAAGCTTCGTGCCGTCCATGATGAGTCGCAATTAGTGTCCAAATTACAGGTGCAAAGTGTGGGAACAGGGAAACTTCAGAGTTCGGCTTGTGCGAGTTGTGTTACACGGGAAAGCAAGGGTATACATACTGAAGCCAGATAGCGTCAGATAGCTTAACTACCCAGTGCATCCCACCGGGCAATTCAGGCCATCCTACCAGACCATTTGAGGTCCGTCTCAATGACCAATCAGAGATTGGCTTCCTACCCCGAGTTCGGACGATCCCGCCGAGCAAGGACATTGAAGGTTCCCGTCTTTGTAACTTTGCAACGGCAGAGCTGTTCTAAGATGGATTAGATGATCAGATAAGATGAGCTCCACCCATTGAATTCGCGCAGATCGACAACATGCCCCAATCAGAGCCTAGAGCTGTAGTAGCACCATGCATATGCGCCGGGATGGCTGTCTGCAGAGCAATTTAATTACCTAAAGTCAAAGAAGAGCGCTGGCAAGAAGGTTTACTTTGTGGGTGGGTGGGTTGAGAATGTCAGGTCAAATGAGAACAGTTGTGCGAATCCTCCGGAAATGTTGTCCGCGCGGGAATGAGGCCAGCGTTTACTCCGTGGTGGGGTATTATGACGGTTGGAAGATTTTTTTCTGCTGGGTAATATCTAGTTACTCATCCAAAGGGTCATGTCACAGCTTCGATTCATCTACTGGAGATTTCAGTGTGAGTTTGGAGGCATCACAGGATGCAAAGAGTTGCTTGATAGCATCGACACATGAGCACATAATCTTGTACCTCCGTTTTCCCTGTTTATTATGTACTCCGAGTTTGCGAAAGGATAATTGATTAAACTCTGAGTACATTAGGTAGTCATGATTTTATAGCGAATATTTTTGAAGCCGTGGATGCCGACGCTAACCACTGAGTGAGGACTCCATCAGAGAGATCTTCCTGAGTGAATCAACCATCGACATGGGCCTACCAACAACCCATTCGTTACAAGTCACTTGACTCCTAACTATCAAATTGTCTACGGCCAAAGTAGCTCAACGCAATTCCATCTGTCATAGGCGGTACTAACTCAGAGACAGGCGTAGAAAGTTGAATTGATAGTTGGCCTTGAACGAGGGCGTACCTTTCTGCCGGCGGTATCGTTACCCATAAAATTCGCTTCATTTCAGAGGCAAGACGCATCGCAACTCAAGAAAGCAGTGGTATGGCCCCTCGGATCATAGCAGGGATTATGTACCTGGGGATATCATTCGTCATCGGTTGACCTGCAACAAGGGAAGCTCCGGCTGGCCTCTAACGTCATCTGCATCGCGGGCAACGAGAGCGGGCCGTGGCGACGCTCCTATGCAGATCCTGGATGTGCCAAGAAAGTCCGTCAACCGCCATTCCAACCAATGCCCTCAAAAGAACCCCTAACTTTCAGTTCTGGGGGGTTTATTTGAATTTCTGCCTTTAGATGTGAAATGTAACCATGCCGTACTCCCCCGCTCCCCGTATTGTATTATTCTGGTCTGTACCTCCCTGCTGTCTGGGGTCATTTTAAATGACAACGTGGAGAAAAGGCGAGTCAAGCACCTTCAACATCATCTTTTTCGTCTCTCTTGAGGAAGTTGTAGTTAATCGCTTGCACAACTTTAGAGAATCTGCTCCATCCGTTGACCATGATGCAGTAGCCGAGTCTGCTTGCCAGTTTGAACTAACTTAACAGAAAGTCTGGCAAAAGAAAACCCACGTGTTTCTGAGCTAGGAAAGTCCGGATACTGTTTTCTTTATTTTTCTGTTCGTTTGGATCCATAGACAATATTAGTGTCGAGGATAAGACGAAAGTTTCTAATTCGGCGTAGTAGGCTTTCCTAGGGAAAGCGAGGGACTTCGAACGCTCGGCCCCGTTTAGTGACCCAGTATGCACTAAGTGATTTAACTGTTTCTTTCTCGGTGCTCGCTCAGACAGATCTGTCATCTACATATCCGAGTGTATTCTCTGAATTATTGCTTCTTCGTCGATGTAAATCTAAAACGTAACCGTATAAACTTATTCCGCTCCCCTGCTGTCATCCTAAACCGTTCTTGGGAAGTAGTGCGCCAAGCCCACTTATAACATGAACATGAACCCCAAGACTGAGCAAAAAGATATTTTTACAGATGATCTCTTCTTGTGGGAAGGTCAGCAAATATATCATATAAGTGTACACAGTGGTCCTATTCTGGCTGCTGGTGTACTTGGGAAACTCCAAGGTGGGCGGGCAGGTTGCAGGCTGGACAAGATGGACATGAAGCGGCAGCCTCGGGTACCCACCATTAGGCGGTTCATCCAGACGATATTTTTGTCAGTGTTAGCAATGAGAAGGAACGGCTGCTGCTGCTGCGTTCCCAGGCATCAACGGACTATGTTTCTAATAACTTCGGTCTCGGGCATTTCGGGCTGGCAACCAGAGAAGCTAGCGCCAAACATCAGCGAGAGCGAATCACAACTCGCCAAATGCACTAATCTAGCACTTGAACCGTCATTCCCGGCTCGACATTCCCTGCTCGTTTCGACCCTTGTTTCCAACAGGCCGGCTCGAGCTTCTCTCCCAATGCTTTATGAGCTGTTCGTGATAGACACGGCATAGCATTAATAAGAAAGACAGCGATATAAAGCACTATCCGGTGATTCTGTGACTCAACATTCTTCTCTTCCATTTCTAACTCAGTTCTTCACTCACTAGGTTTTTCCTCAATTTAAGCCAAGCTCTCGATTCCATCAACTTCTTGAAAAGTTTTCGTTATGGGTGTTATGCTGCCTCTCGATATTACCCAAGCAACAATCAGCGAATTGCTGTATGCTCTATCTACGACCAAGCTTACCAGCGTGGATCTTACGGCATGTTTCTTACATCGCATTGGCAAACTCGATCATCGCGGACCTTCTTTAAACTCCATTTGCATCCTCAATCCACACGTCTTCGATGAAGCGCAAGCTTCGGACGATTACCGCGCTTCCGGTCGTCCCCCAAGAGCTCTTGAGGGAATTCCTTTCACTGTCAAGGACAGCTATCAAGTGAAGGGTCTCACAGTTGCAGCTGCCTCGCCTGCATTTGAGAATCTTATAGCGTCGTCTGATGCCGCAGTTGTCAAGCTCCTCCGCGCTTCTGGCGCAGTGCTAATAGGAAAGACCAACATGCCTCCCATGGCTGACGGAGGAAGCCAACGAGGTCTCTACGGCCGTTCTATCAGCCCATACAACCCCGAGTACCTGTGCACCAGTTTCGCGTCCGGTTCATCATACGGTTCTGGAGTAGCCACGACGGCCTCATTTGCGCCGATTGGTCTCGGAGGCGAGAGTGTCTCATCAGGACGAGCTCCGGCTTCGCACAACGCATTGGTGGGATACTCTCCGTCAAGAGGCGTCATTCCTTCTCGCGGTCTTTGGCCACTATATCCGACATGTGACGTAGTGGCGCCTCATGCGAAAACCGTTGCCGACATGCTGGCCCTCCTGAACGTCATTGTCTCCGATGACGCGCACCCAAAAGGTGACTTTTGGCGCGAGCAGACCGCCGTACTCATTCCCCTCAGCTCCGAGGTTCGCCCCAAAGACTTCATGTCTTTGATGGACACCAACGCATTGCGAGGGAAGCACATCGCGGTGCCCATGTGCTATATCGGAAAGCAGACTTCTTCTGGATACTCGGCTGTCTGCTCGGAAGCCACTCGAAAGCTGTGGAAACAAGCTCGAGTTGATTTGGAGGCGCTCGGCGCCAGGGTCACCGAGACTGACTTTCCGCTCGTGGAGAATTATTCCAAACAGCTTTTCCCGGGACAGGCTGCCAACGTGGACGGAATTCCAAGTACGTGGATCGATACTGAGCGTTGCCAGATGATTGCAACAGCTTGGGACGACTTCCTGCGGTACAACAATGACCCAAGGTGTTCTCGCCTGGAAGTCGTTGACCATCGTCAAATCAATCCCGACTTCGCTCCAATGGACGATAGATCAGAGCATACTGAACAGCAGAACCATGTGCGTTATGCAGAAATGATCGACTTCGTACGACACCGACCCAGCTCTGTCTACAAACTCTCTGGGTGTGCGGAAGCGTTGGCCGCCCTTGAAGATGCCCGCAAGAGGGACTTGGAGGACTGGATGGATGCGAATGGCTTCGATGCTGTCGCTTTCCCGACAAACGGCGACGTCGGACGCGCAGATTCTGAATACAATCGTGACGCCATGACAGATGCCCTGCAGGATGGAGTAAGGTACTCCAACGGCAACCGCGCGTTGAAGCACTTGGGCGTACCGGCCATTACCGTGCCGATGGGAATGCTTCCCAACAAGAAGATTCCCGTCGGGTTGACATTTGCTGGCAGGGCGTGGAGTGATAGCGAGCTTTTCCGGTATGCTTATGCGTATGAGACCGCAACAAGACGCAGAGAGAGTCCTCCATTGGCACCTGTTTTGGAAACTGATACTATCAGAGCGGAGCGAGGAACGCTGAAAGGGACGGAGACGCCTAAGTTAATCGTTACGCAGCTGGACGTAGATGCACTTTCAACGGAAGGTTTAGAAGCCCGCAAAGTTGTCATCCGTGGGTCCATAGTTCTTGGTAATCTGTGTTTGGGTATCGAAGGAGTCCAGATCTATGTCAATGGCGACCTGTCGAGTCCTCCTACGCTCACAAACAATCTGTGGGAATGGTCTGGCAGATTGGAAAGAGAGAAGGTCAAAGACCCATACCCAGTTCCGGGCAAGCTTGCCAGAGATCAGTTCATGATAGTCATAGTTGCCCGGGCATTGGGTGGGAGATCGGTCGGGCATTTAATTATGGTCGATTGATGTGAGTTCATGGCCATGAGTGAGTCAAACCATAGTGCAGATTGCTCCCAATCATGTGTAATGCCATGTTGTTTTGGTTGGATTTGACATTAATACCACATAGCACCATCTCCAAATGAGCAGCTACCATGGCAATAAGTACAAACGTGAGAAAACCGAGCTTTAGAATACGGATGACCCCTGGGGTCAAGCGGGCACGTCAGACTCCGTTGAGAAGCCTCAGCACTTCACGCCATCTCGACCGGTTGAAATACACCATGTACCTCTTTGGATGGCAGGCGGCGCGGAGGCCCATGTTTCTAGTAGGCTCCTAGTGGTCAGCCGGGTTGCCAGCTTTAATATCGGATGACTTCGAATTTCACGAACAAACACTTGGGGCTGTGCTACGGGACGAGTGCCAAGATGTCATCACGCCCAGGGAAGCTGACGGTGGGGGTGTACTCATGTCTTTGATTGGTTCATCTAGATTGCCGTGGCCACTCTCATGCGCAACCTCTTCGTTGGGCCTCCCCTCTATGACAACTGGCATTGGGATGGCGTACCCTTTTGGATCGCATTTGAAAGATGCGGCTCTGCTTGCTTGGTTGGCCGTTGGCCTCGGGGCTCCCGATCATTGAGGCTCTGCCACCCCACAGAAGTCTTAAAGACTCGCTTCCCTCCTGCGCCTGCTCTAAAATGCCTGGGCCAGCACCTCACCATCAGTGACTCTGGATTACTATTGTCAGTTCTTCGGCCTAGATCTTTAATTTTCCAACTTTACCGGTTATTCGTGCTTCTTCGTCGCTCCTTTAGACAGCTTTCTGCTTACACCAAGCTACAAACCATTATCAACACTGCGCATGGGCTCCCCGTTTTCGATCATCAGCTTCAAACCGTACCCAGGATCATTCTTGACTATCGTCATCAGCGAGGTCGCCCTTCTCAGCCATCGCATTTTGTTACATACGAATCACCGCCATCTGGAGACATCCATACCATCTGGCCGTAGAGCTTCGATCAAAGGTTTGCAACCCATTCTGTCGGTTCGAGGCAACCGTGGACGCCTTATCAGGGTCTGCAAACAACGATGCCTAATAGCAAGGCAGGACTAGGCAAAACAAGGCGACACAAGGAGGATCGAAGCAACGGCAAGGCAAAAAAATGAGGTAGAAAAGGTGAGGCGGGAGGCTTCTTGCCGAGTCACTCCGCATGAAGGCGCAGACGCCCTCCGAATCCTACCATCACAGCTTCCGGACTTCATTAGTCCACATCGATAACGCGAATGCTGGCTCCGTCATTTGCCCTCAACGACGTATCGCAGCTGATACATATGACATCCAATCACCGCTCCCAGTATGAACATCCGTTTCCGGCTTCCAAGTGGGCTAAGCAGCTTTCACCATGCTGAATCTCTGCTTTTGGGCCCGATCAAACCTGGTTGCGAGCTCCGAACCCTGGTCCGCCGTCCTACACCGAGGAAGTCACCTAGTAAATGGCCGCTCCGGCGAAAGGCTCTGCCGCATCTACCAAAGCAGGCAACTGACGCCGAGTATGACACCAGGTTGTGCCTCAGTCGACGCCAGAGTGTGACTTCACCTGGAGTCAGATTCAGACCCGAATCGCCGGTGGTTCATGGGCTTCATGGAGGAAGCTGATTCGCATGCTGCAGACTTCACAGAGTCGAAGCAACGCAAACTGTTTCGGGCTGCAGAAGAATAACTTTGTCATAAGAGGACAACCAGGACCACCTACGCGGTCGACGGAGACGAAACTGTGGCGACCACTTTGATGCGTTCGCACCTGAAGGGGAGGGGGTGCCACAAAACGCCAAGATGATGACAACGTATTCGAAATTCGAGCTGCCCATACCACTCCCACCCACCATTTAGCAGCTGAGAAAATCACGGGCAACCATTGTCTCTCTCTATCGACAAGTTGTTAGAACGGCGAACGATACTCGGGTTGCATATGGCAGAAGCTTTTGTGGTATGGCCAATGACCCATTGGTCGAGGTCCACATCCATCACGTCAATCGGATGTGTTGCCTTCTGTCCTCGACATGCAGGCGTTCGAGGCCGATTTCGAAAAAGCATTTTGCGAGTTGCAGGCATTGGTTCGCGCGCCTCTCTTTCAACAATATTTAAACGCATGAAGGACGATGTTGAGGCCTGGAAAGTTCAACATCACCACCGCACGACAAGAACCCAGACCTACATTTCCATACGTTCATTGTAACGGACGCGCCTGTGGACTTCTGTGGTTTGTGACATTCGGACACTCATTCCGCATCACTTCAGAGCTAGGGGACCGCAATCTTGAGCTCGCACTCGGGGCAATCGGGCTACCACGGGTACTACACTGTTCTAGCAGACGGACTCGCGAAGGGAGGCAGCGTGCCATGCTGACTGGAATAGTCTTAGCCAATCCTCGAAGAAGCCTCCTCATACGCACTCGACAGTTGAGTCGCAGAGAGTTTTGTCGCAGCGACGGCTGAGCTCCTATCGAAACCAGCAGTCATCGCAAGACAGCAGCACCTACCGTGTTTCCTACCAAGACACCAATGTCAGCTCGAGAACAGCCCAGCATCAGGCGAGAATCGCAGTGGAGATGGCCAGAATTTCAGGTCATTACAATGGGGCGGGTCCCTGAAATGGTTGCTAAACATCTTGGTTGTTCGGGGCCATGTTCGCAACATCGACGATCCTCGTGGCTGGTTCTATGTACGGGGAGGAATTGTAAGCAGGAATAGTCTGATACCTTCTGATAGGGACATTGTGGTGGCGCCGGCGCCTTCGAATCTGTACTGGCCGCTGTTCATAAAGCTATGTTGCAAATGTAGAGCGTTTGAAGGTGGTAGGACTTGATGGAATGTAGGATTAGGAGTTAGGGTTGCTCGGTACTTATGCCTTGGTGACATACCATTAGCTTATGGGGACATCCGATAGATTAACTTATCTCACGCCTTTGGCAAAATTTGGGCACGTCATGCTTTGCCGATAAACCGCTACGTTGTTCCTCCAAATGGAACCATGATCTGAAAAACATACATAAGTCTAAGTTGAAACTTTCTTTTGGTCTACGATCATCCTTGTCGTATACCAAGCTGACTTTTACGTCCAGCTTCTAATCAAAACTGGTTGACGATGACGCATGGTTAACTGACCTACGCTCACCATGGGTTAAGTACTTGATCATCATATCACTGCAGAACTCCAACCAAGTGTTTGAAAAAATGACTCCTCTTGTCTCTAGTACCTTTCTATAAAAGTATGTACATGTAATCGTAAATATTCGTATGCATCATTTCATGGTATCTTGACGTGAGCAACATGTGCTATTGCGCGTTCACTGAACAGCGACGGAAAGCTTGCCAGTTCCGTAGGCAATGTTCTCGACAGGAAGGTCGGTCAGCGCCTTGGTGCTACCGAGACCGCTGGGGCAGGAGGCTTGGTTGCTGACGGCCAGGTCGAGGTTGCATTCCTCATCGACACCCCAGGTGCAGGCAGAGTTCTGAATGTTGTAGAGGGCGTGGTTTTTGGCCACGAAGCTCTCGGGCTGGGCGAGGCAAGATGACAAGTAGTTCATGCTGTTGGCAGCGGAGAGTGGCAGCTTGCCATCCTTGAGGAGGTGCTTGCACTCGCTGGCGGGCAAGGTCTCCCAGTTCATGGGGACACCACCACCCTGGGTGGGAGCATCCGTGGCAGACTGGCCGGTGCTCAGGTAATTCCAGGCATCGTAGGAGATGTCGAAGGCACCACCCGACTGGTCGATGCGAAGCAGGTTGACGCTGCGGTCGCCGTTGGAGACCTTGACGCAGATGTCGTCGCAGCCGACAGAGCTGGGCCAGTAGGCAACGCGGTTGATGTCGATCTTACAGCCAAGGACACCGATGGAAGAAGAGAAGGCGTCGTGAGGCGTCATGCTGGAGGAGCCGGACTTGCCGGCGTCCCGGATCGGGATGGAAGCGGCCGAGACCAAGCTGGCCGAAGCGGCAAGGAAAGTGGTCAAAGTAGTGGAGATCATCTTGAGTGAAGTTGACGTGTGTGGGTTTCTTTTTGAAAGGAGCTGTGTGCTGTGGTTTGGCCGGCTATTGAGTAGATCTGGTTGATCTCTATGAGGCTGATGTCGTCAAAAGGACAGTGAGAGTGGGTTTGCAAAGGAGTGAAGCTACTGATTTGAGCGTTCAAAGGAGCGATGCCTGATCTGCGAGCTTTCGGGGCCGGCCGAGGGAGTGACTGGGAAGGAAGAAAAGAGTTGACGAGGGAGTGTGTGGATGGTGGTGGTGATCAAAACAAGACCATCCCAGATAGCGATGTAGCTGGGGGGTTATATACCAAAATGTCATCCCTACAAGAGACGGGATGAAAACGTTAAACATTAGCCGGAGAGATGAGATGTCACTCACACGTGCTGCTGCCAGTCTGTGCCTCGCCCTTCGGTCCATCTACGGAGGCCCACGTAGCAGGCGCTCTGTCCCCACAGACGCCGCAATCCTCGACAATGACCTTGCACTGGACTTGGTTCCTTTGATTCTGGGAGGGGCCAATGGGCACCTAAGGCAGGTATGATCTGGAGAGTATCCGCAGGTACGAGGTTACTCGAGCCGAGCGCCTTGTAACTCGAAGAATCCTCGCGACCCGCAGGCGCTGGGCAAGTGTTGGCAAGTCGGGTTCGATGGACAAATCAACGGCTGCCATGAATCTGACAGGTACACTAAGACCGTGGAACCTCTGGCAACATCTCCCCCTCACCCCGGGCTGCAGTGCTACAGTCAGAAACAAAGTGACAAGCTAAACATTCCATAACCCCAACGGGACGAAAAGTGGTTGGAAACACGGCGCTAGGCAAGGAAAATGATACCTTAAGTCTGCCGATTTGGGCAAGCCAGAAAAGTTGAGGCACCGTCGGAGAAAAGACCAGCAGGAAACATGGCCAAGGCCGAACCAGGAAAGGAGGGAGCGCCCCCTGCCAGGGGTTTGAAAATCGCTCATGGGTCGCCAAGGGTACCGAATTAGGTTTGATGACAGGAACAGTTCAGGAACCAAACGCCGTTTGGCTTGTGTCAAAGCTAAGTCATGGCCACAGGTCCCGAGGAAAAGGGGGCCGAGGGGGCGGTACATCGGCAGGGCGGCGTGCCATGGCCCATGACGGCACGGGAGTTGTTGGCGCTTGTCCTCATTGGAGTCCCCGAGGATCCTCAAGGAGAGGGGCGACCAAGGGCTGAGGTGACCTTGGGCTGACGGGAGCTGCAGGTACAACGCAACGCGGCAACGGGAACCTTGGACGTACCGTCGGACGGGGGAAAAGAAACAAGACTGGTCAAACGCTGTCGAGGGAACCCGACGCCACGGGGTTCCAGCCCTTACACTTGACTCGGCGCGAAAGCGCGGACGGGTCGCCCGCAAGGGCCGGAGAGGCTCGGCCGTCCATCACTGGCCAGTCGGAAGATGAGGATTCGAACCTAGAAACAAGCCACGAGTCCACGACATGCGTAGCGCTGCAGCGATCGACAGGGCGGATTTGGCTTGTGCTAGTTTTTCACAAATGGCCCCACAAGGCTCCAATCCCCGATGCAGCATTGTTGCTTTTCTATGCCTCTTCCAAGCAATAATGACACCAGAGTCACAGAGTCTCCAGCAAGACTCTCCAAGTTGTACCGAAGCTATGGGCCAGCGGCACACAGAGTTGGAACTGTCGGCGGGCGTGTCCGCTTTGCCAACCGTGCCAACTCCCACAAGTTCCCCCTCTTTGCCCTCCTCGTTGCCGCCCGGGGCAAACTTCCTGGCGGGTCCGTTACGGCCAGTTGGCGTCATGTTGGCAACCTGAGGGAGGGGTAGACGTGTTCTGGCCAGAAGTGCTTGCAGCTTGTACCCATCTAGCGCAGTTGCTGTCGCGTGCCAATCAGAGACCTGGTTTTGTGAGCAGATCAAAGGAAAATGGTAGGCGTTACTTTTAGGTAATGGGTCTCGCCGCGACTCACCGTGACGGCGGCGGACCGGTATGCCACCGTTTGGAATGCAAGACCTGTTGAGTCTTTCTTTCTTGACAATGCTTTGTAGCCACTGTCGCAAATTTTGTCATCGCTCCAAAAGGTCCGAAAGAGATTTTCATCCTGAGCGATTTTGTGTCCGTAACCTTGCCCAAACTCGGCGACATGCCGAGGGGCCGGCAGAAATGTCTAGGCCACTAACAGCTCACGACTCGCATCAGCGCGCATATGCGGACAATCCTCCGCTGCTGACTTTACTTACCATGGTTCAGTGCGATTCGGCAATTACAGGCGACTGACGATGTAGGGAGCTTAGTCATATTTGTTAAGGGCTCAGCTCGGGCTGATTGTTCTTCCCTTGAACCGACGAGATGGAGGAAATTCGATTCGCTCATGAGTCATCAACGTCTCCTCGACATTCCAATCCTGAGCCCTTGGTGCCGTTGAGTGACGTAACTGGGTCGAAGGGCGGCTTGTATGAAGCCCAATATGGCCGAATAACTTGAAGCAGTCATCAATAAGTCAACCTACCCACATTTCGGCCACCCCCCATTTCGGCCGGGGTTTTACACCAAAAGTGCTCTTTTTCACTATAGCTATAACTACGTCCTAGTATATATTATAAATCTAGAAAAAATATTAATATTATAGAATTAGTTAAATTTAGTATCTATAGTTTTTTTAATCTACTTACTTTACTATTTATAACATACTTTCTACTTAAAGTTAAAAGATCTAAAATGTTAAGGTTATAGTGTATCTTACTAGGCTTTCTTAATAGTTAGAACTAAAGCTATAAAACTATATATAAAGCTATAATAGCTATAAAACTTATATAACTAGATTAATTAACTTATAAAGCTTATATCTTATAGCTATTGTAGTTAATAATAGTACTATGTAAGTAATTATACTAAAAAGAATAAGTTTACTACTAAAACTTCACTAGTAAACTTTTATATATACGTATTACTTAGTATATATAGTACTATTTAGAGGTTTAAAGTTATATATAGTTATTATATACTTTAAACTAACTATACATAAGGTTTTATATATATATAACTAGTACTTAAGAAGTTATACCTATAATACTATTTGTTAAGAATTACTAGTAAAATGTATATAAGTACTAACACTTTACTATTTTCTCATACTTAGGTATATAACTATAGAAAAACTTAGTATTACGTAATATAAAGCTCTGTATAGTAGCTTTATATAAATTTATACTATATATAATTTCTATAGACTTATTATATATACTAGGACCTAGTTATAGCTATAGTGAAAAAGAGCACTTTTGGTGTAAAACCCCGGCCGAAATGGGGGGTGGCCGAAATGTGGGTAGGTTGACTTATTCAATCAGGCAAGCGAAATACTCCAGACCTGGCATTGGACAACTTCATTCTCCTCTAGTGTGTGCCCTGTCAACAATATGAGGTTTTGGCGAGTTTAATGGCACAGCATTATAAACCATACATGAACTAGGATCAAAGAGACCAACCACCATGAGAATGAGCACGATGTTTGACACTGACAGGCAGGCGTCTGTTTTGGTTTCGTATTTTGAGTTAAGATTACCTCACTACGCAGAAACGCTGGCCGCGAACCAGCTTGTCACAGGTTCACAATATATGCAAGGCACGTGACGCAATTATGGCTCACAGCCCTGATCTATCAACTATGACTTCCAATGAAAGCAAAAGTTATCATCCGCTGATCGGATTAAAGTCTCTGGTAGCGACACGGGTATAGCCGCATCGAACTGCATCGCGTGGTCCTGTCTGTTAACACATCTTCAAGGGGTTTCCGGACGACTGTGAATATAATTATAGCCCTAAGATAAGCAGGCAATACGTTACGGTACAATCTTAAGCTCGAAATATATGGTCTTGTCGCCTGTTTCTTCCGATATCAAAGGGAAGACTGTTGAATGTCTTGGTTGTCTGTTGGACTACACTGAGATGGTCGCAGAACAGTTGATCAGAGGCTCTAGTTTCCATTTTCTTTGGGTTTTGGGTCAATTTCAATCCTTATGCAATACACTTTCGATTTAACAACATGAATATTGCGATCCGAAAGAACCCATAGGATGAATCCCACGCTCAATACAACTATAAATTTCGACATTACACTGAACCCCAATGAGGCAACTGACACGCTTTTTGATAGCTTATTCCGACCATGCATAACTTCGAAAACGTATTACATTCCTCTTGATGGAACATGAAATGGGAACAGTGAATAGCTCCTCACTTTCCGCGAAAGGCCCCTTAGTCTGCGTGGTATGCATAGAGCTGCCTTTGTACGAACCCCGCATCACTGGAGAAGATGCGCTCCAAAATTGGCCTAACTTGTCGAGGTGATAGCTGCATCATCGGCATTGTTGTGCCACCTAATCTTGGACCAGAGAGTGGTGAAGATCAGTCCTATCCTTAATGTTAGTACAACAAGCATCAGCAGCAATGGCGAGCACCCGCACTCGATCTCACATCGAAAAACTCCTTTTCTCTCGGTTCAGTCCCTCCCGAGTGTCACGAATGGCTTTCAATTCCACGCCCAAGGGTTCAGATTGACTATTTCCATGTTGCTCTGAGCGCATTTTTTGGCCATTAAGGCTGCCATCCCCGAAAACTGAGTCAAAGCCAGCATTGTGGATTCTGAGTCGAGGCAGTCCAGCCTTTCGTTGGACTTCTGCGTTGAGATGCCTCAGATTAAATACCTATTCGAAGGTGTTGATACTAGTAAAAAGTAGCGGCATACCATGTTGTATTAGTGCGAACGCTTCATCCTACCTGGCTACCTACCTAAGCCAACTCCGGTTAGTATTCATGAGAATTTCGCCAGAGAGAATACCTAAAATAAGATGGCAGACTCACTGAGGACGCGGTTCGTCATCCCGTTTCCTCGGCTTCGGCCTCATGGCCGTTGACGCGCGTCCGTCACTGGGACGACGACAGATCGCGGCACAATGTAGCCGCAGGCGACCTGAACATCGACTTGAACAGGGGCGCAGCGCCAACATCCGCCAACTTGTCGTGCTTGCTGACATGTCAATCTTGGGTCCACATTCAATTGGACACGGGAGAGAACGTAACACTTCTTGCGCAAAAACCGACTTCTACGCTCACCACATAGGCCGGATGCTGAAATATACACTGCTGGCGGAGTTGAGGAACCTCCGCGGCTGTAACTTACATCACTGTCAGGGTAGAATGATCAACCATGTCAATTTGTTTTATGGCGAAATAAAGCTAATAGCCCTGGCATCGAATAGAACAAGACAGGCTGCCCGAAGTGTTGTTAGAGAATTAAATTGGTGTCGCTGCACTAACTTGCTAGTTGATTGGGTATTTTCAGGAGGTTAGGGGACTCTCTCAGTTCTAGAGAAGCTGAGGGTCCTCGAGTATCCCTCTGTTTTGTCAGTCTAGTCCCCCTTAATCAGGGGGTCAAGTCAGACACGTTTGCTCAGTCAACCCGTCACAGCTGTTGGTTAGATACTTAATGTCAAGCTTTGGAACGATATCTGACTGGGACATCAAATCCACCCATCTGGGCCTATGATTTGCTATGTCACATTGAAAGGCGATCAAAGCGTTACTGAAGATTCCGAGTTACCCGTTCTAGTGTCTTCTAAAATGCCTGGGACAAAGCCAGCAGCTGAGATCAGGCCCGGCACTACCATAGTCCTACCAGCAAATCAGGCCCCGGCTAACAAAGAAAACCTGCAAATTCTGAAAATCGCGAGAGGCATATTTTGCATTACTCAAAATCTTTGTGCCGTGCTCTTGCAGCCCCATCTGCATTGCCGTTATCCGCTTTAGAAGCAAGCATGGTCGCTCTTCATAGTGTTACGATGTCGGTCTGAGTTGCTGTATACTGCAACGTGAACAAGGAAAAGACGGGGCTCACCGTACACTAAAAGCTATGGCCTCCAGAAAGCTGAGCTACGAAAAGATAGGCCACGCATCTGGGGGCGCTCAGAGCTATACGAGGTACTCTTCGGCTTCAAGATGCCGAGATGTACTGGAAGATGAGTCGTCAGCCCAATATCATCTAAATCTGATACCAAATAACACGGTTAGCTATCGGTAATTCGTTATAAAATCGTCACCTACCCTGGCGATCCGAAGATGCAATCCTCTTCATCTCAGTAGCCTCGACCTCTTCTCTCTTTGCGTAGAACACTCTTTTGACAACATTCTCTTTGCCACAGCTCTTTGAAATCACTGGCCTAACGTTCATTTTGAGTCCAAAATCTTACGATGCTCTACCCTTTGTTTCTCGTTGCCCTTGCGGGTCTTGGAACCGCTTCGCCAACTACTCAACCCATTAATTTTGCCGCCATCCTGTCTGCGACTGCACCCTCTCTCTCTGGCCCACCTGCCACTGCGACCGGTCAGACCGGTGTATATAACGCGGCTGCTGCTTCTTCAATCGCCGCTGCCGCGGCCACTGGTGTGGCTTCAGCCAGTGCCGCCTCGTCTGTTGTGGCTCGTGACATCTTGGAGAGGCGAAACTTCTGCTTCTTTGGGCTCTGCTTCGGACCTCAACCTTCGACTGCCAAGTCGTCCACGAAGGCTGTTTTGTCAACAAGCTGTAAAACATCGTCGACCACGACAGCCACTGTAACTGCCACCACGTCTTCTACTACGACCACGTCTCCTGCTGTGATTACATCTTCTGCTGCTACCATCACCACAGCTCCCTCGACTTGTACGCCAGTCAGTTGGACCAACACTAATTCTTTCACTACCGCGACGTCCTGTTCGGCTCCGTATGAAGTTGGCACCTACTGCGGATTTATCAACCCGGAAGACCCTTGCGCTGTTCAACCCGATGGTGAGTCAAAGGCTGATAGCCCGGGATTATCCGCTCCTTGACGTGATACTGACCAGGAATGACAGGAAATGGCCCGCACGTCGAACCGGACACCGTAGAGGCATTCGAAGCGTACGAGCCGTTTCACCAGGATGCCTTAACGGCAAAGACACCGGCCGGCTATGCCTCAACTTTCAAGGATCTCAATGCCTCCGTGAATGCCAACAGTTATCTCGGCCTATACACTCTCAAGAGTTATGACGTTGCCCAATGCGCCAGCTTGTGCGACAGCACGAATCTCTGCACAGGAATCAACATCTACATCGAGCGTGATCCATCCATCAACCCCGCAGGCTGTTCTTGCACGAACCCGGCATCAATCTCGAACTACAAATGTACTCTTTGGGGCTCCGGCGTCGATAAGGCTGCCGCAACCAATTTCGGCGAGTGGCGAGACAGCTTCCAGGTTGTAATTGCCGCCTCAAACGGATATGAGAAGACGAACAACACCACGCCAACGACACCCTCCGGCTGGACCAATCCCCAGAACTGCAGCAGCGTTTTCCACAACCATCCCACTACTTGCATGGGACAGATGTTCTTCCCTGGTCCATTCGATATCAATGTTTGCGCCTCGTATGCTGCCTCTCAGAACACCAAGAACTCCAAATACCTCGGCCTGGGATCCTGGGCCAGCTGGTTCGGCTACAGTCCTTTGCGATGCAATTTTTTCAACGCGTTCATGGTTAAGCAGAACGGAATCGCAAAGGGCACTTACTGCAGTCTCTTCACTCAGCAATACGCCCCCTCAGCTGCTACCTACAAGCCCGCTTCCTCTGGAGATGTTTACTGGGGCGTTGAGAGCAGCTGGAGCTTCTGCTCTGCTTAAGCGGTGTGTTGCCCGGGTTGTCTCTGGCTATATTTGATCGGATCGCAATACAAGTCAATGGCATGTTAATAAGGGTATTAGTGAGAAATTCTGATGCCATCTGATTGTATTTCAGTTTGTGTGCTGTATAATCTTCTGTAATCAATAAAACTTTGTTTTATGTTGCCTAGTTACATTGACCTATTTAGCAATGAATCTTTCGTCAAAGTAATTCGGGTTGAGAGGAGCCTGCGTACCAGTCGTCTAGGATTGGCCTTGGAGCCTTTCGTTGCGAGACGTATCGCGTCCTTCGCAGCAGCGACTCGGCTTTGGGTTTTGCGAAAAGGGCCTATGCCTCGCTCTTGTCTCGGGGCTTCTGCGAAGCCTGGGATACTCTCAGGAACCCCGGGCTCCGGAACATAGGTTGGTGTTCTGTCTCAGGTAGCGCTTCTGGGCTAAATGCCACCCTGCTACCCAAGCGCATGGGGATTGCAGAAATCACACGCAAAGATGATGGCCAGCACTTTGGCGAAGACCTTCGCCGCCGAGACCGCCCTCACAAAATTCCCCAAGACCCCGTTTGCTCTTGTCCCTCCAGACAGACCTCGACTGACGGACGACATTCAACACGTTATTCTTTATGGCCACGTGGCGATGAATGCTGGCATTCTTGGTGCCCTGGAGGCTGTTGTCGGCCGGTTACAACATATTTAATGAGAACCCTCTCCTTTGACCCCATCTCTGCAGCCACAGTGAAGGTGGCAAAGCCTTGTCTAGGTCGGATGGGTGATATAAATTTGAGGTGGGCTTTGCTATCAGATGCTGCCAGAGATCTCACATTTATCGTGAGGGACCGATAGAATTGAGGTAGCGTTGTCAATTGTGAGGTTGGCCGGTCATGCGCTGGTATGAGAAAGATGCAATACATATTTTCTTGTATTTACCTCATTTCAAGTATGGATCCTGATAACCACCCTACCCAAACTTGCAGCCAAACGCATCTTGTTCCCTTGGAGGAAGTGGAAGGCCGACGAATGGCCAAATTTGTGAGCCATGAGTGACGTTGTTGGGGGAAATGCAATTAGGTCCATGCACACAAACTGCATGACACTGGCTCCAAAGTCCTGCTTGTCGAATGAAATCCATCAAATAGAGCGACCGGACGGAAATCATATCCCGCCTTAAACTTTTCCAGCCGCGCCAACATCGAGTCACACATCGTTGAATTATTGACAGTTCACTACACATCTGTCTAATCCACGGGGTCGACCTTCTTGATAACCTTGGCCGGGACGCCAACCGCAACCGAGTAATCCGGAACATCCTTGCTCACGACAGCCCCCGCGCCAATAGTGCAACCCTTACCGATCTTGACTCCCGGCAGCACCGTGACGTTTGCCCCAATCCAGCAGTCATCCCCAATGGTGATCGGCTCCGCGTATTCGATGTTGTCTCTTCTTGACTGCAAGCCGGTCTCATGGGTTGCCGTGATGAGGCTAACACCCGTCGCAAACATGACTCTGTCGCCAATGGTAACATGAGCGCAGTCAAGAATAACGCAGCTTTAGTGTGTGTTCGTTAGCATGCCGGGCATGGCGTATAAGAAGGCCCGAGAGACCTCGCGCAGGGCCGCCCAAAGAATTGGACGGCGAGGTTAGGGAGACATACTTGAAGTTGGCGTAGAACCGGTCCCCAACGGTGATGTTGCAGCCATAGTCCACCTGCAAGCTGGGCTCGATGTAGACATCCTCCCCTACCTTGCCGAACAGCTCCTTGATCATGCCCAACCTGGTGTTGGCAACATCGTCGGCGGACGCGCTCTCTTCCGGCACGTAAGTGTTGAACCTCTGAGCAATACGTCTGGCACGGGTCCTTGACTCGACCAGCTCGGGCGCCATGCAGCTGTAGAGCATGCCCAAGATCATCTTCTCGTAGTCGTCGCACCAGGGCACTCGCTCCAGCGTCCGCGCGTAAGCGATGGCATTTTCGTCTTTCTTCGTACGGACCGGGGGCACCATGGCGGCAACTGTGAGCTTGGATGGGATATGATCAGAGACTGTTGATCAGAAACAAATGGGACGTTGAAGTTGAAGCAGGTGAACCCGGGGTCGCACCACCTTAAATCGAGCCACAGGGGTGGTGGCGGAAGCGGTGTCTCCGCGCGCCATTTAAACGCTCGAGCAAGGGCAGCTTCGGAAGGGTGCATGACGCTAACTCTGTCTGCTGGGGAAAGTACCTCTTTGGGGACATGCCCCAACTGAGTGCGGAAGCACTCCGTAAGCGCCTGTGGAGAGGCCTTCATCAATCCCTCCGATCAGTAATGCATCGTATGCCTCAAAAGCGCCGGGACGAGTCAAGAGTTGTCCCGAGTGTGATCGGGGCAACCATTGTAGTTTTGTGGGGATGGACGCGAGCTACATCTGCACCATTGGCTTTGTACATGTGTGCCTCTGTTGGTATAAGCTTTCTCCGCGCCCTACACTCGCCGAGCTCGACGGCGGTGGGTTTATCGAACGGCTGACGCCATTTCATGGTGGATGACTCTCAGCCTCAGCAAACCAACTACTTTACCCCGAGTCTTGGAAGCCAAAGCCAAGAACCGCACAATCGTACCATGGGACCAGAGGGCCAGCCATTGTCCCATCAGCTGCCGCGCTGCTGAGAATGTCAAGAGACGGCTGCAGACGCTGCGTCGGGCTTCCTAAGCCCTGCCGGACAACGCTGCAGATCCAGGGATCGGCAACGTCAAGCCACGAAACGACATGCTGACTTGCCAAACTAGGAAATGGAAGGTCTCCGGAACCCCCGATTAGCACCCCCAGGCTTCGCTTGGGGTTCAAGGCAGAGAGACTCTACCATTTGCGACTTCTCCCAGTCTGGACAAACGGTGTATATAGTCTTGCTCGCACCTAGTGCATTCAGTCGTCAACTCGTCAGAAAACCAAGGAAACCTCGCACCGGCATCGAGCCAAGATAATCAGCAAGGAAGACAACGCTCCAAAATAGCATATAAACATCCCGCCGTGCGCCAAACCAGCTTTTGAAAATGTACGAGCTTGTGTCACTCGTCGACAGACGCATCGACCAACACAACCAGAAATCGTACACAATGATGGGCAACGGCTTTGACTCGACACCCGCCCCCGGCGGCACGCCCTGCGAAGTTCTACGGGTAGTCGAGCGCCTCGGCGGCGCCCAAACGACAGTAGACCGCGTCGACCTCACGACCGGCAACGCGATACCCTTCTACGTCCTCCACGCCAACAAGGAAAACAAGACCGTGGCGGTGTTGCACGCGGACCCTCGAGCGCAGGCATCGGCCGAGGCGCTAGGGACGGCGAAGTACCACTCCCTCTCCTCAAAGATCGACGTCGTCCTCCGCGGGGTGCCGTTCAAGATGAGGACCAACACGATGGGCACCTCGCACAGCTTCGAGCACAACGGGCTGGGTTACAGCTGGAGCCTCTCGGGCATGGGCATGTCGACCGGCACGCTGTACTTCAAGGACACCGCGGGCAACTTGCTGGCGAGGTGGAGAAAGTACCCCGATGGCAGGATGGGCGCGCTGGGCGGCGGGTCGACGCCGGTGTTTGAGGTGTTTGTGCCGCCGCAGAGTGTCGATATGGATATGCTCGTCGTGACGGGCCTGGCGTCGATCGAGTACTGGATCAAGTATCAGAAGGACTCGTACAAGGCGGTGGGAGAGGCTTTTGGCGCCATTTGAGGGCAGGCATACAGGTTTGGGAGTTGTCAACTCGGCATAAGTCCAACTTTGGTTGATTCGTTGGGGGTTTGTTATTATCAGTATTCAGCACATGCTATGTTGCAACTTGTTAGGGACGAAGACTTTGTTCCGGGGAGGGTCATGACAGTAATTGGTAAAAGCATGCGTGAAACATACGACTGCACGGCCGAAAACACTTCAAAGCTTTTTTAACATGAACCAACGTAGTAAGGCCCTCAACTCGCAAGTCCAGCATGCAAAGACAGACAGGCTTCAAATTATCGAGGGCAGCCCAAGCTAGGTTGGGGGAGGAACAGAACTCGTCCTTGGACGTACGAGTCACTGGGCACCATCGACTCTAGTTGAAAGACTCACGATACCGATGGCAATTTCCTCTCTTATAGATCCAAGCTGCTGACCTGATGTGGTCTTCAACAGCTCGTCAGCAACTGCCTCCTTTCTTTATTGTATTACTCTTAGTCTCTTTCACGACTGGCTTTTGTGAGCAGGCACAACTCTCTTGCCCAGGCATGAGGTATTCAACTCACGAAATGGGCAACAGCAACCCGAATTCTCAAAGCCGCTCCTTCCTTCCTTCCAGTCTTGAAAAGTATTCTGTTTCTGTTTTGAAACAAACCTTGGTCCATCTTATTCTCTCTTCCCTCTTTCCAGGTTTCACCAACACAACTCGCCCTTCTCGTGTCTCCAAGCAGTAATATCGCATCAGTTCTTTCGTTCAGCTCAACTCTCAGTTCTTCATACAGCATCCCCAGGTAACCCCCCTACCAAGGCACTCGCAGCATCATGGACGAGTTCTGCGTCCGTCTTCTTTCCTTCTTCGAGCGAGGCGCCGACGGCAAGCCTGGCCGCTGGCCCCATCCCTCGCTCTCGCCCGAAGACATGGCGGGTGCTGGCTTCCGCCTCCAAGGTAGCCAGGTAAAGTCCGGTGACAACGTCATTTGCGATTTTGCAAACTCCAGGCGTGGAAGTGGGAGAAGAAGGACGACCCCTTCCAGCAACACCAGGACGCTTCGCCCAAGTGCGAGTACGTGGCCTCCAGCATGTTCGAGGGGCATCACGATGTCTTTGTCAAGAAACAGCCAGACAAGAAGGAGACCACTCAGTGGCCCATCACGCCCCCCGCCACTCCCACCAAGAGGCCGTACAGCCCCCGCCGTCGCATGACCTTCTCGCCCATCATAACCGTTCACGAGAGCGCGCCGTCCGGCCAGGCGACTCAGCTTTCGCCGCAGCAGCAGGAGCAGCGTCTCACGCCGACGGAGATCTCTGTGACGGCTGGCGAGATCAAGTTCGTCATCCAGGTCTCTGGCCCGGGCGAGCGTGGCGAGTTTTGCTTGGTTTCTGTGCTTCGCAAGACCAGAGCTAACATGGGGAATAGGCAGCAAGAGAACCCGCCTTGAGTAGGCAGTTGCGCAATACTAGATACACCGACGCAAGTCGTCACCCTTTTTTGGGATGATGAATGTACTTTGCTCCGATATAGCTCTGGTAAGCCATCCGTCCATCGCGTCTTCCAAGCCGTGGTACCAACGCTGACGCCTTCGCCAGAAAAGAAGAGCCGATTTGCTAGATACCAGAGCCACGTGGCTGCAAGGAATTTGGACAGAATTGCACATATGACAAGAACGTTTTGATACATGTACACGACGCCCAGACGGAAACAAAACAAGCTGCCATGTGCTGGATGGCATGAAGAGGATGATGACATCGCACCAGTCAGTAACCACATCGGATATAACCGACACGTCATTCAAGAGGCACGATGGTGAGAAATGGCCGGAGAAATGGCCGGTGGAGTCTCGCTCTCTAGAGCATACATGAAAGCCACCTGAAAATGCGAAAGGCGGTGGGATACTCACGGGAGAAGAGGCTAAGCTTGTCGGGCCGCAGCAGAATATGTCACGACGGCACCCAGAGATACCCTGGTACCCAGCGGTGGCGAGACGAAGGACATGCCAAGGAAAACATGACTAGAGTCTCTAATTAGCTCTTCGTGCACATCATCCTACCATCCAGATTCATTCACCAAGAGGTCCGTCTTCATCACACCGGAATGTGTGGTGGCAAATACCCACCTGTCTGCCCTTCCATCCCTCCCTCATCCCGTGATCATCCCCGAGCCAGCGGTGCAGTCATAGGTACCATTCAGGCAAACAAGCCTCGGACGCAAGGCTCGCCGCGCCCGAGGGTCATAGTCACACAGATCGTCGGAGAGTTTCTACAGATATCCGCGATCCGCCCCCGGAAGGCTCTCCCGGGGCGAGGCGGGGGGGGGGGGGGGGGGGGGGGGGGGGGGGGGGGGGGGGGGGGGGGGGGGGGGGTGGCGGGGATGCACGGCATGCGAGACAAACCAGACAGCATTCAGCATGATATGGCAGGGGAGCACGGGTGAGGGAGATGGTGGTGGTGGTGATGACCACGGGCTGTGAGACGCGCACAGCAACGTGGGTGTGCGGCGGTATCACCTAGTTGGCGAGGCTCCTCATCATGGGGGCACGCCAGGCACGCAAAGCCAGCCCTGCTTCTGCCTGGAGAGACGGCGAGGTCAGCGAGAGAGCGGGAGCAGAGCGGCATGATGGCGGCGCCACGCCAGGAACCCGCGTCCTCACCTCGCACCCCCTTCCAGCCTGGGGGCTCAAATCCACGCCGTGCTCCCCTCTCCAGATGGACCGCAGAAGACTATTCAACGGGATGGTGTCTACTCTGGACGACGGGAATCCGTGGTCAGATATGATGGCCGAGGAGGGCATCGGATCGGCGGCGCGTGGTGGTGTGTTGGCGCGGTGCGCTGCTGCACCGGTCGGCTGCCCCTCTGCGCCCGTCGGCGTGGGCTGCTAGTGGCCGCTGGCGTGCCGTGCTGTGGCATGCTGTGCTGGGCTGGGCTGTGCTGTGCTGTGCTATGCTATGCGCTACCCGTGGCGGGAACCATTGTCAGGCGTCCGCCGGGGGGTTGTGGTGTGCTGCGGCGGCGGGCTCGTGACGGCCGCACCGCCGGGTGACAAGGCGGCGACGGGGGCGGCACGGGGACGGGTGGTGGAAGGGAGCAAATGTCTACCAACTTGTCATCAGGACGGGCGACAGGCGCCAATGTGGGAAAGGCAGATGTGCGCGCGCTGCGACGAGGCTGGATTTGCCCAGACCTATTTAATCACGGACACCGGCTGTGGGTTGCTCTCGCGCAGTCGAGGGGCTGATGGGCGTTGTGAGGGCATATACACATATACCCCAAGTTCACAGAATCTCAACACCAAAGAACTTTCAAGACAAACAACCACGCGAGCATCGACAGTCACGAGACAGGGAGGATGAACCAATACCAGCGCAGCGGCCGACAGGCCCGCCCGTCGCCGTCGGGACGCAACCCGCTCCGCACAGTCTGGCGCGAGACGTACGAGGTCTGGGACGGCGTCTGCTACGGCGTGGGGAAGGCCTATTTCAAGATCACCGGCAAATGGTGATTTGCAACGCCGGTCGCAGACGCCCCCCGCCCCCTGGCGCCGCCGTCACTGGACAAGCAGGCTTTCCAACCCGAGACCCCTCCAGAGGCCGGTCCAGTATCGCTGCTACGGTCCACCGGGTTCGAGGGCGTCGATGCGAGAAATACGCCCGAGGACGATGGGAGGGGAGGAGCGGCGGGGGTTTTGGCGGACGGCGCAAACGACGGCGACGTGACACGCCTTGGCCACGGACGATACGCGAGCTGAGGAATCAAGCATGTCAAGCCTCGGGCGATCAACATTGCGAACCACAACAGGCGCAACGGGAACCACTGAACCCGCCAGGGCACGCACGCACGGGGGAAAACAACGCGCCACACTTGCTTGCCGTCGGGGGCACCGGGCCCCAGGGAACGCGACAAAGAAACAATCCGTTTGGACGGGCGGCAAGATTGGCATCGACGGCGTTGTCCACCGATGACGTCGAGCGGGAAATCTCGATCAGCAGGGCGAGCAGAACGACTGCAGTTCCCGGAGGTGGTTCCCCATCAACTTGACACGGACTTGAGGGGGGAAGATCCTGACACCGGCCCAGGGGAGGGGGAGGTTCAGGGGACCGGGGCGCCGGGGGGATAAGGAGTTTCGGGGAGGGGGGATGCTGCTGGGATGGGGGGGTTTTCTGAGGTCGCCCGACGGGAGCGGCGGACGGGCCTGGCGGTGATTCCGCTGGGTGGCCGCGGAGTGGGCAGCCTAGTGGGATGAGTTGCCTCTCTGTTCTGGAGGGCGCGAATGGACGGTTGGACGGGGCTAGCAAGGGGCAACGAGCGAGGCCAGACGGGCGAAACGAGGATTTTCTGTTTTTTTGTGTGTGCCAATAATAAACAGCAGACAAAGACGGCCGCAGTTCCAGCATGGCACCCATGGGAATGTGAGGGGATCATCGAGACTAGGCTTCACAACCGCAGCCCAGGATGAATGCGCAAGATCACCAGCACCGTTGGAGGGCTACGGTGGTACACGGTACACCAAACTTTGTGTGACGGGGAGAAACAGAAATAGCGACAGCCGCAGAGCAGGAGAGCGAGCGGTGTTTTTGCTGCGCTGCGCGGCAGATGAAGCAGTGTCGAGCAGTCCACAAATAATCCACATTTCTTGTTGGAATCTCTGGGGCCGCAGCGCCGCAGCATGAAGATGATTCCAGTTGGAGATTGGCAGCTGGCAGCCGGCCCGCCAAATTCGGCCGAGTCTGGACGTCGATTCGCCAACGGCCCATGAGAGGAGGGGGAACCCAAAAAGAGAGTTAATTGACTCCCGCCCGCCGGTCCTATTTTTGTTGTCCTTATTTTCTCTTCTCGGTGGGTCGTCTCTGCCGCTTGTCGACGGCCAGTATGGATGGCGCTGGTTCAGGCACTGTACCTTGAACACCGCCAAGCCGAGAATGATGGCCGCTTGACGCTTTTTGGAAGAGGTGCGCCTCGTATCGACGACTGGACTGGCAGCTTTTGGGTTTCCAATTGCACTGCTGCCGCCGCTGCGTCGACGAACCCGAGTATCCCGTCTCTGCGCGTCAGATGCATCATCAACGTTGAGTTGCTAGCCTCTCCGAGGCCCGATCCGGCTGTCGAGTCAAACCGGGCAGCATATCCAAGCACTGGATACGAGGAAGGCGCGGTAAGAGCGTCGTCATCGGGCACCCTGCCAGGATCGCGCTTGAGACATCGGACCGGCTTGGTTCGGTGCGAAGATACTTGGTGGATGGCCCCAAGGGAACCGCTGGAGGGGTGGGAAGTTGGGGGATGATTGGGCTGTGGGCAACGGGCCTTCTGGCCGATGGACAGACAAATGGTGGCTGTGAGAGGTCTGGACCGCAGACGGCAAATTTGGCAGACATGTGCGTGCTGCGTCTGTCGGGACAGTTGCTGGTTGTGACCCAGTGTTTGGCGCGCATTGCCATTGTATGTGGCCCTCGTTGGAGATTTGGGTCAACGTCCAGTGCCACCCTTCAAGGACACCGTCTGACAATCTGACTGCAGAGACGGGGAGTGGCACAGGGTGGAGAAAGAAAGGTGAGCGCGGCATGTTGATTGTAATAATGGTTGCAAGGAGGCATTTGAAATGAGCATCGTTGGGGAATCCTGCTTGGTGTTTTCCGTCCAAGGTTCTTGGAGTGGACTGGGCAGAGCGGTGGCAGGCCGGCATGGCAGACAGACCTGAGAGCCTGAAGGAGGAAAATTGCGCGCTGGGCGGCGGCTGGGCAGAGGGGAAGGGCCAACCCTTTTTCTTCTTCTTTATTTGTTCTACCTCGATGGGGTTTTCGACCTTCTCGGCGGGAGTTGACAGCGGCATGTGTGAGGCTTCTTGAGGCGCAGACGCTGGACGACAAGAAATGCCAATGCTGGGAAGTGATCAATCTCTTGGCAGGCCAGTTCGTTTTTGATCTGGGTTGATGGTCGACGGTGGCCCGTCCGTGATAGTTCGGGGAGGGTGGGCTCTGCTTGGCAAGACACAACAACGGTGAACGGCGGTGATGCTTCCCCCTCCTAGGTATCGAGGGCCATGCCATCAGGGTCGAGAGCGAAATGGCCCGACGGGGAACGGGGAGGGGCGGGGGAGAGAGAGAAACAAGACGAGGGCCGGCGTCCGCAAGTCCCGGTCTGGGAAAGTCAGCCGCTACTCCAGGCCGAAGCTCACATCGAGTGGAGATTGCCCCTATTCCTCGCCATTTCACTAACGGGCCTTGGTGGACGAGGCGGTGGAGCTGAAGGCATCGGCCTGTGCACAGTGTACAAGGCCTACAGTGTGAGGGGAGGACATGTTGGCTTGAGGCGGCGCTTGAACAGAAGTTGTGTCGGTCCTGTGTTGCAGGAGTGGCCTGGGGATGATAAACCGATAACAGAGGCACGGCAGAGGGAGTGCTGTGAGGGAGCGTTGGCCAGTTAGAGTATTATGCGGAGGGAGGAATTGGGAAACCGTCTGCATGTCGCATGTCATGCGATGATGGCCTCTTGCCACACTGTACACAGATACCGAGCCTCTCACACGATCTTGAAACGAGACGAACCTGCCAAGGCGGTTCCTGGAGTGCATCCGGTACGTACACCATCGTCTCTCTGCTGGCCCCTCGCAAAGGAGCAGCAGCCATTAGGTAAGGCGCTTGTTCGGGTTGCTTGTCAGAAGTCCAGCTGATGGAATGCGATGCCCGGACGGATCCCTCGCGAGTCGATGGTGTCGCGCAGTGGCCCCAGGCGCCGTCCCATCTTGTTTTGTCGGCGTCATCTCGTCTCGTCTCGTCTCGTGTTCGTCGTCCCGTCCACTCGCAGGAGTAAAGAAGTTGGAGGAAGAGAGAGAGGGAGAGGGACACGACGATGGGGAGGAAATGTGCTCACACTGCTGCGCCTTCTTGGGTTTGCGCCGGCTGTCATGTCCAATCTTGCTGCCAACGTCTGCCAATGCAATGCCGGGACCCCGACGGACGGCGCCAGTGGCCCGATGCAGATGCAGATGCAGGCGCCGATGCAGCCAGGTGTGGTGTGCGGTTCGTTCGTTCGTTCGTTTGTTTGTTTGGTAACGATGCATGGCCAATTTGCCCCCAGCCAATAATTACCGGGTGACGGTGACCTGAAGCTGGAATGGAGGCGAGGAGACAGTCGCAGCAACCACAGTGTGCATCTAGAGTACTTGCAGAGAGTACCAACGAGGAAGAAACGTGTGTGGTGGTGGCACAAGGGGCAAGAGAGAGAGAAGTGCAAGAGAAAGAAGGGGCGGCAAGGGAAGCCTACCCACCTACCCAGGCAGAGAAAGAAGCTTGCCAGTAAGGATAAAAGCCAGCAGGAAAGGGGTCCCCCCTGCCCCTCCTTCCCGCCAAGCCTTTTATGTGGAGCTTTCGCCCACCCCTGGTCAGCCCACCCATGGCCCCTGGCCTGCCTACCTTCCATTCAATTTCATGGCAAAAGATACGTACCTCTCGATGCCTCTCCTTCTCTCTCTTCGCGCGCCTTGCACCGCCGTTGGTTTCCCATGTTCCTTCAGCTCGGTCGAGTGGTGCTTTGTTGCTGGATCTGGTGGCCTGGCCTGCCACACCTGCCTGCTTCACCAGCCCCAGCCAGTCGATCCCACATTGGGCCATGGAGGAATTGAATCTTGACTGCTTGGGTCGCCTGGCTTCCTCGCTTCTCACCCGCCGTGGCTCTCACGAACGAACGTCCATGTGTGTACCTTTGTACCTGGCCCGTTTCCCTGCCCCGGGTCCACCGTCGCTAGTCCACCATTCCAGGGCGTGTTTCTGCTTTTTCTACCTCGCGCCTCCCTCCGTCACAGCTTCCTACTTCTTGACGTTCCTCCTTTTTCTCCTCCGTGTTTCCTCCAAACCCGTCCACTCCCTCACTTGCTATCCGCAATCGTTTCTTCTTTTTTTATCTAGGGGATTTTTTTAGTAGACATCGACATCTTCACGCCTTTTTTGTGAATGTCCGTCAGTTGTCTTTGAATACACCCTCTTCTTTTTAATCGCCTACCGAACAACCAACCCTTCGCACTCTCGTTTGCATAAACTCGTTATCAATCCTTTTCCCCGCCGTTCGGATCGGATTCTTCGTCAACCCTAGAAGAAAAAGGAAGCTTCATTTACCAGAACATTCCGCAGTCCAGGGCAAAACCCACGACGACCTCAACAGCCTCGACTCCTGCCGTCGCGAATCCGTCAAACAACCATTTTCCGAACGTTTTAACAAACTACACAACCAAAACTCTCACACAATGGGCAAGGTCGCTACCGTCTTCTCGGCGGCTCTGCTGCTCGCTAGCAACGCCGCTGCTCTTGACCCCATCGTCATGAAGGTACGCCATCGGCTGACTGGCTCTCTCCCTCGAGGAAACCTCACTCCTGTGACAGATCGCTAACGACCTACCAGGGTACCAAGTTCTTCTACGAGAACGGCACCCAGTTCTTCATGAAGGGTATCGCTTACCAGCAGGATACCGCCGCCGCCGGTGGTGAGTCCAAGACTGGCGACTACAAAGATCCCCTCGCCGACGAGACCGCCTGCAAGCGTGACGTCCCCATCCTGGTCAAGGCTGGCACGAACACCATCCGTACCTACGCCATTGACCCCAAGAACAACCACGACGCCTGCATGAAGCTGCTGAGCGACGCCGGAATCTACGTTGTCTCTGACCTTGGCGAGCCCAAGCTGTCGATCAACCGTGACAACGCCCAGTGGAACGTCGCCCTGTACGAGCGCTACACCGCCGTCATTGACTCTCTTGCCAAGTACGACAACACCATCGGTTTCTTCGCCGGTAACGAGGTCTCTAACAACAAGACCAACACTGAGGCCTCCGCCTTCGTCAAGGCCGCCGTCCGTGACTCCAAGAAGTACATCAAGGACAAGGGCTACCGCTGGATGGGTGTTGGCTACGCCGCTAACGACGATGCCGATATCCGCACCAACTCGGCCCACTACTTTAACTGTGGTGACGAGGAGACCGCTATTGACTTCTGGGGCTACAACATTTACTCCTGGTGCGGTAAGAACACTCTGGCTGGCGCCGGCTACACCACCCAGATCGACTTCTTCAAGAACTACTCTGTTCCCGTCTTCTTCGCTGAGTACGGCTGCAACATCCCCGACGGTGCCGATGGCCGTATCTTCCAGGAGACCACTGCTCTGTATGAGAAGGAGATGACCGACGTTTTCTCCGGTGGTATCGTCTACATGTTCCACCAGGAGGCCAACGACTACGGTCTCGTTGAGGTCAAGAACGGCCAGGCCAAGACCATGAAGAACTACGACCAGCTCGCTTCCCGCGTCCTCGCCGCTACCCCCTCCGCCGTCCAGATGGACTCTTATCAGCCCACCAACAAGGCTGCCGAGTGCCCCGGTGTGGCTTCCAACTGGGAGGTTCACGGCGATTCCCTCCCCCCCACCCCCGACAGCTCCCTCTGCGAGTGCATGGTCAAGAGCCTTACTTGTACCCCCAAGTCTGGCCTGAAGGCTTCCGCCATCGGTGAGATCTTTGGTTTCATCTGCGGCGCCGACGCCAAGTCTTGCAACGGTATCAACACCAACACCACCACCGGTGTCTACGGCGCCTACTCCATGTGCAACGACGAGCAGAAGCTTGCTTTCGTCATGGACTCTTACTACAAGGCTCAGAACTCCGCCAGCACCGCCTGCGACCACGATGGCCAGGCTGAGGTTGTCACCCCCTCCAGCGACAACAGCTGCAAGGACGCCCTCGCCTCTGCCAGCGCCGCCAATAGCGCTGCGGCCACCGCCACCGCCCCCGTCTCTTCCACCGGCAACCCTAGCTCCAGCTCTTCTGGCAACGCTGCCGCCGGCAACCCTTACCAGCCCATGTTCAACTTCGCTGGCTTCGCCGTTGGCGCCTACCTGGTCGCCGCCGGTGCCGTCGGTGCTGCCATGGTTGCCCTGTAAACGATGCCATTATCTAATGATGCACTGAGGAGGAAAAACAGGAGTGCCTGGGAGATGGGCAATATACTTTTTATGCGAGCGTGTAAGATATCCAAGCAGGTACCGTGGTGCCTGGTTTAATACAGTCACGGCTCGACAGGATCTTTTTTACTATTGGCATGAGGCTCTTTTGTGTTTGTCACCATCACATGGCGTTGGGTCCTCACTGGCAGCAGCTACTCTGCTTCATGACTGACCGTGAAGAGGTCACTATTGTTTCTTGGTATCTTGTTTGGTTCGCTGAATAGAACTTTTTTCTTTTTTGTTCCCATTCGTCCCATCTGGTGTTCGGTATGCTTAAGTGATCGTCCCCTTGGTAAAGGCTTGGCGTTGCTGGTATTGGGCTCGGTGTAATCTTGACCTGTGACTTGGCAACCTGGGCGTCATTTTTCTCTGCTCCTGCCCAGCGCTTGGCAGGGCCTCTAGACTGCCTTGAGCGAACTCCTCGGCCCCTTCTCTCTGGCGGTGAAGCGTATACTACGTACGATCCATGACGGCCAAGAGAGCCTATAAATGTCTCGTAGCCCTCTATTCCTTAATCAGTCCTTGGACGATGAAGATCAGGGGGGCGAGGTCCTTGGAAAAATTGGTGAAGTGGAGGAACGAGCTACTGCTCAGGCGACGAGGTTGCAAAGTGGCCTATGTCAGCGCTATGCAACCCGGACAGGCTCTGAGGTCAGTGTCAACTGGCGGTGGAAAGTTCGGCGTCCTGCATTCAGGAGGACGAGAAAGAATATCTACCTTGGCACCTTGGAAACTAGATGTCGCTTGTGAGTTGCCCTACTCAGGGCCTGCTCGGGTTTCCGTATAATCTCAACCGTCTTCTGGCTCATGCGAGGTAGCTGACGTTCCCGCCTCGTCCTGGGGGATCCCTCTCGCCCGAACCGACTTCTGACGCAAGTTTGTTATAGGCAACCTGCCGAGTCAACACAGCAAACTCGTTCTCCAACGGCTGCTATGGGCTGAATACAGGGCTATGAGAGGATGCCAAGCCCACGTCGTTCCTAAAACGGGCAACAAGTGTAAGCTGTGTTTCGACTCTCTCCTTCCGACATCAAAGGGACAATGACAGGGCGCTTGCCTCGTTACCACAGCAAAATACAACATACATCGCCTGCAGCGTTTCTAGATTTCTCATGCTTTCCCATGCGTACGTCAAGGGCAGGTTCAACATCTCCCGGAGACACACTTGCAGCAAAAGGAGGAATGAATATTATCTAGGAGCGAGGCATTTTATGTCGCAGATGTCGTGGTATCGACAGAATCATAACACTTCCAAGTGCCAAACCCACCAAGAGAGCCTGCCCCGGTGATGTCGTGCGGGGATACCTCGGGCTGACTATCGTGAGAAGCCCAGTGGCTTATTATTGATGCCGATTTAGCAATATCAAACCCCCAAAATACACGGGTTAAGTGCACATTTGTATTGCTGGCTGGGTCCCCAACGCCACCAAGTAGCCTATGATTAGAAGCTTCACAAGCTTCTTAGAATTGCTACGGCTAGGCTGATTGCTCCTGCAGCAGCCGCAACTAGTATCGCGCCTGTGGTCTTTCCGACTTGTCCCATGGCAAGCCCAAAGGCCAGGCTGCCAACATCGGCAGCATCTGCAACAATACCTGCCCAAAGGGCCCTTCTGATCTCCCTATAGCTATGTTAGTGTCCGGTCATACCTATATCGATGTGCTCGCAGATTCGGATTTAGGAAAACGTACCATCTCCCCCAATCCTCCCTCTCACTATCCTCAGCAGTGAACAAAAGGTCCCCAACCACACCTTCTCGTACGCCCATCATGCGCACCAGAAGCGCTTGTTCAGGTGGGACGTTGTGGTCGTGTAGCGCGCATGTGAAGCGTGGCGCGATGAAGCAGGCTGCTCCCGTAACAATACGGATAATCGACAGGGCTTTAATAGCAGTAAAGATTATCGACGACGGTGGTGCTGATGGTAATCCTTTTGCAAGCCGCGGTGGACGTCCGAGCAGCGGCTCAGTGGATTTAGCTAAAGAAGCCATTGTAAGTGTTACTCGACTCGTCCTCCTAGAGTTGGATTGACGAAAAGTTGTTTTTTAAATAAAGACTACCGATACAGGATCAGATGAACGGCCGAAATCGTCGAAAGTAAGACGGCATAATTGTCGTTTATCTGCAGAACATGCATTGGTTTGTGAGCGTAAGCTAGTTAAGGTTCTGGTTCATCTACTGATCCGGTCCACTAACAACTGTGCTTCAGAGCGTTGCGTGCACCAGCAACAGCCATTCAGGTTTTTATTAGGTACTGACGGAACCTGTTTAGGTAACATGTGCCGATGCACCGATGCTACTATTGTCAAGGCAAAGACATTATACACCAGCATGCTGGCCGAAGTGGGTGGGTATACGATGCTTACCCGAGGATGAGCTCCTCGAAAACTGCTTACTCCTAAGCGAGACACGTTCTGCGCAGCAAATTGGACCAAGGTCGGAATCAGGGTAATATGTAAGGCCGACACAATAGCTCAAATTACTGGCATCGATCAGAGCTCATTGACATAGGAAGTGTGGATGGGCGCACCAGTGTGGCGAAGGGAATGTCTTGGGCCTCGAAAAGAATTACAACAAGAGAGGGGACTGTTGCGTAGTTACTGTTTTGCAGGCATACTTGATAAAGCAACGTCTCAACTGAATATTGAATATATGCAGATGACATTCATCCCACAAACAATATTTTGCCGGTCTTGGACCAACTGGATCTTCGCAAACTAGACAAGCCTGCCTGTTTATTTATTTGCCGTTATTATTGTGTTGGATTTTTCAATTTGAGGCGACGAGTCATCAGCCGTCCGCGGATCCCTGATGGAACCGTCGATCCTAGTTTTCGAGAAGAGACAAAGCGCAATCTCTGTCGCCCGTCCGTCAACGAACCCGGCCGTCTTTGAGAACAGCAAACAATATCATCAAAGCCACAACGACCTTAAGACAACATGAGAGGACGACCCCCTTTCATGTTTGGTTTTGCTGGTTGGTCCAAGCCAGATAGAGAAGTACGTCAGGACTATTATAAGGCAGGGCCCCAGCTGTGTCGTGGCAATTCCCTGGGAGAATTATGGACTCCATGCACGCTTGGACAGTCCTCCTGGTTGGCCATCTTGAGAATGACTGGCAAGACGGGCTGGGCCTGATGCCATACGAGGAGTTCCGCCTCAGTGTCTACGGCAGCCTTCTGCGGGTGGTTTCCAGCACCGGAAAAACTATAGAGAGGGCTACATGGAGATCTCACTAAAAAGGAACCCTAACACATTGTTGGCTTCCAAAGGCAACATTTGAGCTGCTTGGTAGGCAGTTGGAAGATGAAGCATGAGTTCGAGGTGTTCCACCAGCAATTTGTGCCTGACGGAATACTAAACCTAGACCTGGGTCATCGCAGGCGAACATACGAGGAGGCACGAAGAAGGAGTCAAAGAACGGCTAAGCTATATGTGTTTTGTTTGAATTACGTGGACTGTTTCAAATGGTACAGAAAAGGAACAAAAGTGATGCTTTTCAGATTTGAATCCAACGCAAACTGTGCAGTGTGTAAGATATTAGCTATAGTAATAGTAGCAGAAGCGTTTCACGGATCTTGGTAGTCTCTTTCAACAAGAATTTACCTCAGGGGCGCTGATCTGACCCTTGAGAC
Source organism: Colletotrichum tofieldiae (assembly GCA_022836555.1). NCBI lineage: Eukaryota > Fungi > Ascomycota > Sordariomycetes > Glomerellales > Glomerellaceae > Colletotrichum > Colletotrichum tofieldiae. The sequence continues at coordinate 3,014,843 of BQXV01000010.1, forward strand.
AGCTTGAATTGACGCACTGCCCCCAGAAGAACAAACTTGATGTATGAGCCATTCTAGTCTCATGAATTTGGATACCCTAGATGTTTATTCGATTACTGAGGCACAATTTAATTCGTTATTTCGGCCTATTGGAACCCGCTGACAATGTGAAACTTCAAAACTAGTAGCGCCCTCGATTAAACCGAAATCATGAGAATCTCTGAAAGAATCCAACGTATTATCACTCTCAAGCAGGCCGATTATACATGACTTGCGCTTTTCAATGCCGTCATATCGATCATCAGAATCTGTGCCGAACTCCACGTGGAGCCATTCTTCGTTACCATCGCGGAAGTTGTTTCCGAAAGCGGCCATGCGAATAAAAACGGATCGGTGATTGCAGTTGGAAAGACTTCCAACGCTCGGCGAGTAGCGCGGTATAGGGAAAAATTCTACAACATTTCGGTTTCTATGAAGCCCGGTTTGTGTGTCTTTGGCAATGGTAAGGTATAAATGGACCATCGATGGACAGAGTCCTGTCGGGTCTCAACTTTCGTGGCGAACTTCCTGTAATCAACGGTAATAACGCACATGATGAAATATAGAAGAAGGTCTTGAGCTTTGCGGAGTGGCTACCTCTAGTACCAGTAAGGTCGGAGCAGTGGTCAAGGACAGACAAAAGGACACATCAAGGATGGTTTGGAGGGAAGTGTCAGCACGTCTGGAATGGCACGACGTGACCAACCAGATAGCGAATCGTTCTCAAATTTTGCTGAAGGGTACCACACAGGATCAGCTGCCAGAAAAAAGGCGGCGCAGACAAGCATTGGACACGGGCGAGTGCTGAGTCCTTTGAGCCGGTTCACCACGTCGACGATTTTGATTGGGAGGTTGGAATTCAGACCATCACGGCAGAGATGTAGCGAGTGCCTCTTTCAAAACCCAGGCTACGTTTATTGTTAAGCGACTTGCGGTTGGCGAAACGATTAGAATGATGGGGTTGGAGAGCAAACAAACGGTCCCAAGAAGCAAGGAATAAAAGTGCAAACCGACAGATGGGGAAAGCCGTTGCGGCTTTCATGTTTGGTCAATTTACGAGATGGCTATCTGTGGCACTTATGCAAAGAATGAACCACTGCATAAAAGATGTTTGGTTATGTCTGCTTTTGAAAGTTTGATGAACGGTGTAACTCGCTATGATGTGCTACCTCACACGACATCTGAAGGAGTAGACTGTTCAGTTCTGAAAAGTTTACAACAAAAGAGTCAATCAAGCAGTCCAGATCAGCTGGCAACCGTTGTAACCCTCAAAATGAAAGCAGCTGAAACAACCGAGGAAGCTGGAAGGTTCTACGAGCTGTGGTTCGTCACTTTTCAATATCGAGGTACGTAGCTTTCCGGTGATGATCCTCCCTCAGCTGCAGCAGTCGTCCCTTGTCCCATCCAGCGCGGTCAAGTGGCGCAGGCATGCAGCCCTATTCTTTTGGCCCTTCTTTCACAGTTGTGTCGCTCATCAAGCGACACGTCGGCTGACGAGAGGCCGGAAAGATCCTCTGACAAGTGTAAGATCATGATGAAGGGTGGGCAGGCTTTGTACGCTTTGGGCTTGGTTTGCGAATCTGCCGTGGTTCTGTTAGAGTGGGAGGGGCAGACAGACACCAGAGATGCAGGCTACCAAGAACCGACGACGTGGAACGGCGGCCAGAATGGGAGAATCTATTCAATGTATTAGAGATCTTGTCGTTGAAATTAGCTTCATGTCGTCCGCTCGGACGCAGGACGAGTGATCGCTGCCCAATGGCACGCCGTAGAAGGGTCGAAGTTACCGAGGTTCGACGAGGGAGGGGGTTGGAAGGATGGTTCTGCCTGGTCTGGACTGGGCTCCGATATTCTGCTACGTTTAGTCTGGCATCAAGCCATAATGTGCGGCGGATGAATGGTTATGCGAAGGAAGTGGTGGCGTGTGTGCATCCCAACAGTCCAAAGGGCTTGTAGCAGAGAGATGTGGTGCATGATCTGTACATGATGTACAGCGCTGCCAATGCTCCTTGAATTGTTGTTGACGGGGACACAACAAGGTTGCTGATATGCAGGGCGAATCAAGAAGGGTAGCACCAATCAACTGGACATCAAGGGACCATGCCCGGGTCTGTTGCCCCGATGCCAATGCAAGGGAGAGTGAAGAAAGTGTCTGAACCGCGATCATGGTAGTGAAATCTTGCACGTTTTTGGGGCGAGATGCGCTAGGACGCATAAGACAGTCGCAGACGAAGACCGCTGCGTCGGGGACGCGTAGAGAGCCGAGAAGCGGACGGTGGTTCATCTGAATCATCTCGTCGCGATGCGGTTGGGGAATGCCATGGTCCCGGTTCGATGCATTCAACGACTGTTGACGAAGCGCTGCAGGTTGAGAGGGTGGCACGAGACTCTGCCAAGATCGATGGAGGAGTCTTGGCGTCCGGTGGCAGGCGACGTTTTCTGCGGTACCTAGACGTAGTGCGAGTTGTAAAGTAGTGTCTTTCTGGCTCGGCTTCGACGGGACTGCGCTTGATGAGGTCTCAGAGCCCCATTCGAACAACACGCCAGGGACACGACTCACGAAGGTCGGAGGCGAGATGAGCCAAAAACTTTGTACTAGCTTAGTCTCGGGCGCCAAAACAGACTCCATTTTGCAACGCGTGTCCGACTGTTGGTCGTCAAGAGTCAACAACCAAACCCCAACCCTTCCCCCCCTGTCCTTTCTGATTCTTCCTGTCGTACCGAGTCTCTTGGGAGAAGGCAGAGAAGTCCGGAAAATGACAGATGCCATTGCTGTGCCTCATTGCCCATGTCGGTGCCCGCGTCTGATTGCCATGAGATGGAGCACACTCCACATGGTTATGTCACTTCTGCAAGATGTTCTCCCGCGTGTGTCATCGACCGTGAGGACAAGGCAAATCATTGCCCGGTGATTGTTCCGTTGCCCTGCCTGCACCACTCTCGCCTGCCCCCTACTGCTCCGTCGATCATCTTCTTCCCTCGCACCTCGCCTCTCAACCTCTCTCTTACCTGCATGTGCTGTCACTGCCCTCGGGCCGCGCATCTTCAAAGTAACGGGCAATGAAAGCCCCCAGACTCACTCCAAGATTCCCCAGCAATGCCTTCCCCCCCTAGTACGTTCTCGGGTCTCATCGCGTGGGTGTGCATGCCTTAGTCTCAGCTTCGCGTCTAGAGCCGAAACGGGCAATCCGCCGGCAGACGGGCCAATCACATAGCCGCCAAGTCGCTCCGGCGCAAAGTACCGAGTCGAGCGCGACCGAACTGTGACCATATTTGACCAATTTGCTTCGAATTTCACTGATTCGTATCCTGTCATCTGAGTGGTCATGAACCGTGACCCCCTTTCCCCAGCTTTCTTCCCACTAGGGACGGCGCCTCTTTCTCCTCACCACCCACACGGGCTCGACGGGGGCCGGGACGGGGAGGAGGCTCCAGTTCCTCCACACACCCATACCCATATCGTGCGGTTTACCCCGCAGCCAGTGACTGGTACGAACCCACTATGGGTTTAATACCCCGGATTTAACACTGGTCTGGTGTTTGCTGCTTTTGGTGAAAGCGATGGACGAGGGATGGGAAGGGAGGGCCACCGGGGTATCGGGACATCGGGTACGGGCTGAGGTGGGAGAGATTGCCTAGTGGTATCCGGGAACGCTGGGCGTTTGCCCCTGTCTCTCTCTCTGAGTTTGCAGCTCAGTTAGATTGTCTCTCTCTGCCGTTCATATGCGTCTTAACATTGTGTCTGCTTGCTTGCTTGTCCCGTTACCCGGTGTCGAAATGTCTTGCCTTTGACGGTTAGAGGGGATCCTATGGTTGCATGTCACACACTCCTTCCACACACACAATTCGAAATTTTGATCCCAATGCGGCGCTGCGACCACGCCCTGGTCGTAGATGTCGGGTTTCTTGGTATCCCTTTTTCTTGTTGACAGGCTTCTTCCTAGGATTGCTTACCGCCACCCTCGGTATCTTCTTGTCTTGTTTTGAGTTTGATTGGTCCCCCCGCAGCAAAGGAGAGCAGCATCGGGGGTGGTCCCCTCCCCCATCTGGGGCGGGGATGTTCGCAAACCTGTGCCAGCTAGCCCTCCTTTCGTGCGTTTTTTCTGGGGAAATGGGAAAAAAGAGGACGCCGGCGGTTTGGATGGCTTCAAGGCCCGGTCTTGGCTTTGATTCTTGTGCGGGTATGTCTTGTCTTTGAAGGGTTAGGGATCCGAGGCGGGGAGAATGGGGTTGTCGTGTTCGTGGAGTAACTCAACTGGGGGTTGGACCCGAACAGATACAAAAGGGCTGTGTGAGTATCGTTATCGAGGATCCTCGTGTCATCCGATGGTGCTCTCAAGATCTCCGCTTCTTGAGTAGATAACCTACAGGCTTCCCCCTTCTCGAGTTTCTTGCCTGTGTTTGCTTGTTCCACATCCTTATTCGAACGGCATTCCTGTGTCTGTGTGACCCAAAGGCCCAGACTCTCCGACCAGCAAACCAACACTTTCCTCCCTCCCTTGGCCGAAATCTGAGGTGACGCACATTTTGCAGCTGCTGTGCGCCCCCCCCCCCCCACGTCGACTATTTCTGGACAGCAGTCCCCTCGCTTTTCGCATCTTTCCGACATCGAATTCTCCGACAGCCCAACGACTCGGAAACCTCAACCGACGGCCATCGCCATCATGGACCGACCTACCCAAGACCCCGAGAAGGCCGGCTTCGAGCACGCCGACGAAGTGAGAAGCAACTCACTCAATGGCTCTCACGACATCGACATCGATGCTGGCTTTACGCCCGAGGAGCAGCGCAAAATCATCCGCCGCATTGATCGCAGACTTGTCGTGACTGTTGGCGCCATGTACTGTGTCTCGCTGATGGACCGGACGAACTTGTCTGCCGCCGCCATTGCGGGCATGACCAAGGAGCTAGCCCTGTACCTTGACAACAGATACGTGAGTTCACCCTGAATGAGCATCGTCTGGTGATGAAAGATGACTGACCTGTGCTTCGAACAGAGCATTGCCTCTCTTCTCTTTTTCATCCCATACATCATCTTCCAGCCGCCTTCGACCATTGTCGTCCGCAAGATCGGTCCCCGTCTTCACCTCGGTGGACTCACCCTCCTGTGGGGCGGCGTCATGATCGGTATGGGGTTTTCACGCAACTACTCGCACCTGTATGCATGCAGAATCCTGCTTGGCGTTCTCGAGGCCGGTTTCTTCCCTAGCTGCGTCTACCTCCTCAGCACATGGTACACTAGATGTGAGTCCTCCTTCGTCGAGCCCACACATATTGCAGCCGACTGACCATCCTAGACGAGGTCGGAAAGCGGTACTCGGTCTTCTACCTCCTCGGCTGTGTGGCTTCCGCCTTCGCCGGCATCCTCGCCTACGGTCTTATGCAGATGAACGGCCAGCAGGGCCTCACGGGATGGCGGTGGATCTTCATAATCGAAGGAGTGCTGACGTGTGTGCTCGGCATGGCGGGCTACTGGCTGCTCGTCGACTTCCCCGACTCCACGCGCAAGGACTGGAGCTTCCTGGGCGAGCGCGAGCGCGCGTGGATCGTCGCGCGTGTGAACCGCGACCGCGGCGACGCCCACATGCCCGCCTTCAACCTCCGGAGGTTCCTCGGCGCGGGCGCCGACTGGAGGATCTGGGCGTACGCCATGATCTTCTTCAACACCACCACCGTCTCCTACGCGCTTGCGTACTTTTTGCCCATTATCCTGCAGGTCAACATGGGCTTCGACGTCGGTGCCGCGCAGTGTCTCGTCGCGCCGCCGTACGCCTTCGCCGGCATCGTCATGTTCGGCACCGCCTGGCTCGGCGACAAGATGAAGTTCCGTGGCCCCGTGATTCTCATCAACATGATGTTCTGTATCGTCGGTCTGCCCATCATGGGCTTTCATTCGAGCGCCGCGGTGCGCTACTTTGGCGTGTTCCTGACGACGGCGGGCGCCAACTCCAACGTCCCGGCCGTGATGGCGTACCAGGCGAACAACATCCGTGGCCAGTGGAAGAGAGCCTTCTGCAGTGCGACGCTGGTCTCGTTCGGTGGCATCGGTGGCATTGCGGGTAGCTTGCTGTTCCGTGAGCAGGACAAGCCTCACTACCGCCCGGGCATGTACGCCTGCATCGCCTGCAGCTTGTTGACCATCGTCTTGGTTGGCTTGTTGACCCTCGATGCCTACTTCAAGAACAAGAAGGCCGATCGGGGCGAGAAGGAGCTTGAGGCCGATGATGTACGTTTTTCACTCATGGCTCAAACTTGTCGAACTTTTGCTGACTTGAAATCGCAGGAGGGTGCTCAGCACGGCTTCCGGTACACCTACTAGGGTTGGTCATGTGACAGAGCATGCGTTGACGATTTATGAGTGAGGGTTCTGGGATATCGAGCGTTTTGTGAAATTCGAAGGACGTCGAGCCACCGCCATGAGATTATATCATGACCAAAGTTCCAAGGCAGGGGTGCCAATGAATAATAATGAGCGAAAGCCTGAAGAATGACATGCGGCTTCCCTGGTGTTTATGTGATCCGATACCGTGCAGCACGGAATAGTAATCGAGGAGTGATCGACCCCGGAATGCCGAGGCATACGACGGCAGCAGACGAGAGGCGCATGATTGGCGGCTGCGACATTCGTGTAGAACATTGGAACATGGCCGCGCTAGGCGTTTTCGGCCATGATGGTTGGACGACGGCGCCCCGGCGGGGTGGACCAGTCCGTGTAGGTCTCGGCGCCGGACCTATCCATTTGCAACCGCCGGAAGTGGTTGTGCTTGGTGGTAAGCACTACATACAATATCTTGTTTTTCGTGTGGTTTGTTTGGATCCAGTCACAGCTACCCTTTTTTGCCAAGGATTCCTTACGAGCGGTGCGTTAACGCTGGCGACTGCTCGATGCGGATGCCATGCGAGTTTGACAGAGCCCATTCGTACGTACCACTTGCACGCTCGTTAACAAGACCAACAAGTTGGTGGCATATCCAGGCTGTCTCACGGGCTGTGCGTCATTACACGACTGATGGTGTCTAGCAAGATGTTTCCCCCTCAGGCTCAGATTCGACGTCATCTTTACAATCCAGCGAGAAGCGACCTCATGAGCCCGGCTCCCGTATGAAGGGAACAGGTCGCAAGATCGAGCATTAGGGTCACATCGGCCAGTATGATCGCAGACTAGCAACCTTCCAGCATTCTCTTTTCAACTTGACTATTTTCTGCAAGCGCTGTTTTGACAGCTAGGTTAACAACTTGCTAACGCAACAGTGCGACTGACGCTCGCGAGATATCGCGTGGCACGGGGTCTCTTCATTCTGGCCTTGCGGAAGGACCGAGCATCCTCAGGCTTAACTTTGCTCCCGGTAGCTCGGGTAAAGCTTTCGAGCATTGAGGGGTTCACGGAGATCAGAGATGCGACGGCATTGACAACGCGTCTATCTAGAGCTTTGGGGATTGAATGACACGTCTGTTCACGTCGTTTTAACTCAAGATCATGGGTGTTCACGGGTGCCGGCCGACCCGTTCTCATGCCCTGGCCCTCAAACAACAGACGATGCAGCTGGCCTGCCTGTTTATGGAATTTCATCCGGGCATCTTGAGCAAAGAGATGAACTGCTTCATTGAACGGACGAGAAAGGCGAAGCGAGTTCTGTCTTTCGGAATCAGAAGATAGCCACTGGAGGATGGTGGCTTGAAGTTGATGCGTCACCAGTCATGGCTAGCTCTGCCACTTGCCCAGGATCTTTCGACGACACATCAGTGACCAGCTCTCGTGTGTGCACCAAAATTGTCCCAAGGCCATTGAAAACCCGAGAGACGGCTTGTAAACATCTTGGAGCTGTGGAAAGGGGGAAAAGTCAAGCTTGGCTCGCTTGAGCCAAGGCGCGTGTTCATCAATAAGCTCGACTTGCCACCTAGGGTGGACTTGGTATTGGAATGGAGGGAGGGTTTTCTGCTGGTTTCCCTAGACTTCAATACCGTAGTAGTCGAGGAGCGCTGCAAAGAACATTGACAAGGTCCACAAGGGCAGAGGATAGATGAAAAATCTTGGCAGGGGGAGAGAAGATATTTGGCATTGAGGCAGTGTCCTTGGTATTCTTGACGCGGTTTGATGACACGTCGTGATAGGGGAGACGCACAAGAGCCAGACGGAGCGCGCAGCCGGAAGACGGAAGCCGACAAAGGCGACATGGGCAAATGACTTTTCGCTGGGCAAATCGTGGCATTTTTGGCAAGCTCCATTGTGTCGGCCGGGGGGATTGCACCGTGTCAGCCAATGGAAATCGCCCCAATCCGATTGTGCCCCGACGGAGAAAGGTACGTACTCTGGCTGACGAACGAGGAGGACCTGGAGGGGAGGGACAAGGAAGAGAGGGAAGGAAGGGAATGACTGCCGGTGGGCGTCGCCGGCTGCTCCAGGTACCCTCCCACCTACAACATGCGTGCGAGTACATGGCCACCTCGCTGGCAATCTGCTTGGGCACGTCCAGCCCGTCCCTCCTTCCACATCACGACGGCCACTTTGCGTGGTGTTTTCCCCAGCGGAGTACCTGCCATATGATTTTCTAGGGGAAGATACCTCCCGTGTTCCACCCGTAATATGGGCGTTGCCGAAGGCTCCGGTTCATCAATCAGCGAAGCCACAATGCGAGGCCCGTTGCGTGTTGTGTGTCTGTCTGTCTCTCCTTTCTTCTGACAGGTGGTTCAATTTCTGGCATGCTCGGTTTTTTCTTCCTTTCTTCCCTTCCACCTACATCGCTTACCGCCTCCCGACAACCCCGTCTCGATCGAGAAAGAGGCTCCCGTCCCGCCCTGCGTCCAAGGTTCCCGTCCGCCGTCCCATCTCAAGGCAGAGGCGACCACCACCACCACCAGTACCACCGCCCGACAAAGCCTCAGACCCCCTTGCCGCGACCGTCCCCCCCGTCTCTCGTCCCCACGCTTCGACGCACGTAGGCATTCGCTTGCTCTACCGCCCAGCAACCCAAACCATCCAGTCGTACGGTTGCTGACCAACCTAACTCTCCTGACCTCGCCGGACACGACGACCCTCCTCGCACGCTTCGTCCGAACCTCGCCAATTGCGTCGCGACGCCGTGACGCCGCCCCGCTCGCCAGGCTCAAGTCTGTGACACGTCTGGCTCCAGCGCCCGACAGCAGCACAGGGGACGCTTCTGCCATTTCGAAACGCCCGTCATGGCGTGGGACACGTTTTCTACGGCCTCGTCGCCGCTGAAATCTTCCTCCTTGCTCGCTGCTGCTGCATTCATCCTCACATCTCTCCCCATGGCTCTCGGTCACGAACACGGCGTCAGCCACATCCAAGAGGGCGAGACCGTCTCGCAGGAACCCATCGTAAGCGACAACGACTTCCCTTGCCGATCCATGAGGCACTGGCCAGACACCTGGAGGACAGGAGACGCTGACTGCGTTCACAGGACACTATACTATGGATACACATCTTCATCATGATGCTAGCCTTCGGGGTCATCTTCCCCGTCGGCATGGTGCTGGGAGTAAGTGGCCAACCCCCTCCAAACTTCGCCTCAAGGGTCTCGCGCGGCTGCTGACATCTGCCTTTTTCTTTCTCTCCAGATGACGAAGAACCGCTGGCACGTTCCGACCCAAGTCCTCGGGTCCGCCCTCGCCATTCTCGGCTACTTCCTCGGCCACATGCACCGCGGCCGACAGTTTCTCCCTCATAACGTTCACGCCTCTTTTGCCAACTGGCTCATGATCATCATGGCCACCCAGGTCGGGTTGGGTATCTACCTGAGGCTGCACCTCGAGAAGGGCATCAACGGTCGCATCCGCAGATTCATCAAGCCCGCCCATGGCATCTTGGGCAAGGTCTCCCCCGTTCTGGCTTGGACGCAGTTCCTGTTCGGTGGCATTACTTCTCTGGGCTTCTGCCAAGCCGACCATCTCGGACAATGCCTGGCGCATTTCATCATGGGCAGCGCCTTCATTGCTTACGGCATCATCTTGACCCTGTTGCTTCTTGTTGGACAACTCTGGGTTCGTCGCAGCGGTCGGTCGCAAGAGTTCTTCGACAGCGTTGTTATCGCGGCATGGGGCTGTGTCAACACCTTCACCGAACACCGATGGGGTACGGAATGGGTCAGAAACGACTGGCAGCACACCACCATGGGCATTATTTGGTGGTGCGCTGGTCTGGTTGGTATCTGGCTCAGCCGTGACCGCGACGGGAACCCCAAGCGAAACTTCATCCCTGGCTTCGTCATTGGCGTCACTGGCTGGGCCATGTCTGCGCATCCCCAGGACCTCCCCATCAGTGCCATGACCCACAACATGTTCGGCAAGACCCTGATGGGAGTTGGCATCACTCGTGTTATCGAGGTGGCTTTTGTCGTCAAGGACGCCACAGGAGTCTCAGCCGATGGACGCCAGACAAACAGCTGGCAGTTCATTCCTGTTTTCGTAAGTCGCCGTCGCTCGCATCATGTGTGCAAGTAACAAACTAACAACTGGGCAGCTTTTGTACGCTTCTGGTTTCCTCTTCATGGGTGCCACCGAGGAGCAGATGGCTCTTGTCGCCAACTCTGGCCTCGACCACGTTTCCTATATCCTCATCTTGTACTCCTTCGCGTTCCTGCTCTTCCTCTTCACCATGATGCTCATCCATCTCTTTGACCGCAATGCGAATACGGACGGCAAAGTCGCCCTGGCCAACGGTGTCCCGGTAGCCAACGGCCGTCCTGGGGAGAACCGCCAGGTGCGCGATGCCGAGGAGTTCGAACTTGAAGGACTCATGAGCGACGACGAGGACGAGGCACGCAAGGGCCTGAGGGAGGACACCGACGACGATCAAGGCCTGGGAAGTCCGAGCAGTCCTAGCACGATTGGCAAGAACAGCGACCGGGTAGCGCGGTGAGGGGAGACGTAAGTAACATCGTTTATGGGCATTGAATGAATAGACAGGGATGGCATATCTTGCATTCAGGTTTGGCGTTTGGTTCCGGGATGCCCACATATCTGCAATGGGCTGGGCAGCGTCTGAAAAGAACAAGCAATTTGCATTTTGCAAAGTTTGAAAGTTAAGCCGCTTACTACTAAAAATCTAATCTGCCCATTACGACATTAGTTTCACCCAGTAGCTAGATTTTGATAGGTCGCTAGGTTCAGTAGAAACATGATATAAACTAGATATACTCGGCAAAAGGCTCCGTCCAGACTTTTGCGGTTCAAGTCTGGTGTTCTCCTGCCATTGGAGGCATCGCCAGACCACCTCGGTGTGTGCCAGCCTTCGGTGAAGAGAGTGGGGCCGGCGAGGGGCATGCGGGACATGCCTGGACCCCGGCCGTAGCCTGCATCCCGCCATCTCCACTTAAAAAAATCCCAGAGTACCCGACCCTCGATCGCATTTCGTCCTCCCGCCGCAATCTTCATCCTATCAGCCCTCCTCCCTCTCTTGTCAATCTTTCCACACCCACCGCTCCTCCCGAACAACCCAAAGAAAATATCGCCAAGATGCCTTCCGTTAAGAACCCCAACGGCCCGTCTAAGAACCGTCTGGCGAACAGAGCCCTCGGCGCCAAGATGGAGCGCAGGAAGAAGTCGGAGGCGAACCGGAACAAGATCGCAAAGACGGACGCCATGCGCGGCGCGAGGCCCGGCCTGGCACCCACGAGCGGGCCCAACGCGCCCCTGAGTAAGAAGAAGGCGAAGAAGGTGGAGAAGCGGATCGCACACGCCCTGAGGAGAAAGATGGCCGCCGAGGGGGAGGTTGTCATGCAGGGTGAGCGCTGCCTTTCGGGGACGAGATGCGGATCGCCGACGCTAACGTTTGCAGATGTCGAGGAGGTTAAAGAGGACAAGCCTGAGGAGGGTGACATGGAGACGGAGAAGATTGAGTAGATGCGGATCAGGAGGAGAGGGTGGTTGGATCGAGTCCGTCGAGGCTCTTGGGCTTGGGCATAGAGACGGGGAGATAGGCGGTCAAAGGGAGCAGTCATGGTCATGCTTCGTAAGTAAACTCTTCATTGTTGCTGGAATATCCTCAAACTAACCGGCTCAAGTCTAGGATTGCAGAACGCAGACGAACCCCAGCCCCAAATACAAACGAATTGATACCCCCAAAAATGAAAACACATCGCCCACAACCGCTGACAGACAAATTTCGTGAACCATCGATTCCCGATATTGCCCGTGATACTTCTATTCACTGCTTGAGCTGCCCCCCTCCCGAAACCCGTGGCCGTGATAGGAACCGTAAGGATGTGGGAAGGTTGGGGCGGTGGTCCCCAGGATATATGGGCGTTGCGTGCGTGAAGCCGTCAGTGGCGACGCATCATCGCAGGGCTCCGGAGTTGCAGTCGGCCAGCTGGTCTCGTTGCTGTACACAGATTCGAGCCCTGGGCTAGACACCGGCGCATCTCCGCCATGGCCACTGAACCAGGACTCTGGCTCGTGGCATGGTATCAGCGAGTCGTCTAGCAGGACGTTCCTATCTCGTTTGGCTGTCCGGGTGCCCTTATCCAAAGATCCATCCTCGACCCGGCCCTCCGCCGCAGCCTTTCGCCACCGCCGGAATAGCGTCTTGACTTGCCTTACGGAACGATACTGCTGTGCCTCGCCCAGGAACGGATCGTTGATCTCGTCCGTGGCGTCGGGCGCGCCGCAGTCCTCATCATTAAGCAAGATGTCATTGCTCGCAGGCGTGCCTGCAAAAGACGGCACGCGGCCAAAGAAGCGGTCCTGGAAGATGGCCTGGCGAAGGATGCTCGTCCTGCCGAGCTCGGCGGCGATGCGGCGCTCCGAGAGGCGGGATTGACGCTCGAAGTGGGTGAGGAGCGCGGTCGTGTCGAGGCCGCGGATGATTTCGGATTTGTGGAGGTCGCGGCTGGGTCGGCTGGGCTTGGAGAGGTCGGGAGTGGATGAGGACGGGGAGAAGAGGGCTTGGAGGACCGAGTCGCTGATGCTGACGGTCGAGGGAGTGTTGATCGGGGTGCCGGAGGCTTGGGATGCTTGGGAGCAGGACTTTTCCCGGCGATTGTCGCTGGGCATGGACGAGGGCGCATCCCCGCAAAACTTCCTCCCGTATTCTTCATACCTCCCCCGTATCAGTCCGCCGAATTGTTCGTCCCACCTACTAGCAAAGCCCTCCTGGCTGGAACGCTTCGTATAGTCGATGCTGGACAGGGCAGGCGACTCTGGTCGGGACAGGTCCTCGTCTTCAAGCGGACCTCCAAGACATAAGGAAGCCAGGTTGCAGACGGTTTCGAGGGCATCCTCCCAGCCGGCGAGGTATTCGCGCTCAGTCTTCGTCAAGGGCTCGACAGTTTTTAGGGCGTCAATCTCGTCTTTGAAGATCTCGCAGACCTGTTGAAGGAGACACCGAGCGAAATTGCAGTCGTCATAATCTTCGGCCATCTTGACGAGTCTGCTGTATACAGCGTCTTGGATGCTGACGGGGCGGTCTTTCGAGCCGATGGCGACGTGTCGGTTACGGGCGAACATTGGATCGGGCCTGTTGAATGACATGTTGGTTGTTTTGTTCCTTCGACGAAGGGCAATCAACCGCGGGTAAGGTTCTGGGGAGCTACCGAGGAAGGACGCATGTGGCCTGATTTTGCGTGGTGCTGGACAGCTTTTAACTGTTAAGCAGATCAGCTTGAGCCAGACCTGGCCGATGCAAAATACCTTTCAAGGCTTTGATTCCTTACAATGCTACGCCATGAAGCGTGTCATCTTTGGTTGTTATCTGCGAGACGGCCTTGAAAGACGGCGTCTTTAACGCATGATACATCGGATTTACACCACAAAGCCACAAGAACCGTAGGATTAGGCTATAATGACAACCAAAGGCTTGATGACCCAAGAAGCATGGAACAGTTCGTTCCGAATCCTTTTTACCATCCTGAAAGAGGCTGTATATATCGCAGAGTCACAGAGGCGTGTCTTCCTAAGAATCATGTATGATCCAAGGTTTTAACTTGCCCCTGTCACGTCTGGTGCACACACTTGAACAAAGACAGCCAAGACTCCGGTTGATTCGAGTAATAGCAAAGAGCAAGAGCAGATTCAGAGGATAGAAGACGTTCTTTGACACGCATCCCATCAACGAAGAAGCGATGTCATCGACATATCCCCCCAGATATCCGGGTCTTCGCCCCAAGGCCCAACCCCCGGTCCTTTGAAGATTTTGCCGCCCTTCCAAACCCAACCGATATTCTCAAGCTTCTGCAACACCCTGACATCTTCCACAGGATTCTCTAGCAGCCCAATGACATCCGCCTCATACCCGACTTTCAGCTGCCCCGTCTTCGGCGCTTGCCCTCCCACGCTCAGTGGCCCGTTCGCCGTCGCTGCCTTGATCGCCTCTAGATTGCTCATGCCAGTCTTAACGGCGGACTCGAGCTCCTTCGCCATGTTGAACCCCGGCGGTGTATCTGTGCCAAGGGCAACTTGCACACCAGACTCGATGGCCATCCTGTACGCCACCATGTGGTTCGTCGCGCACAGTTTTACCTTCTCCCACGCCGTAGGAGGGATCCCCTTGCCTCCCGTGCTGAGGAGCATATCCATGACAAGACGCGTGGCGATGTAGATGATACCTTTCTCCTTGATTAGGTCGATACACTCGCGGTCCGCAAAGGAGACGTGCTCCAGGGTCGTGACGCCCGCCTTGATGGCCGCCATGATCCCAGGCTTGCCATGGACGTGCGCTGCGACGACGCGGTTCTGCCTCGTCGCCTCTTCCACGATCGTTTCGAGCTCTGCCGCGCTGAATTGGGCGTAGAGCGGGTTGTCATCGCGGGACATGACACCGCCGGAAGCCATGAGCTTGATGCATTTGGCGCCGCGCCGAATCTGAAGCCGTACCGCGCGGCGGCACTCGTCGACGCCGTCCACGATTATGCTCGGCCCTGTGCCAAAGTGACCTGGTGTGATTTGTGACACACCGAGGTTAAGCAAGACGTCCCCCGCGGGAAGGGAGAAAATATCGCCGTGACCGGCCAGTTGGCTCAGACAAGCCCCGGAGCTGTAGACGTTGGGTCCCACGATGCTACCGTCTTCGATCGCTCGGGAAACCTCGCAGCCCAGACCGGCAACATCACGAAGGGATGTGTAACCCCGCTGCAGGGCCAGCCAGCACCCGCGCGTGAGACGGGCGCCGCACGCGGCGGGGTGCTCGGTGATGAAGCTCTGGTACGGGTCGTTACCCCCGTCTTCATTGGGGGAGTCGCCGCCGAAGTGAGCGTGGCAATCCCAGAGGCCCGGCATGAGGTATGGCACCGAGTAAGATCTGTGAGGGGAGTCGGTGTATTCTGAGGGGAGGGAGGATCGCGATCCGATCCAGGCGATGACCTTCGAGGAAATAACCAGGGCGGCATCTTTGATGGGCTCGCCGTCACCAGGGATGAGGAGGGAGGTCTTGATGATTATGAGTGTGATCTTCTTGGTGGGTGAGAGGGGAGGTTCGGGGGTATCGGTGTAGTTCGGTCTGAAGGAGCCGCCCATTGCTGGGGAGTAGATGTAGGCTGGTCTTTCAATAACCCGACGAGTCATTTTGTTTGCCATGAATAACAGTCCTAGGCTTTGGAGGTGCTTCAAGTCAATTGACTGATGAAGTCGGTGTAGCCTTTCAATCGGAGTGAGCCCTTTTGTGAGGAGTGATCCGGAAGTGGGGCAGTCTGGAAGGATGTCAGATACACTTCTGGGACGGGTTTCGCCAGCCAAATCATCGAAATCCGATAGCACGTGCATTTTGCCTAAGGTAGCATCCCACCGGGCAGATGAGGGGGTTTCCTAGATACACACATGATAATACGTAACGGGGATAACCTATCAATTGGCGTACTCCAACACGATCACATAGATAGATAGATATCACAGTATGAGCAACAGACATAGCACCTCAAGGGCTTACATCTAATCCTTGATAAGGCAGGATGTTATGTTAACATGTAGCTAGGGTCTCGTAAAATATGAATGCTCATTGATTAAGGACTGCAAAACCTATAGCCTGTTAAGTTACGAAGCTGTAAGTAATAGTTATCTGACTTTTTCCTATTAAAGGAGTACGTCCGTCACTGTCTCATCTGCAGACCTTCCAAACCTATGGGAATTAGTGCAATGCTAAATGTTCTTATAGAAGCATCATTTATTTCCCAAGAGGAAGAAGAAGGTCAGAGATGAATACAGTCTTCCTGTCATATCTACCTTCTAGGTGCCTTTTTTTCTTACTCTGTACTGCAGCGCCAGGAAACAGCTTAGAATGAACAGGTTCTGTGGCTAATCATGTGCCTCATGGTTATATCATTCTCGTAGAAGAACTGGTTCAAGTGAATTAGTGGTGTTCTTGCTGAAGCAATACGTATCACCCACGTCCTTGTATTCAGGCCACCTCTCACTTCTCGTGGCATAAGCAGCATCCACGCCTTTCGTACATAATCAGCTGCATAGTAAGTATCTATTCAAGTCTAAGTATTTTAGGAAGTAGCGTGGCACTCTAAGAAATCAGTTGGTAGCATATGCGTTTTCTTGGATGAATTTTGCTAGATCTATAGCTGTGATATCCTTATTGTGCGTAAGATTGTAAGCTAGTGTACTGGGCGCTTTTGGAGCCTCATTGAGGGGGCGGCTATGAATGGGGAGTAGCCACATCGAGAAGCTGGCGTGATGGAAGCGCCTATTGTAAATTATTGATAAGGGGCACAGGAGCTCGGAGCCAACCGAGACGAGAAAATGGAGCCGATGAACACCTTACATACATCAGCTGCAAATCGGGTTTTGTGCAGGGCGATGGGGACGGTCGTGAGGGCGAAAAAAGGAAGGAGAAACAAAATCCATACCCCTTTTCTTTACGAATCCAAACGAAAGAACACGAATCCAATTGGTTTATGTGTCACACACCCGCAGCGTGTCAGCAGGGAAGACGTGCAAGACCTAATGTATCAGCAACAGAGCCGGTGCCTTGACCGCCCGGTACCAGTTCATCTAGGTCATGCGTGGATTACACCTCAGTGGCGCTGGTCTTCTCCAGTCAACTCGAGTCTGTCGGCCGGCGACGCGGGGGGCCGTGTGGGCATGCCGGCCGCGCGCCGGAGAGGTTTCGTGGCCGAACGCGACGCATACTGGAAGCCTGCCATACGTACCCGTATGCTGGGGCGCCATCTGCCCAAACCAAATAACAGGCCAAGGCGCTTCACCTCAGAATATAATAAATATCAAATAGAGGGTAAAGGTCAGGCTATATTCACCATCGCGCCTTGGAGGGAGGTATGGGTCCTCAGCGGCATTGAGCCAAACTATGATGTACAGCACGGACAAATAGTTCCGCGGCTTCATTGTAGATGAGGTGACACAGGTTTGGGTGCACATCAGAGACTGAGGCATTACCCTGCATGAGGCCAGTCTCCAGTGACGAGTAAGAGCTTTTGGCTAGTATCATTACAATAGCGTGCAATTTGACCTGTAGCAGATCCATTGACGTGCGTGGAGGCGCAGAGCGGTATGCGTGCTAGAATAATCGATTGGCCGCAAACGCAACGTAGGAAGAGTCCCGGAGGGTGGTCAAATTACGGCGTGTGGGAGTGCGCTTCTGGCTGTAGGTGTGTTCGGAGCTAACTCCGCTGGCAGCCCACCTGATTTAGAAGGCAATGACTGAATGGCATACAGGATGGCGATTGGCCGTGGGGTATGGCCCGGTGTGATCCCGACGCCCAATCAACGAAACGTGCTGGACAGTGTTTCACCTCGGCAGCTATAGACTAGTCACCGAATAACGACGACCCTGCCCGCCTCCCAGTGGAGGTAAAGGACCAATGATGATACGGCCGCAAGAGTGTGTTGCAGCAGATCCACGGCACCGAGATGTGACATTTGAAATGCCATATTGGCAAGAAAGTAAAGGTACCGGTGCTGGAATGGCGGATAGAAATGGCAGAGGCTGAGGATCCGATACATCCGATGCTTTTCTTGAAGCCGAAAAGCATAGAAGTCCCTATTCAAAGTGACGGAGTCTGAGGCATTGGCGCGCTGGTCAGCATAACTTGGCTGCCTCAAGGTCATCGGACCTGGTCTCCGTTCTCCGACACGATCTATCTTGTACCTTGGCTGCATACTGCAGGAAGGAAAACTTTTGGACAAAAAGAAACAAGACAGCAATGGAGGAGTGGGACGCAGTTTAACTGGGCCAGCCAAGCCATGACCGCATCAACGATCCTCGTCTCTTGCCGAGCTTCCATCCTTGTCAAACGTTGTACACTAGCTGTTGAAGAGTTACAGACGGTAGAGGAACATGCATTGACCGTCTAGCTTGGCGACTAGACCTACAAATGCGCCGACGCATCAATGCCGCTGCAGGCTACCCGGCGCGGGTAGGAGGGCAATGTCCAAAGTCCCCGGCCTTCAGATTGCAGCGCTCTATGGGCCTTGATCGAATGGATGATAGGAGCTAGGGAGTCAACAAAAACGGGTTGGTCTGTTGCAGCTTTTTATTGCCCCAACCCAGCCTTCAATACCCGTTGGGCTTACCATACCTGCTCCTTTTTTGTTTTAACCCTGGCCTAGACCACAGTGCTACTACCTAACTTGCAGAATGAGGCGTTGCATGGCTGCGTATGCTATGTACAGTACTGCGGGCGAATCTTACTTTTGCGATGTGAGGCTTGTGAAAACTCCGTTGAGTGATTGCTTGCCTCGAGCGGGGACTTCTTAATCATGCCATCAGCCGCATTCTATCACTGTCCCCATGAACAGCGCTTCCTCTCCTGCTCGCTTTAGCACAAGGATCCTATCTACTCCATACCGTTACCCTGATGATCCTGCTCCAAATCTAGGAGGGTCTATAAGAGTTCTGTAAGCTTGTTCTCGAGCAACCGAATACCAGCCTAGATCACTAATTTGTAGCCGTGGAGCAAGACTTCATGAGCCAGGAACACCATCCTAGCATGGCTGTATCGGCCGCAACTGGTTATGTGCCAGTGTTTTATTATGCCACGCCGCCGAATGAGGACCCTTCAATACCGCAAGAGAAGGGGTTCCCGTGTCAAGAATGGCCCGTATGGGACAACCAAATTGTCGAGTCTATGCGCTCATCAGACGATCCCGTCAGCGTGGTGATGGCTTCTCTGCAGTGGGAGGCCGATTATCAAGCGCAGCAGCCGCTTGACATGCTCGGGGCGACTCCGAACCATGTGACAGCTAGTTCGGCGACAGAACTTGACAGCTGGTACTCCTATCAGCATCAAGATTCTCAATCGCCACAATCTCTCCTCATCAGTCCGCCCACGCCTTGGTCAACTTCATCCTCGGCCGGTCCTCATTCCGCAACGGCCTGGCAGCCTTCGCTGGACAGTCAAGACTCCAGCAAGGCTGATAAAAAAGCATCAGCAAGAAGAAGGAGTACTAAAAAGCTGGTAAGTGTGTCATCCGTGAGATGAACTTTGTTGACTTTCAAGTAGGCTTCAAAAGAAATGCAGGTTATGGCGCCAGACAACCAATTTTCTCGAAGCTCAGGCATGTATAACGAGAACTCAGAACAATCATACAACAACGGCAGAGACTTAGAGAGCGACGTGTTGCCGAGGCCGGATAGTAAAAAGACATACCGCACCAACAATCGAGCTGCTGCAAAGCGATGTCGAGATAAGACGAGGCAGCACGAGCTTGACCTCATGGCCATGGATAGACACGTCACTGAGAAGCGAATGTATCTCGATGCTTGTGTTGCAACGCTACAGGACGAGGTTCTCAGCCTAAAGAACACCATCCTTCAACACAGTGACTGCGGCTGCGAAGCGATTGAGCGATACATCACGAAGGCAGCCAGTGATGTAAGCCTAGGGACAAAATCCACTGGGCGGGGCTCAGTGATGGGACGAGAAAGGGAGGCCCAGACCGGGTACATGAGAGGAGATAGTGGCCGGCAGCGTTTCCGGCCCCTCAACAGCCCCAACATGAATGCACAGCAGGCAACGGCATTGTATACATATCCAACGGGATTATGTGATGACGTCTAAGCGTCAAGCAGGACCAGCAGGTGGAGGTGGCGCGATCTGCATGGAACTGGAGACACAATTGTGGCTGCTGACTACTGCAATGATGGAAAGGTCGGGACTTTGTTTGTTTTCATCCTTACCCTTCCCGCTTCCCTTCCCTAACTCTTTTCCCATTGCATCTTGCTCCCTTTGTTCGAAAGTGAGCGTTACTTTTGTTTCCCAGTTTATGTATCCTTCGCAGTTGTCAAAGATAGGCAAAGGTTATTTAAAGACTTCTTGGAACGTGATTTAACTGCAGGCTTTGTACCGGGACAACAATATAAATACGCCATTGGCAACAATGGCAACCAATTTTTCTCATTCAGGCGCAACATCATGTGAATCAAGACCCGATTGCAGGAAAGGAGCTTCCTCACGTTAAAGTACTTATGTCTGCAAAACTTAGGACACGTATCGTCTGGCATCTGCTTTGAAGAGCACGCCAGGGGCCCTCCCTAGGGCAACGCATGAATCAGAAGGTGCACCATGTCCGTGCCGTGTGTCTGGGGCGCCATGCTGACCGGAAAGTCCGGAGTGTACTGCCATTTGAGCGTGGTCTTGTGCGATGTTGTCAAAGTGGGGATAACCGTGTGTGTATTATTAGGTGTGACTAGCTTGACCTCCGCTTGTTGCAGTTGCTTGTCTATTTTTCCGACGGATGGCTCAATCGTCTTAAATGGGTCATCTTGGCTGGTACCAGAGGTGCAGGTCGCATTGGGATGTCAGCCTGCGTGACTGTTGGCTCAGCACCCAAGTCTATGGGCGGATCGCTTAGTCGTGGTCGGTTTAGCCAGTCCAGATTGCAGCTTGAAATGGCGCGAATGTACCCAACATTGGCTTCGTTGGGATGCGCCAAGTCAGCAGTCATTTGCACAGGAGAAAATAAGGCCAAGGCTGCAAAAAGCAAGGAAAAAAGAAAAGAGGGAAAAGCAGTTGGAAGCGCAAAAATTGAACTACCTGGCAAATCGCTTGATGTAGTAAAGGTTGAAGGACGGCCTGAGAGTTCACTTTCCAGCGATCACTATTGGCCGATGCCAAGTTTGATGAGTTCGTCCCCGCCCCTATGAGACATATTCCGCCTTATCAGGGCGCGCCACCGGATCAAAGATACCATGGGTCGGCTATACGTTCAGGGACAAGAGAATTCATACAGCCGCAGTCACAGGATGTGTTTGTAAGGTCTTGATGCGGTTTTGGTATAATTATGTTCCACCTCTTGGTGTAAAAGGAAGGCGATGACAGGATAACATGGCATCCTCAATCACGATACTCTCCAGTAGCCAACAGCAAGGCTACCGGAATACAACTTTTGGTAATAACAGAATAAATATCGTGAGATAATTTGAGCCCTTTGGTATAGCCTGAGTAGCATTTTCCACAAAAAGTGAACAGGAAAATGTAGTAAGAATAGAGCAGGTAGTGAGCAGCAGCCGGCGAAGCAGAAGACGGTGAAGGGAGAAGGAATTGTTAGTTGCCCTGGCCCGAATTTACCGGCCGGGCGCTAACGCACGATGCAACAGCAGCGAATTACCTGCTTGGTTAGTTGTCATCTAAGACAAATATCCCCGGACACGTCCGCATGGCAGGTGCGGCGGGACCCTGGAATGGCCAGCCGCTCACCGCTCGCCTTCGTCCAACACTCTTATCTTGGCAGGCATCTTAAGCACATGGATTTTGGCGGCCCTGTCAGGAAGGCTGGTTTCGTAAGAAAGCATCACTTAATACACGGGAACATTATCCTGCCTAGTCTATCCCGTTGCCTGGGATGGCGCTTTCGTCAACTCCCCCGGTTGGTTGAGCTGGAAGCGCCAGCCCGAACAATGCCTATGGTAGTATTAGGGGCGAATGGAATCAGTTACACTGGTGGTTCTAAACCCGCATGGTTGCCACTGATAAAGCGCTGCAGCGCGGAAGGGACCAGTCCATTGGCGCCAACAGAGGCCGGCGGCCGCGCATACTGCAACACCATTTTTGAGACTTTGCTTTTTCCAACTAGAACCACAAAGGGCAAGTGCAAGCAGGCATGTGGGCATGAAGAGCGGGCTTCAATCTATCCCTTGTTCCGCATTTAATGCTAGGGGTGGTGGACAAGGGCCAAGTCCAAGCCCTTTTCATCAGTGCCATCTGCGCAGCTTATTCAATATTGCGCTGAACCCAATTGTCAGGGGTTCTGGTACAAAGGGAGAATTTCAACGATAGACAGGTCAAAGATGGTTAAGAATGGGTGACTGCATTCAACTCTGGCCTTCGCCTAGCCAACTGCTGGGGAGCCGGCCTACTTACAAGTGGGCACCGGCGACCTAGCGGTCCGGCACCGGTGCTCAACCCCCTTCCTAGACATCCTCTAAGCTTCTGAACCCCTTTGATCCTAGCCCCCTTTCCCGGCCCGTGACACCAATCCTGGCGAGGAGGTTGAGTTCCGGTGCCCCGCACTCCTAGACGCCGTGGCCGAGCCGGACGCCGATAGCTGCCGAAACCGCACCTCGGCCCGCGGCGACGGTGCAGCCCACGGAGGGAATTTCACCATCAATGCCGTATCCAAAACAGTTCGACGTTGCTATATGTTTGCTTCGAAGACAGGCTTGAATCGGGGGGACTTTGAAAAGTGACAAGCTTATTCGATTTGGAGCAATGAAACCTACTTTAGTACCAAGGCCTAGAGTGTCCTTTAATTGATGAGCAGTATCTTTTTCTAAATTCCATCATTTTAAAATAGGCACAGAATGTGGTATGAACAACAATCAGAATGTTTCTGCGGCTTGGGTGATCACATGAGATGCGCTACAGCCGCGTTTTCCGCCTGCGAGAGAGGAGCACGAGAGATCGAATGTGCCGATCTGTCTGCTCGACGCTCATGCAAATGCCGGCTGTCTTAGAAGCTCCTTTACCTAACATATTAAGCACCCCATTCAGCGCCTCTCAGACCTCCCCAACAATAAACGCGTCTACCCCTACTACATTGGCGCCTTCAAGCTCAAGTCTTCCACTGACAACTTGTGTTGCTATTACACCTGCTGAGACCGCCTGTGTTTGTCGCAGTATGGCTCCTAGCCCTGGGGACAGTTAGGTGATTTCGCAAGAGCAACGCGTTTTGTATTGTGCCAGATGACTACGTTGGCTCGCTTTCCCATCATCAATAAACCCATGGCAACTTAATTCCAAGTCATCTTGACACTTCTTAGACCTATTACCCATAGCGCCACGAGGATCACCGCTCTAGTATCCTCTTTGACATCTGCGCTTATTCCGAGTATTTAAGTCATATTAGGGGCCGCAATAATCATCCTGCCTGGCTTCGCCGTCTCCTCTCTATTCAATAGTGCCTCCGGCCTAGCACACTAATCTCACAAGTTCCTCAAGGGACGTTCTTGTAAATTTGCTCCCAAACCAGGAACAGCTACAAACGCAAGGTTGTCTCCACAATCGTCGTCATTACCTAACCTTATGTTGGCTTCTACAGTGTTATGTCAACTTTATTTAACTTTGCTATAAAAAGATTTGACAGTTTAGACCCGGGATCGCCTCTTTTGCGAGACATTGGCATCTTGACCGAAGTGATCTCGGTGCCGCAGTGACAGCTAACTGCGATCACAAAATAATTAATACGCCGACATAAAAACGGAGCACAGGTTATAATATCACTTATCAGGGGGCTTTGCGGGCCCACCGGAACTAAGTTGAGTTTTCAGATGGAAACGAATCATCGGATCAGCCTTTAACACCACCAGGATAATAGTTCCGAGCTCAAGAAAAGTAATCTCACCAGCATTGCATTCTTGAAGCACTAGAAAGTTTGTTTACTCTATGCTACAACTAGCCAGCCACAAAGACGAAGCTGTGTTAACTTGCAAGTCCATTTCTAGGAGACCTGTAATCCGATGTGAATAGTCGTCACACTTTCACCCCGTACTCCGTTTGTCAACCGAAGGCAGGCCCCTCAAAGGAGTGCCTAGAGACTCATCACCATACAAATTGCCTTTCGATACGACTTCTCATTGAACTGTAACATTTGACGCACCTGAGATTTCTACTTAGAAGTGCTGTAAAGGCTTGGTGCAGAGGAGCTCAACGTGACGGAGCATGCGATTCGGCTTGATGTCTTACTGAGTTTTCCTATCACCTGCCTCTACTACCTTCTAACCTGCCTAGTCTACTAGCGGTTTAAGCGCTCCACCCAGAATCAAACAGCAAACCCGTCTTATTACGAGATTTTGCTAGTAGTGTGTCTAACCTCTCGGGGTGATTGGTAACAATGCTACAACAATGATGAGCCAAATTTTGATTAGAACATGAGTTGCAACTGCGAGGAAAAGTGTATTCAATGCGCCGATGGTTTAGTGGTAAAATTCTCCGTTGCCATACAGCAGCGTCGGGGAGCCGGGGGTTCGATTCCCCCTCGGCGCAATGTTTTGCCTCCCAGAGGCTTTCGACGAGTATCATTGTCTTCCTCTGAGGTCCCGAGACCCTCCTGCGCAATGATTTTCGTTTTCATCTATTCTTTCCGGGTGTGTTGACCTTCGTAGGCTATGTCTGAGAAGCGTAGCCTGTTATGTGACCCTTCGGCGCGGCATGCTCGGCCGGCTCCACTTAGCCCGGGTGGTGCGTCACGGACCCTGTCTGCTAGGCCGAAATCGACGCAGACCTCCGACAACGGGTGCATTGAACTCTCGGCCAATGCATTGTGATAGGTGGAGAGATGCGCGTGAGATCTCAAAGTCCGTTATTCAGCATGCCTGGGAGGTAGAGGGGTACGCGGGGTTCGGTACTTATTGCCCAAGATCTCTCCGTGACAATGGAATAATACCTGTCGAGTTGAGGGGTTTTTACATCTTTTCTTCCAGCCTGGCGCAGGAGTTATCTCACATTTCTCTCCTCGCGAAATCCAAGAGAACAGACGTGTACCAGACATGAGCAGCTTCAAGGGCAAAGTCATCGCCATTACCGGCGCGGCGTCGGGCATCGGCCTTGCGACGGCGAAACATACTGCCTCTCTCGGGGCGCGTGTGTCGATATCAGACGTCAACGAGGAGCTGCTCTCCTCTGTCGCGACGGAGCTTACGGGGCTCCACGGTGCAGAGAACGTGCTCTCCAAGATCGTTGACGTAAGGGATCGCAAAGCCGTCGAGGCGTGGATCGCCGAGACGGTTGAGAAGCTCGGGCCGCTCGACGGCGCTGCCAACGTCGCTGGCGTTCTCGGACGGCAGGGGAACATCGCCAAGGTCACCGAGATTGAGGACGATGAGTGGGATTTCGTGATGGGCGTTAACGCGAGGGGTGTTCTGAACGCAATGCGGGCCGAGATCCCTGCATTGAAGGATGGCGGGAAAGGGAAGAGCATCGTGAATGTTTCGTCGGTGGCCGGGCACTACGGATTGGAGTTTCATGGGGCCTATGTTGCGAGTAAACATGCCGTCGTGGGCTTGACCAAGAGCGCAGCGAGGGAGTTTGGAAGGACGGGGTTGAGAGTCAACGCCATCTGCCCGTGAGTTCCCTTATCCGTGGCACTGCCGGGTTCTCAAACTGGCCCATTTGGATAGGAGACTAACGACTGACAAACAACAGCGGTGCGATCGATACGCCAATCTTGAGAAAGGCATTAGAGACTACGGAGACGGGGGCGGATGTCCCCCCGCCGATCTTGGGGAGGGTTGGGGAGCCCATAGAGGTTGCGACGGCGATTGCGTTCTTGCTTGGAGATGAGGCATCGTACGTGACGGGCCAAGCTTGGTTGGTTGACGGAGGGGCGTTGCCGTAGATGGCGGAGATGAGCAGAATCGGAGAAGATTGGTTGCTTGTAGCCCGGGCCCGGCTCTATGGACCGGCGCGAGTCGGCGCCGAAGTCAGCTCTGCGTCAAATTTGGCGGGTCGTGGTCGGAGGAGAGTACAGAGGCAGTGTAACACTGGGAAAACAAGGAGACCTCGCTTTGAGTTGTTGGCGTCGATGGTTTCTCGGTGGGCGCATTTTTTGAGTGCTGACTGTGCTTTGAAGGATGGCATGCTGCGTCGAAGAGTAATTGGCTCGGCTTATTGTCGAAGGATGCGTAGGATCCGGACGTTACATGGAAACTTATTCTTGGCTGTTGTTGCGTCAGCAAAAAACAGCTTGAAGATGTGAACTTTTAGGAAAGAGAGGGTGACAGGTATTGAGGTAAGAAGCAGTTGATGAGATGGCACTCGCTGGACATTGATGTAGGATAGGATGATGATGGATTCGTGGGATTTAGTCTCGGTGAACCGAATTCATCCATAGCGCGCCAAGGGGCATCGCCTTTTGTTGCCTCATCTTCACCGACCTTAGATATATATAGTTGTGTACTGACTCGAAATGGCCAGGGTGCCCAATGAAGCTGCGGACCATTAGCAGACCCCGCAACTACATTAGGACGAAGACTTGTAACAATTATGGTTGAATTGTTCCGAGTTAAACTAGTAGTAAATCTAGCAAGCGAGTGCCAATGTGGTATCAAAGCAAAGATATGAACATGAGTATTATAGATGATAACCGCCACCCCCTTTCCAGTCGCCAGTAAACCAACCGACGGACATGTGCATTCTCATAGTGATATTGAGTTGGTTGAAGTTTTCGTCGGGAATCCATCAAACGGTCTTCTCAGGAAGGGAGCTGTGGGCGGAGCTGCCTGGAACACCGTCGTTACTGCTAGACACAAGGTCGGAAACGTGGCGGGTGACCTCAACGTAGTCGTAAGCGAACTCGCCGAGCTGGCAGTCGTCGAGGCCGAGGTCCTCATCGTCGGCGTTGACACGGAGGCTAAGACCGGGAATGAGGTTCATCAGGAAGAGGATGAGGCAGGTCAAACTGAAGGACCAGGCGAAACCGGCGACAGAGCCGGCAAGCTGGTAGCCGAGCTGGACGTAGTTCTGCTCGATCCAGCCGCCGGCAATTGCGGCTTCGCCGGTGAGGGCGCCGTCGAGGGCAGCAATGTAGGAGCTTTATTCAACCGTTAGTAAACGATCAAGGAAAGCGAGAGAGTGGCAGAGAAAGCTTACGCAGCAAAGATACCAGTCAGGATGTTGCCAACGATACCACCGATGCCATGGACGGCGAAAACGTCGAGGCCGTCGTCAATGCCGAGGACGAACTTAAGCTTGGTGCCGAAGTTGCAGGCAATGCCACCGACGATACCGAAGATGACGGCGGCCCAGGGAGTGACGAAACCAGCGCCGGGTGTGATGGCGACAAGACCGGAGATGGCACCGGAGCAGAAACCAATGGTGGACCACTTCTTCTCGAGGCGGTAGTCAAGCAGCATCCAGGTGACACCGCCGACACCGGCAGCGAGGTTGGTGTTGAAGCAGGCCATAACAGCGCGAATGTTGGCAGCAAGGGCGGAGCCGCCGTTGAAGCCGAACCAGCCGACCCAAAGGAACACGGTTCCGAGGACGACATGGGTGACGTTGTGGGGGCGGTAGGGAAGGCCGTGGACTCTGGTATAGCCAGTGCGCTTGCCGAGCATCAGAGAGTAGGCAAGGGCGGCGGCACCGGATGAGATGTGAACGGGAGTACCACCTGCGAAGTCGAGGGAGCCGAGGGTGAACAGCCAGCCGTTGCCGTTCCAGGTCCAGTAGGCAATGGGGTCGTAGACGATGGTGGCCCAGACAAAGGCGAAGACCATGGCCGGGAGAATGCGGCCGCGGTCAGCAATAGCGCCGAGGGCGAGCGCGGGACTAAAGAATTTGTCAGACGTCAAGTCAAGGACGGCCGTGAGCTTTTGATTGATCAGGTGGACTCCGCCCTCCAACCTGAACTCTCACCTTACAACTCTCTTGGATTAAGGGGTGACTCACGTAATAGCAGCGAACATGCCCTGGTACAGACAAAAGAGAATGTCGGGAAGCTTGGTGGAACCGACAGAGGGCTGAGCGACGACATCCTTGAGGCCAAAGTTGGACATGTCGCCGAGGAAGACGGAGCCGGTGTGAGAGAAGGTCAAGGTGTAACCCCAGAAGAACCATTGGAAGCCCACCACTCCCACGCATATCATTGAGATCAAGATCAGAGACAGTGCCGACTTGCGGCGGGCGAGGCCGGAGTAGAAGAAACCAACACCGGGGATCATGAGCAGCACGAGAGCTGCGCAGACCATAATCCATGCTAGATCACCGGACTGTTCCATCCAAGTTAGATGTGCACACTACAAGAGCAAATCTGTGGAGAGCTGCCGTATGAACTCACCTCGTAGAAGACATTGAGGTCTTGCACCCCAGAGGAGTAGCCGGCGTCGGCCTCTCCCTCCGTACCATTGTACGGAAGCGTGTATAAGCCAGCAGACATGTTGACGGTTGCGCGCCGGCGCGTGTGCGGTCAATGAGGTTGTTGCGCGCGGTATGGGACCTCGGGGTATCTTCAACTTTCGCCGGGACACTGGTCCTCGGATGCGGCGAACAGACGTCGAAGGAGGAGGGATGGGAGGGGTGCGTTGCAGGCAGAAGAGGAACGAAGGAAGGGGAAAAGGGCAACAATCTTGAAGTCCGCGCCGGGAATTCAAAGGCTAAATAATCAGAAGGAACACCAACCAGACTGGGGCGTTCCACCGTCGGCCCTCGAGGTAAGCTGGCCGAGATTGTTCCTAGAGCAGCACACTGTAGGTATCTCTGGATGGATCCGAACAGGGTAGGGATAGGCAGCCCAGACCGCTGGCGCGGGTAAGATTGAAGGGATTCGACAGAGTTATGAACAGTTGGGACGGGGAGGAAGCTCATTGCCCAGTCCTGTATGCCGGGAACACCAATAGCGCAGAGCCAAGGGGTGGGGAGGAAAGCATAAATAAAAAAAGAAGAGGACGAGATGGATTTGAGCTGCAGAAAAGGAGGGCCGTATCTTGAGAGGGCTTCCCAATCCTTCAGTGTCTCCGGGAGACAATGCGGCCGTGTTCCTCTGCCGGTGTGGCTGCATGGTTGGTGGTACGAGGTTGGCTGGTTGCGAGAGCTTCATCAAAAAGTCTAACCCACGTCAATGGGAGACGTACCTGTACACCACATGCTTCTTAACCCATGTACACATCCCCATGCTTCCTAGGACGATGTGGGTCGTCGGAATATGTGGACACTGATAAGGGATTTGGAGACAGGCCAGGGGGTTGACGGATGGGTGTCCAGGGTCGGGGGACCCGGCCCAAGGCTAATTCAAGCCATTTGAGGGAGCCATGTGTCTTGGCGAACTTGTCCACCAAACGTTTCCTCGTCCGTTTTGAGATGAGCTGCAATGGTAGGAGCGCTGAGAAATTGATCATTGAGCGTTGAGCAGACAGAATAGAGTGTCGTGCCAAGACGTGGCTTGAGCTTTGCTGATCCCCTCAAGTTCGGAGCAATTCGATGCGCAAACATGGGCTCCGCGGCCTGGCACCGCATCGTCTGTTGTTGGGCTGACCAAGGCGACAGAGTCAAGATAATTTCGGTTCGTTAAGCCGCAGGGGAGCCCCTCCATCCGTCGTCTATTGGCATTGGACGCAGTGTGTTCGACCAGGACGGAGTTTTTCAAATTTCCTACAGCGCCCGCTGTGCGACGCGGTCCAGACATGTTGGTGCAGACGTCTCTGGAACCGAGACAGCCAAGACTGCAGCAAGCAGGCGATCAGGGCAATTCGAGATGAGGAAGAATGGGAAGCAGGCATGCGACGCCTCGGAAACGCAACGGTAGAAACGCAACCAAGAGGCACAGTTAGTTGCCAGCGTTTCATTTGCCTTCCTTGGGACTACCCATGGTCTCCGGCCTTGCTTGGCCGCGGCCGAGTGGGGGCGATTTCGGCGCAGACAGGCATGGACCGCGGAACGGGACATATGCCCCCTTTGGTTGACCAGTGCGTATTTCGCCTGCGAGAGCAGCTTCCCCGTACTGCAGCAGCAGATGAAGTATCTACATTTGATGATGTTCCGCCGTGATCTCTGCAGGTAAATCGTAAGCGCTGCGTCTGGACCGAAGACGCCGACCTAGGATCGGCAGGTCTTCCGGGGATCGAGTTGCGCGTCAGACTGCTCTTGTTCGTTCCAGAAGGCTTCCTGGTAGAAACGAGAACGGAACCTCATTTACGGCGGGCCGACAATGGCCGTGCCTGTCATGGTACCGACACTAAATTCAGTGGCGCTTGGCTACCATAAAGTACATGCAACTCAGCTACGTCTTCGGTGCCTGTAAGCAGGGCAGGGCTGGCTTGCAAGCCGTGTAACGCCACATGGTCACTCATAGTGGTTTTGGTGGATCGTGATTGCACGCGCCGAGCTGTTGCACGACGTCGTTACTTAGACTCTTCCCATACGTTGTCTATTGCTGCTGTGGGGGTGAGTGCGTTGGCCGGCAAGGCGTAAGGCAGGTTCGTATCAGCCACAACCTATAATTCCCTCGTCCGTCAGAGCAGAAATGCAAATCTTGAATCCATTTGACGCAGCCACGCGCGCTTGGTGTTTTCGGCTCACGGATCCTCAGCAACCCGCCGTTCGGGTTTGACGGGACTAGCTTGGCGCCATATGCGTGCTTGCTGCGACACCAGGGACCAAGCTGGAAGCATGTCGTGGTGATTGGAAAACTTTCTTTCCCGTGATAATCCGCATCATTTCCCGTGTGTGCGGGAAGAAGGCAATGAAACTGTGCTAGATGACATGCCGCCGCATCTACGATGACATGCAGACAAGAGGAGAGCGTCAAGAAAAGAAAGCCCCGTGTCGCACAGACACATGGGATCGTCAACTGCGTCTCGCAGACCAAACTCGTCTACAGCTTGTCTCAGTCCTGAACGGAATGTCAGCAACGCTGGAGAACCACCGTGACCCTGGATCCCCCCACATCGCGGATGTGGCTTGAATGATGTTGGTGGTGCGCACGGTATACTACGCAGTTGGTTCGTGGGTCACCGTATTCTGCGAGAGAAGAACAGATGTCTCCGTCACTGACGAGCGGTGGACGAAAGCTCACGTGGGAGTGCGTTGTGAGGGGATATGCCGGTCTCTGGAAGTGGTATATTAGGCGACGATGGACCGCGATGCGAAGAGGCACCCCACCTGGGATGGTCTGATTGCAGCGCTTGGCTCAGTGTATCCGCACAAGAGCCAAGACCGTGGGGACTATAGAATGTGCCGGGAGAGTCATCTTTCCCTTGTCATAGACGTGCTGTGCCGTAGGAAACAAGCCGGGAAATCCTTCAGCTCCACCAACAGATAAGGGGGCAGCAGTGCTGACCGAAAAGCTGAATGAATAAGAAGAGGCCAGAGAGAGCGGCTGCGCGTGATGGGTAATTCCATTGCCTAAGAGCCGGGCGAAGAAACTCAGTAGGCGCAGGGCATCGAATAGAGGGTGTAAATGCCTTGCTGGACATGTTGCATGGCACGAAGCATGTACAGATACCACGGGTTGGACAAGGAACACGGTGGTCGGCGGGGGCTTGCTGGTGGACATGTAGACATTGGCAGTGATGGTCGGGCACAATGGCTGTGGTTTTTTCTTATCGAGGGCTGAGGTGCTGCAGGAGGATTTGCGAAGTCATTCGGAATCGATAGTGTGTGTTTCTTATCGGTGTCACGGCGAGCAGTCCAAGGTGTGGCGTTCGAGGCGTTCATCGTGGGAGACTCGGGGAGAAGCATGAATGGACGCCAGGAGCCACAGCTTCACGAGCCAACTGCTCCGGACTGTCGAGTGGGAGGGTGGCATGTCGTCATTATCACCCGGATGGGGAACGGAATCGTCCAGCCAAGAGGTTAATGGGGCGTCTCAGTTATGCGTGCGTTCGGTGTGTGTGTCTGTTGGCGTTGCTGGACAGGGCAGAGTGTGACTTACCTTTGATGTGGGTGCTTCGAGAGCACAGGCAGATGTGGAGACTCCATCCATTCATGCACTCAAACACGCACCTATTGACGCGGGCAAAGGGAAAAAGGGCAAACAGGCAAAAGGGGGGGAGACAGAGAGGCCCGCTCTCCCTCTCTTCCCATTCGGAGCGCGCCCCGAGGAGTAAAACAGGACGACGCAGGCAGGCTCAAAAGGTACGTATCCCATCCTCTCCCAGGGTTCATGGTTTCGTACCAAAAGATCAAAGGGAAGGAACACTAAGAGGGAAGCTGCTCCATCCGAGTCCAATGGCTCTTGCCCCGGGGGAATGAAAGGTGACATTGGAAGTCGCAAGATTCGTCCCGGGCCCCGACGTCCATTTGGAGAAGCTGCCGCCAAGTGGAAGCGTCATTGGCTGGTGTTTCTTATCTCTCGGCAGGTCGTCTTGTGTTAGCGTTATCTTGGCGTTGATAAGGCGAGGCAGGGACCAGTGGAACGGCCCCCAGCCCTTGCCCGCCATGCAGGGATGCTCCCCAATGGTCTTTCCCTTCTCGACCTGACCGGAACAGGGTCCACTGACCATCAACGACCGACCTTCCTCGTCCACCGTTCCTTCCAACGGCCGCCTGCTCTCGTAGAGTAATTTCTAGTACGAAGTAAAGTCGTCCTGTTGGTTCAACCGCCGCGTCAGGACGCCCCGTTTTCTCCCCTGGACAACACACGTTGTTCGACATTTTCCCTGCATGTCATGCTTTTGTCCCATTCTTCATTTTGTACCTTCGATGAGATGCAGTCTGGTCTGATGCAAATTATTGGTTTCTGATGGTGCTTCATCCTTCTGGCACATACGTGAGCGGCCGCTCTACAGAAACGATCTCATTCGTATGGCGGTCAGCAGCGCAACGTGGCTTTGGTGTCTGCATCCTAAGCTGTCTCGGCAGCGCCCACACCTCCCGTTCTCATGTGCGCTGACTCCGTTCGGGTGCCCATCCAAACTATCATCCCGCCTCACCCCGGCAAAAGCAGTTGCTTTTGCCAAGGGAAGCCGGCTATGGCGGATTCTCTGCATGGTTGATACCGGGGAAATGTCAATAGATATCGATGAGATAAGGCGTTATCCACTGATTAGTTCTTCTTTTTCCTTCATCAGCCCTATCTGGTAGCTATCAGCTCCGTCCGGTTTTCAGGGTGAAGCAGATTCCCCCTCTTCCCACCGTTCCTCAGCATTGCATGTGTTGCAGTCTCTGGCCCTTTCTTGATAACACAAGATTTTCATTGTGAGGGGGTATGTATGGAAGAATCTCAATTTCTCGCTCGAACCAGAGCACGGCGAGCCGGATGATGGAGACCAGAAGCGTCGTTCTTACAGCCACACTCGGGTAGTCAGCGTGACAAAACAGTAACGTTCAGAGGTGACACAGCAGCCCTTCGGGAGCTTTTAAAGTTCTTAGATCACGTCTGTTCATGCTCCCGTCGTCCCGTAACCATGGATCTGTTCCACTGCCCTGCGTCCTTGCGGGCGTTGTCTCGCTCGTTCCCTCACCTTGATCGGCGCCTAACCGCACATCAACCACCGATGCTTGCCGTGTCAACGGGCGCTCAATATTCACGTGTTTGCGGGCGCAACCAATACTGCTTCTATATATCCACGTCTACACTCCCTCTGTTTTATCCATGAACTTGTTGTCCGCGCAACTTGGTTCCTACTTAGATGCCGCACTTCAAACCACCATGTTTTGGTTGACGACCCGTTGAACTATTGACGAGGAACCACAAATAAGCACCAATGCACGACGACGACCGAGTATGTTTCTTTCGACTACCCGCTCAGCCAGACTTTGTATCCATCCCAAATTATAGCCTGAACCAAGCGTCGAGTTGGGCTTCGGCTCACATCTGGCCGGCCCAGAGGCCTCTTAATCGACAGCTCAACTGTCGCACACATCACACGAGTGCCCTGGTTCATGGCCTCGCAATGCCTTGAGAATTGTGAATGAAGAACGATGGTGAAGACAAGCCTTGTCCATTTGACACGAGCACACGAACCAAAGTTCTGGAGGCGGTCGCAGCGAAACACTCTTTAAGCTTCGTGTCCTTGCCCTGGCGCTTCTGAGGCCCGAAAATGTGATAAAATTTCGGCTTATCTGTTTTTCTCTCTCCATGAATTTCAGTGGTTCATTAAAAAGCTGAATCATTCAGATTCTCTTCAAACATCCAGGCTTCCATTTTGTCAGCGGAGATCGTTGCCGGCCGTAATAAGACTGCTCCGCTCCCACGTCTTGGCTATCGCTTCGTTCCGAGCCCCACACGGTGAACGGCAAGGCCGATCATGAAGGCAGTGCTGGCTTAGGAGGCCCGACGAACTGTGTGAAATGTCCTCAGATGTTGATGGTTGTAGGACTCTAATCCGACAAAGGAAAGAATAGTCGTTTTACTAAAAGGAATAGCCTTGTTTCTCGTGGTAGAAATGTCACGAGACGAGGAAGGTTTGATCGTTCCATGAGAGAGGTCTCGTAGGTTGATGGGCCCTATGGGTACTTGATTAACACCCATTAACCTACATATTAATCCCCTGGCCGATTCATGAAAATTCCAGAGCGCTCTGGGAGTCTCCATTGTTCCCTAATTCATCGCTCATTAATATTCGGCAAGTTAACACAAGAAAAAAACCAAGAGCAACCCGAATTATGCGGCTGCTACCGCTATTTCCTCAAAATAGAATTTCAGTATACCTTAAGTGATCCCAAGCTCTCTATCCAGTCTGAATCACCCTGTGTGCCTTTTTGGGGCATGTGTTCTTCCATGAGCCTGCACAGTAACCAGCTCAATATTGTTCCTAATGCTCTTCTTGCATTTCGACCAGTTGTTACTTCAGACCCAGCGTCCCTGTCAGAAATCATTCGTGAATTGCTACCGCCACATGCCTAGCTTTTCCATCTCGAACTGATCTCTGACCACTATTCGAGCTCTTCGATTCGTCGCATCCCTCGAGTTTGGCGCTCTACTGATGTATTCGTAACTGTAGTTTGCATAGTCGCTGCCGTTGCCCATGGCTTTGTTAGCACCCAGGCAACACCACTTTCCGGTCATCCTGCACTGATGACCGGATCTTGCGAATGCTGCTTTTTCTTCGCCTCAAAGAGTCCTGCAACCGCAACAGCTTGATCACTTTCTACTATGTTACTCCTAGCTTACGCATTCTTGCACAATGTGCTTCCCCCTCTGCCTGGTCGTCTGACCGTAGAGTAGGCTTGGAACGACCGATTTGTATAGGCCTAGTTCTAGACCGACGCAGGCTACGAGAATGTATACGCCATCTTTTGTCGGCCAGCCTTGGACCATCTTCCCCAGACCGAGACCAAAAGAAGACCAGATCATGTTAGTTACTGTTTGAATCTAACTTGAAGTAAGCTTGTCCGCCGAGACCATAATTTTAGTTTTCGTTGCGCGCGCTATCTTGAGTACCCCTTCGTGACGCTGTCGACATGATCGGAACTTGAGTTGGGTGCGTTTTTAGAATTAGTAGCTGGCGGGCAAGAACAACAACGTCACTAGAAAGACCGCAAGAACTGCACTAAGGATGTAGTGAACATACACGGGAAGCATGCCAACCCTTCTTCTTCAGTCACACGTAGTGCTGATCAACACGCATTATATGGTACTATCCATATTAGCAACGCGCCAACCCACTTCTTCAACGCCACTTGGTAGCGAGCGACATAGGCAACGTCCCTGTCTCCTGAGTATCCCGACAAGTTAACTCAAACTCACGGATTTGATTTGAATAAAATCAGAAACAAAAGGACCGATTCGAGTACACCGTAACGTGCCGCTTGACTCCATGGTTGATTCCAACGTCGATGGGCAGGTAGAGTAATGACTCGTTTGTTTCGTGTTGACAAGTCCTCATCATTACCAACTTTTCTACCAGTCTATGAGTTTGTCCCCATAATAGATACGCGGAAGTTCTTTTTCACCTTCGTTATTGATCTTGATGTATATCCATATGAATCTTGCCAATTGGCACTGATGAGTACCAACGGGAAGTACCATTTGCCTCCAGCTTGTCCAAGTTGTAGCATAGAATGGGTCGTCTAGTGAAGCTCGTGGCTTCAATCACATGATAATGTGCATAAACTACTCAACTTGGCTCTGTGTCCAAAGGCTACAGTCGGCTGCACCGTCCTGGTGACATGCTGCAGGTAGTTTTCTCATGAATTTCATTTTGAACGTAATGTGATACCCGGAGGCCCTAGGTCTCATCCAGACAACGCAGTGAACTCTGCCCTGAGGAATGCTGCAATTTTCGTGATATTCTGGGTCACTTTGAGCGCCAATAAGATATTGCGATGTATCGTGGAATCGTGTAAAGAGTTTGCGGAAGTTTTGATGCAACTAGGGCCTGAGCTGGGGGTATCGAGACACAAAGCGGCGGAAGCGTAAGGGTGGTGGCAGTGACAGAGTAGAAGATTGTGCAGGTGACTGCCAATCAAAAGTCGGCCTTAAAAGCCAATATTAATATACTGGCCCTCGCACAGCCTCGGGGCAGTCCTCTGGTTCGGCATTGCCCCTAGCTCATCAACGACGTCTTCTCTCAACCATATCACAGTTGCCGGTGACACGAATGACCCTGGTTCAAGATCCAAGTCGTTTGAATGGCAACGCAGATATTTGACTTCTGGGTGATAGTGGCAGTGTACGTTGTAACTAAATTCGCGGCATAATGATGGTATGAACGCACATCAAAAGCCGGTAACCTGTGAACAAACGTTCGTAACTTTGCCAAAAAAGAACAAAAGTCTACTTACAGGAGTCACATGCCTCCTAGTATTGAATTCCGTGTATCATACGCCAGAACAGCTTTTAGTGTCTGGAAGTCATATTCACCTCACCGAGAGGTCTGAAATGTGGTTCAGCCCTGCAAAATTAACTCGTAATAGAGTCCCTCCTAAAGTCATCACTACTACGCAAACAGAACTTCGAGCACGTTTTTTTTTTTAAACTAGTATCTGTTAACACAATCCACATGTAGGTAACTGCATTAGCCTCATCACACAGGGCTGCGAGGAGATTGCTGCCACCCCCGTGCTGTTCAATATGAACCACTGGATGGAATCCTATGCCTCAGCCGTAATCGGTAGCACTACTTACAAGACTCAGCTCAGCTTCTTTGATCAGGGTGCGGGTATTTGTGATCTTGTCTCATCTTTGGAAAGATTCACACAATTCGCTTATCCAAGACGCCTAAATGCTATCAGGAACTGCGGCAAGAGGCCGATGAGCTCGTCCCATCTCCATCCTGGCCATTTTGTAGCCTAGATATCGGGCACATGCCATGCTTGTAGGTCATCATCAAAGAGACGGTGTGACTGCATCCAGAATCTGGGTATCCATTTAATCGAAGAGTAGCGGAATTTGGTACCCGTAACCGACTTTCCCTCGTTTCTACTTTGGCGCTAGATCCCGAATCTGCCTGAGCAAACATTCAAGTCATGTAGAATAAACAGCGACTTCGCGGATGCTGCGTGATAGACCTTAAGATCAAACATCACAAACTTGTACAGCTCTGAAAGTTGCTTCATCACCGTGACAGACAAGTCTGGGTCTTTGAGCCACAACATTCTCTTTCCACCTACTTGTTTTAAGTTTCATATTCGTATTCTATCCTCATGCAACATGGAACTCGTCGGCGCTTGCCTTGATGGGAGATAGCCAGCGTTTAGGCGGGTCGGTCATTTCAAAAGGGGGTGTTGTGAACTTGAATCATTCAACCCGGTTTTAAGCCACTCCTGTTCGTCTGAAAGTGTTGAATCAACTTTCGAGTCTGTGGTCGCTTGACACGTTCCAATCCGCCCACATGGGTTTGCAAAGAACCTCGCTGTCGGGATGTGAAGTTGGCAAGAAACCATGCATTGTTCCAGATAGACTTGTGGAAGCTCCAATAACCAAATTCCCCAATTCCCCAGACAAAGCACAACATTTGGTGACATCGGCAGTGCTGCAGCAAGTATGGGCGGCCCAAGCAGCCCCTGGAACATTGAGCCAATTGGGAGCATAAATATTCACAATGGAGAACCCCGTTTGCCGCTAGTTTCCGGGGTTAAAACGACCTGCCGAATCGGGACTGAACTATCCGCAGTCGACGGAGTGGTCGCCAACTAGACAGAGACCTCCAGCCAGATGGGCCGGGACAAGCCGTGCTACGACGTAACACCACTGCCACCAAGGGAGAGAATCGACGCGTGTGGTCCGGTGAGCCCCCCCTGCCAGGTTCGCGTCTTGGACTCTGCAAAAGGTCCTTGCCAAGACCTACGCCGAGCCCACCAGCGAGAAAAGAAACTGGGGAAGAAAATTCTCGATGCTGGCCAATACAACGCGTCGATACTAACGGTTGCGCAGATAAGTAGCCACAGCAGCATTGGATCAATCAGTCTGTCATTGGCAGTAAAGTGAGAGTAAAGGTTATCTTGGCTCCCAGCTGCCTGATCAAGCTCGCCTCAATCTCGAGTCGGTTCGCGCCCGGTCTCGCGCCAATACCACACGCACTCAACTCTGAACCAAGGCGTTGGTTGAGGGTCCGACAAATACAGGGAAGCAATATCAATAGACCTTGGCCCTGATGCTGCAGCCAACCACCTGCCGTGTCAAGCAGCCGACGAATTGAAGTATGGGGAACCTCTGGACAAACTGGCAAGGACCGGGAGCAACCTGATGCCCCTGATGATCAACATCATCACCAGCATCATCATGCAGCTACACCTGGCCAGGGCGTGACTCGGACGGAGCTGGTCAAATGAGAAGGACGGCTTGGCGACTTTGGTACATATATATATATATCGCGCGCTGCCTCCTTGCTGTCGCCGGTGGTCACCGTCTCTCTTCAGGTTCCTCTCGACAAGTCCTTCTCCATTATCCAGAGCCTGAGCGCCCTCCCGACCAACGAGGCGACAATGAAGTCCCCACAAGCCTGCGCCCTCCTCTCCCTCGCCCTGCTGGGCGAGGCCTGCCTCCTACCGGGCGAAGCCTCGGGCGGCCGCATCGCCCGCCGCCAGGTTACGAACCCCAACAACACGGGCGTCGCCATCGGCACGGGCGACCGCTTCGACGGCGGCAAGAAGTTCCCCCGTGGACTCGGCTCCCAGCCTGCCGGCACGAACCTCGAAACCCTCCTCAACGTCAACGAGATCAAGAGCGCCGTCCGTGGCCTGGTCGAGGAGTATGACGTTGAGTACTTCGAATCCCCCTACAAGACGTACCAGAACGCCTCCGTCTTCGGCGCAAAAGTCGGCGGCTCCGGCAACTGCAGCGACGCCTACCGCGTCTACTTCAACGCCGCCATCCACGCCCGCGAGCGCGGCGCCTCGGACAACATCATCTACTTCATCTCAGACCTGCTGTACGCGAACAAGCACGGCGAGGGTCTCACTTTCGGCGGCCGCACGTACTCCAACTGCGACGTCCAGCGCGCGCTGTCAACGGGCATCGTCTTCACGCCCCTGAGCAACCCCGACGGCGTGGCGTACGACCAGGCCACGCACAGCTGCTGGCGCAAGAACCGCAACCCCGCCGCGTCGGGAGGTGACCCGGACGCCGTCGGTGTCGACCTGAACCGCAACTTCGACTTCCTGTTCGACTTCCTCAAGGACTTTGCACCCACCGTCGGTCCCAACGTCGCGTCGGAGCAGCCGGGCGACGAGACGTACCACGGCGCCAGCGCCTTCTCCGAGCCCGAGACCAAGAGCATCAAGTGGGTCATGGATGAGCACAAGGAGGTGCGGTGGTTCATGGACATCCACAGTTACATTGGCGTCGTGCTGTACAACTGGGGCAGCGACGAGAACCAGCTGCGCAAGCCGTACATGAGCTTCTTGAACGAGTCCTACGACGCAGTGAGGGGTCTGATGCCCGACACGCCGTCCACCAACGGCATCTACGGCGAGTACATCCCCAGCAGCGACTGGTCGGAGAAGGTGTTCGCGGCGATGCGCATGGGTAACGCCATGGACGCCGCCGTCGGACGTCACTACGAGGTCGAGCAGAGCGCGTACCTGTACCCGACGTCGGGTGCCAGCGACGACTACGCCTACTCGCGCCACTTTGCCGACCCCTCGCTCTGCAAGATCCACGGCTTCACGGTCGAGTTTGGTTTCGGCAACGACGAGGTCGAGTGCCCGTTCTACCCTACCCCCGACCAATACCACCAGAACCTGCTTGAGACGAGCGCCGGCTTCATGGAGTACCTGCTTGCTGCGTCTGAGATTGGTGTTGGCGAGCCTGCTTCATGCGCGGCGTGAGGGGCCAATGAGGATGTTCAAGAGGGAGACGTTCTCCAGCGTCGTGGGAAATCCGGAACCGGGACGATTCCCGGAGTCAGCCCCGAGACATTTGTCATGGAGACAGGCCCGAGGCTTAGAAATAATAGCCCTATCAGTAGACGTTAATATAATCAGTAAACGAAAGATGTCACGGTGCATGAATGTGAAAGTATTTAATAAAGACGCATTTGCATCCAACTCCGAGAAAGAGGCACATTTAGTAACCAAGCCAACAGGGATAAAAAAGATCAGCAACCAAAGCACTGATTGATTGATTAACAATTGTTTCTCAGGATAAGCAAAAGATCGATAGGGGGACGTCACAAAAGCAAAAGTAAGTTATAGTATGTAGCAAAAGATAAAGAGCTATGACCGTGGCAGGGCTCGAACCTGCGACCTTCTCGGGATCAAGTGCACATACTTGTGAACGAGAAATCATAATCCACTAGAACACACAGCCGATGGTTGCACTCCGAAGCAAATTCAACATCTAATAATCATTGCAACTGACCCCTCACTTACCCCGCCACACCTCCGACGTTAATCAACACTAAACCACATCACCGTCGCAGAGCGTTCCATTACCGACGATGACGCCCGCTTGCAACCCATCCGAGGAACCGTTTCGCATTCTTGTCTTCAGCAAGACCTCCGGCTACCGCCACGACTGCATACCAGCCGCCGTCTCGGCTCTGACATCACTCGGCACCCGCACGGGATCCTTTACCATCGACGCCAGCGAGGACGCCGAGGCCTTCATCACCCCGCGGTCCCTCGCGCCGTACGCCACGGTCGTCTTCCTCCACTGCACGGGGACCTTCCTGAACGCCGACCAAGTCGGCGCGCTGAAGAGCTACGTGCAGTCCGGCGGCGGGTTTGTCGGCGTGCACGCTGCCGCCTCTGGCCTGCGGGATAACGACTGGTACGGCGGGCTCGTTGGCTCGCACTTCGACCAGCACCCGCCGCCCGAGGAGGCGACGTGTGTGACTGAGGACCCGTGGCATTTCATCATGAGGCAGGGACTGGATCGCGGAAGGGACCCAGCGAGAGCGGTCGATGAGACTCGGAAACGGTGGACTGACGAGTGGTACAACTTTTTGTCGCATCCCAGGGAGAATAAGAACCTCCATATCCTGGTCCGGGGCGACCCGTCAACCTTTGAGGGCGGCGCCATGGGGGATGATCACCCGCTTGCATGGTGCCAGGAGTATGACGGCGGACGCTCGTTTTACACGGCCCTGGGCCACTATGACGATGCCTACGAGGATGAGTGGTTTGTGGATCAGATTTTCAGAGCCATTGTCTGGACTGCTCGTCGCGAGAATGACGTGAGCCCAAATTCACTCTCATCCTCCGTCTGAAAAACATTGAACGGACGAAGAAGAATATGGATCGATAAGTAACACAGAAAGCGTAATGGGTATCTAACGGCGACGCCGTACATAGCACATAAATATAAACACGACACACCAGGACAACTGACTAGCCTGTCAGTATGTCGCCAACCCCTCCGCTGAATCGCACTTCTATTCTGGACTCAAGAGACTCAGACCAAATGTCATGCTTGAAGTCGGGAATGTGTAGCAGGATGCCCAACTCTTGACTCGTATACCAGCTGGCCCGGTCCAGGTTCCCGGAGCCCAGGCAGAGATACTCCCTGTCGACGAGTGTCATCTTCAAGTGCGACACCACTGGTTCCTCAGGGTCCCGCACCGCCGTCGCCTGCAAATTCGGGCGGTAGTAATAAATGTCGAGACGGCCGGGACGTTGCAGCTGAGACTCGGTATCAGCCGATTGTTTCTGGCTCCACTCCGCGCAGGCTTGGCTGTATCGCTTGATGAGCGCTTGGAGTGTCCATTCCGTCGTGGTGCAAGCCGTGACGAGCTGCTCGATTAACATCATGTTCTTGCTCGTCCTGATACGAACGTCGACGCCACGGCGCAGAGCGTCCAAGAGGGCGTCAACAACAGCCCGACAAGTCAGGTTTGGTGTTACGATGTCGATGTCAGTTCGGGCACACGCGAACAAAGACAACAGCGCGGCGTTCAGTGGAGTCGCTGGCGCCGCGGTCCGCCGCTGCAGGGGGATGTAGCGGAAGCCGGGATTCCAGTGGTGAGATGAAGGCAAGATGATTGTTGGACACGGTGGCAGGCTCGAGAGGTCGAGTCGGCGATACGCGGTCTCGTCGTCCGAAGGTAGTCCAGTAACAGTGCGGGCAGCGTCTCCATCGACATGGCCTGGTCCCCAGTTTGTCGCCTCACCGCTGGCGAAACCGCCGGGAATATCTCGAGGGCTGTCTGGCTCCCACACGTGAGCATAGAATCTCACGAGCTGTGCGACGGCGGCTCCTTCGAACCCGATACAACCTTCGAACCACGTCTCCCAGCTCACGTTGCAGCTGGGCATCCAGGCGCGTTTGCGGTCGACAATGACAAACTTGGGATGCATGACGCTGAATGGCAAGAAGAATAGGCTCTTGACGGAGAGTTCGATGCGGGCCGCCTTGAGGGTGGTGTCTGGGGGCAATCCGAGCTTTGGCCATGCCGAAGTCGGATACGCGTATCCGTCTCTCGACCACGGGTGGAAGATCTTTTGGAAGAAGCTCCGCGATGAAAAGCAGATGCGAACACGCAATGGGGCGATCGCGCGCTCGCCAGACGTCCGGATTGCCTCCTGTCGCCGCTCGGCGAGAAGCTCCAGGGTCTCCTTGATGGCAGTCAGTGTATCGGACGGAGCCCAGAAGCAGGTCACCAAGATGACCTCATGCTTCGCAGTCAAGATGGCTGGGAGAAGGATGTTCCTGTAGATGGTGGCGCCGTTGCCGACGGTGAGCGACTTGGGACTGCATGTCGTCACGAGGGTCTCAGGGTCGGAGACGTGGTAGTTGGGGAAGTCATTGAGCTGCTCTCCGCGGTTCGACTTGAGAGTGTGAATCCAATGATCCAGAAAAGCCGAGGGAAACGAGTGTGATGTCATGTCCGACATGGTAATTGGGGGGTGAGGCTGAAAGGTTGTTGTGAGATGGTGAGGGTCAGGGGTAAGGGCTCGAAGCTCTCAGGTCGCGCCTGGGTGGGACAGATGACTGATACGAGTGTTCTGTGCTGCGTACCCGACCGACGAAAAGCACAGTGTCGTCATGGGGTGACCGAAAAGGGGGCCGACAACGCCGAGCCGTTGGGACAGGTTGGAAGACGCGGCCTGTCAAGGCTCGCTGGAGAGGGCGAGCGCAGGCGCAAGACGAAAGTGCAGCGCTCTGATACGCGGACGTCACGTCGGAATCGCATGGGCCTCGTGATGAGGATTTGTTTATGCCAGTTGCGAGTTCCAAACATCAGCGCAAAAGCAAATGGACGGCGTGCGAGGAGGCTCGGGGGGTGAGATTGCTGCCGAGACGCCCGGTTTGATCCCAGCGGCGGTGGGTCAAATTTGGTGAGAGAATGAGGCGCAGTCGCGGGAAGCTTCAGCGATGCAGCAGCTCTCCCAGTGTGGGGCGACGCGTTCTTGCACTGGCAGCTGTGGTGCTGGCTGGGGCAATTTCAGTGGTGGTGTGAGGTGTTGGTGAGGATCTGCGGCGCTAGCACGCAGCAAAGCGAGTGCCATGTTCCCAGACAGCCGATCCGCTAGCGGCGATGCATGAGATTAAGCACCTCGGATGGACGCTCAAAGCGACGCTGTTGATATCCCGAGTCTTCCAGGGGAAACGGTGAAATACGAAGGAGAGGATACGGTGGCAGGCGGGCCCCAAAGCAAAGTTGCCATTTGCTCATATGCTAAACGGAAGCAGGTGCTCGGCAGGTTCGGTGCCAAGTCAGCCAGGGCAAACCAAAGAGAACCTGGGTCTAGATGAGCTGGCTCGAGTTGCCGCTTCGTCACCGAGGCAGATGATATCGGATCGTGATCAGTAACGGCAGCTGGGGGCATGTGCCGTGCAGCGGAAGACGTACGTGGCGCTCCAAAGTTGTCCTGGCCGCCTGTTCATGGGCTGAATGGCCAGAGGAAGAAAACCGGAAACGCACACCTGATGAAAGAGAAAGAGAGCGTGTGTGAGTGTCTGATTCGTTGTGGCCAGGAAGCATATTGCGAGAGGTTGGCAAGCTCGGAGGGCTCGCAACAGGGACAGGCCCGAACCGTCAGAGCTGTCTAGTCTGCCCGCCGTGTGTCAAGTGATTCTGGGGCAAAAACAAAGTTTGGGCTTGGTTAGCTGCGCAACTTCGACGGGGTTTGAAGGGGGATGGAAACGGCGTCGTTGGCTGGCGTCGGCTGCTTGACTTGAGGCCAGAATGTCCGTCGACCGTCAACCACTGACCACCCGATCATCACCGATGCCGGGTGTGCTC
The DNA here is from genome assembly GCA_022836555.1 of Colletotrichum tofieldiae. Taxonomy (NCBI): domain Eukaryota; kingdom Fungi; phylum Ascomycota; class Sordariomycetes; order Glomerellales; family Glomerellaceae; genus Colletotrichum; species Colletotrichum tofieldiae. The sequence goes on from BQXV01000010.1 coordinate 3,059,277, forward strand.
AGCACTACTGCAATGCGGCGACGCAAGCGCCAAGGCAACAGAAGAAAGAGAGAGAGGGAAAGAAAAGGATGAGTAAAAAAGGACAAAAAGACACGGGCAGCTTGTCCAATTCGCTCGCTGTCAATCGCTGACTGTTTCCTTCCTTCCTTGGTGAGATGAGACCGCTTCAACGCCAAACATCCATCCAACGGAACGGGGAGGAGCAGCGGGGCGCGCCTGACTCCTTCCACGCCTTACTATGGTACACGTCCTCAACCCACTGGAGCGACAGTGAATCGTGGCAAGTATAGCAGGTGGCAGGTGGCAGGTGGCAGATGATGGCAGACACATCTGTCTCCCTAAGGTATAGCAACTTGCGCTTGCCGTTAGCTGCTTACTCTTTTAGGTACGCTGTCCAGAGTATTCATGCGTGGAATGGCCTGGGCCGCCGGTGGACCAAGTCTCTCGTGCGCGCCTCACGTGACGGCGGGAGCCAGCAAAAGCTAGTGAAGGCCTCTGGGTTTTCGATTGATGAAGTATGGTCGCATGATGGCAATTGCTGGTTTCGTTCATCCTCTCGTCCCACGAAGCGGGACAGGGCGAGGCGACGCCGGGTCAGTAAACCCACTACTGCTACAGAAGAGTTCACCCGCCCCAGGAGAGACGACATTGTAGCCCGGGGCTTTCATGAAGCAGAGAAATCGACACGAGACTGCCGAGCCAAGGGCAGCAAAGTTGGGGTGAGCCCAGTGAATCGCCTCGTTGCCATCTTGACTTTTCAAAGGCGCTCGCACGTTGTCCCACCTGCCAATCAATCAGTCCCATCATGTAGTCTTATCAGTCCCGTCTCACAGCCTCCCGACCACGCTGGACCAGGGGGCACAGATGCCACGAGGTAGGGGAGCCAAGGGAAACAAAGGCCCGGATGAGACCTTGTGCTCCTCTGGACCCTCAGAGTAGCGTTGAATGGGACTGTGGAGAGACGTGAAGGGAGACGACGAGGACCGGCTGGGTCCCACCCAGCCCCCAACGGCCGTCTCGATTTAGCACACTCATTTGCTCCGTGTGAGTGGTCAGTGGAGGAGATCGGTCGTGTTCCTGGATCCTGGCCTTGATGGTGGTGTGCGGTGTGTGTGTGTACTGTGCGAGTCGTCTTGGCCATTCGACTGGCTGACAGGTTTCCAGTCCCAAACCGTGGGAGATGTGGGAGAGCGACAGGTACAGCAAACCCGTCTTCCGTGCGCCAGAGAGAGAGAACAAGCCAGCGCTAGGCCCGCTAGTCGCTCTGGTCTAGTGGGCGGAGGTAGGCAGACAGGTAGGTAGTGTCGCCAACAAAAGGGACCGACTGACTGCGGGAGTGGGTGGCGTCGAACCCACATCCCCGCAACATGACTTGTCCATGGCACCGGACATGTCGCCGGCGAGACTGCTCATCAACCGCCGGAAGGCAATCATTGTAACAGCAAATGTGTGAGAGGCGAAGGCGGGACCACTGGAGAAAACCCGGAGAAACCAAACAGCCAGCCAGCCTAGCACTGGAGGCCGAGAAACGGCAGAAGGGCGGTGGTCATTGGCCTGTCTCGAGCCATGCTGCAGGTTGTACGCGTGTATGGAGGAGAACCCGGGCAACCGACCCAAGGGAAATTGGTATTTTACCGTCGTTGCTCCGCAGAAGAGGGAATTGCTGGACAGGCGCTAGAACGCAGAACGGCTGGAATGGCCGATAGACTGCCACGAGGGAGAGTGAGAACGTGAGAATTCTCGCAAGAGACGTGCCATGCCCGATGCTGAGTAAACAGAAAGACGTTGAGTGACATTCCAAGATAGAGAGGGAGAGAGGGAAGCCGTTGCTGGTGATGGGGCGGCGGCTTGCGGCGGCAGCGGTTTTTTCACTAGTCCACGGGGCTGACCTGTTCCAGCGACTTGGGACGTCCGTTCCGATGCCTCCTCCTCCCCTCGGGAGAGTCGCATTCTTTGATCGAATCGATAAGATACGTAGGTGTCCATTCCACTCGCAGGAATGTACACTAGAAGGAGGTGGACAGCAACCTGGCAACTGGAGCGAACAGAAGGCAGGAACAAAAAAAAAGGTACCAAAACGCGTTTCCCTCGAATCCTATAGCGTCAATTGATGCAATTCCCACGTCCTCCACACCGGCGCCGCCCCCTCGAATCTCTCTTCATACTATGTATCAGCAAACCAGGGATGTCGTGAGATCCGTCTTTCTGGTCGGGTGCCCCTCCCCTCTTCTTTCGCTAAAGGAATCCGTGCCGCCGGAGACGACGGTCGAATACGGCTAAATGCCTCCACCTGATGCTTCCAACCATTTCTCTCCTGGCGAGCCAGCCAGCTGCAACGCGCGAACATGCTGGTTTGGTGCAGTACAGTGCAGTGCAGGTTCGGAGTGCGGGTTGCAGCTGCCAACCAACCCGGCTGGCGGTGGCCAACAGGCCAGCAATGCACACTAGTGTAGATGCCAGCAGATGCAGCCGCCGCGATCCAGGCCCTGTCCGCGTGCTGCATAGGAGACTCAGATCAACCGCCTGGAAGCAAGCCATTGTGCTATTGTGTCATGGCAGGAGCCGCCGTTGACCTGCTGGGCTGGACCCCTTCTCCTGCTCTTTCCCATTCCCCCTTCCCCATCGTCGCCAACCCTGGAAGCTGGGGGGTAGAGGTACCGTTGAAGAAGAGGTACATGCACTGGCACTCTGTGCAACGCCCGCAGCGAGGTCATTTCTCCTTGAATGGTACGCTACCCGCTCAGGCTGCGCCGTACCCCGCCTCCAATCTCTTTCCATTCTCGAACCTGAGAGACTGGGGCCACTTTCCCCCGTCGGCGGTTGGCCCCTCCCCTGGTCTCGTTCCACCCATGTTCCCCAGCGGCTCAGCAATTCAATGTGCCTGTCAATTTGGATCCCACTCGAGATATGGTGGAAAACCGGGAAACTGAGGTGCTATTCGGCGGTGGTGTGCCAGTGTGCCTGCGTGGTTGGTTGCTTGCTTGCTTGCAGCCTGCCTGCCTGCCCGGGACGCATGTGCGAACGGATCAATCCACCGTGCGAATGAGGAAGGCGGATGGCCAGGATCCCAAGGCACCTTCAGGTCTGCTCTAATCCGCTCAGTTCTTCATGCATGGAGAGGGTGAGTGGCGTGCACCTGTCGATAAGACGCCAGGAGCAGCAGATTGAGCAGCGACCGTAACGGTAAACATGGGAAACGTCTCCGGGTTGCCCGTCCACCCACGCAACGCAGCCCATGATGTGGATGGGTGGGCAAGGTACGTACAATTCATCTGGCCATCTTCAAACTCTGAGTTCGAACTCTGAATGTCTTTTGGCCACTGGCTTCCAACGCCTCTCTCCCACTCGCTCTCTCTATTTCTCTTCCTCTCTACAGCGTACTTCTCTCTCTTTCACTTTCTGTCTCTCCCGACTGGCTCTCCCCCTGTCTCTCTCTCTCTCCATGTGTACTGCCCTGTCTGGCTTGCCATTCACTGTAATATCTGTGCTGTCGTTTGTCCCCTTCCCCCCTCCCCCAAGATCAAATAAGCGGCCCTCTTGCTTGCTGCCCACCCCTTCCTTGCCTGAAGGCGAGTGAAGAGTCCAAGGTGCAGGGAGTGGCACCCGGCACACCCCACTCGATACGTACCTGCATGCCTTAGCTCGTGCCTTGGCTCGCCTCCAAACCCACCTCCCGCAACAGAACAGCACCTCACGCTCCACCAAGCATTGGGAGACCTGGAACTGGACAGAAGACACTCACACACCACGCTCCTCCTCAGCATCAGGGCAGTTACGGATGTTCGCCTGTCACGGATACGGGATACCTTGTGCCTTTCTTCCCCCTTCCCCCTTTGCCTTCTGGTGCACATCCCGGACCAACAACCGCATCTGCTGCATCTATCTGCTGAATGTACCGCCGTGCTGTGCCTGTGCATGCTCTTTTCAAACGGAGGCTTTTCCCACTCAACCGTTTCGTCCTCTCTCTTCCACTCTCTCTCTCTCTCTCTCTCTTTCTCTCTCTTCCACACACACACACTTGACTCCCATCGGCAGCTCCCAGATCCCAGCTTCGTCCCTTCTCTCAATTTTTTTTTATAATCGCCTGCCATCCCTCTCCATCTCACCCCCTCCCCTTTTCACGGCCCTCTTTCCTCGCCTGCTTTACAGAGTACCTCACAGGCACCGCCTACCAAGTCGTTCCATTCCCTGGTCCATGCATTGTCGACCTATGTGACATTCTTATTGCCACCAAACCTTCTCTTCTATCCATTGCTCCAGGACCTTCTGCTCCCATCTTCTCTCGCCCTCCATCGTCATCCACAACCACCCTCGCTCTACGACGCTCCCAACGATTTCTGTCAACCTCCCCACCCATTATCCATTCTCTACCACAACACGTTGAATGCTGGCATCGACCGAACTTATCTTCGACCTGATTCCCTAATACCATTGTCGACGATCCGACTCCCCCCTAATCTGCCCTTCACCCTCGCTGAACCGACCCCCCCAGCAGCAGACGAAGCCAACCGCAATCATGAACTTCACAAAGAAATTCGACCGCGCCTTCCAATGGGCCGGCGAAAAGATGGGCTCCGAGTCCAAGACGGGCCAGACGGACGAGTTCAGGAACTTGGAGATGGAGATGCAGTTGCGATATGATGGTACGAACACCAACCACTGAAACCAAAACCCCTCTCCCCATGCTCCACGGGTGCGCAGCATGGATGCTAACACGGTGGTCTGCTAGGAATGGAAAGACTCCAAAAATCCACAAACACATACGTCAAATGGATCGCCCGCCGCGGCGAGGCCTTTGAAGACAAGGAGAAAGGGCTCCCAATCGCCTTCGTCGGTCGCATGATGATTTCTCATGGCGAGGAATTTGAGCCCGACTCCGAGTTCGGCGCCTGTCTGCTCTGTACGTTTCCCCTTTCAGCACTCTACGCTACCCCGATCCACCACCACTAACTTCAATTTGCATCGCAGCTCTTGGTCGAACGAACGAACGCCTTGCAGGCATCCAGGAGAATTATGCCTCCGAGGTCACAGACAACTGGCTCGTCTCTGTCGAGAGATCGTTGGCCATGATGAAAGAGTACCAGGTACGTACCGACGTCATTGCTCTCCCAATCGTGGTTTCAGCCCGTCCCATCTGACACACTCTCCGCAGGCCGCACGGAAGAAGCTCGAGTCGCGCCGATTGGCCTACGATGCGAGTATCAGCAAGATGCAGAAGGCAAAGCGCGAGGATTTCCGTCTCGAAGAGGAGCTTCGCACCGCCCGCGCCAAGTACGAGGAAGCTGGCGAGGACGTCATGCGACGCATGCAGGATATCAAGGATGCCGAGGCCGACAACGTCCGCGATTTGACCAGTCTGCTCGACGCCGAGCTGAGCTATCACGAGCGCTGCACCGAAGAGCTCCGCCGTCTGCGCCAGAACTGGGCCGGAGGCAACGCACCCTCATCGCCTACCGACCGGCGCTACAACAACGGTCGCGGAAGGTCCAACACGGCCCGTTCCTTCAACGACTACTCGGCCCGTGGCAACCATCAAGTCGAGGAAGAACCCGAACCGATGCCTGTTCGTATGCCTATCCGCTCCAACCGGTCCGATGCCAAATATGGCGCTTCGGCAGACACAACCCCGAGACCGTCCATTGCTAGGGCCCAGACGTTCCAGGGTCCAGCAGCTGCCGATCGAAGATCTGTCGCCGCCACGCCTCCCGTGCCCAGCGTTTCCCACATTGGATCTTTGCGGGGAAATTTGAGACCTACAGGAAGACCACTAGCCAGCGACGTCTTTGCCGACCGCGACGACGATCACATGACGATGAGCGGCAGTGGCAGTCCGGAATGGAACGACCGCAGCGCAAGCCCCGCGACCAGTATGGGAAGCAGCTTGACTAGAAGTACAAGCAACCTTCAGTCCAAGAAAGCGCCGCCACCACCTCCGAGCCGAGCCAAGAAGCCGGCGCCCCCGATCCCCGCCAAGCGGGAGGTTGGATACTAGATATACACCGCTTTTTGAGTCTCCTCGATGGAAGGAGAGGGTTTGCAGGTTTGGCGTAGCGATGTGCGATGCTTGATTTCCGTGTGGTTGCATCAATAGACTGTTCATTCCTATCCGGAATGAGGCCTCCGACAGGAGAACGGCGTTTGGGCGTGTTGATATCCGTGGGCTGGATTCGCAGTGGTAGGTTCCTTCGCCGCATTATCTCTGCTGAGAAGATATGGACTAGAGACGGCTGGGGTTCAAGGGTCCGTAGGCTTCCAAATATGGATGTTATTCCACAAGTATTTTCAAACCGAGGTGCTTAGCTTCACTTTTGCGGTTACTTTGTTTCCGGGTGAGAATGCTGGCAAATTCCCGTCACAACATAATCTCGTGCCACGCATACCGTTGTGCTGCGCTTATAAGCGCATAATCTTTGTCCTTTCTTTGTGGTCATGAGTTGATCAACTTAAGGCATTGAAACATGCCGCCTGGCCACGTCTTTGACAAGTGGCGTTTCCTCGGAGCCACCTAGCCTGTTGACCCGTATCGTTCGGAGCCCCTTACCTGCCGTGCTCGGTCACGGCCCGGAGCGTCGAGCCACAGGTGTCCGGCTGTTTGACGCCACATCACGTGAGAGAGAGTATGTGGCTCGAGCTTCCTACCTGGTGCCTATCTGTTTAGCAACGATAAGATCGATCTCGCTGCACTTTCTGCCCGTCAATCGTCAACTTTACTACAACGTTTGCTGGTCGCAGCTTCGACCGCTAACTCCAATTCCTCCTCGCTGTGAGCTTCTCGACCGCAGCGGCTAGGTAGCCACTTATTTTGGCCGCTTCGACCGTTTGGCATTTGGATTGATCTTGTTCTCAGCCCGCGTTCCCTCAACTGCCCACGCTTGATCGCATCCCCACCTACTCAGAACGAATCTGCCGCCATGGCAACCGAGGATGCGCGTTACCGACTCTCGACGCAATATCGATTGTGGTCCTTCTCCCCCTCGAAGTTGGCGGAGCTACGCGAACAGACGAACTCACTTGCAAGAACCCATATCACCAGCCGCCTCATCGAGACGAAACGAGTCGATACAGAAGTCGAGTCGTTACCCGAGTTTTTGACACCCGCCGAAGAAACCCAGTTGTTAAAGGTTTTCACGGTTGACCTTATTCGTGCGGCCGATTTCTGCGGCCTGCCCACCGAAGTCAGAGCCACCGCGACCGTTTTCTTGCGCCGATTCTATGTCACCAACTCCATCATGACGTATCCGCCCCAAGACGTCCTTAAGACGTGCTTGTTCTTCGGAAGCAAGGCGGAAGGCCTGTACACGCGCCTCGCCAAACTTGCCGAGAAGTTTCCCAATACGACCGAGGAGGAGATTCTGGCCGGGGAGTTTCTGCTTTGTCAGGGTGTTCGATTCGCGTTCGACGTCCGACATCCGTTCCGTGCGCTAGAAGGAGCAATACTGGAGCTTCGGCGACACGCCGACCTCGAGGTGTGTTGTATTTGAATGGTGGATTAAATTCGCAAACAGTACTGACAAACGACACAGAAAGGTCGCATCGACTCAGCCCATTTTCGTGCCCGAGCTATTCTCAAATTCAGCTCTCTCGTCACCGACGCATACTTCCATTACACGCCGAGCCAAATCATGCTGGCTGCGCTCTCACTTGCCGATCGAGGATTGGCCGAGAGACTAGTCCAGGGGGCATTTTCCCATAGCCAGAATGGTACACCGAACGAAGATGGAGTAGATTCTACACCGCGGCACGACTTACGAGACAAGGTGATGGGCGCAATAGAATCATGTCGAGAACTGCTGGCAACCGAGCCTCCAGAGAGACTCGACGAGTATTGGGGAACTGTAAGTTATCCTACGCCGCGTCCCTATGATGGCTGGGGTCCGCTCCCATGACTTGCGACGAGACTGACAAGTCGCACAGCCGGAGAGTACGAAGTTGATTAAGCCGCTTTTACGAAAGCTCAAAAAGTGCAGAGATCCCGATCGTGCAGATCTTGTGGCTCTGCAGAAGGCTCGGCGCGAATTGGCGTCGCAAAAGGATTCTCGACGCCCGAAGGCCGAGGGCGACGGTGCTTTGTTCGGCGGAGATGGCGGAGCACTCGGCGGGAACGACGCGCGGGACGCCAAGCGGAGAAAGGTCACTGAGAACGACGATGTCTTTGGCCCAGCATTGGGATAGAGGAGCGAGCCATTGGCCGAGACGCGATAGAGACTGCCTGTACTGTCATCGGGCGGCAGAATTGCGCAAAAGATGGCATGGCGTGATAAGGTCGAATTAGGCGCGAACACCGCTAAGGCCATAAACGTGAGTGGACCGGACGGAATGTCCCAATTCATACATACGAGAAACGATACCCAAATTTTTCTGTTTACCCCTCATTCGCGCTATTACAGGGTGGTGATCCGCGACGACGTGGCCACGGCCCAGGCTTCGTCGTCTCGGTTCGAAACTTGCACCCTTCCCTTCGTTGGCTGGCCGCTCGAGTATTCCTTGGTGCCTCGTGAGATGTTCGTCTAGACATAGCCGGAGGCCTCAATGGGCTCAACTCTATTGATTCCGGAGCGCTTGGGGCAAGGAACAGGGGCAGTCAGCATGCAGCCGCCAAGCCACTGTTCTGCGCGTGGAGGAATGCGCCATTGGCATAATGATGGTACAAGCGCCAAAGTTGCGATCGTTCAGGTATATCGATGACGCACCGATTTGCAGACAACATCACAAACTATCCTGTGCGGATGGGAATCAATCGGCACAGCCGGCCCCGTGGAGCTCTTGGAACCCAAGAAGCTTATGCTGTTACCTGCTTGGCCACGCTTTTATTCTTTCTTTCACCATCACCCTAGTCCGTTTGCGGAGGCGTGCCTCGACGGCTAGGAGATGATCACACTCATTGGAAAATGTCATCCACACCATGGAAACGAAGCCCTAAGGCGAGGCCAAGGAGGAAATGGAATGGCCCGACTGGCCCTGCATTGGGAAGCAGCTGAATGATGCGGGGAAGCGGATGCAGTGTCACTCTAATTCAGCACAAATTGTGTCTTTTTGGTTTGTCCTTTTCTGTCTGTAGCTGTTCGTCTCAGACCAGTTGAAGCTCATTTTGCACATGGCAGCAATCAAAAACCCATGCGGGAGAAGACGAGTTGAAAGGCAGAAGCTTATGGGTGCTTTCCCTCCCAAGATTAGTCCCCTACCCCGACGTGACTAGTGTAAGGAAGCATGGATTCCTGGTGTTGTCTCGCGCTCCCGACACACACCAACACAAACCAGCAGCGCACCAGAACGGCTCGTCGCCGGCGCCATCGGAGCCCCTCCCGGTCCCAATGGCGCTAAGCCGTCTATCCTGACGACATCGATTTTTTTGCGCCGCGCCCGACTGGCGCAAGCTTACGCAGCTCCCAAGACACTGCTTGCTGTCAATGGCGTCCAATGTCTCCAATGCCTCCCAATGGTCACTGGGCCTGTTTCCAGTTGTCAGCCGATTCCTAGCATTCCGCATTGTTCTGGTGGTTTCTCGATCTCCCGCCTCGGGGAATGCCAATTCGGCCGCTATAGGCCCGGGAATTGCATGTTCAAACAGATAGCTCTCACATGATCCACCTATTTGCTTGTTACGTATACGGCTTGTCAGTAACCGGAAGCTCTTGAAGCTTCCGAGCACTTGAGCAAGACACGGAACTGCCTGTCTGTCCGCGAGCTAGAAGGCAGCATAGCAGTTTGAGAGCCCACGCTATTGGGCTTTCTCTGATCGTTACGAGCCGATGCATGTACCTCGTCCCGCCTATACGGCGGCCTGAAGAAACACCTCCACGATCGACTTGGCACCTGGTCGTCGATCTAGCGCAAACCGCTCACTACCTAGTCTCCAGCGTTGTGCTGTCTCGCGAGCTAGGGGTGGCTCTTTGCTCCACCCCCAGTCGTCTGCCCTCCCCACCCATCCAGCCCCAATCCCTGGCTTGGTCGTGATGTAGACCAAGACCCTTGTCTGGGGTTGCAAGAGACCCGGACGAGCTGTGATTCTTGTTCGGCCTGGGCAACAAGCTTGATTTGGTAACCCACGACGACAGGATTGGCCACCCCCCTGCCGGATACTCACCCAACGTGTTTGTCATGATTCGTATCAGGGGGGGGATGTCGAGTAACCCAGGAGCTTGCACAATGCTTAAAGACTGGCCCATCTGCCTCTCTCCCTACCGGAATGTTTGGCTCGACAGGTTCAGATTTGCAAAGCTCTCTCGATATACCCTATTCCTCTTTTTCTTTCGCTCTCCTTACACCTTGCAGCCTACACTCGAGTAAGCCTTCCTGCAACACAATCACACCATGCAGGTCAAGAATATCATTCCCCTGGCCCTGGCCGGCGTTGCGATCGCCCAGGAGGGCGGCCAACAAAACTTGACCGCCGCTTTGGCATCCCAGAACTCGAGCTTGTCGTCTCTTACCAGTACGTGCCCCTGTGTCCTTTCGTTGCGCTTCGAACAGCATCTCTAACCTGCCACATGCCACAGGCCTTCTTGGTACCCAGCCCGGCCTCGTCCAGGCTCTCTCACAGGCCCAAAACATCACCATCCTGGCCCCCAGCAATAAGGCCCTCGAGGCATTCATCGCAAGCGCCGGTGCTGCAGCCACTGACGCTGGCCTTGTTGCCGCTATTCTCCAGTACCACGTCCTGAACGGCACATACTACGCCTCCAACTTCACCGAGGAGCCCCAGTTCATCCCCACCCTCCTCCAGAACCAGACATACGCCAACATCACCGGCGGCCAGCGCGTCCAGGCCCAGACCGTTGAAGGCAACGTCACATTCTACTCGGCTCTGAGAGAAAACTCGACCGTCACTACCGGCAACGTCAACTTCACCGCCGGCACTATCCACGTAATTGATAAGGTGTTGAGCGTTCCTCAAGGCATCGCCGACACCCTCCGCGCCGCAAATCTCACTGCCGCTCTGGGTGCCGTCCAGGCTGCCAACGTTACCGAGGCCCTCGCATCCACCGAGGACCTCACCATCTTTGTCCCCAACAACGAGGCCTTCCGTGCCATTGGTAACCTCTCCGCCACTCTTGGCTCTGAACTCCCCAACATCCTCCAATACCACGTCGTCGCCGGCTCTGTTTTGTACAGCCCCGACATCACAAACACCTCCCTGACCACTCTCAACGGCGCCAACATCACCATCAGCGTCATCAACGAGACGGTTTACGTTAACAATGCCGAGGTCCTTATCCCCAACGTCCTCGTTGCGAATGGTGTCGTCCATGTCATTGATAAGTAAGTCCGTCCAATGCTCTTGAATAAAGTCTGCCAAATTAACACTCAACCAGCCTTCTGAACCCCAACAACACTGCTTCCGAGCCTGACACCACAGCCACCAGCCGCCCTCCCGCCTACACCGGTGCCGGCCCTGCCACTGATGGTAGCAATCCGTTCACCAGCGGTGTTACCGGCCCCACTTCTACCGCTCCCATCGCCACTGAGACTGGTGCCAACGACGGCGGCGGTGTCCGCACCACCTCCTCATCCACTGAGGCTGCACCCATGCGGACTGCTGCTGTCGGCGCCGCTGCTCTTTTCGGAGGTATGGCCGCCTACATGAACATGTGAGTTTTGAATGGGATGATTGTTATCGTAACCGAGACTGGAAGGGAATGTTCATTGAGGAAAGGGTGAAAAGTGGATATACCAAGCAAGGACTATGGAAGATGTTGGTACTAACAGGTTATTGCCTGCGTTCATTCTTTTGACCACCAATACCCCAGGGGATGAATTTATATCTTAATACTCAGATGATCAAGTAGTGCGCTTGTACACACTGAAGTATTAGAACGTATCAACCAATCAGATGAAGCTTGTTCAGGTGCATGCCGGAAGCTGGTCCATGCTTAGCATCTTCGGGTGATAACTTAGGGTGATCCGTTTTGACTTGAAGAAGGAGGGAATTACCTACACCTAGACCACTAATGATAAGAACTGTCGCGATTGTAGATAATTTTTAGAAAGACCCCTATACATCATAAAACCTACATATCACAGAATTCTCTCATTCTCTACGAAATCTTCCCTTTAGAATTAGGACTGAAAACTAGATTCAAAGCAACACCTTCAAGAGTTATGCGAGCGAAGTACAGCAGGTGTATAGCAGATATTATACCATCATAAATCGATCACCGAACATCAGCACCGATGCCCTGTGCGCGGGAAACTACATGTTTTGAGGCAATTCGAGACGAGGTAAATTGCAGATTGCGCCACACAATACTATCGATTGCGTTCAATCCTAGGACAGAAAAAATGGGATTCAAATAGTTGAGATCCGATGGGAAGACAACTTGGTCAATCGGTCTGCACCCTGCTCGTTGACATAACAATAACTAAGACCGATGAGAAACGAAAACAACATAACCTTGCTTTTGCCTTTCAACTCCACGGAGGTCAGGAAATAACACCAAAGACTTTAACCAAGCTTTTCCAAAGCGGCCCTTTGATTCGGCGCGCGATCGCCGGTGCTCGAAAAGCAGGGAGAGAAAGCCTTAAAAGACAAGAAATGAGTGTGCAACTGAAACGCTTGCATTGGCTCGTTGTTTAGCTTTCAAGCACCGCTCTGCGATATGGGAGGTGCAACTGGAATCACCGTGATAAATATAGGAACACCAACTAAATCTTGCGAAGTTCTACTAGGGGTGCGAGAAGAGGAAGAAGTAGGGACCAAACCAGGAGTTGAGTCAGGGTTAGCCGTTGACACAGTGACCGAGGCACTCGATGGTACTACATGTGAGCTGGTGAAAGTTGCAAAAGTCGAGGGTGATGAGAGGGATAACTGCGGCAGAGGCAGATCACCCCTTGTGGTGCTAAGAGTAGGTGCTAAATTGAGTGCCGTAGAAAGAACGGCGAATTCTTCATTGAGAATGCCGGAGAGACTGGACTTTGCCACTGTGTTCGACGGGCTTGTATGACTGGAGTTTGTAATGCTTGCCGTTATGCTGCCGGTTGGAGCATTCGCGTTTGATTCTGGAGACGCTATACTGTAGGTGCTAGAAGTACTGGAAACGCCAGAAGTACCGGTAATGCTGGAAGTACCGGTAATGCTGGAAGTACCGGAAATGCTGGAAGTACCGGTAATGCTGGAAGTACCGGTAATGCTGGAAGTACCGGAAATGCTGGAAGTACTGGTAATGCTTGAAGTACCGGTAATGCTTGATATAAAGGTAATGCTGGAAGTACTGGATATTATAATACTTGATGGCGAAGTTATAATTGATGCGGTTGATGTAGTCGAAATAGTGCTGGACAAGGTGCTGGCTGATTGAGTGGTTGGCGAAGTGGTCGAAGACGTGTTGCTTGGAAATATTGTGCCGCTAGTTGACAAAAAGCTGGTTGGCGAGGAGCTGGATAATGAAGAGGTAGCTGACGAGGAACTGAAAGAGACAGTAGACGATGTGGTAGACGAGGTGCTCGAGGGTGCAATGTAGCCCACTACGTTGAACAGTAAAGCCGAGTCAAAGTTACCATTGTTTACGTCGCATACGTTAAAGACCAGTTGATATTGTCCATCAGGGGCAGGAACATCGACGGTTGTCAGTGGTGTGACACTCCTGTATGAGAGACCGATTGATGATCCATTCAATCTTAAGTCGCCTGACTGAGTGGTCGTAAATACCGGTCGAGGGTTAGCCGCGGCCGAGCTTAACACAGCCAGACCGTCTGGTTGACCGTTAGATCTAAATGGATCACTAGTATAAGCACAACTGCTTTAAGCATGGCGTACAAGGGTTTACCAACTGTTCTTGAGTCGCAAAAATGTACTTGATTCGAAAGCCAGTGAGGCCTGGGGGGAGGTCAAAGTAGAGTGAAAATACAAAATACTCCGTGCTGCTTCCGCCAGGACACTGGGAAGCGCCTTGGATCATTTGCTGGCTGTTCCAGTCATGATCCGGTGTGTTGGGCTGTATGGCGTCGGTCACTCTGCCAGTTGTAATAATGGCACCTGTCTCAATACCGGACGGCCCGTTTGTGTACGTGCCCCCAGACCCGTCACCTGGTGTGTAGGTGCCTTCAGGAGTGACTGTCAGCCTGCTATCTGGGAACGCTGCGAGCCCCAATACAGTGTCATCGATTGTTGGCAAAATTGTGATAGCGCTAGCAGTGCCGACAAAGGCTGTCGACAAGAATGCCTGCTCCAAGAATCGCATTGTGTAATCAATGCTAATAACACAAGAGTGGTTGCAGAATGCTATAAAATTGACCATACGAGGGGATTTATTTCAATATCTATTCAGGGTCTTCCCCCTTGCAAGAACGCAGAGCATGTCTTACGGCCCCTGAAAGAGCCATCCGGACGAGACTGCAAGTTGTAATGAAGCGCCATCCAGTGAAGGTTAATCGCAGTTTGGCAGCGCCACAGCGAAATCAAGCATGATGAAGGGACAAGAAATCGCCAGGATCCCTGACAACGGTGCTTGGCATCTCGCCAAAAGTATGCATATTTTACGGACGCAAGGAGCCTCCCTGAAATATCTAACGTTGCACGTTCCTGTCACGGTCTCTGTTGAACGCGTGCTCGCATTTGCTGGGGCATTTCTGGCTGCGCAACTGAGACTTGAGGTTCCAAAGCGTGTCCATAAGCTGACGCTCGCTTTTGATCAGGCCACTTATGACTAGGAATTATAACCCCCTGAAACACTTTGTCCACCTTCCTTAAGGTCCTGTAGGTCTTTGTCTAGCAACGCCAACGAATTTCTTTTTTAAGAGAGCGAGCATCATGACCCAGACTACGTGTTCAAGAAAATTGCGCAAAAGAAAATTGGACAGGTGACTGAATCCACTGGTCTCTACGCACGTCCATCTAGACCTTCACAGATTGATGCTTCATTCCCACTCACACGAACCCTTTTCCAGACATACGAAGTCCAAGAAGCTGGAAACTAACCTAGAAGCGGTGAAATACGATGGATGAGAAGGCTGTGGGCTAGGGTCGTGTGCTTCCCGTCTCCTACACTGGGCAATACAACGGGTTTTAGGTGCCCCAATGTTGAGGCTTTGCGACAGCTCCTTCATTTAGATAATCAACATGAGTTACAAATTGAAAAATTATGGAAAAAGTAATCTGAAATTATAAGAGCATGCGGTGAAGAGGCATTGCGGAGAGTATTATAGCTGATGAAGACCGACAGGACGAATACGAAGAATCATACGAGCAAGCTGAAGAGCCAAAGATTGGAATTCTTCCCCGCATTCTCGGCGCATCCCTTTCAGTCACAATCAATATCGGGCCGGTCGCTAAGCGAGCTGTTGTATGCACTAGCTGCTGGCACCAAGGTGAGTCAAAATTTACGCTTATCGAAAAGCGTATCGAGAGTTAGTCTAAGCTTGGTCCAACGTGATGCCGAACTCCGAAGTTCCATCGTGGAGTTGTCTCAAAGATACTGGTCCACAGCCAGAGGCAACCAAACTTGTTAGAAACTTGTGTCTAATCAATTGCATCCACTTTCCAGATCAAAGTCACGCCTCTGTGTCTCCTGCTAAGTATTCCAGATACAATCTGGCCGTGTTTCCTAGCTGCTGCTTGGTTAAGTGCCGAAAGTGGTCACGATTAACTATCAGGTTTAATATGCCCCAAAACGCTAAGCTGTGTGTTTATCAATTTCTTTTCACATTGAGAGACTTATATTATCTAGACTGCAAAGTGGGAGCAGAGATACAACCAGATTATAAGAAGCATCTTTTCGTTTTACAAAGATCTGTCAAACTCCAAGCAAGAAATCTATCTTCTGCTATACCCACTCTGCATAGTCGTAACAAATGTACTGAAACTGAGCAGAAGCAGTTGCTGTACAGAGAGCCACCAGTGGAAATCACGAACTACATTACGTAATGTAAGCCTTGTAACCATTGATTACCTTTGGGACTAAAGTCTATGTAAGTAAATAGAGTAGTGAAAGTAGGACGCAACCTGCTGTACTTCATCAGTTAGAATGCTTTAGTGATTTCTTAATTTTTTCCCCGCCCTTATTTAGTCTAGATTTATAGAAATAGTGCTTGCTAAAAGCAGCCTCTAATTAGGGCCATCCAATAATTAGGAAAATCACATAGGAACACATAAGCAGTAGTTTTCTTATCATCGTCAGCATAAATAGCACATTAGAAGATACGCAGCCACTGCCGATTTAATAATAATATCCGCTAAGCAAAAATAGCAAAGAATATAGACAACCATGCCACTTCAGCAGTACTTTAAGGCTCTAAAATAAGTCTTTAGAATTAAGCTTAAGGTCAAGTTACCCTAGGTAGGCAGGCTAAAGGTGCACTGCAACAGACAAGAATAGGCAGTAATAGATATATTGCATGCATCTACCCATCCCGTTATATCCTATGCAGTTGTAAAATCTTTTAACTTGGCTTGGTTTCATGCTATACTCACGTACATAACAGCGTGTGCGCCAGACATGCTAGCGCATCGCTAAACGAAACTATAAGATCGTTAAAATAACAACTTAATTAATTCATCAATTGCAATTTAGCCTTGATTTTGCGTATACTTAAGGTACCTATTCTCATCCAAAAATGCAGATATGTAAACATTACATTTGTTAAATATTCCAAGACGCTCCAGGCTAGATGAATCCGATAGGCTTTACCTCGCCCTTGTTAAACTTGGGGCTAGTTGTTAGCAGTGGTTGGGATAACATATGAAATCTAGCGAAACTGCTAGATTATCATCTGAACTCTTAGTAAGTTCTATAGAGCTCCTGATCTTGTCTCATGGCTCACCATTGCTGGCTTGATTGAGAACAATTACGTATTCGCTATTTAGAACGAAAGGACTAGGTGGTGCACCGTACCGGTTTGCCTAAACATAAACAACACGCTATGGGATGGGGGTTTTTTAAGCTTAACGTTACGAACTCCGTAAAATCCGCTCAAACACATCATTGTCAGCACAGACGAGGACTGTCGGCAGATAATCACAATTTCCCCTGCGCATTTTCACGCAAATGATTGGTCATTGATCATTTTGAGGGCTTCGTTCTATGTACCTTTTCATTCATGCAGTTTGTCCTGCTGAGCTGAAATCTTCAGAAAATAAAACTTTTCAATAGTCCTCCAGCTAGGCTTCCACTTTTTGTACAACAATAAAACTGACTTTAATATCATCTGGGCAAGATGAAGAAGAAAAAAGGGTTGTTAAACTTTTTGCCCAGAGATCTGGGGGACAGTGGTAACGTTTAGATTTCGTGACATTCACAAGCTCAGCTGCCTCCTCGATGCAGTTGTAAAGTCCTCGTGCCAGACAGTAAGAAACCGAACCTGTGTCTGTGAAAACCGGGACTTTTATACCCACGACGAAACATATGCAATGTCTAGCTGTTCTCCAAGAGCTGCCATAAGTAAGGTTTCCTCTTGGAAGCAGTTTCAATGACCCTTAAACAATGCTGTACCAATTCACCACTTTAAGTCATACAGAAAGTTAAGCCGAGTACTGTTACGATCCTGTTCCGTTGGATGTCAAATTCTGATATCCGTTACGATCGATTGAAGTCGTTCTAAGGATTCTTGTTATATTTCGTTTTTATGCAAGATTGAAGGCATAACATTGCTTGATTCGTGATGGCTATGGAATTATAGTAGTTGCAGTCATTTCAGTTAATTATCAGTCAGATTAGTAAATCGCCTCTAGGCCTTTCAGATAGGCTACACCTCACAGCACTTTTAGTGGACGTTGCTGCTTTTGAACGCGACATCTGGAGCCTTGAATGGGACAAAATAATGCTTAGTCTCAAGGTATGTTATGAATTTCATTAACCAACACTACATTTGCTAACGGGACACCTCTGTCTTTTGTCCAGAAACCGCTGTATTTCACCCAGTCAGATCTTAATAGGATATTGATTCTCTTCCTTTACTTTCGCATCTTTCCGGGCTGTCATCTCAGACTAAGTACATGTACGTTTATGGCGTTCATTGTGATGTCTACAACCGTCCTTGCTGTAGTTTCAATATTGGAATGTTGGCCTGTTAGGTAATTTGGCAATGATGGAAAACCGTAACTCATTCATGACGACAAACCTCTCAACCTTACCGCGGAGTCATTTGTTCCAGCTGGACTCTCCATTTTGCAACATGTATCATGATCACTCTTCCGATTTTTCCCCTGTTAAGGGCCTAACTACCAAGGAAGGACAAGCTGGGAATCTCGACACTGTTCAGTTTGGGCCTTCTAGTTATAGTGGGAGTCTGCATTAGGCTGCGATTCATCAACGTGGCTTATACTCTCTTTCCTTTCTGAGACTATGGAACTACCTTCTTCTGGTCACTGTCCGAGTTGACTGCGCACTTTCTCGTCACGAGCTTGCCTGCAACATATAACTTCTAAAACAGAATGCTGGGGTGTACAGGAGCTTATTTCGCGACACGACGCCAGACGAAAGCATCCCAGGAAAGTGCGACTGATGATAACCCTGAGTTACTAAACCAGTCCTATCGGTAAGCTAAGCAAGTAGGACGAGCAAGCAACAACATGATTTCGGCGTTAGAGTTCAACCGTATGTCATAAAGCGTTACTAGCGACGAGCCATCACATTTGCATCTGACTAACAAGTTTGAAAGTCTTCCCGAGAAGGCAAAGATGAATGGTAAGAATGATTTTGAGGTCTTCATAACAGTTGTATTAGACCGTGCGGATTATATAGTTCACCGAGTGGTGAGGTAATCATCCATTCGTGTGTGTGCAGGGAGGAAACAGCTTGTGGGGGGCACATGACATAGACCGTTGCCAGGAACAGAAACTTCGAGCTTATGAGGGAGCAAAATGGAAACCGAGAAAAGGGTTCGGAGGTGCCACCCATATCATTAATGTAAATTTCTCTCTGCGAAACGCCCACGTATTTGCCATCGCGTTTCGTTGATAAGCAGCAGATGGAAGAATCTAGCTCAAAGAAACCTTGGGAAAGAATATTGATTATGTTGCGGCAACGAGGCTATATAGCTTTCAATCTTCGCGGCCATAACATAGCCTAGGAACTAACCAGTGTAAGGGCCAGCATAGCAGACGTTGACGGTATCGGTATTGGTCTTCTCAATTGAATGGTCACAGAGTCCGGAATTTGTCTCGGGAGGACTTCTGAAGATCGCTGTGCCACTCGGCACGTGGCAGCCAAGCATCGCAACTTCAATCAAAAGCCACCATGTATTGCGACAAACTGACAGTGCTTTACCTATTGTTCGAATAGGCCACTGAAAAGGAAAGAGGCAAAGCCTCTAGGCGAACAACAATGGGCGAAGTAGCTCGCTTCTGGCCTGGAAGTGTTGCTAAAGCTAGCAAAACTACTAAACAGTCAGCTTGATTCTAGGAAGTTCTAGGGGGTTAGTGTTGTTCAGCTTCCCGAAGAACAACTGTCGGTGCTGCATTTAGGAATCCTCAGGTAGCTGAGGCCGGGTTTAACTATGGGAAGTTGCATGCTGCAGCGGATGTATCAGCCGTGCATCTACCGAAACAATACGACGGACCGGGTGATCTCACCGATGACAACGAGTCAGAAGGCGCTACCTTTTTGACGCCATCATCGGAGGCCACCGTCCATAATATAGCCAAAAGTCTTGCCAAGGACGGTAACAGGACCGTGGTCTGATAGAACACGTCGTGCGCCCCGGGAAAATGCTAGAGAAGTATACCTTCACCTAGAGAAGTCACTGTTCTAATATTTTACAATCGTGTGGGATGCGCAGACGTTAAGCAGGCAAGTTGATGTTATCAACAAGAATACTATTGAGGTTGTGTCTCTTTTACTTTAATACCTGCGGCGATAGAGATTGCAATATCCCTTCTCAATTCACAGTGAAGTCCGGTTGGTGCTGTTATTAAAGCTGGTAGTATCAGTAGTGGCGGAGATTGCCGAACACAAATCCCATGTACAAGCTGTAAGGGCTGGCGGGACGTAGTCATGCTGCTAGCTCATACCGGTTTGACGCATGTTCGGTGGAAGCTCCTTAGGTTTCCAACATAATGGCCCAAATGAGATTCTGTAAGAATGTAAATGGCAACAATATGGCGGGAAAACTACTGATACCATTTCCTAGCACTGGTAGTCATATTAGGTGTTTGATGATGGAAGCACCTGGAAGTTTACACTTATACATTAGCAGATTCTGTTGATTGTGGGGGCCTCGAGTGTACTATGACTGGGAAGCTTTTTACGAAGTTGATTTGTGGTTCGGAAGTCTACATCGGTATACGTCAGAACAGCAAGGACCACTATTCAAGTGAGTCTATCACATAATGGGTTATCAGTACAGATCTAAGGAACTTGCGCATTCGCAACAAGTAGTGCTTTTCAATTATCCGAGCGAGCCGGAGTCCAGCTCATAAAAAAAAACCCAGTTTGTACTACTGGTAAGGCAAGCAGGAAAGAATCTTGGCTGCGATCCTGGAAGCAAGAGTGAGTTCGGCACGTGGTAACACTGTCCCATGTGAAGGAGAGGGCCGAGGTGTGGGGCTCCCGCAGCAGCACTGTTCAAACCCCTGCGTCTCTGGGGGCGCGTTCTCTGATCTGTCAGCCATTTTGAAAACGAGACAGACCCTAACAAGTTTCGTAAGCTTGCGCCATGATGGCGTGCGAACCTGCGTCGAATCCAAAATGGGCATATCTGTGCTCTGCCACCCTAACTCACCTTCTTGAAACATGATTACGCCATTTGAGACACCACTCACGGGTCTGGCCTGGTGTATCCACATTCTTATCAAGCAGAAAACATCCGTGGACACGCGCCATTTGCTGCTGACACTCCTATGCCCCCTTTGATCCAGAACGTATGTGTCCCACAACGCCAGCGGACCAAATATCCATGTGGACCAAACTTTCTTGATATCGCTCTACCCGGCTCGTAGAAAATGGGTTTATACAGCGTCGCTGCAAGTAAAAAACACGTCTATGCCTAACACGCGAGCTTCGGCGTCTAGTTCTCACTAAGCATCTCATCTTCCTATGCAGCTCAGCTAGAAGTCCAGCTGCACAAACAAAGTGACACAACAAACGAAAGGTCACCATGAACATCCTCAGCGACCCAGAGCGGCAACCTCTACTATCTCCCACGACGCCTGATCTGCCATCGACGGCTGCGAGCAACTATGTCAAGCACCCAATACGTCAAGTCGGAGGGCCAGCCGAAGAGGCCACTATCACTGGTCATACCCGTCCATCCCGATCAGTGGAGGATGATGTGATTCCAGAGACATCGACACTTGGCCGCACTCTGACCTGGCAGAGCGCATATATCCTCGTTATCTCCAGAGTCATAGGGAGTGGCATTTTTGCTACTCCTGGTGCTATTCTTCGCTCTGTCGGTAGCCCCGGCTTGTCGCTCTTGCTATGGGTTGTTGGTGCCATTATTGCCGCTTGTGGGTTGATGATCTCGCTTGAATTTGGCTCAATGCTTCCGCGATCTGGAGGCGATAAAGTCTATTTGGAGTTTACCTATCGTCGACCGCGATTTTTGGCGTCAACACTCATCGCCATTCACGTTGTTCTCTTGGGATTTACCGCAAGCAATTGCATTGTGTTCAGCGAGTACTTGCTGTTCGCACTTGGGGGCGAGAACCCGAGCGACTTCCTCCGAAAGGGACTCGCAGTGGCATTGCTCACCGCCGTCACCCTCATTCATGGGTGTTTTCCGCGTTTCGGCGTCAAGTTGCAAAACTTTCTAGGTTGGATCAAAGTAGGTTTGGTCGTGTTTATGATATTTTCTGGCCTTTATGTCGTCTTATTCCGACTACCTACTGAATCTGCAAGAACAACAACCGGCACCCTTTCATGGGCAGATCTATGGAAAGACACTAATTGGAACTGGGGTGTTATTGCAACATCTCTGTTCAAAGTGTTTTATTCCTACTCTGGCCTCGACAACGCCAACTATGTTCTTAACGAGGTCAAGGATCCAGTACGGACGCTGCGTTCAGTAACAATGGCGGCCCTGACAACTGCATGCGGGCTGTACGCTCTCATAAACGTGGCATATTTTCTAGTTGTACCGGTCGAGGAAATTAAAGAAAGCGGTGAACTCATAGCGGCTCTTTTTTTTACACGGACTTTTGGTGAAGGAGTTGGCAAAACAGTTCTCCCGCTGGCCGTTGCACTAAGCGCTGGGGCTAATGTCCTTGTCGTTGCCTTCTCTGCGGTAATTATCAAGAAACACAATTCAATTTGCTTGGTTCAAATTGCTAATCGACCTTTAGGCCCGTACCAAGCAAGAGATTGCCAGACAAGGCTTCCTCCCATTTTCCCACATACTCTCCTCAACAAGACCATTTAACTCACCTTTAGGGGGCTTATTGGTCCATTATATTCCATCTTTTCTTGTAATAACTCTCCCCCCGTCAGGGGAAGTTTACTCCTTCATTCTCGAAGTCGAAGGATATCCAGGTCAGTTCCTAGCACTAGCCGTTGGAGCTGGTCTTCTGTGGCTCCGAGTGAGGCGACCCGACCTCAAGAGGCCTTTTAAAGCCTGGGTCCCGGCAGTCATCTTGCGGATCGGTTTAAGTTTTGCTTTACTCGCCGCGCCATTTTTTCCACCCGACAACAAGCCAAAGAATGGGATGTTCTACGCCACTTATGCAATTGTAGGAGCAAGCATGTGAGTGATTCTTTCTAACTATCCTCAGTTTAAATGGTAAACTAACTTGCCTAAAGTCTTGCCGGCGGCGTCATTTACTGGTACATGTGGACTGTTCTAATACCGAAGATACGTGGCTACAAGATTGAGGAACGTGAAGAAGTTCTGAAGGATGGTACAAGTATAACTACGCTCGTACATTCCAAGCTTTGACCATGCTATAACCGTAGCATACGATAGCTGCAATGATAAGTGGGAGACCATCGGTTTTGAGGCATCTGATTACAAACATATGATCAAGGCGTGGGTAGCATTCAGGAACCAGGTGATTTAGTGCCTACTAGTAGCCCAGACTCCCGAACGAGATGTGACTTGAGGGAATAAAGTATCCCATTGAGTGCCACATCACGGCATTCTCAGAGATCCATTACACGGCTCATTTTTGCCCGCACTTCAATCGGTCTACGACTTGTTAGTGTATAAGTCTACAGTCCTGATCGGCTTTGCTTCACTCTTGGTAGAATACCATAATGTGGCACTCGATGGGATAAAACAAATCCAGAATTGAGCCTGAATGGTCAAAAAGGGAAATGGTACTGCCTGTAATTGAAGAAGCATAACGCAGACTGAACTGTAACAAAGAGTGCTATTAGTAAACAGGACAAGAACTCCTCCTGGATCGACAATTTGAGGGGTTGCAGCAATGACGCCACATGATTCACTGGGAAAAGTGGCACAGTACTAATAATCAGTATAACGTCTCACATGAAGCTTTGAAATCATTGAAAAATACACATGCTCCTCAGTGTTTGCCTAGCACACCTTCGGCAATGTGAGGATTGGTTACGCGGAGACGCGGAGAGACCCCATTGGATTTGCTTATCAATCCAGAAACATTTATGGTCAGACGACTATGGCGTGCTCGCGGGGGACGCGCTGATCTTGAAAGGATAAATATGCCTCTATTATCAGTGTTCTAGGAGCAAAGACAGCACCCCGAATTCAGCCTAACCAATCTACAAACTACCAATCAGATCCACAATGGCAGCTGCAGCCGTCCAACACATCTTGTCTACCGGGGACATTGGGTCCTTGAAGAACACTCAAGTGAACCAAAGCCTGTCCGTTGCTTCTAAGCCAGCCACGAAGAGGAATGTGCAAGCGGATTTGCATTACCACAAAGACAACGAGGATGGGTCACCGCCCCACCCCACTTATGTTGACAAACCAGAAACCTACGATAGGCCTTTCGAAACACACTCTGTCAAAATAAAAGACATCACTGGCGATGAAGACAAGTTTACACTTGACAGAAATGGGTTTCAGATCTACCAGCACCAGACTATTGAGAAAAACTTCGTTGATGATGCTCAAATCAAGGCATCATACTATCCAGAGACAGAACAGCTACTCAAAACAGTGTAAGTAGACACGCCAATAAGGCTCAATCATCCGTCATGTTTTTCTTTGCCTGGAGAAGATAGCTGACATCAACATTAGGACGGGTGCCAGCCGTATTTTCATTTTCGACCATACTATCAGGCGACAGCCACCCAGCGCAGCGAGCCGGGACCGGGCAGCTCGCGGACCGGTACAACGTGTTCATATAGACCAGTCTTACAAGGCCGCACTCTCTCGTGTTCCTTACCACCTTCCAGCCGATGCCGAAGAGCTGCTCAAAGGTCGCGTGCAGATCATCAACGTCTGGAGGCCTATAAAGACGGTCCAGCGAGACCCACTTGCTGTTGCCGACGCTGGCTCCGTGTCCGACGAGGACCTTGTGGTAACGGACCTTATCTACCCCAACAGGCGTGGAGAGACATACGCTGTGAGACACAAAGATGGTCATCAGTGGTATTATAAGGCGGGTCTGTCGCCAGACGAAGTCATTCTCATCAAGTGCTTTGATAGCAAAACGGACGGTCGGGCTCGAAGGGTGCCACATACTTCGTTTGTTGACCCAAATGCGAGCCAAGATGTACCCCCGAGAGAAAGTATCGAAGTTCGCGCTCTGGTTTTCCATCCCGAAGATCAGGAATAGATCATGTTTCTCCTCTGGCCATCCACATAGCGCAGTAAGCACAGCACGGAAGAATCTGTGTAGGACTGCAGGTATTCATATCAACTCGACTGAACGTATTTTGTATGGTAGTTTGGAACCCCCGGAGTCAGTCGTATCTTATTCAAATTGTCTACAGCTAGAAAAAGCCTGGATGAGTCTCGAAAATTGGCTGAAACTTCATGATTTATGAACCCAGATTCGGCAGTCACACTGGGAAGATTGTTAGAATACCTGAATGTCTCGATAATGTGAATCTAACTGCGCAGTTGATCAGTATTAAGAATTTCAAGCTTTGTCCAATAGACAAATACCAAGACCATAAATATAGTCCGCAAGATCCCATGATGCATCGTTCATCTCTTTGTTAAGAGTAAGTGTATCTATCTTTGCAAGAGTTAGCCACCGATCATGCCACACGTGTACTAAGTGCCATGATTTTTGGCTAAGGCCTCTGTCTTTTGATGTTTCTGCTTACAGTGATTGCGGGGCGAGTAGGATCAACCCCGCTAATCCACATTTCAACGTTGCAATCTAGGTCTAGGTCTAGGAATCACTACACTAAGTGGGACAACGGATGCAACCATCAGTCTCTATGACGAGATAGTACATGGCCACGTGTACGGCCGCTGCCAAAGAACACCCTGGTTTCCAAGTTTATTGGCGGTGAAACGGGTAGACCCCGGGGGATTATATATCCCCGAAAGAATAGATATAAGCCGTGACAAAACGACAAAAACAGCTAAACAAGAGATACAATAACGTTCACCCTCAAAAAGAAAACACAAAAAGTCGTGATGTGGTTGCAAACCAGCTTGATTGTCTTTTCGCAAGTGCTTGGGCTCTCGATAGGGGCTGTGGCACTCGCCCAATCACCCGAAGTCTATCCGTCACGTATGTATCCATCGATGGTCCATTTACCACGAAAAATAAGTTCTGATCCTGCAATAAAACAGCTTCGGGCCAAGGCAGAGGGTTATGGGGCGACTCATACTCCAAG
Organism: Colletotrichum tofieldiae; assembly: GCA_022836555.1. NCBI lineage: Eukaryota > Fungi > Ascomycota > Sordariomycetes > Glomerellales > Glomerellaceae > Colletotrichum > Colletotrichum tofieldiae. The sequence goes on from BQXV01000010.1 coordinate 3,084,926, forward strand.
GCAAGATTATTCGTTAGTGAATTGACCTTAGAAGAGAAGGTCAACATGACCCGAGGATATTCTAGCGATAATGTTTGCGCCGGCAATACCGGTTCTGTGCCACGTCTGGGTTGGCCAGGAATGTGCTTGCACGATGCAGGTAATGGTGTACGAGCGACGGACTTAGTGAATTCATATCCTTCAGCTATTCATGTTGGTGCAAGCTGGGACAAGAATTTGACGTATCAGCGGGGATACTTCATGGGGAAAGAATTCAAGGCTAAAGGAGGCAATTATCCCCAATGCACCGTTGCATTTCCACTGCTGACAGAACTGCCAGTCAATGTTCTGCTTGGCCCCAATGCTGGCCCCCTCGGAAGATCTCCCCTAGGCGGTCGAAACTGGGAAGGCTTCTCGGTCGACCCGTACTTGTCTGGACAGCTAAACGCCGAGACAATCATTGGACACCAAGATGCCGGCGTTATTGCTAATCTTAAGGTAGATTGCAATAGATTGGGCGATTCTTGGCCATGTAGCTTACAGTTTATCAAGCATTTTATTGGAAACGAACAAGAGACTTTTCGAAGGCCGTATTTTGGAGTCGAGGCGGTTTCGTCTAACATTGACGACAAGACCCTTCACGAATTCTATCTCTGGCCTTTCATAGATGGAATACGAGCTGGCGCAGCATCAGTTATGTGTTCATACAACAGAATTAACAACACATACGGCTGTGAGAACAGCAAGCTTCCGAATGGCATTTTGAAGACGGAGTTGGAATTTGACGGCTTTGTGCTCCTCGATTGGAATGCACAACACAGTATACAGAGTGCTAACGGTGGTTTGGATATGGTCATGCCACTTGGCGGCAACTGGGGACAGAATCTGACTGCGGCAGTTAAGAACGGAACAATTAACGAGACCAGGGTTGATGATATGGCCACAAGGTTTGTTGTTTTCCCCTGGCTCATCGCCTCTTTTGTTGACAGATCAAAGGATAATCGCAGCTTGGTATCTCGTTGGCCAAGATCTAGATTTTCCAACGCCAGGGGTTGGCATGAAAGATCTCACAGCACCACACGAGCAAGTTGATGCTAGAGACCCAAGCTCAAGAAAGACAATTCTTGATGGCGCAATTGCCGGCCACGTATTGCTTAAAAACGAAAACAACACGTTGCCGTTCCATAAAGCCCCTAACATGATATCGGTTTACGGCTACGACGCGACGGTGCCCGACACTAAGAACACAGACAGGCTCTTCGAACTTGGATATTATTCTTCCCCTGAGATGGGCCAGGCTGTGTTGGGAACTGAGAGACATTTCGATCAGGCAGCCAAGGGAGGAACAGTTGTCAGCGGAGGACGGGCTGCAGCAAATGGGCCGGCATACATCCTCGACGTGAGCATTCTCCCCCAAGAACAAGTTCGATGACCAATAGAGAACAGCCATTAAGCTCCATTCAACATAGAGCGGCACAAGATGGAAGCTGGGTTAACTGGGACTTGACTTCGTCACACCCCGATGTTAACCCAGCCAGCGACGTATGCCTTGTTTTCATCAACGCTATTGCAACAGAAGGGTGGGATCGAGATGGTCTACACGATGATTTCAGTGACAGTCTCGTCCTGCATGTGGCAGAAAAATGCACTAACACCATTGTCATTATCCATGCAGCTGGCATTCGTCTTGTTGATCAGTGGATCGAACATGCCAACGTCACTGCAACTATCATTGCCCACCTTCCTGGCCAAGATAGCGGCGCGGCACTCGTTAAGTTGCTCTATGGCGAATCTTCATTTTCTGGGAGACTGCCATACACACTAGCCAAGAATGAGAGCGACTACTCCGTCTATGCACCGTGTGGAAGGAAGACCAACACTACAAGCCCGCAGTGTAATTTTACGGAAGGAGTGTATGTTGACTATCGTGCTTTCGATGAAAACGACATCACACCAAGATACGAATTCGGGTTTGGGCTGACGTATACCGAATTTGAATACCTCTCGCTTGATATCAGAACAAAGTCCGTTAAGCGGGGCGCTGCGAAAACCTACGACAGTTTATGGGAACCAGTGGGGACTGCGTCAGTGACATTAAACAACACAGGCTCTCGGGCTGGTGATGAAGTCGTACAGATGTACGTGGCGATACCCAACAGCCCCCCGAAACAACTTCGGGGGTTTGAGAAGGTAGCGCTGGCATCAGGGGAAAGTGCAACTGTACAGTTTGAGATAATGCGGCGGGACTTGAGTGTTTGGGACGTTGAGACACAGGCATGGACAATACAGGAAGGGAAATACACAGTCTTCGCAGGTGCCAGCAGTCGAGATCTCCCGCTATCGCAAGACATTATTATCTAGTATACGGCTTAGTGGATGGAAATAAACCGCACAGGCCGCTCAGAGCCTAAAGAACAAGAGATGTATAATACATAAGACATAGTTGGTAGCTAGGTATTATTCATCTGTATGTCTCTGGTATCAGGATAATCTGGGCACTATTTACAGGGAGCTCACTGGCTTCAGATAGAACAAACTAACAAACAGAACATCGCTAGAGGAAGCGTAAGATCGGACCCCATAAAATCAAAGTCCGCTTCTTAAGACAAAATTAATGTGGTAAAACAAATCGTCACTTAATCACATGCGTTTCTCTCATAAGAAAGCTCAATGTGAAGACTCTTAAATGCTAGAATGATGTTGCCTCCTGTGTTTAAAGATTCGGCATTGTTGATTACCAGCAATATCTCAGAAATTAGCGGAGCATTACTCCAGGTGCCTTCAAATTTAGATAAGTCATTGGCTTCAATGATTTATATCAGCTTCTTTATGAACGGCACCTACAATTTCGGTTGTCGTGCAGGCCTGCAATGATATGATGTCCAGGTGGTCTTTTCTTTTTTTTTGTCGCACATTCTCATCAAGCCACTCTGAATCTTTGCTATGTCCACAACACTTACTTTCCGAATTCCGTCGATAGAATTCGGTAAATATGTAACCTGTTATAATTCAAACCGGATCTAACACGGATCAATAGCCAGCCAGGAAACTTGCTTGTGGATGATCCGCTCCAACCGACAAATTGCCAAGGTTTAAGATTTACAAATGAGTCCCTCTTTTGATTCGTCGTCAACTTTATACGCCGCCGACTGCATATGCACGGATCTTTCAATTGCAAAGTGCTTAGTGCAGTTTATGAATGTATAAAAGCGTTAACGAGATGGTTCTGTCAGAATAGGGTATATGTAAGGTAACAGTAGATAGTTATCTACAGGTCAGCCCTAGCCACTCTTGACAAGGTGGGGTCGCTTCCCTAACCATAGCGAGGGGCATATCCCACTTCACCTTACGGCTAGCCACCTTGATAAATCTTCTATCTATGTACTTACAGCAACCAGCAATATCGCCGCTTTGACGTTGGGGTTGCTATTGACGAGCAATCGTCTTATTTACACCCAGCTGTGAGGCCAACATGTTTACAGAATCATATAATGCCTTGTTTTTGCGGTCATGTCCGCATTTGTAGAGTCTTTGACCAAAGAGCTTGGCCCTCCGTCAAGACTGAATGTCACCACACTCTTTTGTCAAACAACAATGCTTGCTGCTGGAAGTCCCCGAAGCTCTCAGCAGAAACTCCGATATATGGAATTACTCGTTCGACTTGCTCAACAGGCAGCGAGCGTAGGAGATGAAGTCACTCCTGCAAACTGCTTACTGACGGATGTTAATCTGTTCGCGGACTGCTTGTGTGCAAGTACCACCCTGAAATCTCGATTCTCGACACGAGCAAAGACATTTTGCAAGTTCGACAACCAAATCCATGAGTATTCGTTTCCTTCACTCTTCCCTTAGTACGGCGCCAATGGTCTATGTTTCAACACGAAAACACCATATTGGGGTAAGTGGGTGGTAGTGTGAGTTTGTCTTCCAGGTGCCACTAATTCTAAATAGTGTGGTGTTAGACTACAAATGAGTGCTTAATCTCCGCTAGGTTAGACTAAACAAAACACTAAGAAAGGAGTCTAAAGAATGAGCTACTCAGCACACAGGAGACAAACACTTGTATCTATGCGTATTAATATCATGCAGCTTGAATTTGCGCACCGTGATTTGCTGTACTGAGTGGCTTTGCGCACATGTGCCTAGATATCGCCTTGGTAGTGGCACAGCTTAGCCAAGTTCGCTTCCCTGCATCAGGATGATGTAAGGGCGTGCCGGTTCATTGGTTAACAATCAATCATCAAGCCACAATTTCTAACGTTAGGGAGGCTGAACCTGTGGACAGCTCAGCTATCGCGGAATTAGCTAAATTGGGTTTCGCTTCTGTGCGGCTGAAATTAACAACATCGCATTGATGTCAGAGCATCCTATGTCATGCCAGCTATGTGACGCCACGATACTTGTCGTAGTATTTGTTCCCCCCCTGTCTTTTCCCGCCAAAGGCACAATCCTTTAAAAATGTTCCATGGGACCGACGACATTAGAACAAATTCACCATGGTTTTAACCTCAGCTTTCCAGTTCCAAGCCTGCTTCATTCTACCATGCCGTTGAAGATGAAGGTTCTTAATTGCCTTGTGTTAGCCTCTGTTGCACTCTTCGAGACAGCGCGAGCCACAAATGCTTCCTGTACCATTTCCTCGATTTCTTCATGCTCAAAGGCGATTATCAGCACGAAAACGAGGACTGCGTCTTTGACGAGTTTCTGTTCATCTGTGTTGGGCTGCACCAAGACTACGACTACTATTTCTGGACCCGACGTTACCGTTACGAGTACGAAAGTCATTTGGGAGACTTATACATTTGAAACAATTGTAGGTGGTAACACTTTTCAAAAGCAACACATAGATTGGCCTGCGTAAGGTCTTGTTCAAATGCAGCAGGGCTAATGCGACAGACCCTATTATTGAATTTAGGGTTCTGAGACAACTACTACAACAACCTTTTCGTACACTGTAGGTTCATAAATTCTGTGCTAAGATGTACTCGACAAGGAAGCATTAAATCTGACGTAAAAACAGGAAACAACCGAGGTTCCAGTGGCCACAGTGACTGCTCGCCCGACCTGGACCGTTGAGTATGTTAAACACCCTGCTAGTATCCGTTGTCACGTCCCAAGCTCTAATTTGTCACTGAATGAATAGAAAATTCGCGATTACTACTCGTAAACTGAACGGGCGTAATCTCAGGAACCAAGTCTACGATCCTCAAATAGTTCGACGGGCGCCAACGTCAATATGTCCTCCAGATGACGAAACCAAGGCATGCTCCTGCTTGATTGGTAGATGTTCTCCGCCGGTTACAAAAGATGCCAGGAAGACTATCACAGAAAAGACAAAAGAGACCAGCTATACTGTAAGTAATGACTTGCAGAATAGGAAGGGCTATTTTCTGCCACAGTAATTCTTGTCTAACTACTCTGCTGAGGGATAACAGTTTGAGGAGCGAGCTATTACCTACACAAACATTGAATACTCAGCCATACTATTCACGCAGACCGATTACTACACAGCAACTGAGATTTCTGGCATCCTCTCCACACACACAACGACAATAAAGTGTACTCCAAGTGCCACCTCTTCCACCTCGTTTTTCCACCTTCAAGCAACAAACGCGCCGAGTATTAATGGAAGATACCTCTGGATGGGTTCTACAAGCCCGAGACTTCTCAGTTTCTCAATAGAAACCCAGTTCATTGAGCGCATCGAGGATGCGTCGGTGTACTCTATCGACGATAAAGGACGATTGATCTCTCGACACTTAAATGGAACTCACTTCGCCAACATTGACTATTTTAATAACTTCCAGCTTGTTCATATGATGACCCGCGAAGAGATTCAAATCCGCAGCTATAACTACCTTCGCTGCTATCTCAATCCGCCAAGCGGCAAGTACCCCGGAGGGTTCAAGGAGCTGTACTGCATTGCAGACGGTTATTTCAAGGAAGATATCTGGAATTATTGCCCAATATATCAGGAGTGGTTTAACGCAGGGCTCGTTCTAGGCAATGAATACTCTGAAACTTCGCCAGATTGCTATGCATTAGTTTTATTAGTTAAGCCAGTCTGTTAATAGTCTTAAAAATAAGACAGCTACAGTAAGCACACAGTTTCCATAAGGATGCATCGACTCAATCCCACACCCATGACGCTTCTGCACAACCAGTACAACGCTGGATAAGCAATAAAAAAGGCCATATCGTCCAGTAAGAAGCTGTCAGGCACTAAAACCTGTTGAAGAGGCACTTCAGCATACCTGTCTCACGAGGGGGTTGTCGTGGCCGGCAGGTTGCCTCAATCTATCGTCGAGGCTTATCAGCGCGAGCTTGTGGATCTATACAAGCAAAGCGAAGACAAGATTTGGTGAAATCTCATCTTATCTTACCAAAACCCCTCTTCTTTCCGTAAGGTTGAATGTTTCAAAAAAAAAGACACAAATAGCCCACTGTCAGGTTTCAGAGGCCCCAAGTTGCGATAATATGAGATAGCTTGAGATGCTTATTCAAGTGAATCGCTTATGCCTGAAAGCACGCACTCGACAAAGCAGTTCAAAAGCTTTGTAAGAGATGGATAATATATTTGCGATATGCTTTGTCCTAGATTATCCTGGCCTCTTTTGTGAGCACACGTGACTTCAGGGACTGCCAGATGAGGACCAAGTCTGGTGACTATCTTGGATTAAGTACGTTGTTGCGAGGGCAGAGCATCAGCCTCGCGTGCCGCCTGAATCAAATTAACCATATTTAGCATAGAGTTTGCGCTTCTTTTAAGCCCCAGAATCATACCCGTCTTCCACCAGCTGATCGTTACTAACGCCGCCAGTTTGATTGAGGGTGACGCAGGGGAAATGTTGTTGCCGTCTTATTTTCTCCTTCGTTATCCTCGATCTTTTTGTTTTTGGAAAGTCACATCCTTCTTTATATCCCTGAAGCTCATAAATTCCAAACGACCACTAATGTCTACATTAGTTGTCATTGCGGCCTTGTCTTCCGTGGCATAAACTGGCACCTTGGTTAGTGAGAAATTGAAGCATGTGTATAGCGGAGCCGTACCGAATCCAGAAACTACCCGCATTCGTCCGCTGAACTGGAATCGGCCTGTGTATCCCTTGTACTTAGCCGCCTCAATATCTCCAGAGGTTACACACGTTGTCGATTTTTTCAGCACCGTCGCGAGCCTGTTTCTGCTCTTGTATTTCCTGAAACATGATCTGAGCCACACCCCTCGCGGTCTGTCTTTCCGGTAGATTGAAGTATTGATGGAAATGTAAACGGCCGGTTGCAAGAGAACACATGTTCCTTCAAATTTATGGGTTCCGTTTCGCGAAACTTTAGATCATTGTTTTTAGACCGGTTCTCCTTGTTACATCCGCATCTTGTCTTCATAGAATCAAGTCTAGAATGTACTTTCTTAACTCAAACGATCGTTAGATTGAAGATGGTGCAGCTAAACGTAGTAATAAAGCAAGTTTCTTATACTCGTGAGCTTTGAGAAGCAGCCCGTCAGTGACCTAGTGCTGCATGTATTCAAGAAGAATTATGTTCCCTTGACTGTTTTGATCTAAATCATGAAGTAATTAGAGTGCAAGCATGTATTCGTAAAACCCACGGAAAGAAAAAACGACCGGGCCCCGGTAATGAGTGCAACTGTATTCCACTTCAGATAACCTGATTACTGATCGCATCAAATTCTAATCATCCACCTAGCGGAAAATCACATGTTACATACAATATTCCACCTACTTTCTAATGACGTCTCGATGGAACTGTAGAGCGGAGTGGTACAGGCTGGGCAAAAAGCACAATACCTCTTAGGGTTAGCCATTAGCTTCAAATATTATTGGGTAGCGTTAGTTAGTGAGCACTAAGTCAAGAAACCAAAGCACATAAAGTTTGGTGATGTGCAATTTGATGGCGAGATCAGGGGCCATTTGCTCTCTGCAATGGGCAATGTTTACAGACAGAGGCCTTTGGCGTTCTGGCCGAAATGGGGGACCTGTTACAAAACCAAGTCGGGAATCTGACAAACAATGTCCGGCGGCGCTTCTCACCGGAAATCTATACTACTCTACCTAGTCCACATATGCGCTGTCATACTCCATGGAAGATGCATAACACGTACTTGGCATGCTATGATTAATCATCAAAAGGGAGGCATGCCGAAATGTAGCCGTCATTAACCGGGAGTCACTGATGGATTCCGGCCCGTTCCTCTGGCCCGTCCTTCCGTTGCCATGTATTTAGCGACTGATTTACGTATGTTATCTCTACCATCCATCTTCATCCTCCGATAAACCACACCATAGTGAGACGATTCGCTATGCCGCTTCTCAATACTGCAAATGCTGGCTATAGCATCGCCGCGCTTTGCATAATCTTCTCCGCTCGTGTTAGTACTGCCCTCATCTGTCGGTGTAGGATGATTCTTTCGACTCAAAATGAGCTGATGAATTTGTCCGCAGATTCTCTTTAGAGGACTGACTTGCTCGGTTAATCATATACCCGGCCCATGGCATACTCGCTACGTCAACTATGCTCTCAAGTACCATGTTCTCATAGGTCGACGGATGCACTACGTACACTCTCTCCACCAACAGTACGGACCGTTTGTACGGATTTCGCCCACCGAAGTCGCAATTGCGGACCCCGAGTCGTTTATTGCGATCCACAAGATTGGATCTGGATTCATCAAAGGACCATGGTACTCGGAGGTCGTGGCTGGTAGTGAGCCGGGTATCGTTTTCATTACCGATCCCAAGGAGCATGCTGTGAGGCGTAAGCTGTTGGCCAGAGCGTTTACGAGCAACTCTTTGCGTGAGAATTGGGAGCCTGTTGTTCGAGAGAAGGTCGAAATGGCTGTATACCGTATTCGAGCGGATGCTTTGAAGGGCAAGGCCGATATTCTCAAGTGGTGGATGCTCATGACGACAGACGTTATAGCCCATTTATCTTTTGGCGAGTCTTTCAAGACACTAGAATTCGGCGAGGTAATAATCCTAGTTGATGTCTGGACGTGACGCTAACAGTCGGTAGGAAAACTCCTACATTCACGCTTTGGAGTCGCTCTTTACGAGTTCCATGTTTCGGCGCGAAGTCCCTTTACTCTTCTACCTCGCCCAATATCTCCCCTTTCAGTACCCCAAACAGCTTGCAAACGCGGGGCGAATTATCGGCCAATACGCCAACATGGCCACAAGCAACCAACAGCGCAACGGGCATTCAGCAAACCTTTTTAGTAACATGCAAGCTGCGTGTGATGAAAAGGAAAAGTCCAACTTGACCCCGGAAAAGATCCAATCAGAGGCGACGAACCTCATTGTAGCAGGCTCCGACACCACATCCATCACACTGACCTACCTGGTCTGGGCGGTGCTCAAGAGACCGGCCCTCCGTCAAAGGCTCGAGGCGGAGCTCGACAACCTGAGAGACGGCGAACTCACCGACGCCACTCTCGAGAAACTATCGCTGCTCAACGCCGTCATCGAAGAGACGCTGCGCGTGTACGGAGCGGTGGCTGGTAACCTGCCGAGGTCTGTGCCTTCGGGTGGTGTGACGCTGGGCGGGTTCTTCATTCCTGACGGCACGGTTGTGGAGACGCAGGCGTACACGCTCCACCGAAACCCCAATGTCTTCCCAGACCCTGAGAGGTAAGACAGATGGCCTGTGTCGTGAACTCATCAAATAAGCAAAAAATGCTGATACCTGCGCAGATTCGACGAGACCAGGTTCCTGAACGAAGGGTTGACGAAAGAGCAGAGGCGGTCGCTATCTCCTTGGGGGGGTGGGACTCGTGTCTGTATCGGAGCCCACTTGGCCCGTATGGAGCTACGGCTCGCCGTGGCAGTATTTTTTCGGGAATGTCGCGGCATAAGGCTAGCTCATGACATGACTGATGATGTGATGGACATGCACAATGTTTGGTTGATCAGCCCGGTCGGGCATCGTTGCGACGTTACACTTAAATGAGGCGAATCTATGTGCTTAGTTCATTGCCATTGGCGTGACTCTTGTAAAAAGGTCTGTTAAAAACCCCTTTTTTGGTTGAGCAAAAAGGGTGGGTAGGCGAAAAGTGGGTGCTCAACGATTGCTCAATTGAGCCAAATCAACCAGACACGGTGGGTGGGTGGGGTATACAAGATGCCCGAAATATCATATCCTACTTAAGCGCCGAAAGCTGCCAATCAATCGACATCTCGGGGCTGTTGTGGCTTGTTCGGCAAAAGAGCTGCAGGCCTGGGCTGCAGTTATAAGAAAATTTTCGTGCTTCCTGATCTAACAGCCTCAGCGCTCGACTTTTTTTCTTTGACCCTCCCCCCGCCTGGCCTTGTCTTGCAATATTCAACGTAGTTCGTCGTAATAGATGTCGATGTTGAGAAGGCAGCCGGAACACACGATGGCTTCAAATCTGTTATTTCGGTCCCCGCTTATTTCTGGAGCGAAATTGACGAGGAAGACAATCATAATGGCGCAGAAGAGGAGAACACCCGTGGCTTAACGCAAACCGCATCCAGGATCTCAGAGGCGAGTGGTTTTGTCGAAAGGCCCGCCAATTCCAGTGATTCAGGTTCCTCCATCAGATCAACAATCACACAGACCAAAAAAACCAGAGAGTCAACGCCTTCCGGAGACTCGACACGCTCGACATCCAGGGTTCCAGAGACAACGAGTGGTTCCTACCACAGCTCCACCGAACCCAGCGATGGATCTAACCCTCCCAGACCGATAAGTCAACCTACCCACTTTTCGCCCACCCCCTGTTATCGCCCACCCAAAAATCCCTCATCCTCAACACCAACCTCCCACTTCCAACTATCGCAACATTTCCAACCCTTATCCAAATAACCTCTTTTTTTCTATGTTGCTTGTTTATGGCCTAATGGTCCAATATACTGAATACGAGATTAACCAGGCCCTGGCTGCTATAACCAATGGCCAGTCTGTCCGTCAGGCATCCTGCGAATGGGGTATCCCACGATCAACACTTCGAAGTCGGATAAAAGGTACCCAACCTAGGGCAGCAGCATTTGAAGACCTCCAGAGGCTCTCTATTAGTCAGGAGGCTAAGCTGGCCAGCTGGGTGCAGATCCAGGCTGATCTTGGGCTTGCGCCAACGCATCAGCAACTTAAGGGGTTTGCCCAGCGCATCCTCCATGCCATGGGAGATACCCAACCTCTAGGAAAGAGATGGGTGAATGCCTTCATACGAAGGAACCCATCTATCAAGGTCCAGAGAAGTCGATCTATTGATTCTAGACGCGTCAATGGGGCATCTACTGAGGTTATCAGGGACTGGTTCAAGTACCTCGCGATCCCAGCGATCATGGCCATCAAACCAGCCAATAGATACAACATGGATGAGACTGGAATCCTTGAGGGCAAGGGATCTAATGGGCTGGTGCTAGGCAGGGCTGAGACAAAGTCTATACGGAAAAAGCAGCCTGGATCGCGAGCCTGGGTGTCTATCATCGAGTGTATCTCAGCTGAAGGGCGGGCACTACTGCCGCTGGTTATATATAAGGGCAAGTCAGTCCAGCAGCAGTGGTTTCCTCTAGATCTCAACCCTCTGGATGGATGGGAGTTTACAGCAACAGAGAATGGATGGACTACTGATGAGACTGCTGTTGAGTGGCTGCATAGAGTCTTCCTTCCTCAGACTGACCCTGGCCAGGCTGGCCAGGCCAGACTGCTTATCCTGGATGGGCATGGGAGTCATACAACGACAGAATTTATGTGGCAGTGCTATATTAATAACGTCCATCTGTTATTCCTGCCGCCACATACCTCCTATGTCCTCCAGCCACTTGATTAGTCAGTCTTTAGCCTAGTTAAGTCAGCCTATAGAAAGGAGCTTGGATACCTCAGCCAGTGGAATGATTCAACCATTATAGGCAAAAGGAACTTTATTTCCTGCTATCAGAAAGCACGCCTGGCTGGGCTAACAGTCCAGAATATTAAAAGTGGCTGGAAATACACTGGACTATGGCCTGTTGCTGTAGCCAAGCCTCTTATGAGGTTAGGGTTACTTAGGGTTAGGGTTAGAAAGGTATATTTAAGATGTCTAACAGCTAATTACGCTAGATAGTGCTCTAGATCTAAGTGTAATACTATCTAGATAGGGCAGTCTCTTAAGAGTAAAGCAGTCCTAAAAAAGAAAAGGTAAAATATTTGTAAGGTTAGGGTTAGGGGGTTAGAGTTAGGGTAGGGTAAATAAGATGGTTAGGGTTAGGGTTAGGGTTAGGGTTAGGGTTAGGGTTAGGGTTAGGGTTAGGGTTAGGGTTAGGGTTAGGGTTAGGGTTAGGGTTAGGGTTAGGGTTAGGGTTATTTTAGGGTTAGGGTTAGGTATCTCTCTCTT